>CM042141.1:7801097-7973184 GCA_023376005.1 Doryteuthis pealeii | reverse complement strand
CAGAGAGAGATACATCAACACTACTTCCCACATAATCACGACGGTGTATTTTCTCTTCTAAATCTGGAATATACTCATTTCTCCAGAAGTCTTGATTTGCATTCATCTCTCAAATTGCCCTTCAGCTTAACCAAATAGAGTATCACCCTCACTCAGCGATTGCAAAATGATATCAACAAAATTATCTTGATTAATGAATCTTAAGCTCTCTTGCTCAATCATGTTGGAAAATCACCAACAAGTGCACCCTAGTGAAAAAAAAGAAAATAAAAGGTGCTTAACAACTCCTGAAGAGTTCAGTTTGCCATATCAATTACCCCTTGTTTTTTGCTGAATATGGATTAGATTCAGATTTTTTTCCCCCTTGGCTGATCTGCCATAAATCATATGCTAATGATAATATACTGCTTATTTACTGGATTTACTTGGACTCACTCTTGCTTACTTTGTTCCATCTTGTTGCACATTTTTTGCTGGCATAGTTTGATCTAACCTAGATGTAGTGTGGGGTTTTTTTTTCTTGCAGTGAATTGTACATTGATTCATTTGATATTTCTTTTATATATAGATAGATATTTAAAAAAAATGATTGTAATCTTTGCAAAAATATTTCATTGTGTTTTTTTCTCAATAATAAAATAGCTCTCAACATTTAGAAAAACTGTAGATTTGAGGGATAGAAATATAAAGATGATTGTTTTTATTTTGTATAATTGTTATTTTTACATTTCTATACATACTCTATTTTTTCTACTTTACTAATATTCATTTTGTGTGTGTGTGTGGTGTGGCTGACCGACCCATGGCTTCTGCAGTTTTGACCAAAAACCTGCAGCCAACTAATCTTTTCTTAACAGCAAGCACAATGTGGGATATAGAGTTGTATATCAGTGAGATTTATTGGGTTAGTTAGCTACTGTTTGGTTTTTAATAACAGCAGCTAAGTAGAACTCATGCAGTGTCCCAAGACAGCTGGTATAAATAGGAATCAGAATGATCCATTCATGAATCAGGGTGATTTTGGGTCATTCCATTCCTTGAGTTTCTGACCTGGTTGATTTGAATGACACTGTGGAGTCTTATATATACTTTGTCATTTTGGTTGGAATCTTTGTGGCATTTGACGTTTGTATTGAGTTCCAATCGCATGCTACCTTGTCTTCCAGTTCAACACGGTAATTGGAACTTATTCTTCAAAGATGATACATCTGTTATACAACAAATAATAAGAAATGTTTTAGAGTATCGAAATCATATTTTCCCAATTATATGATTAGTAATATTACTAATCATATATTTGGGAAAATATATAAAACTCTTTGATGATCTCTCTGTTTTTTGGCAACTAAAATTCTCATTATGTTGTATATATATAATATGTATGTAACCATAATCTAACAAAAACGGGACATCATAGAAGGTTTTTTATTAGAGCAATGCACTTAAAATATTCTAGCTTAAAGAATAACAATTTTTACTTTCAATATTCGTAGAGTCAATATTTGCATTGAAATATCATCTTTTGATCATCCAAATTCCTAATATAATGGTGTTGTAACGCACTTAGCGAAATACTAACAAGGGTAGTCCAGTTGACGTTAACCACGAGAAGTAATCACTTCCGCCTTTTATTTGCAACTGAACAAGATGGCTGAAACAGTACTTTCGTTCCATAACAAAAACAATGGTAGAAACGGTGCTTCTGTTTCTTAGTATACCACAAATAGAGATAACTATAAAATTTTAATTAAAATCATCCACTACTTCCTAAATAGAAGTACTGATATTATCATGGATAGCTGTTACAACAGGAACCCTATGAGTTCATATAGGTCGTCTAGTATATATTTTTAAAAATTTTCTTTTCTTTTCTTATTGTGCATAATTGATTGCTTTATACACCTTTTAATACATGATAAAATTAACAAAAACTAAATTTAAAAAGAACATCTAAATAATTTTCTTTTGAGAATTGCATTAATTTGATTGATGCTTAAACTTTTTATTAAATAAGCCTTTCTTGAGCTTTCCATTTACCATACAAATTTCCATTAAGTTTTCATTTGCAACTATTCAGAACTGAAATCTCTGGTAAAATCAACTATTTACTTTTCTTAGGGAGGCAAAATTTAGAATCTGTACAATCAGATTGATTCAATCTGTAGATTTTTTTTTTCTCCATTTATTTTTCTCTTTTGACATGAAATAATTTTCTCTGGTGAAAATGAAATAAACAGAAAAAATTCTATTAGCAAGAAATCCTAAACAGGAATTTGACACTTAACAATCACGAATAGATTAGAAATTTAGATACATAGATGGTGTGTGTGCGTACGTAAACTATTATAGGCACATAGAAAATCCTTGAATATTGCTGTTAATGGCATAGAAAGGTGTGCTGAAAAGTTCTCAGCCCAACTAAGAATGGAATTATCTAGAAACATTATTAGATATATTCCCACAATTCAATACCCTTGGCACATCATTTCTCCTGTTTTTTTTTGTTTTTTTTAAAGCCTTCTATTTAAAAAAAATGTTTAAAAAATCATTCCTTTCTTGGTTGGGTTCAGAACTTTTCAATACCACCTCATACTGGTATGACTTTCATTTATCTGAAGTAATGAGAATACTGCTTCACTTTCAATGAAAAAATAAAACAAAATTATTCCTTTTTTTGGTTGGGCTCAGAACTTTTCAGCACCCCCATATATGGTAACCACTTTCACTTACCTGAAGCCAAGACAACATGCTGCCTTTCATGTATTTTGTATAAGTGGCCATTTGTAATGTGAGGAGCGTGCATGCACAGATTCAAGTCCTTATATTACTATTTCATATGAATATGCCTGAGTTATCATGTATATAAAACTTATCCAAAATGATATAACATTGGGTTTGTCAATGACAGTTAGGAGAAAACCAGAACAAGAGTGTCATTTGGTTGGAACATCAATAACAGAACTGGGGGGGGGGGGAGAAGACAAGTTCTGCCTGACTTTGTCTGTGAGAAAGAAGGAAAACAAAGTTGGGTGGCTGATGAGGGTGTCACATGACAGTCCGTAAACCTTATTCTTAACCTCTTTTGCTGTTGTTCCTTGAACACAAGAGACCTGTCTCAGACCCTGCCAGGGAATGATAATAAGTCATGTTGATATTTTACTTTTTCTCAACAAGTAATCTTTTTTTTTTCTTCTTTTTTTTCTTTCTTAGTACTAAGCATACCAATGGGTACTATACTAGTTTATATAATAGACTGTCTTTACTGCCAGAATATATTGCCTCTCTTTTGCAAGCCATTTCATTCTTTGCTGTCTTAAGTCACTGTAGATATTAATTGCTATTTTAAAGAGACATTAGTTTTCTATTATGATATGCATTCGACAGAAAAGAAAAAATGTTCTTTGCTAGTCATTTTACTTGTCTAAGATCAAAATCTAATGTCTTTTTAAATTTTTCACTTATAGAACTATGTAAATTTTCCATTTGAAAAAGATATCTACACATATATATGCAAGATTTGCATATGTGCAGTTAAACAAAACACCATTTTAATTAAGATAATGACAAAAAGGCTTCTCTTACTTTGATAATCAACTCAAGATATTGTTAATGTCCAATGTCTCTAAGACAGTGTTTTCGTGTTTTACAAGAGAAAATACTCCTTTGAAAAGAAAAAAGTTTTCTTTGATAAAATTTTCTTGTGTTTTTGAAGCTAAACAATCTTGTCACTTGATAAGCATCTATTTTCTCTTTGATTACAAATGTGTGTGTGCGTGTGTGTACATAGATATATATGATAAAGAAGATGACTTACCAGGGAATAGAATATTGAGTTAATCGTAAACTTCAACCATTGATAAAATTATTAATCGAATAAGTCGGGGTTATAAAGAATATAAAGTGCTCAATATGTTAGTAGAGTGGATTTAGTAGAAAGTATTGATAGATAACCTACTAATGAATTAATCAAAATAATTCATTAATTAAGGACAACCACAAAAGTGAATAATACAATTATAGCCTTGCACAAAAATTTGAGCCGTTAAAAAACAGGTCTGCAGCAAAAACGAATGCTAGATAGTTGTCCATATAATTTCAAAAGTCAACTGTTAAAATATCAAACATTTTTGCTGCTGCTAATAAGACAGCTGGTTAGAACTGGCAAACAACACGTGTAGAATAGGTTTATATATATATATATATATATATATATATTATATATATATATATATATATATATACACACACACACACACACACACACACACACACACACACACACACCAATACTTAGCTTAGCACAGACTTTAAGTCGCTCCTATTATTGAATCAAACCCATTTAAATCATAACTAGACAACCCAATTGGTTTCTGTTGTAACATTGGTCCATGATGATATTGATGCTTCTATTTAGGAAAGAGTAATATATCTATATATATGTGTGTGTGTTTTTTTACTTCTCTTAGAACTCTGAATTAAACTAACAAAGCTTTTATACTAACCTGAATCAAGGTTTTTGCAATATTTTATTAACATAAGGCACAATTTTGTAGCTCCGGATGCTTTTGGTAAGGTTGTGAAAGTGAAGAGCCACACTGGACTGTGAGATGCCTCGTATATCGTTACTCTTGAGTTCTACACCTGGATTTACCTCTATGACTTGAAGCAATGTTTCAGAATCCAGATTTAGGCCGACTTGATCTTGCTTGATCATCAAGGTTTCTTGAACCATCTGGTTACTGTACGTGATCAACTGTACCTCCGTTGTTCACACAACAAATGTTTTTAGTTTCTTCCATAACATAATTTCATAAATTAGATTACATTGCATGTTCATCTGTGCAGCTTTTAAATAACACACTGTGAAGCAATGTGCAACATGTCAGCAGACCAACTACCATGATACTACCACCCACGAGTACTTTCCATGCTTGAACTGCTTTGGTCATATGTACTGCAAATCAGCATGTACTATAGTAGTAAAAAAAATAATGTCGAAGGGGTGGCCTAATGTCAGCATCAGCCAGAAAAGCGAGGGAGTCTATTCCCTTTTCGGTAGCGCTAGACCAAGAAGATTGTTTTTGTATCTGGGGTGGAGTGCCACACCTACCATCAGCTTCTCACTTTACTGCACAGATCCTGTGCTACTCATACGCTGAGTTGGCGAGGGCCGGTATGGAACCTTGTGATTCCTAGGCAAGTGCTCTACCGACTGAGCTAAATCAGCCAAAGATTGCAAAACTTTTGACTCACCCTAGTATATGATCTGTGCATTTATTAAGCAGTGGCTATAGATATTTCAATCATGTGAAGATACCATGAAAAAAAACATGACACCTGCATAATTATAACTTTCTATTCATAAAAGATTTTTAAAAAAGACGTGTGTATGTGAATGTATCTTTATGCTGTGCTCATGCTATTTGAATTGAAGATTATTTTCCTATTGGATTTTGTAATGACAAGTAGTAGTTCACATTTTAATTATTAGAACTTTTTTTTAAAAAATGAATGTGTGTCAGTGGGAGGTTTGTTTTTTTTTAAACTGGTAATAAGAAAAAGCAATAATGTAATATAGAAAATTAAAAAGAAATAACCTCAGTGTATTAATTGAGTAATTGCAGGTAATATAAATAACATTATATCAAATAAGCTACAAAGACTAAAATAGTATATATAATAAAAATAAAAAATAATAGCACTACAATAAAGAATAATGAAATTGAAAAATTAAGATAACATTATAACAAGATATGTTACAATTGTAAAAGGCTTTGAAAAATCAGAATATGCTGTTTCCTATGTTTTATTCAAAATGCAGTCTTTAAAAAAAAAAAATATCAATAATCAGCATCATTGAATTATTTTCTTTTTACTTGGTTAACTTTGGATATTGTTATTGTGTCGAGCTGTTTATAATTGTCCAGTGATCACTTTCTTTTTGTTTGTTTATTTTTATTTTATTTATTTATTTATTTTTTTTAATTCTGAGTGAGAGAGAGATCGAGAATATAAAAAGACTAATTCTCCACCTCCTTGTTCTTTCTTATTATAAGAATCTGCTGTTGCTGCTACATGTATTTTGCAAAGGCTTTTATTTATGAATTCTGAAAGATTTATTGAATTTTGCTTTTAGACCTCCATTACAGTATACAATTAAATTATTGCAACTCACTTTAAAATGGAATCAATATGACATACATTGATATATGCATACGTGCATTAATAAATAAATGAATTAGTGTATGTAAATTCATGTATGTAATGGTATATTTATATCTACATATGCCTTATCTGGTTATTATGCAATATGTACGTTTTCGCTTATATAACTGTGTGTGTGTGTGTGTGTGTGTGTATATATATATATATATCTATGCAATATAGTGTAAGTAGCAATTTATATAAATCATAGTTGCTGAGTGTTATCTGAAATTTGGATTACTTGGATTATTCAGACCAATATCCTCATCTTTTCTTCTTTTTAAAAAAAATATTTTCTTTGTATATCTTTTGGTCAGTGCAGTGGTTTCTGGTCAAGCTGGGTGTCCAGTGAGCTTCGGCCGCTGGACCTACAGAGTAGATTAATATCCTTGATCCCAGGGGGCCATCCCCCCAGGCAACACCTGCCCCTCGATTTAAAGGGGCAGGGCTAGGTTTATTGCCCGGTGCGTGAGGCACCCCCCTTGAGGGAGAATGCTGACGGGATCAACGCATTTTTTGCACCGCCACACCATGAGCTTCAGTTCATGGGTGGTCCACATTAATAGGGCCTTGTGCTTAACCCGTACACATGGGGTACATGGTAAATAACTGGTCAGTGCCGTCTCCAGTCTTCCACAGATGTGTGGTATATCTGGTAATCTTCAATGGACTTTTCAACAGCAGCATATTTATTTTATTCACTGCTGTAAAATGTTTTAATTCCTTCATACTATCAATCTCAGACCATTGGGCTTAAAATATGCTAATTGTATCCCCCTGCAGAGGGGTAAGATTATCCCTGGGGAAAAAAAATGTGTCCTGGGTATTGCACGAAAGTAGATCTTGTGACAAGTTCAATTTTGGAGAGAGTGTGAAATCCCCACTTCATTGCCACTACTCCCAGATTATACTCTGACCCAGAGTGGTAGTACCTGTGAGGGATCTATGAATCAAATAGATTTGGTCAAAAATTATTTGTATTAGATAGGAATACTTGATACCATACAACAGTGTGCAAACAAAGGAATATTATTAGATAGAATTATTAATTTTAGGAAAACTTGAAACCATGCAACTCTGTACAAGTGGGTGGTTATAGACAGGTGAAGGGATGCAACTAAAAAAAAAAAAAATAATGCAGTGGAACATTAGAGATATGGTTGTGATTGTAATCATGCATTTGAAAGTGAATCAAGTTTCAGCATTAAATAGCCCATAAGAAGTTGATATGCCATTTAATAAATTAACTAAACCAATCAGACTATTGCAGGAGTCAGGTATTACTCAAGGGTTGAAAGATAGGGCCTGTGTGTGTGTGTGTGTTTTTTTTGTTTTTTGTTTTTTTTTGCAGGATATTTGAATTCAGAGTCGCCCTTTTCCTTGACTGGTTGCTAGGGAGCCTACTCTACTATTTTCCCCATAGCTTGGGAGGTAGTAGAAAAAAAAAACCATGGATCCTTTTCTTTTCCTTCGGGTGTTAGTGCAAAGTGAATGTAAACAGAATTTGAAGTTTGTTTGCTGATTCTATTTTCTGTGTTGATAATGGTTACGCTACCCACACATCCTAATTGGAGTGGTTTAAATTAAAAAAGTGAAATGAGAGACTGCCTAAAGATACTTCATGATTATTACATACAACATTCACCCAAAGAACGCACCAGACAAAACAACAATAATGAGGATATCAATGGATAGAGGGGTTTTTTTTTGTCTTTTTATTTTTTTATCACATGTTCATAATATACAGAATATTTTGTAGCAGTCAATCATATGTAAAATCTAAGATCTGTTATGCACATAAACCTTTAAATCTATCCATACAACTGGATTAAACTTATCAACTAAAGGCATAACCACAACAGGACGTAAAGGTAGACGTTTATATCTCCTGCACACATTGCAAGACCCACAATATTCTTTAATCATCTTTTTAAGAATTTCTCATCACAAAAATCTTTATTTTCCTTAGCAATTCTGCGCAACTTTTCTTTTGGAAAATATTGTCTATGTAATTTCATTGCCTTTTTCTTTCTTTCTTTTTTTTCTTCTTCACGTGTTAGATTTGTGATAGGAATACAATAGCAAACTGGGGTAATGCCTGTGGTGTAGTGGCTAACGTGCTGGACTGCAAAATCATAGTAAGCAAGTTCAAACCCTAGTCACACTATTACATTCACATTTGGACTAATACCCTTGGAAAAAGTATAAACCACCTTATCCCACCACCTTAATTATGGGTTAAATTGTACCATTATTCTTCTTCTATTAGGATGGCTTTGTCATTAAATAACCAATAAAGGTTGATATGCAATTAAACAAACAAAATAATAGTGACCTGATGATGTATAAATTAAATCTACTGTATCATCCAAACATGGCTAAAATGCTGGATGACAAAATCATAGTAAACCAGTTCAAATTCCACTCATATTATCATATTAACTTTTGGACAATACCATTGTGAAAGGTTTGAACCACATTTCCATGGGTTAAATAGTACCCCTACTGTTCTTCTACAAGAATGGCTTTGGTATTAAATAACCCGTGAAGGTAGATATACCATTAACAACCAAACCAAACCATTTACATTTGATTTTTTTAAAGAAATCAGATCTTCAATTTGAATGAAACTGTCAAATAAGAATCTGGATTAAAAATAATTGTTTAACAAAAAAATTCCTCTATATTTTAGCAAATTGTGTGTGTGTGTGTGTGGTGTGTGTATTATTAATGGGAATGTGACACATGCTCTTTGAGAATTTTTGTTTAAAATTTAAAATATTCTCTTTTCTTAAAAAGTCTGGTATGAATTAATCCCATCACAAAACGGTCACAATTTTCATAAACTGTCTTCTTATTAACACAACATAAAATACTCTGAAGAAGATTTTTAACAGATCAAAATATTGCAATATCAGCATAATAAAAAACTTTATTTGAACAACATCTGTGTATTTTTCATATTATCTTACCCATATATATATATATATATATATATATATATACACACACACACACACGACAAATATATTATTTTTAATTCTTGGTGAGAATACAACAATATTATACTGCATTAATTGCAACAACAAAAAAAAAACCGACTTCAAATATTAGAAGTGATACTTATCAAAAGAATAGACAACCTACACCAAACAAAATAGTCACGTGATCCTTAGCTGCTATCTCCAGCATCAATGGTATACATGTTCATACGTGATATCACACGCACATGATGAACATGACCACTTAAAAATTACTTGAGCACAGAATCAGTCCAGCACTCCACAACACAGGAGGGCCCTTATCCTCAACAATGGCTGAAGATGGTCAAAAGTACCTGTACTTGGACCACACTAACAGACTTCAAACAGTTTTTAAACTGCCTACAATCACAGATGTGATATCTCATTTACCAACAAAAAAGCTGACTAAAAAGCTAAACACTAAATTCTTGTTTGTCATTTTCATTAAAATATGCCTACAATATATATATATATATATATATATATATAATCACAGGGATCTGTGCGGTAAAGTAAGGAGCTGATGGTAGGTGTTGCGCTCCACCTCAGATGCAAAAACAATTTCCTTGGTCTAGCGCTAATGAAAAGGGGATAGACTCCCTCGCTGATTGGCTGATACTGACATTAGGCCACCCCGACAACTTACTTTATATAATATAGGAATTTCCTTCAGGTGGTATCTATAATATTAATTCTGCTTTTCTCATTAAAAAAAAAACTCCCATAGAAATATTAACATATTAGAGATTCCAAGAATATGTTGACAGGTATGATAATCATGTGGAGACTGATTGAAATTATATCATAATGGTAATTTCATAAAAGGTGTTAGCATTTTTTAAATCACTCTGTAATATATGTGTTTGTGTGTGTGTGTGTGTGTGTGTGTGTGGTGTGTGTGTGTGTATATATATATATATATATATATATAAAAGTCCAGAGAAGAAATCTTCCTTACGACACAAGTTTTATTTAAAAAAAAACAAGTCGCAGTTTGAGAGCTGAATGTGTGCTCTTAATGTTAGTCACAAAGCAAATATATAAGTACAGAAATAACAAAAGACTTAGAGATTTAGCATTATAGTCTATTTGTCTAATCTCCCTAAAATAGACTATAATGCTAAATCTCTAAGTCTTTTGTTATTTCTTTACTTATATATAATCAGAATGATAGTTGAAAGTTAATTAGAATTATCTTAGTTATTACTTAGTATTTAATATTACAATTAACATTCAAAATTATTTAAAAGCTCTGTCTGTTTGTCTCTGTCAAGTATTTTTCTTACTTTATAAAAGATAAATGCAGTTATTTGAACATTTCTTGGTTTAGTATCATAACATTCACAAACAGGTCCTATTCAATATATTTATATTTTAATTGTGTACAAATTTACATCCTGTTCACATTATCCCTTTTTAATACTTCAATACTTTCCTGTTCCTGCTGAAAACAAGAGATAACATTCCAACAAATAAAAAAAAAAGACATTGACTGATGAATGGAATATTTATTTCTAGGACTGATCTGTGTAATCCTGATTATTATTCATTAATCTAAGAAATACTTCCATTTTTGTTCTCAATCAATTGAAAATGCTTCTTTATAATAGTTGTATTTGTTGTTGTTTTTAAATCTTACATATTTTATAAAATGCATCTTATCAGAGAAAAAAATAGCATTATTAATATAATAAGCTTGGAAAGAGTTATAGGAAACAAAATATCAGAAAACTATATTGAAAATGTTAACAATAAGAACAGAAAATAACTTTGAATACTACTCAGAAAAGGTGATTTTTTTTTAAGCAACTTATAATGATTACAATAACAAAATCTATTTTCTTCACTCCATATGAATTTAAAAAAGAAAAAGAAAAAAAGTTTAACCATTTAGCAGAACTATATTTAGTTTTGAAAATATGGTCAATTAATTTTTCGATATTTTCAGATTTTGTGCTCTTAAAACTAAATAAAAAATCTTAGTTGTCAATAGCTTGGCTGAATTTAGCACTAGCCATGGGGCACCCAGTGAGAATTGAACTAATGATGGTTTGCTAGGCTAGCTCACTAATCAGAAAATTTTATTCAAAGTTTATCTTCATCATATAAAATAATAGGTATTTACCCAACCTGTTCACTATGGCTTGTATGTGACACAAGGTCGCATCCTGTGAAAATTGAACTTGCTATTTTCAGTAGTTACAGATCTGTGAGACTTGCTTGCTAACCATCACACCATGATGGGATGCCCATAGAATTATAGTACTTTATTCATGGCAATGGAAAATGTTTAAGACCATGTGATAACATTGTTATTCTGTTAAAATAGCTATCTATAAAAATAATTTTTAGTGGTAATTTATGAGGAAGTGCGTCCCGGTCTCCTGCCTCAAGAGTTGCTGCCCGGTGACTATTAAAATAACGACCCAGTTCAATTCAAAACTATCCATCTGTCTATCTATCTCAATTTGTTCATATTTATCTATATTACTTTAAATACTAAGATTTTTTTTTATTCATCTTTGTTTAATGTCTTGTTTTTAGTTTCAATAAACAAGAATTACAACAAAAAAAGAGGCGACCACCCTCCTAAATACATTTACTTGTCAAAAATATCTATCTATCTCCATTTGTTCATATCTATCTATATTATTTTGTTTGTTTATCTATCTCAGTCTATTCAAAACTATATATCCATCTTCATATCTAAACAAGAATTACGACAAATTACGATAAATAAACAAGAATTACGACGGGCTGGGGTTGTTATTTTGATAGTCACCGGGTAGCGGTTTTTGAGGCGGGAGACCGGGACGCACTTCCTCATAAATTACCTTTTTAGTAATCATTAAATATAATTTATCTATATTTTTCAATAATTTTCCAAACATAAAAAAAGAACATTAATATTTTAAAAATATTTTGACATATATAGAATATGAGACCAGGTAAAAAATATAACTTACATTTTGCCTGGAGAGCTGTAAGCTTCAATGGTAAAACACTGACATAAGAGCTCTTTCTCTTTTTTCTAAATGTCAAATAACATTTCTGCATACACAGCTATACTTGGATTTCACTATTGCTCCTTTTTTTTTTTTCTCATTGCAAATATATGCATTATTAATTATGTGACTGCTTCATTGTCACGAATACAAAAATGCCAATAGCATTTTTCTCAATGGAAAGAAGCCATTTACATTATTGGCTACTGTTATCTGATCACAAAACTTGTTATCTCTATGAAAAGCAATTAGAAACAATCTTTATCATAACATTAGGATTTCTTAATTGCTCCTCTCAAAGGAAAAACAGTCATATAAATTCACTCATATAATCCAATCATAAAAAAAGACTACTCCCTACAAATACACCACCTTCCCTCCGCAATAAATAAAAAATTAAAACGATTAACTGGCTACTATATTGTGGTTGTAGGCTCCCTATCTTTTTTTTCTCAATGGAAAGCTGTCAAGAGTAGTAACCTGCAACTGCTCCCTATGTTTCTTCTCAATGAAAGGCACTCATTCACAACTGCTGTATCAGGATCCCACAGTTGTCCCCTCTTTTACTTAATGAAACACACACATTCATTCATGAGTATTGATTTCAGAGCAGCTCCCGTTATTTTTCTTCAATGAAACCCTCTACTTGTGCATTTGTAACAATTGCCACATGAAATTGATCCCATTCATTGTGTTCTATTTGCATATTCATAAGCATGTCTCCCTCAAATAAGGATTCTGCTGACTGTGATAATTTTAAAATCTGAATTTACACAAGTTTCATGGTTATAGACATCATATTCCATTGTGGTTTTTGCTTAGTATAGATTCAATCAACACTAATGAGACTTTTTTGTTCTACATTGCATCTTGTCATGTAAAATTTTATCTGCTGCTATTATTATCCTTTTGAAATAATATTCTAATTAGTAGCCTTGCTACATATTAATTCCCCATTGAATCTACTACAACACCCCCGCCTTCATTGTCTATTATTGTGAAGGCTTTTGATGATGACTAGTAATAATATATTAAATACACATTCCATTTACTTGTATATGTGTAATATGCACACACACGCACAGAGCTTATCTACGTATATGTAAAATAACAATAACTTATGGCGTTGAGATGTGTCTTAGAGAGCGCGTGCGCGTATGTATGTATGTATGTATGTATGTATGTATATATATATATATATATATATATATATATATATATATGTATGAAATGTTGATACTGGCTCACCTAAGGATCAGCAATAGAAAACTCAGTCATGGGTTGTTTTTTTTTTAAATTTATTTTTAAAAATTTTTATTTTTATTTTTTTCCCCCTGTTTTTATTCTATTTTATAGTTAAAAATATTGTGATGCATTTTTGTGCATAAATCACTATTTTGCTGAATAAAAATGCTTTTAGCATTAAGTATTAATATATATATGGGAGATATATAGTTCTCTGCCTAACTAAGATAAGAATTACTTCTTTTTTTTTTAAATTTTTAGTGATTTTTTTTTAAAAAGTGATTAAAGAAACTAGAGAAGCAATGTGCCAAGTGTGTTCAACTATGGGATTAATATGTGGAATAGCATGTATGTTTCATGCTTCTTGGTTGTTCTTTGGACGTGCCCAAGAATTTTTCACAACCTGTGTGTGTGTGTAATATATATATACACATATTCGCACCAAGAGAGAGACAGATAAATTTCTGAATATACAAATAGCTATTAAAACATTGGAATGTGTTTAAAACATGCATAACTATTTTACAGAAGCAGATTAAAAATTACTTTTTTTTTATTGTTATATCAACTTGCTGTTGTATTAAGAAGCATTAGAAAATAATCTGCGCATAATTGTTATGGAAATTTTATCATTAAATGTTTGTAACTATTGTAAATTATCAAACTTTGTATAAATATGTCATTTAGATAAGTAGCTGCAACTAAACTAAGCTTAGTAAATAATTAAGCCACCATGTATATATAAAAAAAAAACTCTATTACATAGTACAATGAATTTAAGAATATACTGACTTGAATACCCCCCCCTTTTTTTTTAAGGATGAAATTAAGGAACTAATTAAAATAATAGAAGAAATAAGTTGTGTTAATGTACTCGTTCAGTTAAAATTTACATTTTTAAGGTTGTTTTTTTGTTTTGTTTTTTGTTTTTTTCTTTAGCTCTTTGAAAACATTTTAAACAAAACATGTATCAGTATAATTTTTTTCAAAAAGTTAGTTAATCCTGTTAGTGGGGTTTATATTTAAAATATTTAAAAATGAACATATTTGCCAGCATAAATGTTGACTGTATCTCCCTGAAGAGGTGTTTGTTTACAATTTTGGTATATCATGAAAATACTTTTTTCCTTTTCTTTTCTTTTTTTTTCTTAGTGTATGTTTTATGTTAGCATGTAAAATAAAAATGTGTAAATGAAAGCAATCATTTTATAACCAATTGTTTTAATGGATATTGATTTTTTTTAAATATCATATTACATTTCTGTAGTACTTATCTAACCAATAAATGTATAAGTTACCCCCACCCTGCAATTATGGGCTTTCATGAAAAGAAAATCAGGGGAAATATCATTTTGGGAATGATAAAATGAACTAAAATGCAAATATCTAACAGGAAATATTTAAAATTGAACATAGTTGCCAGCATAATTTGAAATCTTTTCAAATAACTCAAGATGAAGGAAAGAGAAAAAACATGAAGTTACCCAGAGAAGGATACACAGGAATAAAAATATTTTATTTATACATATATATATGTATGTGTGTGTGTGTGTGTGTGATTAAAAATTGAGGAAAAATGGATAAAGCACAAACAACTTCATTGAATTGATATTTCACCTCGGTATGTTAACAAAGCTTAGTCAGAACTGACATACCAAGACGAAACATCAATTAAATGATGTTTGTGCTTTATCCATTTTTATTCAATTTTAACCATATTTTGTTGGATTTTACCCAATCTGTTACTTCTCATATATATATATTATATATATATATATATATATATATATATATATATAATTCTCCTGACGCCCATGGCATCTTTTTCCCCTACGTCTTACCAATACACACACACACACACACACACACACAACCTTAAGGTTCATTTCTGCTGTCGTCCTTCGCAAAAAAAATTCATACACACACACACACAACCACACACCTAAAAAATGCACAATCCCATACCAACGCCGTAAAATAGAATATTTGACGTCATATTTCAAAACCGTTCTTCTTTCAAACCTCAAAAATTTTTAAACTGAATAACACATAACTACCACTCGCTTTTCTCGTTATTCTGTGATAAATAATTTCTTATCACCTTCCATATACCAACAAATGCCCTGAAGATGATCTAATTAATAGATCGAAACACTGTAGCGTCGGCCAATAAACTCGCCACTTAACCCATTTAAACCTGTGTTTTTTCATTTTTCCTAATATACTACATATATGTATGTATTATATAAGGTAAAAGGAAAAGTGAACAAAAAATAATGACTCATGATATACCAAAATTTTACTCCAACCCTCCTATCTTTTTATATATATATATATATATATATATATATTATGTGGGTATTAAATGCTGTAAAAATATCTAAATTGCTTTATGGTGGAGGAAATTAAAACACCACAGCATCTATTTTAATGCTAATGTATATTTTGTTTAAGTTTTGATCAGACCAAAGAAAAGGGAATTTTAATTTGTCTCATGACTTAAGTATTAAACAAATTAAACCAAGATCTTAATATGTAAAAATTCCCATCATTTTTCATAATAACTTAGTTTTATTCTAAACCAATCCGCTTATATTAAGTTATTTTGCTTAAAAACATTAGAATTACAATTTATATATTTTTTTAAATTTAAACTCTAAAATGCACCAGTCAATCAGTGTTGTTCATGTTATTAGTTTTAAACTAGTTTTTAACAGTTTAGAATGGAATTTGAATTTCAGTAAAGTTGCATTCTAAATAAAATAACTTATTTATATTTCAATTAAAGCATTTTGTGATTATTATAATTATCACATCTTTTAAAGTATGCTAATGTAACACAGCAAAAAACCACATATTATACTTAGATTTTTGTTAGTAGAATAATGTTTAAATTCTCTTAGAGAATAAAGCAATTTCCAATCCAATTTGCAACTTAATAATGAGGTATCTGCATTCACACTCACTCTAGTCATTATAAATTTTTCAAGAGAAAACTATTAAATGTTATAGAGTTAAGTCATGCTGAAAAAACCAGTTCACAGTTAAGCAGTGATGAACCTGCTACTTCTAAGATGGGGTAACCACTTGGGAATATCAGGTACTGTAAGCAGCCTAAACAAAGCACGCTCAGTAACATAACTATTAAATGATAATTATAGATTACTTTGCCTTATTTATTTACAGTTGATTATATAAATTCTGTAAATAGAAATGTGACTCAGCATCAAGCTTAATGGCTGACAAAGGTGGCCTTTAAGAATTCTTAGTGAACCAAAACTGGAGGGGGAGTTCTTATCCTTTAATAAAATTTAAAAAAAAGATTATCCACTGATGTACTCAGACTCTAGTTCTCATCTTAGTTGAAGAAAGCCAGAGAGTATAACGACTGAATGAACCATTGTGACTATAATAACAAGATGAAGACACTAGTCAAGTACATAATATTAAAATAAGATCTAATATTATTAGGGTTAACATCCAATGAAATCTTTGAATATTGTAATGTATTAGCAGCTACCTGACGGTGCCAGAATTTAAAAGAATTAAAAATAAATCTCTTATCTATATTTACATATAGATTGATAAAAATTCTTTTTATATATATATATATTGTTTTATCATCTTTTATCTTTTATATTTTATTTCTAAATTTATTTTATTCTTCTTCTTGTTTGTATTTTTTTCTTTTATTTGCTTTTTATTATGAAGAAAGTCCCTTCTAATAATGATGATGATGATGTTTTGATTCTGACAGGCATATGGGGGGAAAAAGTTGGGGTCGGGGCATGCTGAAAAGTTTTAACTATAACAACCAAGTCTGAATATATCAATGAATAATAGAAATGTTTTATTCCTTTATAAAAATTGTACAACTCTGTTTCCTTTTTTTAACTGATACTTCTATAAGAAAGTACCATATATATATATATATATATATATATATCTATATTGAGAGGAAACTATGGAAATAAATCCAGCAGTATGTAGAAAATAGAAAGAGAGAAAAAATATTCCCAAAAAGAAAAATGTATTATTGATGGTGAAGTCCACGTTAAAACATTTCAGTTTTTATCAAACCTTCATCAGGACGTTAGGATGGAAAAGGTGTGTGTCTAAACAGTGATGAAAATCTTTTTATTTTTTAAAAAAAAAGGACGTGAGAGAGTATAAAGAGAAAAATGTTATCCTTTAGCACCATTTCATTTTTTTGAAAAAAAAGGGGATTTGATTGGTACAGTGAGGCATTTGAAATGTGACATATTTTCTAAATATATATATATTAATAGTAAAAGTATCCAACTGAACTGGTATGTAAGGGATAATTCTATTTGGATCCGCAATATCTCCTGTTACATTCACAATCCATGCTCATGTTGATGCAAACTTATAGATTTATATAAAATTTTTACAAATCCTAAGAGAGGTCAATGCAAGGTTTTTATGTGGGTGTGTTCAAAGAGAAGATTTTCACTGGTCTTAAAAAGGAGAAGAAAAGAAGAAATATTTTCTCTATTCTAGTTTTTTCTCCAGTCTTTATGTAGTAAGCTATCTGATGAGACTAGCTCATTTGAGTTTCTGGTCAAAAATAATTATAATAGCAAATGACAGTTTTAAGTTTTTCTTTCTTTGAAAGTTTGTGTGTGTGTGTGTATGTGTGTATATATATATATATATTATATATTATATTATATATATAAATATATTATATATATATATAGACGAACTAGACATGCTGGATACTGCTGGAAAAGCATGGGTGAACTCATAAGTGACGTCCTCTGTGGAAGCAGCACCTGGGCCGTTCAACAAACACATACATTGACCAGCTCTGTGCGGATACTAGAAGCTGCACAGAAAACCTCCTGAGAACAATGAGTGATAGGAACAGTTAGAAGAGATTGTCATGTATATCCGTGCTATAAGTGCAACATGATGAATGATGTATATATTAATAGAATTTGTTAGCGTTCCAGTTGCATCACTTAACAAAGCAGAACCAATAGGAACCACTGTTCTCAACAGGATATGGTTCTATTTGAAAGGAATGTAACAATATCATGACAAACGTGAATTCATCAATATGTATATAATCTCTCTCTCTCTCTTAATGGATTAAATGTGCTAAGAAGTGCCAATAAAACAGCTGCACGTGTAACTTAGAAACCTGACCATCCTTGTTTTTTGATTATGAAAGCCAATAGTAAACACAATTCATCCACAAAATATAAAGTTTCATTTTTGTATGAAGATTATATTAATTGATCTTTTGTTTGGTTGGTTAGGTGTTTAGTTTTATGGCATGTCAACTTTGTTGGGTTATCTAACTTATCCTGTGTAATTCATTTCTAAGAAACTATTGAAATGTTATTTACAGTTAGCTTGATAGTGAGGGGGAAAAAAGAAAAACACTGGGACTCATGGATACTGTGTCCTTTTAAATTGTTTTCGTCAGGGACACAGGACACCTACTTATCAGCATCTCTGATATGTATTTATCTGCAACGAGCAGGATACAACACAAGGTCAATTTTTAGGCAGAGCACAGCTGTTTAAATTCATAGTTTTCCCATCTCCTAGACTGGTTGCCTTACTAAGGGTAAAGAACCAGTCTGCCACTACTATTTATTTATTTATCAAATAGGCATTAGCACAAAGTGAATGACAAAGTCTTGTTTAAGTTTTGAACTTGGTTGCCAATTCAATTTCCTACAACAATAACTCTTATGCTAAGAGCAGCTCCTAAAATTCTTTATAAGTAGCGCTGTGTGTGTGTGTGTGTAACTCTGACCTTGATGACAGTTCAGAAGTAGATGTATGGTAATATACCTCTTTATTTGAGTATTCTTCTGCTTTAGATCAGAGCACAATTAGAAGTTCTTCCATGTTTCTAACTACACTTCAATTCTAGTTTGACTAGTTTGTTAGAACAATCCCCTCCCGCCCTCTTTCTTTCTTTCTAAATAGCAAACACTTATAATCCTTAACATTTTTGCATGTAAATATCTGCACTTTAATTATTCTTCTCTGCCTTTTAGGAATGTGACAATTTCTTACGGTATAATTAATTACAAACACTATATACTTGTTTGTATATATTTAAAGATTTTTAATGAGAAGCTACCTATCAGGCTACTTACAATTTTTTTCCTTTTCTTTTAAGTCATTTAAAAGTTTCTTTTTACATAAGATAGATGAGAATCTATTGATTAATATATTATGAGGTAATTCTGGGTCACTCCAGTCTGATCATCTGATGAAGGATTTTTGTTGAGGACGTACTGATGTTGTTTATTACAGTAGCCTGGCTTGTAATGAATTTATTAATTATATATATATATTATATATATATATATTTATATATATATAAAGTGATAACGAAAATATTTTTCCTGTTATTTACTTTTTAAATGTTCTCAACTAGTTTCAACTTAGGTAATTGTCAGAAGAAATTGTTTTTAGAAAAGATTTTGAGTGTGTGTGCTGTGGTGTAATATATGTATATATATATATATATAAGAGAGAGAGAGAATTAAACAAACAGATTCTCCTGTTTTAAAATTTATTTTCAGGCTTTCTGGCCACTTTTTTTTATATTGGTCAAATCTGTGGATTAGTCACAAAGTTTTTGGGTCCTAGGTATTTCGGCACTTCGAAGTGCTATCTTTAGGGGTAATGTGTTTTGTTGGTCCAGATGTTGGATACCAGGTAATATTAGCTAGATTACAGTAAATGAAACATGTGCACAGATTCCAAAATAAGGCATTGAAATCAACAGTAAGCAGATGTAGATCCTAAACTAGTATCATCCTTAAGGGATTGCAATTTTAATATCTATCCTTATGTGTGTGTGTGTTGTGTATTATTTAATATAATATATATATAATATATATATAAACTGGCATTTTACAGAAGACGTCATCACCTCAATTCTTCTAAGTATACTTATGTACTCACCAAGTTCTCCCTTGCAAGCCAGTTGCATATGGGTGACAAACGATAACTGCTTTTGTTGTTGTCATTGCCTCTCCCCCCCCCATGCACTCTTATATGGCTCTCAACTTACTGTAGACCCCTACTTTGTCACATAAAGACTTGATTTACCTAATATATATTTCCACCCTCCGCACGGCAGCGATGCCGACACAAGGTCATTTCTTAAGCGGAGTTCAGCGGTTTTGAATTCAGAGTTTTCCTTTCTCCTAGACCAGGGTTGCCTAAACAAAGGTATAAAGAGCCAGTCTGCCCTATATTTACGCGCATAAGCTGGAGGGAGAGTAGGATTCCTACCTTCAATGATATTAGCGCTAAGTGAAATGCAATTAACCCGTCCAGGATTTGAACTCCGGGGCAAACGAGTCATTTCCCATGACTTTAACATTACACCACGTCGCTTCCTACTTGATTTACCTATAATTGTATGTGGAAAGGACAATGAGTCTGCAATTGTTTGCTGTTAGAACCTCTTTTATGATTAGCAAGTCCAGCTTTAGACAACAGCAACGCCAAATACAAATGTTCATTCCATTTTTCAATATTTTTAGATATTTTCTGAGTTTTAAATGGGCTCTTGGAGTTCATTTAAGAATGTCAATTCTTAATCTTTCATTGATATTAACCATAACATGAATGACAAAATTGTAGGTGAGCAAGAAACTATCCAATTCTCGACTTAATTAAATTAATTGAGAATTTTTATAGATTGTTTTTTGTTCCTTGTACTCAAACTCTTGCTATTTTATTTCTTTATTTATTTATTTTTGCATTAAAATCTATTTGCTTCTGGATATCTTAAGACAAATGTGAAACGACAAATAAAGATAACTTTCTAGTATCATGGAATGTAAATTTAATATTTTACGTTTACTCAATTCTGAATGGGAAAGATGGAGAGATTTTAATTAGCCTTTCTTATTTTAATGGGGATGTATAAGGGTATGTATTTTACCCAACCTGTTTCAACACGGTAGGTGTGATACAAGGTTGCATTTAGTGAGGATTGTCCTCACTACTTTCAGTAGTAACTGGATCTGCAGACTAACGTTGCTAACCATTCAGCATGATGGGATGCCAGGATGTATAAGGGCTACTAAGAGTCTTGACCTTACCACAAGAGAACTGATCTTAGAATTCTGAAATGTAATGCTGCTATTCAACACAATTGACACATATTTCTCAAAATTTTTTTTTAACTCTTCAAAGAAAAAGAAAAAGACATTCTATCTTAGTTGAGCTGAAAAATTTTCACACCCTCTTTGTAAATGACAAGTACAAAATTAAGTTAAAAAATTATTATTATTTAGATTATTCGGACTATTGTCCTCATCTTTATTGTTATCTGGTAAACGTTTAGGACATTTATCCTCCGGCCTCCTTTCAGATAAAGTAAAGATGAGGACATAGTCCAAATAATCTAATTATCAGCCTCATCTCAAAAAAATCCAGAGAAATATTTTAAAAATTGTTTAGTTCTTTTTCTGATATTGATTGGGGTTTCTTTTTGTTTAATGGCATATCAACGCTTCATGGGTTAATTTATTGCAAGTCATCCTATAGGAGAAAGTAGTGGGTGTTATTTAACCCATAAATGAATGGGGGGGAATGAGAAAGTTTATACCTTTCCCAAGGGTTTAGTCAGGGGGGGGGGGGGGGGGGGGGGGGGGGGGGGGGGGGGGGGGGGGGGGGGGGGGGGGGGGGGGGGGGGGGGGGGGTGAAAGCTGAATGTAATAGAAACTGAATTTTGAACTCATGTACTATGATGTCACAATCCAACACTTTTATCAATATGCCCATGGGGATTCCCCCTTTTTTGATTGGATAAACTCTTATATTTAAGCTTTCAACATAAAAGAAATGACTAAACTAAATTTTGATATCATCCAAGTTAAAAAAAAAAAAAGATTGTTATAAACTCAACATTCTAAAAGCTTGTCAGTGGATCAGAAACTGATTATATTTATCTATTATTTTTCATTAATATATTTTAAATCTTCAGCATAGTTATTTAATATTTGTGAAGCCTCAGAAATTATAGAAATAGCCACTTAGGGTTAAAGGCAAAAACATAATTGGTAATTTATTTTTTTCTTTTTTTTCTTTTTTTCTTATCAATGCACAATTCCTGTTTTTTAACCTCTGCGAATATCTTGCATTTATTTTTTAAAATCGATTCTTGAAATGTAACCTTGAATTTCTTTCTCGCACGCAATGCATCACAATTTTTGATGAATTGTATTCAAAGTGGAAAAGCTTTTGTTCACCATTTGTACTTCACTCATTTACTTAATGGAAGCACTGCAAAAATTTGATTTCAAAATCAGTGAATAAATTGACATCATCTTTTTAATAACTAATTAATTTTAAAAGAAGAAAGAAAGAAAATTGATCCTCTTTTCCCTGATTAATGATAATTGTACTGACCTTTTTCTTAATTTTTTCAATCTCCTTAATGTATATTTTTATTGATATTTAAACATTTTCTCTAATTATATTTTTTCTCAGGATTTTTATGTAATGTTTATTTTAAACTCATGCATAGTTTTTAATTCATAATTGATTTTAGTTTTCATTGATTTTGTTAATTTCAAATGAATTCTTTTTTCCTGATGTTGCCTCATTAGTTCATGATAGAACAGCGAACTTTAAATCATAGCAATGTTATTACTAGTGTGTGTATATATATATATATTATATATTAATATATTATGAATTTGGTGTATCAATTTTGTTCTTGTGAACGTTTTCTGTGATATCAGGAATGGTATAAGTGAACAAAAAAAAAAACCCAGTTTCAATATTTAATAACCCGTTGTTGTCCGCTGTTCATTTTATTTTACCCATATTTTGGGTGATGCTTCACACCCTTTGTAGGTATTTTTGACAACATACTATACAGTTAATGAAAAATGCAAATAAATGTATATATCTATAGCATAGAGTAGATCAGCGGTTTTTTTTCCCCCTTTTTTTTTTTGTTTCCCCCTGAAGAAAAACACTATAAAAGGCCCCCCCCCAAGAAAACTACAGTCACACTTGCTGTTGACTATGCCTATGTATTCTTAGATATATATGCTTCTATCACATGAATTGTGAGCTCTCTTTGTGTGTGTGTGTATATATATATATATATTATATATATATATACTATATATATATGAGGCATGCTTAGTGTAGTGATTACCCCATAGAAAATGGAATAATAATCACCAGTTAAAATCCTGGATGAGGCTGTTTTGCGTTTCATTTATGCTAATATACTTGGGATTAGGCATAAATCAATCTCTTCTTCATCTGCCCGCTCTCCCCAATCGTATGGGTAAATTAGTAGAGCAGACGGATTCTCTAGCCTTGGTAAAGGCAGGCCAGTCTTGGAGAAAGAAAAATCTGAAACAGTTGGATTTCTATTATTTGTCTACTTCATCTAAAAGAGTCACATTCATTGCCTGATATCTAAGGCACTTCCTAGATGGGGAATTACCAATGGAGCACTAAGATATATTTCGCCTTAGTGGTCCAAACTTTTGTAAATAACTACTTTAGCTTAATACAAAGAACATGTCTGAAAAGTTCTTGCCAAACGCAAGGAGGGATTACCTAGAAGCCTCCTCTCATAATCTTATAATGCTCTTTCTAAGTAATAATGTCTGACGATGAACATTTAAAATTCAATACAATTCATTCATAACCATGGTATTAACAGATTTTAAACAGGTTACTTTCTAACTCATAATCAAGTGCCCCCAATCTTTTCAAAGTTTTCAATAAAAAGAAATGCAACAAATTAAGAAGTGAAGGAATTCATGGTATATAAATTTTTATATGAATATTAGACGGTGCATTCAGAGATAACCATATAGCGCTAGACTCAATTTGGCGCATCCATTCTTTGTTTTGTTGTCAGCTATAATCATTGTCCGAATAACAAACAACATTTTATATACAATTCTTACAACATTAAGAGTGCCAAATTTGATGTGAACTTTTCCACACTCAAGTAATATTGCATTTGCTGGGGAATTTTCATGAGATGTGGGTGTATAGAAACCCCTCAGGTTGCCATTTTTTAAACTGATGGGGTTTCAATGTGAACCAACTGTTTCACTGTTTCACGGTCAGAAAATTGTAGAAAACAATTCTCCAGGGATTGGGCTGTCTATAACTTTATGTTTTAATAAGAAGGTAAATAGTTTAAATAAGAAGTTGTTAAAAAGAAAGTATGCGATCCGTTTTGAAACCCATTCTGATCTGAAAGAGATTAATGGATTTTGTAATTGTGTACTTAATAATTAGGCATGTTCAAACAGTTCGCAGCATTTTGGGGGAGGGGGTTTAGAGACTGACACACTTACAAAATCATTAATTCTCTTTCAGATCAGAATGGGTTTCAAAACGGATGCAAAACTTTCTTTTTAACAACTCTTATCTAAACTATTTTAACTTCTATTTAAAACATTAGTTATAGACAGTCCAATCTGTGGAGATTGTTTTCTAACAAATTTTCTGAATGAACAAGTGAAACAGTTGGTCACATTGAAAACCCTATCAGTTTAAAAAATGGCCAACCTGAGGTTTCTATACACCCACAGTCTCATGAAATTCCCTCAGCCAAATGCAATATTACTGAGTGGGAAAATTTCACATCAAATTTGTCTCTTACATGTTTGTAAGAATTGTACATAAAATGTGTTTGTTCTTGGACAATGATATAGCTGACACAAAACAAAGGAATGGATGTGCAAATGAGTCTAGCACTATATACGGTTATCTCTGAATGCACTGTCTAATATTCATATTAAATTTATATACATAATTTCTTCACTTCTTATATTTAGGGTTGCATCTTTTTGAAAACTTGAAAAGATTGGGGGCAATTGATTATGAGGTGAGGAAGTAACCTGTATTAAAGATCTGTTATACCATAGGATGAATGAATTGTATTGAATTTTAAATGTTCATCTCATGACGTTAGTTACTAGAAAGAGCATTATAAGATTTATGAGAGGAGGCTCTAGGTAATCCGTTCTTGGTTTGGCCAAGAATTTTTTCAGACACTTCTTGTATTAAGCCTGAAAGTAATTATTTACAAAGTTTGACACTAGGCTAAATATATCTTAGCTCCATTGGTATTCCCCATTTAGGAGTGCCTTAGACATCAGGCAATGAATGTGACTCTTTTTAGATAAGTTAGACAATAATAGAACTAACTGTTTCAGATTTTTTTTTTTCTCCAAGACTGGCTGCCTTACCAAGGCTAGGGAATCCAGTCTGCTCTACTATTTACCCATAGATTGGGAGAGGGACAGAGAGAAGAGATTGATTTATGCCTATCCCAAGTATATTAGCATAAAGTGAAATGCAAACAGCCTCATCCAAGATTTTAACTTGTGTTACTGATTCCATTTTCTATGGTGATAATCACTACACTAAGCATGCCTCATATATATATAATATATATATATATATATATATATATATATATATAACACACAGACAGAGAGAGAGCTCACAATCATTGATAGAGCATATATATCTAAGAATAGCATAGGCATAGTCAACAGCAATTGGTGACTGTTAGTTTCTTGCTTATGTGTCTTCAGACAAAGACCCTGATCTATCTCTATGCTATATATATATATATACATTTATTTCATTTTTCTATTAAGTTATAGTTAGTTGTCAAAAATACCTTGACAAAGGGTGAAGCTCACCCAAAATATTGGTAAAATAAAATGAACCAGGGACAAAACAACGGTTAAATATTGAAACTGTTTTTTGTTCACTTATACATTTCCTGATATCACAGAAAACGTTCACAAGAACAAAATTGATACACAAATTCATATATATATATATATATATATATACACACACACACACACAGTATTATTAACATGCTATGATTTAAAGTCTGTGTTCTATCATGAACTAATGAGGCCATCAGGAAAAAATAGAATTCATTTGAAATTAACAAAATCAATGAAAACTAAAATCAATTATGAATTAAAACTATGATGAGTTAAAATAACATTAATTAAAAATCCTGAGAAAAATATAATTAGAGAAAATGTTTAAAATATCAAATAAAATATAATTAATGAGATTTTGAATAAAATTAAGAAAAAGGTCAGTTACTAATTATCATTATATCAGGGAAAAGAGGATCAATTTTTCTTTCTTTCTTCTTTTAAAATTAATTAGTTATTAAAAAATATTGTTCATCTTATTCACTGATTTTGAAATCAAATTTTGCAGTGTTCATTAAGTAAATGAGTGAAGTACAAATGGTGAAACAAAAGTTTTCCACTTTGAAACATTCATCAAAATGTGATGGCATTGGTGGAGAAGAAATTCAAGGTACATTTCCAAGAATCCGATTTTTAAAAATTAAATGCAAAGATATTCGCAGAGTTAAAACAGGAATTGTGCATTGATAAGAAAAAAAGAAAAAAAAAAGAAAAAGTAAATTACCAATTATGTTTTTGCTTTCAACCCTAAGTGGCTATTTCTATAATTTCTGAGGCTTTCACAATATTAAATAACTTTAATGCTGAAGATAAAATATATTAATGAAAAATAATAGAGAAATATAATCAGTTCTGATCCACTGACAGCTTTTAGAATTGTTAGTTATAACAATTTTTTTTTTTTTTTAACTTGGATGATATCAAATTTAGTTTAGTCAGTTTTCTTTTATATTGAAAGCTTAAATAATAAGAGTTTTATCCAAATCAAAAAAGGGGGAAGTCCCCATGGCATATTGATTTAAGTGTTGGATTGTGACATCATAGTACATGAGTTCAAAATTCAGTTATGCTATTACATTCACTTTCAGACTAATACCCTTGGGAAAGGTATAAACTTTCTCATTCCTTCATTTATGGGTTAAATAACACCACTACTTTTCTCCTATAAGGATGACTTTGGCAATAAATAACCCATGAAGGTTGATATGCCATTAAACAAAAAAGAAACCCAAATCAATATCAGAAAAAACTGAAACATATTTTTTAAAATATTTCTCTGGATTTTTGAGATGAGGCTTGATAATTAGTATTATTTGGACTATTGTCCTCATCTTTACTGTTATCTGAAGGAGGCCGGAGGATAAATTGTCCTAAACGTTGTACAGATAACAATAAAGATGAGGACAATAGTCCGAATAATCTAAATAATAATAATTTTTTAACTTAATTTTGTACTTGGTCATTTACAAAGAGGTGCTGAAAATTTTCAGCTCAACTAAGAGAGGAATGTCTTTTTCTTTTTCTTTGAAGAGTTAAAAAAAATTGAGAATGATGTGTCAATTGTGTTGAATAGCACATACATTTCAGAATTCTAGATCATTCTCTTGTTGGTAAGGTCAAGAACTCTTTAGTAGCCCTTATACATCCTGGCATCCCATCATGCTGTAATGGTTAGCAAGTTAGTCTTGCAGATCCATTACTACTGAATAGTGAGGACAATCCTCACTAAATGCAACCTTGTATCACATCCTACCTGTGTTGAACAGGTTGGGTAAAATACATACCCTTATACATCCCCATTAAAATAAGAAAGGCTAATAAAATTCTCTCCATCTTCCCATTCAGAATTGAGTAAACTGTAAAATATTAAATTTACATTCCATGATACTAGAAAGTTATCTTTAATTTGGTCGTTTCACATTTGTCTTAAGATATCCAGAAGCCAAATAGATTTTAATGCAATAAATAAATAAATAAATAAATAAAAATAGCAAAGAGTTTGAGTACAAGGAACAAAAAACAATCTAATAAAAATTCTGAAGTAATTTAATTAAGTCGAGAATTGGATAGGTTTCCTTTGCTCACCTACAATTTATTGTCATTCATGTTATGGTTAATATCAATGAAAGATTAAGAATTTGACATTCTTAAAGAACTTCTCAAGAGCCCTATTTAAAACTATTCAGAAATATCTAAAAAATATTGGAAAAATGGATGAACATTTGTAGTTGGGTCTGTTTGTCTAAAGCTGGACTTGCTAATCATAAGAGGTTTCATAACAGCAAACAATTGCAGACTCATTGTCTTTCCACAACAACTTATAGGTAAATCAAGTAGGAAGCGTGTGGTGTAATGGTTAAAGTCATGGGAAATGGACTCGTTGCCCCGAGTTCAAATCCTGGACGTGGTAATTGCATTTCACTTAGCGCTAATATCATTGGGAAAGGTATGAATCCTACTCTCCCTCCAGCTATGGGTAAATAGTAGGGCAGACTGGGCTCTTTAACCTTGTTTAGGCAACCGGTCTAGGAGAAGGAAAACTCTGAATTCAAACCTGCTGAACTCCGCTTAAGAAATTGACCTTGTGTCGCATCCTGCTCGTGCGGAGGGGTTGGTAAATATATATATAGGTAAATCAAGTCTTTTATGTGACAACGTATGTGGGTCTACAGTAAGTTTGAGAGGCCATATAAGAGTGCATGGGGGGGGGAGAGGCAATGACAACAACAAAGCCAGTTATCCTGTTTGTCACACATGCAACTGGGCTTGCAAGGGAGAACTTGGTGAGTTACATGAGTACTTTTAGAAGAATTGAGGTGATGAGCGTCTTCTGTAAAATGCCAGTTTATATATATATATATATATATATATATATATATAAATACACACACACACACACACACACACAATAGTGGATAGATATTAAAATTGCAATCCCCTGAAGGATGATACTAGTTTTAATCTACATTTGTGTACTGTTGATTCATGCCTTATTTTGGAATCTGTGCACATGTTCATTTACTGTAATCTAGCTATATTACCTGTATGCTCATACATCTGGACCACAAACACATTACCCCTGAAGATAGCACTTCGAAGTGCCGAAAGTACCTAGGACAAAAACTTTGGTGGACTAATCCACAGATTTTATCCAAATATAAAAAAAAGTTGGCCAGAAAGCTTGAAAATAAATTTGTTAAACAGGAGACATCTGTTTTGTTTAATTCTCTCTCTCTCTCATATATATATATATATATATATATATATATATATATATATATATACACACACACACACACTCAAAATCTTTCTAAAAACAATTTCTTCTGACAATTACCTAAGGTTGAAACTAGTTGAGAACAATTAAAAAGTAAATAACATAAAAAATATTTCTGTTATCACTTTTATATATATATATATATATATATATATATATATATATAATTCATACAGCAGCTACTGTAATAACAACATCAGTAGTCCTCAAACAAAGCCTTCATCAGATGATCAGACTGGAGTGACCCAGAATTACCTCATAATATATTAATCAATAGATTCTCATCTATCTTATGTAAAAAGAAACTTTTAAATGACTTAAAAGAAAAGGAAAAAAATTGTTAAGTAGCCTGATAGGTATCTTCTCATTAAAAATCTTTTAAATATATACAAACAAGTAATATAAGTGTTTGTAATTTAATATACCGTTAAGAAATTGGTCACATTTCCTAAAAGGCAAGAGAAGAATAATTAAAGTGCAGATATTTTACATTGGCAAAATGTTAAGGATTATAAGTGTTTGCTATTTAGAAAGAAAGAAAGGAGGGGGGGGGGATTGTTCTAACAAACTAGTCAAACTAGAATTGAAGTGTAGTTAGAAACATGAGAAGAACTTCTAATTGTGGCTCTGATCTAAAGCAGAAGAATACTCAAAATAAAGAGGTATATTACCATACATCTACTCTGAACTGGTCATCAAGGTCAGAGGTTACACACACACACACACAGCGCTACTTATAAAGAATTTTAGGAGCTGCTCTTAGCATAAGAGTTATTGTTGTAGGAAATTGAATTGGTAACCCAAGTTCAAAACTTAAACAAGACTGTTGTCATTCACTTTGTGCTAATGCCTATTTGATAAATGAATAAATAGTAGGGCAGACTGGGTTCTTTACCCTTAGTAAGGCAACCAGTCTAGGAGATGGAAAACTATGAATTTAAACCAGCTGTGCTCTGCTTAAAAATTGACCTTGTGTTGTATCCTGCTCGTTGCAGATAAATACATATGCAGAGATGCTGATAAGTAGGTGTCCTGTGTCCCTGACGTAAAACAATTTAAAAGGACACAGTATCCATGAGTCCCAGTGTTTTTCTTTTTTCCTCCCTCACTATTTCAAGCTAACTGTAAATACATTTCAATAGTTTCTTAGAAATGAATTACACAGGATAAGTTAGATAACCCAACAAAAGTTGACATGCCATAAAACTAAACACCTAACCAACCAAACCAAGATCCAATTAATATAATCTTTGCATACAAATGAACTTTATATTTTGTGGATGAATTGTTGTTTACTATTGGCTTTCATAATCAAAAACAAGGATGTCAGGTTTCTAAGTTACACGTGCAGCTGTTTTATTGGCACTTCTTAGCACATTTAATCCATTAAGAGAGAGATATATATACATATTGATGAATTCACGTTTGTCATGATATTGTTACATTCCTTCAAATAGAGCCATATCCTGTTGAGAACAGTGGTTCCTATTGGATCTGCTTTGTTAAGTGATGCAACTGGAACGCTAACAAATTCTATTTAATATATACATCATCATCATGTTGCGCTATTAGCATGGATATACATGACAATCTCTCTCTAACTGTTCCTATCACTCATTGTTCTCAGGAGGTTTTCTGTGCAGCTTCTAGTATCCGCACAGAGCTGGTCAATGTATGTGTTTGTTGAACGGCCCAGGTGCTGGCTTCCACAGGAGGACGTCACTTATGAGTTCACGCATGCTTTTCCAGCAGTATCCTGCACGTCTAGTTCGTCTTTATATATATATATATATATATATATATATATACACAAACTTTCAAAGAAAGAAAAACTTAACAAACAGTCATTTGGCTATTATAAATTTATTTTGACCAGAACTCAATATGAGTCTAGTCTCATCAGATAGCTTACTACATAAAGACTGAAAAAAAACTAGAATAGAGAAAATATTTTTTCCTTTTCTTTCTCATCTTTAAGACCAGTGAAAAATCTTCTCTTTGAACACACCCACATAAGAACCTTGCATTGAGCTCTCTTAGGGATTTGTAAAAATCTTTATATAAATCTATAAGTTTGCATCAACATGAGCATGGATTGTGAATGTACAGGAGATATTGCGGATCCCAAATAGAATTATCCCTTACATACCAGTCAGTTGGATACTTTTATATATATATATATATATATATATATATATAGAATATGTCACATTTCAAATGTCCTCACTTGTACCAATCAAATCCCCTTTTTTTCAAAAATGAATGGTGCTAAAGGATAACATTTTTCTCTTTATACTCTCTCACGTCCTTTTTTTTTTTTAAAATAAAAGATTTTCATCACTGTTTAGACAACACCTTTTCCATCCTAACGTCCTGATGAAGGTTTGATAAAAACTGAAATGTTTTAACGTGGACTTCACCATCAATAATACATTTTTCTTTTTGGGAATATTTTTTCTCTCTCTCTCTATTTTCTACATACTGCTGGATTTATTTCCATATTTTCCTCTCATATATATATATATATATATATATATATATATATATGGTACTTTTCTTATAGAAGTATCAGTTAAAAAAAGGAAACAGAGTTGTACAATTTTTATAAAGGATAAAACATTTCTATTATTCATTGATATATTCAGACTTGGTTGTTATAGTTAAAACTTTTCAGACATGCCCCGACCCCAACCTTTTCCCCCCATATGCCTGTCAGAATCAATAACATCATCATCATTATTATTAGAAGGGACTTTCTTCATAATAAAAAGCAAATAAAAGAAAAAATACAAACAAGAAGAATAATAAAATAAATTTAGAAATAAGAATATATAAAGAATAAAAGATGATAAAACAAATATATATATATAAAAAGAATTTTTATCAATCTATATGTAAATATAGATAAGAGATTTATTTTTAATTCTTTTAAATTCTGGGCACCGTCAGGTAGCTTTGCTAATACATTACAATATTCAAAGATTTCATTGGATGTTAACCCTAATAATATTAGATCTTATTTTATATTGATGTACTTTGACTAGTGTCTTCATCTTGTTATTATAGTCACAATGGTTCAGTCGTTATACTCTCTGGCTTTCTTCAACTAAGATGAGAACTAGAGTCTGAGTACATCAGTGGATAATCTTTTTTTTTTTTATTAAAGGATAAGAACTCCCCCTCCAGTTTTGGTTCACTAAGAATTCTTAAAGGCCACCTTTGTCAGCCATTAAGCTTGATGCTAAGTCACATTCTATTTACAGAAATTATATAATCAACTGTAAATAAATAAGGCAAAGTAATCTATAATTATCATTTAATAGTTATTTACTGAGCGTTACTTTGTTTAGGCTGCTTACAGTACCTGATATTCCCAAGTGGTTACCCCATCTTAGAAGTGAGCAGGTTCATCACTGCTTAACTTGTGAACTGGTGTTTTCAGCATGACTTAACTCTATAACATTTAATAGTTTTCTCTTGAAAAATTATAATGACTAGAGTGAGTGTGAATGCAGATACCTCATTATTAAGTTGCAAATTGGATTGGAAATTGCTTTATTCTCTAAGAGAATTTAAACATTATTCTACTAACAAAAATCTAAGTACAATTTGTGGTTTTTGCTGTGTTACATTAGCATACTTTAAAAGATGTGATAATTATAATAATCACAAAATGCTTTAATTGAAATATAAATAAGTTATTTTATTTTAGAATGCAACTTTACTGAAATTCAAATTCCATTCTAAACTGTTAAAACTAGTTTAAAACTAATAACATGAACAACACTGATTGACTGGTGCATTTTAGAGTTTAAATTTAAAAAATATATAAATTGTAATTCTAATTGTTTTTAAGCAAAATACTTAATATAAGCGGATTGGTTTAGAATAAAACTAAGTTATTATGAAAATTGATGGAATTTTTACATATTAAGATCTTGGTTTAATTTGTTTAATACTTAAGTCATGAGACAAATTAAAATTCCCTTTTCTTTGGGTCTGATCAAAACTTAAACAAAATATACATTAGCATTAAAATAGATGCTGTTGTGTTTTAATTTCCTCCACCATAAAGCAATTTAGATATTTTTTACAGCATTTAATACCTACATAATATATATATATATATATATATATATATATATATATATATATGATAGGAGGGTTGGAGTAAAATTTTGGTACATCACGAGTCATTATTTTTTGTTCACTTTTCCTTTTACCTTATATAATACATATATATATATATATATATATATGTATGTAGTATATTAGGAAAAATGAAAAAACACAAGTTTAAATGGGTTAAGTGGCGAGTTTATTGGCAGACGCTGCAGTGTTTCGATCTATTAATTAGATCATCTTCAGGGTATTTGTTGGTATATGGAAGGTGATAAGAAATTATTTATCACAGAATAACGAGAAAAGCGAGTGGTAGTTATGTGTTATTCAGTTTAAAAATTTTTGAGGTTTGAAAGAAGAACGGTTTTGAAATATGACGTCAAATATTCTATTTTACGGCGTTGGTATGGGATGGTGTATGTGTGTGTATCGAGAGGAAACATTGTGCATTTTTTAGGTGTGTGGTTGTGTCTGTGTGTGTATAAATTTTTTTTGCGAAGGACGACAGCAGAAATGAACCTTAAGGTTGTGTGTGTGTGTGTGTATTGGTAAGACGTAGGGGAAAAAGATGTCATGGGCGTCAGGAGAATATATATATATATATATATATATATATGAGAAGTAACAGATTGGGTAAAATCCAACAAAATATGGTTAAAATTGAATAAAAATGGATAAAGCACAAACATCATTTAATTGATGTTTCGTCTCGGTATGTCAGTTCTGACTAAGCTTTGTTAACATACCGAGGTGAAATATCAATTCAATGAAGTTGTTTGTGCTTTATCCATTTTTCCTCAATTTTTAATCACACACACACACACACACACACACACACACACACACACACATGTATAAATAAAATATTTTTATCCCTGTGTATCCTTCTCTGGGTAACTTCATGTTTTTTCTCTTTCCTTCATCTTGAGTTATTTGAAAAGATTTCAATTTATGCTGGCAACTATGTTCATTTTTAAATATTTCCTGTTAGATATTTGCATTTTGGTTCATTTTATCATTCCCAAAATGATATTTCCCCTGATTTTCTTTTCATGAAAGCCCATAATTGCAGGGTGGGGGTAACTTATACATTTATTGGTTAGATAAGTACTACAGAAATGTAATATGATATTTAAAAAAATCAATATCCATTAAAACAATTGGTTATAAAATGATTGCTTTCATTTACACATTTTTATTTTACGTGCTAACATAAAACATACACTAAGAAAAAAAAAAAAAAGAAAAGGAAAAAAGTATTTTCATGATATACCAAAATTGAAACAAACACCTCTTCAGGGGGATACAGTCAACATTTATGCTGGCAAATATGTTCATTTTTAAATATTTTAAATATAAACCCCACTAACAGGATTAACTAACTTTTTGAAAAAAATTATACTGATGCATGTTTTGTTTAAAATGTTTTCAAAGAGCTAAAGAAAAAAAAACAAACAAACAAAAAAAAACAACCTTAAAAATGTAAATTTTAACTGAACAAGTACATTAACACAATTTATTTCTTCTATTATTTTAATTGGTTCCTTAATTTCATCCTTTAAAAAAAAAGGGGGGGGGTTATTCAAGTCAGTATATTCTTAAATTCATTGTACTATGTAATAGAGTTTTTTTTTATTATATACATGGTGGCTTAATTATTTACTAAGCTTAGTTTAGTTGCAGCTACTTATCTAAATGACATATTTATACAAAGTTTGATAATTTACAATAGTTACAAACATTTAATGATAAAATTTCCATAACAATTATGCGCAGATTATTTTCTAATGCTTCTTAATACAACATCAAGTTGATATAACAATAAAAAAAAAGTAATTTTTAATCTGCTTCTGTAAAATAGTTATGCATGTTTTAAACACATTCCAATGTTTTAATAGCTATTTGTATATTCAGAAATTTATCCGTCTCTCTCTTGGTGTGAATATGTGTATATATATTACACACACACACACACACACACACACACAGGTTGTGAAAAATTCTTGGGCACGTCCAAAGAACAACCAAGAAGCATGAAACATACATGCTATTCCACATATTAATCCCATAGTTGAACACACTTGGCACATTGCTTCTCTAGTTTCTTTAATCATTTTTTAAAAAAAATCACTAAAAATTAAAAAAAAGAAGTAATTCTTATCTTAGTTAGGCAGAGAACTTTATATCTCCCATATATATATTAATACTTAATGCTAAAAGCATTTTTATTCAGCAAAATAGTGATTTATGCACAAAAATGCATCACAATATTTTCAACTATAAAATAGAATAAAAACAGGGTGAAAAAAATAAAAATAAAAATTTAAAAAATAAATTAAAAAAAACCCTCATGACTGAGTTTTCTATTGCTGATCCTTAGGTGAGCCAGTATCAACATTTCATACATTATATATATATATATATATATATATATATATATATATATATATATATATATACACACATACACACACAGACACATGCGCGCGCAGACACATCTCAACGCCATAAGTTATTGTTATTTTACATATACGTAGATAAGCTCTGTGCGTGTGTGTGCATATTACACATATACAAGTAAATGGAATGTGTATTTAATATATTATTACTAGTCATCATCAAAAGCCTTCACAATAATAGACAATGAAGGCGGGGGTGTTGTAGTAGATTCAATGGGGAATTAATATGTAGCAAGGCTACTAATTAGAATATTATTTCAAAAGGATAATAATAGCAGCAGATAAAATTTTACATGACAAGATGCAATGTAGAACAAAAAAAAGTCTCATTAGTGTTGATTGAATCTATACTAAGCAAAAACCACAATGGAATATGATGTCTATAACCATGAAACTTGTGTAAATTCAGATTTTAAAATTATCACAGTCAGCAGAAGTCCTTATTTGAGGGAGACATGCTTATGAATATGCAAATAGAACACAATGAATGGGATCAATTTCATGTGGCAATTGTTACAAATGCACAAGTAGAGGGTTTCATTGAAGAAAAATAACGGGAGCTGCTCTGAAATCAATACTCATGAATGAATGTGTGTGTTTCATTAAGTAAAAGAGGGGACAACTGTGGGATCCTGATACAGCAGTTGTGAATGAGTGCCTTTCATTGAGAAGAAACATAGGGAGCAGTTGCAGGTTACTACTCTTGACAGCTTTCCATTGAGAAAAAAAGATAGGGAGCCTACAACCACAATATAGTAGCCAGTTAATCGTTTTAATTTTTTTATTTATTGTGGAGGGAAGGTGGTGTATTTGTAGGGAGTAGTCTTTTTATGATTGGATTATATGAGTGAATTTATATGACTGTTTTTCCTTTGAGAGGAGCAATTAAGAAATCCTAATGTTATGATAAAGATTGTTTCTAATTGCTTTTCATAGAGATAACAAGTTTTGTGATCAGATAACAGTAGCCAATAATGTAAATGGCTTCTTTCCATTGAGAAAAATGCTATTGGCATTTTTGTATTCGTGACAATGAAGCAGTCACATAATTAATAATGCATATATTTGCAATGAGAAAAAAAAAAAAAAAAAAGGAGCAATAGTGAAATCCAAGTATAGCTGTGTATGCAGAAATGTTATTTGACATTTAGAAAAAAAGAGAAAGAGCTCTTATGTCAGTGTTTTACCATTGAAGCTTACAGCTCTCCAGGCAAAATGTAAGTTATATTTTTTACCTGGTCTCATATTCTATATATGTCAAAATATTTTAAAAATATTAATGTTCTTTTTTTATGTTTGGAAAATTATTGAAAAATATAGATAAATTATATTTAATGATGACTAAAAAGGTAATTTATGAGGAAGTGCGTCCCGGTCTCACGCCTCAAAAAACGCTACCCGGTGACTATCAAAATAACAACCCCAGCCCGTCGTAATTCTTGTTTAGATATGAAGATGGATATATAGTTTTGAATAGACTGAGATAGATAAACAAACAAAATAATATAGATAGATATGAACAAATGGAGATAGATAGATAGATATTTTCGACAAGTAAATGTATTTAGGGGGGTGGTCGCCTCTTTTTTTTGTTGTAATTCTTGTTTATTGAAACTAAAAACAAGACATTAAACAAAGATGAATAAAAAAAAAATCTTAGTATTTAAAGTAATATAGATAAATATGAACAAATTGAGATAGATAGACAGATGGATAGTTTTGAATAGACTGAGCTGGGTCGTTATTTTAATAGTCACCGGGCAGCAACTCTTGAGGCAGGAGACCGGGATGCACTTCCTCATAAATTACCACTAAAAATTATTTTTATAGATAGCTATTTTAACAGAATAACAATGTTATCACATGGTCTTAAACATTTTCCATTGCCATGAATAAAGTACTATTATTCTATAAGCATCCCATCATGGTGTGATGGTTAGCAAGCAAGTCTCACAGATCTGTAACTACTGAAAATAGCAAGTTCAATTTTCACAGGATGCGACCTTGTGTCACATACTAGCCATAGTGAACAGGTTGGGTAAATACCTATTATTTTATATGATGAAGATAAACTTTGAATAAAATTTTCTGATTAGTGAGCTAGCCTAGCAAACCATCATTAGTTCAATTCTCACTGGGTGCCCCATGGCCTAGTGCTAAATTCAGCCAAGCTATTGACAACTAAGATTTTTTATTTAGTTTTAAGAGCACAAAATCTGAAAATATCGAAAAATTAATTGACCATATTTTCAAAACTAAATATAGTTCTGCTAAATGGTTAAACTTTTTTTCTTTTTCTTTTTTAAATTCATATGGAGTGAAGAAAATAGATTTTGTTATTGTAATCATTATAAGTTGCTTAAAAAAAAAAAATCACCTTTTCTGAGTAGTATTCAAAGTTATTTTCTGTTCTTATTGTTAACATTTTCAATATAGTTTTCTGATATTTTGTTTCCTATAACTCTTTCCAAGCTTATTATATTAATAATGCTATTTTTTTCTCTGATAAGATGCATTTTATAAAATATGTAAGATTAAAAACAACAACAAATACAACTATTATAAAGAAGCATTTTCAATTGATTGAGAACAAAAATGGAAGTATTTCTTAGATTAATGAATAATAATCAGGATTACACAGATCAGTCCTAGAAATAAATATTCCATTCATCAGTCAATGTATTTTTTTTTTTTTATTTGTTGGAATGTTATCTCTTGTTTTCAGCAGGAACAGGAAAGTATTGAAGTATTAAAAAGGGATAATTGTGAACAGGATGTAAATTTGTACACAATTAAAATATAAATATATTGAATAGGACCTGTTTGTGAATGTTATGATACTAAACCAAGAAATGTTCAAATGACTGCATTTATCTTTTATAAAGTAAGAAAAATACTTGACAGAGACAAACAGACAGAGCTTTTAAATAATTTTGCATGTTAATTGTGATATTAAATACTAAGTAATAACTAAGATAATTCTAATAAAGTTTCAACTATCATTCTGATTTATATATATATATATATATATATATATATATATATATATATATATATATATACACACACACACACACATATATATATATATATATACAGAGTGATTTAAAAAATGCTAACACCTTTTATGAAATTACCATTATGATATAATTTCAATCAGTCTCCACATGATTATCATACCTGTCAACATATTCTTGGAATCTCTAATATGTTAATATTTCTATGGGAGTTTTTTTTTAATGAGAAAAGCAGAATTAATATTATAGATACCACCTGAAGGAAATTCCTATATTATATAAAGTAAGTCGTCGGGGTGGCCTAATGTCAGTGTCAGCCAATCAGCGAGGGAGTATCCCCTTTTCATTAGCGCTAGACCAAGGAAATTGTTTTTGCATCTGAGGTGGAGTGCCACACCTACCATCAGCTCCTTACTTTACCGCACAGATCCCTGTGATTATATATATATATATATATATATATATATATATGTAGGCATATTTTAATGAAAATGACAAATAAGAATTTAGTGTTTAGCTTTTTAGTTGGTAAATGAGATATCACATCTGTGATTGTAGGCAGTTTAAAAACTGTTTGAAGTCTGTTAGTGTAGTCCAAGTACAGGTACTTTTGACCATCTTCAGCCATTGTTGAGGATAAGGGCCCTCCTGTGTTGTGGAGTGCTGGACTGATTCTGTGCTCAAGTAATTTTTAAGTGGTCATGTTCCTCATGTGCGTGTGATATCACGTATGAACATGTATACCATTGATGCTGGAGATAGCAGCTAAGGATCACGTGACTATTTTGTTTGGTGTAGGTTGTCTATTCTTTTGATAAGTATCACTTCTAATATTTGAAGTCGTTTTTTTTTGTTGTTGTTGCAATTAATGCAGTATAATATTGTTGTATTCTCACCAAGAATTAAAAATAATATATTTGTCGTGTGTGTGTGTGTGTGTATATATATATATATATATATATATATATATATATATATATGGGTAAGATAATATGAAAAACACACAGATGTTGTTCAAATAAAGTTATTTATTATGCTGATATTGCAATATTTCAATCTGTTAAAAATCTTCATCAGAGTATTTTATGTTGTGTTAATAAGAAGACAGTTTATGAAAATTGTGACTGTTTTGTGATGGGATTAATTCATACCAGACTTTTTAAGAAAAGAGAATATTTTAAATTTTAAACAAAAATTCTCAAAGAACATGTGTCACATTCCCATTAATAATACACACACACACACACACACACACACACACATTTGCTAAAATATAGAGGAATTTTTTTGTTAAACAATTATTTTTAATCCAGATTCTTATTTGACAGTTTCATTCAAATTGAAGATCTGATTTCTTTAAAAAAATCAAATGTAAATGGTTTGGTTTGGTTGTTTAATGGTATATCTACCTTCACGGGTTATTTAATACCAAAGCCATTCTTGTAGAAGAACAGTAGGGGTACTATTTAACCCATGGAAATGTGGTTCAAACCTTTCACAATGGTATTTGTCCAAAAGTTAATATGATAATATGAGTGGAATTTGAACTGGTTTACTATGATTTTGTCATCCAGCATTTTAGCCATGTTTGGATGATACAGTAGATTTAATTTATACATCATCAGGTCACTATTATTTTGTTTGTTTAATGGCATATCAACATTTATGGGTTATTTAATGACAAAGCCATCCTAATAGAAGAATAATAATGGTACAATTTAACCCATAATTAAGGTGGTGGGATAAGGTGGTTTATACTTTTTCCAAGGGTATTAGTCCAAATGTGAATGTAATAGTGTGACTAGGGTTTGAACTTGCTTACTATGATTTTGCAGTCCAGCACGTTAGCCACTACACCACAGGCATTACCCCAGTTTGCTATTGTATTCCTATCACAAATCTAACACGTGAAGAAAAAAAAAAAAAAAGAAAGAAAGAAAAAGGCAATGAAATTATATAGACAATATTTTCCAAAAGAAAAGTTGCGCAGAATTGCTAAGGAAAATAAAGATTTTTGTGATGAAAAATTCTTAAAAAGATGATTAAAGAATATTGTGGGTCTTGCAATGTGTGCAGGAGATATAAACGTCTACCTTTACGTCCTGTTGTGGTTATGCCTTTAGTTGATAAGTTTAATCCAGTTGTATGGATAGATTTAAAGGTTTATGTGCATCACGGATCTTGGATTTTACATATGATTGACTGCTACAAAATATTCTGTATATTATGAACATGTGATAAAAAAAAAGACAAAAAAAACCCCTCTATCCATTGATATCCTCATTATTGTTGTTTTGTCTGGTGCGTTCTTTGGGTGAATGTTGTATGTAATAATCATGAAGTATCTTTAGGCAGTCTCTTATTTCACTTTTTTAATTTAAACCACTCCAATTAGGATGTGTGGGTAGCGTAACCATTATCAACACAGAAAATAGAATCAGCAAACAAACTTCAAATTCTGTTTACATTCACTTTGCACTAACACCCGAAGGAAAAGGAAAGGATCCATGTTTTTTTTTTTCTACTACCTCCCAAGCTATGGGTAAAATAGTAGAGTAGGCTCCCTAGCAACCAGTCAAGGAAAAGGGCGACTCTGAATTCAAATATCCTGCAAAAAAAACAACACAAACAAAAACACAGGCCCTATCTTTCAACCCTTGACTCCTGCAATAGTCTGATTGGTTTAGTTAGCTTATTCAATGGCATATCAACTTCTTATGGGCTATTTAATGCTGAAACTTGATTCACTTTCAAATGCATGATTACAATCACAACCATATCTCTAATGTTCAACTGCATTATTTTTTTTTTTTTTCGTTGCATGGTTTCAAGTTTTCCTAAAATTAATAATTCTATCAAATAATATTCCTTTGTTTGCACACTGTTGTATGGTATCAAGTATTCCTATCTAATACAAATAATTTTTGACCAAATCTATTTCATTCATAGATCCCTCACAGGTACTAGCACTCTGGGTCAGAGCATAATCTGGGAATAGTGGCAATGAAGTGGGGATTTCACACTCTCTCCAAAATTGAACTTGTCACAAGATCTTCTTTCGTGCCAGGACACATCTTTTTTTTTTTTTTTCAGGATAATCTTACCCCTCTGCAGGGGGATACAATTAGCATATTTTAAGCCCAATGGTCTGAGATTGATAGTATGAAGGAATTAAAACATTTTACAGCAGTGAATAAAATAAATATGCTGCTGTTGAAAAGTCCATTGAAAATTACCAGATATACCACACATCTGTGGAAGACTGGAGACGGCACTGACCAGTTATTTACCATGTACCCCATGTGTACGGGTTAAGCACAAGGCCCTATTAATGTGGGACCACCCATGAACTGAAGCTCATGGTGTGGCGGGTGTAAAAAATGCGTTGATCCCGTCAGCATTCTCCCTCAAGGGGGGTGCCTCACGCACTGGGCAATAAACCTAGCCCTGCCCCTTTAAATCGAGGGGGCAGGTGTTGCCTGGGGGGATGGCCCCCTGGGATCAAGGATATTAATCTACTCTGTAGGTCCAGCGGCCGAAGCTCACTGGACACCCAGCTTGACCAGAAACCACTGCACTGACCAAAAGATATACAAAGAAAATATTTTTTTTAAAAAGAAGAAAAGATGAGGATATTGGTCTGAATAATCCAAGTAATCCAAATTTCAGATAACACTCAGCAACTATGATTTATATAAATTGCTACTTACACTATATTGCATATATATATATATATATATACACACACACACACACACACACACACACAGAGTTATATAAGCGAAAACGTACATATTGCATAATAACCAGATAAGGCATATGTAGATATAAATATACCATTACATACATGAATTTACATACACTAATTCATTTATTTATTAATGCATGTATGCATATATCAATGTATGTCATATTGATTCCATTTTAAAGTGAGTTGCAATAATTTAATTGTATACTGTAATGGAGGTCTAAAAGCAAAATTCAATAAATCTTTCAGAATTCATAAATAAAAGCCTTTGCAAAATACATGTAGCAGCAACAGCAGATTCTTATAATAAGAAAGAACAAGGAGGTGGAGAATTAGTCTTTTTATATTCTCGATCTCTCTCTCACTCAGAATTTAAAAAAAAAAAAATTTTTTTTAAAATAAACAAACAAAAAGAAAGTGATCACTGGACAATTATAAACAGCTCGACACAATAACAATATCCAAAGTTAACCAAGTAAAAAGAAAATAATTCAATGATGCTGATTATTGATATTTTTTTTTTTTAAAGACTGCATTTTGAATAAAACATAGGAAACAGCATATTCTGATTTTTCAAAGCCTTTTACAATTGTAACATATCTTGTTATAATGTTATCTTAATTTTTCAATTTCATTATTCTTTTATTGTAGTGCTATTATTTTTTTTATTTTTTATTATATATACTATTTTAGTCTTTGTAGCTTATTTGATATAATGTTATTTATATTACCTGCAATTACTCAATTAATACACTGAGGTTATTTCTTTTTAATTTTCTATATTACATTATTGCTTTTTCTTATTACCAGTTTAAAAAAAAAAAACCTCCCACTGACACACATTCATTTTTTAAAAAAAAGTTCTAATAATTAAAATGTGAACTACTACTTGTCATTACAAAATCCAATAGGAAAATAATCTTCAATTCAAATAGCATGAGCACAGCATAAAGATACATTCACATACACACGTCTTTTTTAAAAATCTTTTATGAATAGAAAGTTATAATTATGCAGGTGTCATGTTTTTTTTCATGGTATCTTCACATGATTGAAATATCTATAGCCACTGCTTAATAAATGCACAGATCATATACTAGGGTGAGTCAAAAGTTTTGCAATCTTTGGCTGATTTAGCTCAGTCGGTAGAGCACTTGCCTAGGAATCACAAGGTTCCATACCGGCCCTCGCCAACTCAGCGTATGAGTAGCACAGGGATCTGTGCAGTAAAGTGAGAAGCTGATGGTAGGTGTGGCACTCCACCCAGATACAAAAACAATCTTCTTGGTCTAGCGCTACCGAAAAGGGAATAGACTCCCTCGCTTTCTGGCTGATGCTGACATTAGGCCACCCCTTCGACATTATTTTTTTTACTACTATAGTACATGCTGATTTGCAGTACATATGACCAAAGCAGTTCAAGCATGGAAAGTACTCGTGGGTGGTAGTATCATGGTAGTTGGTCTGCTGACATGTTGCACATTGCTTCACAGTGTGTTATTTAAAAGCTGCACAGATGAACATGCAATGTAATCTAATTTATGAAATTATGTTATGGAAGAAACTAAAAACATTTGTTGTGTGAACAACGGAGGTACAGTTGATCACGGTACAGTAACCAGATGGTTCAAGAAACCTTGATGATCAAGCAAGATCAGGTCGGCCTAAATCTGGATTCTGAAACATTGCTTCAAGTCATAGAGGTAAATCCAGGTGTAGAACTCAAGAGTAACGATATACGAGGCATCTCACAGTCCAGTGTGGCTCTTCACTTTCACAACCTTACCAAAAGCATCCGGAGCTACAAAATTGTGCCTTATGTTAATAAAATATTGCAAAACCTTTGATTCAGGTTAGTATAAAAGCTTTGTTAGTTTAATTCAGAGTTCTAAGAGAAGTAAAAACACACACACATATATATAGATATATTACTCTTTCCTAAATAGAAGCATCAATATCATCATGGACCAATGTTACAACAGAAACCAATTGGGTTGTCTAGTTATGATTTAAATGGGTTTGATTCAATAATAGGAGCGACTTAAAGTCTGTGCTAAGCTAAGTATTGGTGTGTGTGTGTGTGTGTGTGTGTGTGTGTGTGTATATATATATATATATATATATATATATATATATATATATATATATATATATATATAAACCTATTCTACACGTGTTGTTTGCCAGTTCTAACCAGCTGTCTTATTAGCAGCAGCAAAAATGTTTGATATTTTAACAGTTGACTTTTGAAATTATATGGACAACTATCTAGCATTCGTTTTTGCTGCAGACCTGTTTTTTAACGGCTCAAATTTTGTGCAAGGCTATAATTGTATTATTCACTTTTGTGGTTGTCCTTAATTAATGAATTATTTTGATTAATTCATTAGTAGGTTATCTATCAATACTTTCTACTAAATCCACTCTACTAACATATTGAGCACTTTATATTCTTTATAACCCCGACTTATTCGATTAATAATTTTATCAATGGTTGAAGTTACGATTAACTCAATATTCTATTCCCTGGTAAGTCATCTTCTTTATCATATATATCTATGTACACACACGCACACACACATTTGTAATCAAAGAGAAAATAGATGCTTATCAAGTGACAAGATTGTTTAGCTTCAAAAACACAAGAAAATTTTATCAAAGAAAACTTTTTTCTTTTCAAAGGAGTATTTTCTCTTGTAAAACACGAAAACACTGTCTTAGAGACATTGGACATTAACAATATCTTGAGTTGATTATCAAAGTAAGAGAAGCCTTTTTTGTCATTATCTTAATTAAAATGGTGTTTTGTTTAACTGCACATATGCAAATCTTGCATATATATGTGTAGATATCTTTTTCAAATGGAAAATTTACATAGTTCTATAAGTGAAAAATTTAAAAAGACATTAGATTTTGATCTTAGACAAGTAAAATGACTAGCAAAGAACATTTTTTTCTTTTCTGTCGAATGCATATTCATAATAGAAAACTAATGTCTCTTTAAAATAGCAATTAATATCTACAGTGACTTAAGACAGCAAAGAATGAAATGGCTTGCAAAAGAGAGGCAATATATTCTGGCAGTAAAGACAGTCTATTATATAAACTAGTATAGTACCCATTGGTATGCTTAGTACTAAGAAAGAAAAAAAGAAGAAAAAAAAAAGATTACTTGTTGAGAAAAAGTAAAATATCAACATGACTTTATATCATTCCCTGGCAGGGTCTGAGACAGGTCTCTTGTGTTCAAGGAACAACAGCAAAAGAGGTTAAGAATAAGGTTTACGGACTGTCATGTGACACCCTCATCAGCCACCCAACTTTGTTTTCCTTCTTTCTCACAGACAAAGTCAGGCAGAACTTGTCTTCTCCCCCCCCCCCCAGTTCTGTTATTGATGTTCCAACCAAATGACACTCTTGTTCTGGTTTTCTCCTAACTGTCATTGACAAACCCAATGTTATATCATTTTGGATAAGTTTTATATACATGATAACTCAGGCATATTCATATGAAATAGTAATATAAGGACTTGAATCTGTGCATGCACGCTCCTCACATTACAAATGGCCACTTATACAAAATACATGAAAGGCAGCATGTTGTCTTGGCTTCAGGTAAGTGAAAGTGGTTACCATATATGGGGGTGCTGAAAAGTTCTGAGCCCAACCAAAAAAAGGAATAATTTTGTTTTATTTTTTTCATTGAAAGTGAAGCAGTATTCTCATTACTTCAGATAAATGAAAGTCATACCAGTATGAGGTGGTATTGAAAAGTTCTGAACCCAACCAAGAAAGGAATGATTTTTTTAAACATTTTTTTTAAATAGAAGGCTTTAAAAAAACAAAAAAAACAGGAGAAATGATGTGCCAAGGGTATTGAATTGTGGGAATATATCTAATAATGTTTCTAGATAATTCCATTCTTAGTTGGGCTGAGAACTTTTCAGCACACCTTTCTATGCCATTAACAGCAATATTCAAGGATTTTCTATGTGCCTATAATAGTTTATGTACGCACACACACCATCTATGTATCTAAATTTCTAATCTATTCGTGATTGTTAAGTGTCAAATTCCTGTTTAGGATTTCTTGCTAATAGAATTTTTTCTGTTTATTTCATTTTCACCAGAGAAAATTATTTCATGTCAAAAGAGAAAAATAAATGGAGAAAAAAAAAATCTACAGATTGAATCAATCTGATTGTACAGATTCTAAATTTTGCCTCCCTAAGAAAAGTAAATAGTTGATTTTACCAGAGATTTCAGTTCTGAATAGTTGCAAATGAAAACTTAATGGAAATTTGTATGGTAAATGGAAAGCTCAAGAAAGGCTTATTTAATAAAAAGTTTAAGCATCAATCAAATTAATGCAATTTTCTCAAAAGAAAATTATTTAGATGTTCTTTTTAAATTTAGTTTTGTTAATTTTATCATGTATTAAAAGGTGTATAAAGCAATCAATTATGCACAATAAGAAAAGAAAAGAAAATTTTTAAAAATATATACTAGACGACCTATATGAACTCATAGGGTTCCTGTTGTAACAGCTATCCATGATAATATCAGTACTTCTATTTAGGAAGTAGTGGATGATTTTAATTAAATTTTATAGTTATCTCTATTTGTGGTATACTAAGAAACAGAAGCACCGTTTCTACCATTGTTTTTTGTTATGGAACGAAAGTACTGTTTCAGCCATCTTGTTCAGTTGCAAATAAAAGGCGGAAGTGATTACTTCTCGTGGTTAACGTCAACTGGACTACCCTTGTTAGTATTTCGCTAAGTGCGTTACAACACCATTATATTAGGAATTTGGATGATCAAAAGATGATATTCAATGCAAATATTGACTCTACGAATTTGAAGTAAAAATTGTTTTATTCTTTAAGCTAGAATATTTTAAGTGCATTGCTCTAATAAAAACCTTGCTATGATGTCCCGTTTTTGTTAGATTATGGTTACATACATATATATATATACAAGCATAATGAGAATTTTAGTTGCAAAAAGCAGAGATATCAAAGAGTTTTAATATTTTCCCAAATATATGATTAGTAATATTACTAATCATATATTTGGGAAAATATGATTTCATACTCTAAAACATTTCTTATATTTTGTTGTATAACAGATGTATCATCTTTGAAGAATAAGTTCCAATTACCGTTGAACTGGGAAGACAAGGTAGCATGCGATTGTAACTCAATACAAACTCGAAATGCCACAAAGTCCACTGCAAAATGACAAAGTATATATAAGACTCCACAGTGTCATTCAAATCAACCAGTCAGAACTCAAGGAATGGAATGACCCAAATCACCCTGATTCATGAATGGATCATTCTTGATTCCTATTTATACCAGCTGTCTTGGACACTGCTAGAGTTCTACTTAGCTGCTGTTATTAAAACCAACAGTAGGCTAACTAACCTCAATAATCTTTGGTTCACTAAACAACTTCAATCCCACATTGTGCTTGCTGTTAAGAAAAGATTAGTTGGCTGCAGGTTTTGGTCAAAACTGCAGAAGCCATGGGTCGGTCAGCCACACACACACACACACAAAATGAATATTAGTAAAGTAGAAAAAATAGAGTATGTATAGAAATGTAAAAATAACAATTATACAAAATAAATTACAATCATCTTTTTATTTCTATCCCTCAAATCTACAGTTTTTCTAAATGTTTGAGAGCTATTTTATTATTGGAAAAAACACATGAAATATTTTTGCAAATGATTACAATCATTTTTTTAAATATCTATATATATAAAAGAAATATCAAATGAATCAATTGTACAATTCACTGAAGAAAAAAAAACCCCACACTACATCTAGGTTAGATCAAACTATGCCAGCAGAAAAATGTGCAACAAGATGGAACAAAGTAGCAGAGTGAGTCCAAGTAAATCCAGTAAATAAGCAGTATATTATCATTAGCATATGATTTATGGCAGATCAGCCAGAGGGGGAAAAAAATCTGAATCTAATCCATATTCAGCAAAAAACAAGGGGTAATTGATATGGCAAACTGAACCTCAGAGTTTAAGCACCTTTTTTTTCTTTTTTTTCACAAGTGCATGTTTGGTTGATTTTTCAACATTGATTGAGCAAGAGACTTAAGATTCATTAACAAATAATTTTGTTTGAATCATTTGCAATCCATAATGATACTTATTTTTGGTTATAGCTTGAAGGGCAATTTGAAATAATGGCAATTCAAGACTTCTGGAGAAATTGAGGGATATCAATTTAGAAAAAAATACACCTCTATTATGTGGGAGGTGTGTTTGATGTAACACTTGCCAAAGAAAATAAACTAGGTGACCAGAGTTCAAATCCTGCATGAAGCTGTTTGCATTTCAATTCATGCTAATGTTCTTGGGAAAGTTTGTATTATTTGGATTATTATTTTGAATTATACAGACTATTGTTCTCAGTACAACATTTTGGCCAATGTGCCCTCCGGCCTTTATCAGTTCTTTTTTGTACAGATAACAATAAAGATGAAGACAAATAATACAAATTATCAAGCCTCATCTCAAAAATTCAGAGAAATACTTTCTTGGGAAAGGTATGAATCCATTTCTCCTTCCCCTAGCTATAGGTAAACAGTAGGACAAACTGAGCTCTGTGTAGAAGAAAAACTCTGAATTCAAACCAGTTTTACTCCACTTTAAAATAGACTTACAGCACAGGAGTTGGGTAAATACACACATCTAAATACACAGAGGCACACTTAGCATAATGGTTATCATCATAGGAAAAAGAATTGGCGACTCGAGTTTAAATCCTGGAAGACTGATTGTAATTCAGTTCATACTAATGCCCTTGGCAAAAGCATGAATCCATATTTTCTCCCCTTAGGCATGGGCAAATAGCAGGGCAGACTGGGTAAGGTAACCAGTCTAAGAGAAGGTAAAACTCTGAATTAAAATTTTACACCACTCATTCAGGATTTGAACTTAGGTAGCCTAGTCCACTTTCAATGACGAAGCCTCACAGATAAAAAAAAAATAAAAAATTAAAATTTGAAATTTTTTTTATATATTTATCAATAATGCTTATTTTTTGAAAAGAATATGAAATGCCAACCTAAAAAAAATTTGAAAATAAATCCTTGAAATGCTAAATTTTATAGAGTTCAAGGTAAACATTAACTGCTTATCATCTCAAGAATTCTCTTAAGCCTTTGATCCCTTAGCCATAAGATACATTATATCTGAGCTCATAAAATCCATACAAACAAACACACTCAAAATAGATGAATAAATAAATCAAGCACAAAGCACATTCAAATATCACTCCAGGCTTTGTTTATAGCTATCTCATAATTCTATGAAAAGTTGTAAATGTTCGTTAAAAACTTCTTATTAGTATCTGACAAAAATATCAGCCTCTCCACCATGGGCAGAATATGACACAAGGTCAATTTTTAAACAGAATAAAGCTGGTTTGAATTCAGAGTTTTCCTTCTCCTGGACTGGTTGCCACACCAAGGTTAAAGAACACAATCTTCCCTACTATTTATTAATAACTGGGTGGGATAAAGATTCATGCATTTCCCAAGCATGAAGAGAAAAGCAAACAGCCTCATTCAGGATTTGAACTTGAATTAGCAATTTCAGTTCCTATGACACTAACTGCTAACTAAGAGTATGACATAACATTAATAGGGTGTATGGTTTTTTAACATAAAATTTAAATCCTAAATAACCTTTCTCAAACTTATATCTTTTTATCATACAACATCTTATTACCTTTTGCTGAATAGTATCCAGTTTGGAGTTATTTAGTATGAATATTAGTAAAATAAAAAAGAGTAAGTGAAAAAGTAAAAATTATCCAAAATAAATTATAGTTATCTTTTTATTTCTACCTCTCAAATCTATAGGTTTTGTAAATGTTTGGAACTATCTTATTATTGGAGAGAAAAAAAAAACATGAAATATTTTTGCAAATGACTAAAATAGATAAACATAAAACATCATGACTTTATATTTATTTGTAGGCCATAATAACTTCATTACATGAAGAGGAGTTGGAGTCAGAAATGCCAAAAATAGAGGAGTCAGAGTTGAAGGGTTTGTGTTCCAACTCCACAGCCCTGTGATCTAATGCTACTAATTATATGGTTTCAAATAATTATTTCTATTTAATAATAGTCATTTGTTCACACATATTTATAAGGTTTCAAGTAACATTTAATAAAATATTATAGCTTCAAGTAACTATTCTTAGTACAAATAATCTAGTTATGACATCAAGTATTCCTATCGAATACGAATAATTTTTAAACTGATTTATTAGATGAAACCCTAACAAATACTATCCCTCCAGGTCAGAGTGGATCTGGGAGTAATGTCAATGAAGAGGTACTCCAACCAAAATGGAACTAATGCTCATCAACTTTACTGCCTTAACAAAAGTACAAGTCCTCTCACTAAGAATTGGTATCCAATTTCTAAGCACATTAGTTAATTTCATTATCTGCTGACAAAGATTTAATTACATATTAGCAAAAATAATTACAAAAATTGATGAAGGAACATTCAGCCAATTAAAAAACAAAAAATCAATCAATCAAAAGGTGATTTTGTAATTAATCCATTTTCAGGCCAAGATAGCCAGAATGATCGCAGTCAAAGAAAAATTTATATAATCATTAGTGTCATAACATTTCACTTTTAAAAAGTTGAGAGAATCCACCATTTGTAAAGGAACACAAGGAAGACTTGATCAAAATTGATAATTTCCATTTAAGATAATTTCAGAACATCATCCAGAAATCATTTTAGCTTAAAATGTTGGTTTTCATTTTGATATAAATGCCCAAGGCAATGATAATAAAAATAAATAAAATGAAATAACTAAAATCAGAAATTTAAAAAAATTTATGTTGATTTTAACTTTGTTTAATGCAGAGTTGTTTTTCTAGTAATTTAAAATTGCCTCAAGGCAGAATTTATAGTTTAAAGAGAATAATGACAAACAGTTTCAGAATATTTTCAATGTTGATCATTTGATCCGACAAATTTATTGAGATCTTTTTCATTATGGTACAAGAAAACTGAATCAGTAGATCTTTAATAACACACACACACACATATATATATATATATATATATATATATATATATATATATATATGATGGTGGTGGGCTGAAAAGTTCATATGACATTTTTGATCAATGGGATACAAGCACTATAACACCAATGGAAAGAAGTGTGTGGACTGCAAAGGCAACTATGATGAAAAATAAACCTTATTTGGTTGCATCCGATGAGGGTATCTTGTTCAGCTTATGAACTTTTCTGTTTCTTGTGTGTGTGTGTGTGTGTGTGCACAACTTTAAAAAAAATGAAAAGAAAAAAATCAATAAGTTCTCTAAAATATTTATGATAACACAACTCTAAACTAGGTATTGAAATCAAAGTTATCAATATATAACCATTAATCATTCTATTTAATAAAATATCAGCATTAATAGTCTAATATATTTTTTATCACATATCATTGTCATATCATTATAACCCTTTGCTGAGTAGTGGCCAATTACTGAATCTTAGTAATAATGAATATTCAACCATTCTAGTTATAGCATCATAAATAATCTAATATATAGCTCAGTCAGTAGAGCATCTGTCTAGGAAACACAAGGTTCCTGGTTCGATACAAGTCCTTGCTAACTCAGCACATGGGTAGCACAGCTTGGATCTGTATGGTAATGTGGCACTACATTTCAGACTCAAAAACAATCTCCTTGGTCTAGCGCTAGTGAAAAGGGCATAAATTCCCTTGCAGTCCAGCTGATACTAACAATAAGCCACTACAACTTTACTTTTATATATATATATATATATATATATATATATAATATATATATTATATAATGTTTCATTACTATATAATTGATGAATAGTTTCCAATTTGGCTGTGCTTAGTATGAATCTTGGTAAAAAAAATTAAAATCAATAAAAAGAGAAAAATAAGAATTATCCAAAATGAATTTTTATTTTATATCTTCAAAATTTATAGTTTTTTCTAAACATTTGGAGCTGTTTTATTACCCAAAAAACAAAAAAAAACAAACAAACAAAAGTTTTTTTTGCAAATGATTAAGGTGATTATTTGAATGTTTTAGTATAACATGAATAAAAAGAAAAAAAGTTCAATTAAAAAAAAAAAAAAAAGAAAAAAAAGAAGAAAAAAGAAGAAAAGAAAAAGAAAAAAAGTTCAATTTATAGATGTGTGTCTTGCTAAGTTTGATAGATATTAGTTATATCTATATTGGTATTCATTAGAGAATCCAAGTCATTGCCTTCAGTAGGAATGAAAAAGCATAACCTTGAAATTCCACAGCTCTTAACTGAGTAACATAGACAACTGTTGATTTGAGGCAAAGGTTCAGCTCTAATCTTACAATCATCTCCTTACTTGCTCATATAACATGACCAAGTATCAATTTGGGATGCATTTCTTGTATGCGGATGTTTCATAGGCTCATCTTGGAAATTTAATCTTCTTGAATTAATATACATATCAATCACTGTCTGCTTTCCTGGTAAATAATAATAATAATAATAAAAAAAATAGAGTTGTCCTATAGCTCATATGGTTTACTTTTGTTTATTTAACGGCATGTCAAGTCCTTATGGGTTATTTTAAGCCAAAATCTGATCTATTTGTAAATGTCTGATATCAATCATAATATTAATATTTTCAATGTTCCATTATGATCATTTCTTTTTTAATTTTTTTTAATTTGTGTATAATAATCATTTGTTTGCATAGAGTATTCCTGTTCAATACAAATAATTTGCATGTAGTTATAGGGTTTCAAGTATTCCTATCAAATACTAATAATTTATAAACAACTATATGGTTTCAAGTAACTATTTCTATTTAATAATAATTTCTTTGCTCACAGTTATATGGTTTCAAGCATTCTTATCTAATACTAATAATTTTAAAACAGATCTATTTGTCCCATAGATGAGAGCCTAACCTCTGGGGTCAGAGTGAACCTGATGGGGTACTCCACACTGTCCACAGCTCCAGAATTATAGCCTCACTACTTGATGCAGTTCAGTGTCGTGCTCAGGATAATACTTTTGGAAGGTTCTTACCCCTCTGTAGAGATGCAGTTAGTGTATTTTAAGTCTGGCTAACAGGGTGGCTTATGGGTCATATAAGAATTTTAAAATTGTCTGTGCGGCTATTATGTTATTGTTTTACATAATTAGTTATTTGTAGATAGCAAAGTAAATAGTTATTTATTTCAAATCAAAATAAATGATAATGAAGACAATGTATAGATGTCAAATTCTTAAAAAAAAAAAAAGAAAAAAAAAGCACCATAATAAAAATTTTAAGACTTAGCACCAGAAAGGCATCAGATTTCAGAATATATACTCGCAAGTTCATAAAAAATGATAAACTCCTACATTAAGGAAATATATAAAAAATTAGTAATCTTTTATATATACATTAGTTACACTTCAGATATCAAGAGTGTATGGGCTACAATATCATATATCATCTTTTTCATATTCCTGAAACCATTCCTATAACAACTCATGGAGTGTGGCAAGGCATCTTATCCTGCTGAAAGATACTTCTGCCATTGAAGACTATTTCCATGAAGGGATGTACCTGATTTTCAATGGTGCTAAGGTATGTATTTAGCCAACCATTCTGCTACAGGTAGGTTAATCTTTAAGTGGAGTAAAGTTGGTTTGAATTCAGAGTTTTCCTTCTCATAGATTGGTTGCTTTACTAAGTCTGCTTTACTACAGGGTGGCCCACAAAATACTGAAACATTCTTAAAAAGTCATACAAAGTGTTCAAAATCTTTTTTTTTTTTGGGGGGGGGGTTATTTAAAGGAGCGTGTATATTTGAATAAACTTAAGACTTTGCTACAGCCCAAGAATAATATTCATGCAGAGATAAAAGAATTGACCCCAGAAACCTTAAGCTAAGTCATACAAAGTGCTCGAATTAAGGTGCAACTTTGTATCTGTGAAAATGTAGGTAATCTACAAGATATAATTTTTTGCAAATAACTAAAAAATAAATTTCCTTTGAGTATATTTTATGACTTAAAAGACTAAATGATTAAATATTTTTATGCGTCAGTCTTTTATGGGCCACTCTGTATTTACTCATAACTGGGGGTGAAGGTCAGATGGATTCATTCCTTTGCCAAGGACACTAGTGCAAAGTGAAATAAATGCAAACAGCCTTGTCCAGGATTTGAACTCGGGTTGCCAATTCCATTTCCTACAACAATAACCATTATGCTAAATGTGCCTCCTAATGATATTGAGGTAGATAGTGTGCAAAAAAAAAAGTACCTGCCACATGAATTACAAGATCAAGTGTTTTCCAGTAAAACACAGGCCAAACCATCATACTGCCACCACACAACTTGTTGTTTTCCCATAGGGCACATCCTGTTACTATCAATTCCATAAGATAACAGCAAACACATACACAGCTGTTCATGTTATTCACGAGAAATCTAAATTCACAAAATCGGGCAACTTTCTTCCATTGATGTACATCATATATGTATGGATACTCTGACTGACCTTCAGCTATACAGATACATACACAACATAGGATCAATATACTGTATGTTGTCCTTGACCTTCATTTAAGGTATATGCACTTTGTGCCCAAGTAACTCTTATTTTGACTTGTAGTTAGAGGGGAAAATACTTAAGCTGTGGTGTTTTGGAAATACTCTGATCTACTGGCCATAATTTGGCCTTCATCAAAGTCAATCAAATCATCATTCCCGCTTATACATATGGTATTGAACACATCAAAATGAAGAAATCAAGTCTGGCTTATTTGCTTATATTGACCTTGACAAATGCAGTTGTTAAGAATAAGTAATTGGTTATATTTTGGTGAGGGTATATATATATATATATATATATATATATATATAACCGTCAATGATTTAATTAATGTGTCTTTGGTAAAAAAAGGAACAAAATCTGTCAAGGCTAAGTTGCATATCAATGAAACTATTACCATCAATTTACTGCCAGGTTTCTATACTATTTCCCTTGTCCTTTAATATTCAAGGAATGTGGGATACTAAAAGACATGAACAACAGAAAAGGAAACAAAACAACTCATAAGGTCCAACAACTTAACCGGTACAGGATCTCTCTATCTCTCTCTCTCTCTCTCTCTATATATATATATATATATATATATATATACACATATGGGAGAATATGTGCTTAATTGAAGTCGAACCTAATTTTGAAAGTTAATTAATTAATAATTAATTAATTAGGCGGATTACCTATTTAAATGTAAGGCTAAACAAATCGAGAAAAATCATATATATTATTATACATATATATAACCAAAAATTAAAAAACAAAACAAAACAACAGTATGCTTTTTTTCCATTGTCATGTGTATACTTTGTTTTTGTGAAATAAAATTCCATCTCTGATGAAGGTATTCTTATGATAAAACATGTCAATTTAATTTTCTGGATTGCCTTTCTATTCCCACTACCTCATATCATATATCATATATATATGAGGTCATACACAGTTGTTAAAAATATGTAATTGGTCATGTTTTGGAAGTGTGTGTTATATATATATATATATATATATATATATATATATGTGTGTGTGTGTGGGAATGATATGTTAGTGTTTTATCAGTAAAATATCATACATGCCATAGGATAGGATGTTTAGCATAAAGTGATGGTTAAAAAATTAGTCTTACTGGCCATTATTAGTAAGTTTTATTCTCAGTTGAGGTTTTACAATTGTGAACTTGTGCCCCAATAAGTTAAGTTTAGTAAATATCTAAGATGCCTGTTGTGTAGTTATATGTTATTCTAACAGGATATTGCTAGTGATGTTGATCCTGTAATATTGCCTTGCATCAAAATAAATTGCTTCACACAACAGGATGGACATTAATCCGACCAACATTGATATGACTTCCTTCTCCAATGAGTTAGATGATCATCATAACCTGCATTTGATTATTCAACCTGAAATTGGCTGCAAACACCTGTTTAAGAAGTTGGGTGGAGGGTTTTATGGGTCGGAACGGAAGATTAATTCAGGGAAATGAAAGAGCAGACTTATAGCAAATGGAGGAAGAACAAGGAATTATACAATTCTCTGTGGATATTGTATAATGGAATATATTTTCTTTATAAATGAATATTTTAAACTGTTTAAAATCCTATTTTATATTTTTCTTTGTAAAAGGTGGGAAAAAAAATCAACATAGATTTGGAAAAAAATATCTATCTATAAAGTAAGTAAAGTAGATGGGGTGACCTAATGTCGGTATCAGCCGGACTGTGGGGGAGTCTATCCCCTTCTCACTAGCACTAGACCAAGGAGATTGTTTTTGGTGTCTGAGGTGGAGTGCCACACCTACCATCAGCTCCTTACTTTACTGCACAGATCCCTGTGCTACTCATTCGCTGAGTTGGCGAGGGCTGGTCTAGAACCAAGAACATTGAGATTCCTAGGTGAGTGCTCTACCAACTGAGCTAAACTGGCCATTTTTTTTTATCTATCTATAATCATACCAAAATCTCATCTGGAAAGTGTGTGTGTGTGTGTGTGTTTTGGTACTTTTCAGATAAGTGATATGGGAATGTCTTGTCTCTTGAAAAAATCAATATGACCACCTTTTCAAATTGGACATTGTTCATTTTTTTTTGAATGTGTAAAAGTTCATAAATAAAAAGAAGACAATGACTAAAACTTATTCTTATCTGGATTGTGAATGTAAGTAATACATTTCTATATAATTCTATTCAACATTATTGTAGACATTTTTGATTAATTCACCATTAAAAAAAAAAAAAAAAAAAAAAAAAAATCAACACTTTTCAGCTGAGGATGAATGATTGTCTTGACTCTTGAGAAATCAATATGGCCGCCTTGGACCTTTTTATATTTTTTGAGTGTGTAAAAAGTTCATAAATATAAATAAGACAATGGCTGAAACTTATTCTTATCTGGATTGTGAATATAAATACTACATTTTTATATAATTTTTTTCCCTTCTTACATTACCACATTTCCAGAGGGATATTCTAAATAAGTACCTCAAAAATAAAATAAAAACCAAAAACTACAACTAACCGATGCCAGTGCTAATTTTCACTAACAGAATGGCTTTAAATACGTACAGAAACTGTAAATTAAGAAAAGAGAGACATGACTAATTAAAATTTATGATTTCAGACAATCATAGATGGAATGTTCCATATTCTATGATGTAGAGTATCAATGACAATAAGAGTAAATAGATTTCACAATTGCAGTTAAAGAGATAAAAGAAGAACTGGAAAAAGAGGAGAAGGAGAAGGAAGGGGAGAGTTTTCAAAGTTATTTTGATCTTCGTTCTATTATGTAACATTAAGAAGAATAAAAATAAAATATATTGATCTTTACAAAAATTGATTTTCATCCTTCATTTTGCATATTTTATAGAAAAGACATGAAAATGAGAGAATCAAGATAATAATAAAAAAAAAAAAATAAAAATAAAAGTCCAATTTTAGATATTGATCTTTTTCAATCTTTAAATCAGTCACAAAATATCAATACAGTGCCAAGACTCAGCTTTTCATTTCTTTCTTTTTTCTTCTTCTTTTTCTTTCAGGTGAATAATCCTGTGCAAAAAGGCCATACGATATCTAAAGCCAGAAGAGAGAAAGACATCTGACCACAGAGAAAGAAATTCTTTGTAATCTTTTCCAAAGATAAGATTATGACAGGATTTTGTTGCTTACCAAAGCCAGGTCAATAGCGGTAAGTGAATTTTGTCCAAACAACATTGAGTACTTTTGATTCTTGTACTATATAACAATACTCGGCTTTTTACTTGTCTTTCCATCAGCCATAGCAATGAGACCACCGGTGAGCAGATAAAAATATGGACTGGCATCACGAAAAACCATATTGTTAACTAACAGTACCCGGTGCTTGTGCACTCGAAGAGTACAATGGTAAGATGTTTAGAGAGAGAAAGAGAGAGTGAGTGTGAAGAGAGAGAGAGAGAGTGAGGAGTGAAAGAGAGAGAGAGTGAGTGAAAAAGAGAGAGAGAGAGTGAGTGAGTGTGAAAGAAGAGAGAGAGAGAGAGTGTGAAAGAGAGAGAGAGAGAGTGAGTGTGAGAGAGAGAGAGAGAGAGAGAGTGTGAGTGTGAAAGAGAGAGAGAGAGAGTGAGTGTGAAAGGAGAGAGAGAGAGTGAGTGAAAGAGAGAGAGAGAGAGAGAGAGAGAGAGAGAGAGAGAGTGTGAGTGAAAGAGAGAGAGATAGTTATGAAGAGAGAAGAGAGAGAGAGAGAGAGGGAGAGAGAGAGAGAGAGAGAGAAGAAAAAAAGCTTAAACAAAATTAAAAGAAAGAAATATAAGTGCAAAGAAAACAAAAATGATAACAGGTGATCGAGAGGGGGGGGTGGTACATGATCCAAACAGGTGAAATAAAAAAAGGAAGGGTGGGAAGAATGAGGTGGGGGAAGAATGAGGTGGGGGAAAGTGGAGTAAAGAAATGCAAGGAGACGAGGAAGTGGAGGAAAGAAATGCAAGTAGGTAGAGGCAAAGAAGGTAAAGAAATGCAAAAAAGAAGTGGAAGAAAGAGGGGAGGGAGTAAAGAAATTCAAAGGGGAGGAAGAGAAAGAGGAAGAAAGGGGACAGAAAAGTGATAAGGAGGTTTAAATAAGGGGTCAAAAATGCAAGCAGGTGGCAGAAAGGTGGAAAAAATACAAGGAAGACAAAAAGATGGCAAAAATGCAAAAACGAGGTAATTTTGTAAAAAAGAAAAATGAAAGGTGACAGAAGAAGAAAGAAGGAAAAAATGAATGATATAGTGGGGAGAAAAAAAAAAAAAGAAAGACTTATACTAAAGAAAAAAAAATGAAGAAAAAGACAATATGGAAAAAAAAAAATAATTGAATAATGAAGGAAAAATGAAAATGAGGAAAGAAAAAGAGAATGAATGAAAAATGAAGAATAAAAGAAAATGAAGGAAGTAGCAGCAGCTGCAATGAGGCAACAGATAAAAGAGATGGCTCACCAATGAAGAAGCCTCGGAGATATTTGAGTTGCAATTTGAGTTAGCCTACTTCACAGCTACTCATGCATCCGACATGGCTAGTCAACTCCAATTAATTTGAATCTTTTGAAGTACAAGAACTAGCAAGGAGAGATAGCAAGAGAGAGAGAGAGAGAGGGAGAAGAGAGGGAGAGGGATAGAGAGAGAAGGGGGATGGAATAAGAGGGAGGGTGAGAGGGAGGGAGAGAGACAAACTCAGGTTGAGAGATGCCCAATCATAAGCAGGTTTTTCAAGAAATTGATTGAGTAAAAAGATGAGTAAAAACTGGAAAATATTGGGTACTTGAGGCACAGAAATCTTGGGTTGATATAACAAATATCAGAATAAAACAAAACAATAAAAATAACTTTTATCCATTAACTTGTCAGTTGTTGGAGCATATTTAATGACTTAATTATTGTTCATCATGAATAGCCACTAGTAATAAAAGTTTGGGACTATTGTAACAAACTCAGTAACTAAGTTTTCCAGAATATTCAGAGCCTGAAAATAAGAAGCCCTAATGCTAATACCAGCATTTGTTATACACCAAAAAGAAATCAGAGTTGTGGGGTTGGGATAAATTAAGCAGTCACAAGAGTTGGAGTCAGTAAAATTATACAGACTCCAACTCCAGTTGAATTTACACTTTATATGGCCCTAGTTTAGTTCAAGATTCTGAGTTGGATACGGGCCATTGCCAACTCAGCGCATAAGTAGCACAGCTTCTGTGGTAAAGTAGGGAGCTGATGGTAGGTGTGGGGTTTCACCCCAGACGCTAAAACAATCTCCCTGGTCTAGCGCTAGTGAAAAAGGGATGGACTCCCTTGCTGTCCGGCTGATACTGACAATAGGCCACTCCACCCACTTAACTTACTTAGTCTGTAAAGTTATACAGTGCACACTCCTTATTAAAAGATATTTTTTAAATCAGGGTTTTATATTTATTTGTTAGCCATAGTCACTTAATTAGATAAAGAGGAGTTAGGGTCATAGATGCTAAAAAGAGGAGTTGGAGTCAAAGGTTTTGTGTTCTGACTCCACAGCCCTGGAAGAATATCATTGATTTCATTCTAAGCTGATTTACCAAAAGATACTTTTTATTCAAGCAATTAATAAAAAAATGCTGGATCAGCTAATTAACATCTACTGATGAAAAATTTGTTTGCCTGGGAAATTATTGGTTTTGGTTTGGTTTATTTGTTTAGCTGCATATCAACCTCCGTGGGTTATTTAATGCCAAAGCCACTTTTGGAGAAGTTGTGGAATTGTTTACCACATATCTGGGGCGGGGAGGGGCTACCTTTCCCAAAGCTATTAGTCTGAAATTGAATGTAATATTGCAACTGGAGTTCAAACTCGCTTACTCTGATGTCGCAGTCGAGCATGTTAGCCACTATGCTGGGGAATTTCTCTCCTCCCTGAAATGAACTTAGAGATTTATCATTTGCTTTTGTATATGGAGGTAATATTTTCTTTTATGAAAATGAATGGAAAGTTTGGTTTGAATAAGTGTGAAGACATTAAGCATTTATCCTTTTCTTATCACTTTCAGAGGCAAGATTATTAAACACTCAAAAGGAATCCAAATAATGTCAGACTATAATGGATATCTTTTTTCTTTCTTTCATAACATTAAAAATTTAACTACATTTAAGAAACTTCTCTCTTTACCCATTACTTTAAAAGCATACTTCAAATATCTAGGCATGCTATTAAAATATGTTTGTTAATCTGCAATTCTTCTGTATGTTTATAACATGATAACATAACTATTTGTGTCATCATTGATAAAAAAAGAAATGAGGATAATAAAAATAAATGAAAAAGAAAAAGAAAATTTTAAAAAGCAAGTCAGAAGGAAAAATATATGGAGAAGTAAAAGAAAGAAAAAGGCTGAAACTGAAAAAAGAAATGAAGTGAAGGAAAGAAAAAAAGGAAAAAAAAAAAAAAAAAAAGAAAAAGTGACAAATGAATAAAGAGTAATAAAAAAAAAAAAAAAAAAAACACCCCAAAAACAAAGATGGCTGTTAATAAGATAGAGAAAAGTAATAATGACAAAAATATTGAATAAATGCAAATAAAAAGAGAGAAATGCAAACTATTAAATCAGGTGCAATGCTTCAAATAAACAACGTTTTATAAAAAAAGGTTAAAATAATTTTTTTTTTAAAAAGGGGGGAGGCTGAATATTGTGTGAAACATAACACAGCAAAGATTTTTTTGTTTTTGTTTTAAATACTGAAAATCAAGTTTAACACCTCAGAAGCAAATAGGAAACGTTTGCACAATTTGAAGAAAAAAAAAAAAAAAATAGATTAAATATTTTCTTTTGGTGGAATTAAAAAAAAATGTTTGTTTTTGTTTTGTTTTTTTTCTTAACCACATCACTTTATTGATGTAATCACTTGAATATGCAAATGAGTTAAAAAAAAGAAAAAAAAAGCAATTTAGATGTTTTCTTATAATTTGAGAGAGAGAGAGAGAGAGAGAGAGAGAGAGAGAGAGAGAGAGAGAGAGAGAGAGAGAGAGAGAGAGAGAGAGAGAGAGAGAGAGAGAGAGAGGATCAAGGTTCAAGTCATATCCATGAAAAATTCATGTAATTAGTCATATTGATGAGAACATTTGAGTTGAGGTGAAAAGATGAAAGAATTCCTAATGAGAAGCACAAGTGGATATAATCAAAGTGAGAATTACCCACTTTTATAGGATTAAAAAAAGAAATTCTTCTTTAAGAAGTTTAAACTTAAAAAAAAAAAAAAAAAAAAAAAAAAAAAAAAGAAAGAAAGAAAGAAAAATCCCTGTCAGCAGGGCTAAGAATATGCTAATTGTATCCCTTGCAGAGGGGTAAGACCCACTCCTTCAAAAACAAAAGGATGTCCTTGGTATGACACTAAAAATGCATGTGATGGTGAGTTCCAGTTCTGGAGATCTGTGGAGTGGGAAATACTCATTCATTACCATTATTCCCAAATCCACTCTGATCTGGAGTGGTAGTACATGTTAGGGTCCCATCTATGAGTCAAATAGATCTGTTCAAAATTATTACTATTCAATAGGATGATGTGCAAAAAAAAAAAAAAAAAAAAAAAAAAAAAACTTTTTAGAAACAGCTACACAAAAAAAAAAAAATGTAAATTTGAATGTACAATGAACGCATAGAATAACTGTAGACAGGTGATATGCTGTTAAATTAATCAATATAATAATAAGAAAAAAAAAAAAAAAAAGGAAGATATATCAGCATATTATGGTTAAGTAATAAATTGATCCACATTATTTCAGAATATCTACGGAGCATCCTTCAATTTTTATTTCAGAAGATAAATCCATGCAAGCTAGTTCTAATAAGAGTTAAAATAGAAATATCTTTAGACCACATTGGATCTCTTATCATCTCTACGCCCCATCCCGCTCTTTACAGAGACTTGGATAGACATAATTACATTGTAACAAGCATCCACTGCTTCAGATCTAAAGATAGTTCTAATGCATATCAAAAAATATGGCTGACTCTAGTTGCAATATGGTAATCATTGCAGAAAATATTGTCATTAGGCACTATGTTTTTCTCTTGACAATTGAATCAACCAATTGTTTTGCTGATAAAACTCGATCAATAATTCCACCTGATATGAGAGGGTCAGCACATGACTCAATGACTCCAGGCCTTGTTAATGATGATGATGATGATGATGTGATGGTTGTGTGTGTGTATAAATAATTCTGCTCAGAATAACTTGATCTGCCAGAAAGGCTAACATTTATGGAGCCATTTTCTTTTTCCCTGGGTAGGAATTCAATAAGAAGAATATTGCTCATAATTGGTTGTGGGTTTCCTACATTTTGCAGTTATGGTTCAGCAATGGAATGACTACTTATCTTATGTAGGGGTGGGTGATTATAGTGAGGGGACCATCTGATATTCAGGAGAAGCAAACCATCAATAGTGTGTGTGTGTTGTGTGGGGGGGTTATTGTCTTGTAGAGGAAGTGAATCAACAACAATAATCAGGGTTTTTTTTTGGGGGGGGGTGTAATCACGGACAATTGTTTATTTTCTTAGACGTTTTTCGAGGTGTATTTATGAGAGTGGCAGACACAATTTACTAGTGGTATGAAGTTATGTTTTTGCTGTTTGTCTCTCCAATTTCTTTTTATATCTAAAATACTGAGATATTAAGATTTTAAGTTTTGAAATCACTTCAAAATATAAACATCCTTGTTTACATAGTGTCACTTGTCAACAGGTGACCCTAGCACTCTTCTCTACTGTTTCATTCAATAACACACATTTATAAAACTAGCTGCTGGTCCCATTATCATAACACTTGAAAAAGTTGATGTCTGACTAGAAATCCTTTAAGTCAAATAACAAAGACAACTCAAGATGAAACAGACATGATATAATGGAATTAGGGGCAAAATTCTAATTACAATGACATATATCTTTGATTTAAAAAATACTTGTCATCTATCTTCCCATGTCAACCTTTGTTGCGTTATTTTAATACAGTACTAAAAATATGAATAATGATTTTTGAAATGTGCCTGAATCTTAAGATCTAGTATAAAAGATTGTGTGTGTGTGTGTGTGTGTGTGTATATATTATATATATATATATAATATATATATACACACATACACACACAGAGCCTAAAAAAAGGTCTTTCTATTGACTGAGATAATGCCTACTTCACCACTAGCACCAGTGGTCACTGTTTGAATCCGGTTTAAAAAACAAAAACAAAAAAAAAATACAACAAAGATCTAGGAATGCAGAGGAAATTGACACAAGAGCTTTCTATGCCCTGATTTCTGACTACTTAGCTTAGTGGTATACTAAGCTAAACTTAAATATAAGTAAAGAACATACATGCACATTTGAAATAAAATCTATTAACTAATTTTTGTTCAGCAATATCAATGTTAGCTGTTTGAATGTATCATGACATTTTTTTGTGCAATATTATGTATTAATAGCAGTTTGAAAATCTTTGGCAACAAGAGTAAGGATAACTTATCATAAGGATCCAAGCTAATTTTTACTAGTGCTCTGGTCTGGATGGTCTTTATCATTATTATAGATTTATTTTAATTCTATAAATTCTTGAAGTCTTTAGCAAAGGGTTCAATTCATAAAGTAAGTATAGAGCTACATTGGTCCTTTCCTTTGTGTATATCAGGTTTATCTTTTTGTTTAACATCTAGTTAAAGATTTCTGGCAAAAAAAAAACAAAGTTACAACCTTTCTTGCAAGTAAGGTTTTTGTTTTTTTTAAACATTTACTAAATGTGTTAATCCCATAATTTTTGCCAGGGGTAGTAGTACCTCTAAGATATGATTTAATAAATATATAGTTCAAATACAAGAGTGTCTTGGGTATGATGTTAAACTGCATCTAGTGGAGAGGTTCCAATCCTGGAGCTCTGGAGAGTTTGGAGTACCCTTTCATTGCCATTACACTCCAGTCCACTCTGACCTGGAGTGGCAGTACCTGTTAGGTCCTGTCTACGGGTTAAATAGATTAAAAAATGTGTTTAAAAAATGAGAATACCAAATAAGAATGAATGAACAAAAACGTCTTTGGCATAAAATAACCCAGCAAGGGTTGACATGCTACAAAATACAACCAACCAAATACATGACTTCTCTTTTTAAATTTAAAAAAAAAATCAACCATTTAGGGTTGTTCCTCAGGAACTAATTTAAAAATCTCACTCATAGAGAAGGTTTTCAGCTATAAAATACTAATATGTTAATCTAAGTTTATTGTTTATGACAGTTCACGCCAAGAAAAATTAGCAGCTGGAATGGAAAAATTACTCACAGAAAATCAAGGATATTAATCAGTAAATTACACAACAATATTGTTTTGAAAACAAACATTCATTTTGAAAAAAAAAGAAAATAAAAAATAATTAAAAAAAAAAAAAAAAAAAAAAAAAAAAAGAAGAAAGAAAAGAAGAAAGACAGAAAGAAAGAGAAGCCATGTTGTTTATAAAAAGATTAAATCTGTTACAATTTATAGAAACAATTGTACTGAAGCAATCAGTTTGATGTAAATGTAAAGTTTATCAAAACTTTCACCCTCTTGACTGCAAACCTAGTTGATGACTTAAAGTTAAATACTGTCTGACAATTACATTCCTTGTTAGATGTTGGCTACTCATTGTATTGAAAGCAATCAATAACAGACTTGTTAATTAAGTTGCATTCAAATCAAGCATTAATAGATGCAAACAGATGCTGACATCTGCTATTACACTTGTAAAGTACAACTGCTTTCATAAGTTGTTAGTGCAAAACCACTTGGGATTTGCAAAATGTAAAGATATTATTAGAAAATATGTGAACATTTTCATTCAGACATAAAAAGGTTATTTCCTATAACTCCAACATAAACAAAGGGGAACCACACTTGACTGATTAATTATTTATTTATTTTCCCATTAAACTATCCCAAAACTCTAACCCCGTCTTCTTTTTTCCTAGTAGATCTATAAATAAATAAATAAATAAATAAATTATCAGTCAAGGTGGTTCCCCTTTGTTTATGTTGGAGTTATAGGAAATAACCCATAAAAAAACAAAAAACAAAAAAACATAAGTAAAGTTGGCAGAGTGGCCTATTGTCGGTTTCAACCCAACAGCGAGGGAGTTTATCCCCTTTTCACTTGTGCTAGACCAGGGAGATTGTTTTGGTGTCTGAAGTGAAGCACTATACCTACCATCAGCTCCTTACTTTACTACACAGATCCCTGTGCTACTCATATGCTGAATTGACAAGGGCTGGTATTGAACAAGGAACAGTGTGTTTTTTTTTAATGCTGAGGTGGCGCACCACGCCTACTGTCAGCTACCAGATGCTGCTTTAAGTTGTTAGTGCAAAACCACTTGGGATTTTCAAAATGTAAAAATATTAGGAAAATATGTGTACATTTTTACTCAGACATTAAAAGTTTTTCAACCTTTTTCATCTCGCGGCACAGTGAGCTGGGCAATAAAACTGATCGGGGTACGCCATCAGTATATAAACATAATTATTTTATCATTTAAATAAAAATAAAAAAATAAAAGGAATAGTGAAAATGTGCTACAAATGTAAAAGAAAACAACGTAATTCAAAAATAGTTTGGTTTGTTTTGTTTTACGGCATATCAACCTCAGTGGGTCATTTAATGCCGATAAAGTTTTGAAATAAATCAATTCTTAATGGATAATACAATTTTGTTTATAAATACATTTTTCTATTTAACCCATAGATGGGACCCTAACAGGTACTACCACTCCGGGTCAGAGTGGACCAGGGAGCAATGGTGATGAAGGGGTGCTCCACATTCCCCAAACCTCCAAAACTGGAACCTCACCATCAGATAGAGTTTAACGTCATTCCCAGGACATGTAGACCCGCAGCCACCGCTTTCTAGCACCCATATGATAAAAAGGGGTTGGGGCTGCCATAAGGGAATTCAAAAATATTTAATTAAAACAAAAAATATTAAAGTAATAGAATAAAAATATAACCGCCTTCAACACTCAAAGCACACCCACGGAAGATTCACAGTACACCGGTTAAAAAACTGATGTATAGTAACAATGCTCAGCCAAAAATATCAGCCTTATGGATTCAAAGGGTTAAGACAAGAAAGGAAAAAAGTGAGTGGGCATGCATATAAATCTTAGTGAGGTTAACTTAAAAACTGAGTTTTACTTATGTACTCCATAAAACTTTAAATATGTTTATTCAAATTTTAGATATTTACCTTGTAATGTTTCTATCATAAGCAGATTGTGAACACGAAAACAACTTTGAAATTCTCTTCAACTAATTATTTTCTGCATGGATTACTACAAGTCACATGAGCAAACATGCTTCTTTCTTGCACTAAGAAGCCTATAGGTTAGATAGTGTGATAGATGTGGACTGTGGTCTTATTTTCTGCTCACATGAAAATACAGATGCAGTTTTATTTGAATTAGTTTATTTTCTTTTTAGAGCTATTAATGCTATCAATTTTCAATAAAGTGTATTTCCAAAGTCAGATAGTAAAGTGAACATTTCTTTGTTTTTTTTTTTTTTGTTTTTTCCTTATGTAAAAGTGGAACAACATTAAAAATAAATGAAACATGGGTTTCTTTAAATCTATAAATATGATTATACTTATAAGTATTTGTAAGACATCTTGATTTCAAGCAAAGTTTTCAGAAAAAAAAAAAAAAAAATCTAGGCACACATATGTTTTCATCTAAGTAAATCTTACACCACTGGCAAGTAATGCTATTCAAAGTGCAACATTTAATCCTATTACAATATAAATTTCATAAAGATGTTAAATTCTACACTTGCTACTAATGTTGGTATTTCTTTTTAACTAATGGAAAAGATACTAAATGCAACCATTCATATATTGAGATTTAAGCAAGCAGAATAAGAAAAAATGATACAAAGGAACTTGAGCAAGCCAATTCTATATAAAGTCATTCATTTTGGTTTGTCAGCAAAATACCTGAGACTGTATTTACAAATTGTAACCAAAGTTCTGGTCAAATTTGTTTAAAAAGTTAAACCACTGTAATGATAAACGAAAACACGGATTGGTTTAAGAAAGCTTTCAAATGTCACTAGCCAATGAGTCCAGCGTTTTTCAGCATCTAGAGTTTCTGGTTCTGCCTCAAATCACTGTGGGTGAATTAATTGTTCTATACTGATTCTAAGTAGAATAAATGTTACAATTTACTGAGAGCTTATATACTCTTGTAAACACCAAAGAGTTCCCCAAAGGGGAGGTAATAATAAAATAGGGGCGGCAACTCTCAGTTACTTATTACAACCACCAATATTTATTGTTTGATTTTAACAATACATCAACCTGTCATGTGCTATTTTATGCCTAGAGGTTAGGGAATCACGTTCAGTGTATGTTCTTATTTAATTTTTTTGTATAGTTGTTTCTTATGGTCTCTTTTTTTTTTGTATATGATACTTTCAAATATGAATCATTTTTAAACAGATCTATTTGACCCATAGATGGAACCCTAACAGGTACTACTACTCCAGATCAAAGTGGACCTGGGAGTAATGGTAATGAAACGGTACTGTACACTTACCAGCTTTCCAGAACTGGAGCCTCACCATCAGATGCAGTTTAGTGTCATACCCAGAACACCCCCCCTTTTTAGGAACCCTAACAGGTACTACCACTCCAGATCAAAGTGGACCTAGGAGTAATGGTAATGAAAGTGTACTGTACACCCTCTTTAACAGGTCATATTTTATTGGAATTGGCAAACACTATACTATTAAGGTTCTTAAGAAAGGTTGTATTATTATTATTATTATTATTATTATTATCATCCATCCATCATCATAATCATAACATATTTAATGCACATTAATTAGTTATTAACCAAAGGAAAGTAATTATATAAATTCATTTTAAATTATTTCAGTTGGAGGGGGCATTAAATCCTTGATGAAATATTAAAATGTTTGTTTTTAGGAATTATTTCTTTTTAAATATTTTTTCAAGTAAATCTCATTAAAAGTAACTGAAAAGATCTCCCCCCCCCTTCTTTGAATAATTTCACATGATTCTGAAGTACAAAAGAGTGGAATGGTTAGATATAATAGTCAGAAATAATTTGGATTTTATTACAAATGGCAGAGTTCATGCTATAGTGCTATAAAATCAATAATTCTATGAATTTTTATAAGGTTATTAATTTTCTTTTTATGTTTTAAAATATATTAAAACAAAAAAAAAATTTTTTAATTTAAAATTTTTTTTTTTTAGAATTACTATATTTTTCTAAGTTTTGTTCCTGAAATTTTATTTTTTAAGTTTTTTTAATTTCATTTTAATTTTATTTTGTTTTATTTTGAAATATTATTTCATAAGTAATTTTCTTGTTCTAAAATACACACGCTAAAACATTACATGATGTCAAGCCAAATGGCATTGTTTCAAAGTTTATTTTATTCTCTCATTAAAAAAAAACCAAAAAAACTCCACCCAACATTTGATGTACATATTTATATGCATAAACAAAAACATTTTCCAACAAATTAAATCATAATAGTGAAAAGATATAACATATGCAATTCATAATTAAAAACAAAACAAAAAACAATACATCTTGTATAGGTAGGTAAAGTCCACAGCCTAATGATAAAAAGAGGCATTTATTTGACACAACAAATATTTATTTTTCAATATAATCTCCTTCTTTGTCAATTACATAAATGTATTAGCCAGAGAAATTTACAGATAAAATTCAGTTTATAATTATGTATTAGACTACAGACTAATTCCTTAACTCTCATACAATATGAGAAAAAGTCTTCAAATAAATTTATGGTTGGTTGGTTGGATTTTATGGCATGTCAACCCTTGGGTTATTTTATGCCGAAGATGTTTTGTTTTATTCCTTCTTGATGGGTATTCAAAAATTTTTAAAAACTCATATTTTCTATTTAGTCCATAAATAGGACCCTAACAGGTATTACCACTCCGGGTTAGAATGGACCTGGGAGTAATGGCGATAAAGGGATACTCCACGTTCCCCAGAGATCCCAAATTGTAAGTTCACCATTAGATGCAGTTTAACGTCATACCCAGACAGAATAAAATTATGTGAGAAGTAACAACTTAGTGGGTACATTTTACTTTTTAGTATAGCAACAAGATATTTGGATTTTTCTAAATAAAAAGTGCTTGTCTTCAGAGGTTGGTCTGTTTCCTGTTTTTACTAGGAAGATATACTGAGAAGACGTAGTTGGTAATCATTTTTATTTTCTTGAGCTAGTTTTGAATTCAGAGTTGTCCTAGACTGGTGGCCCACCACTAAAGATAGAGATCCCAGTTTGCCCTATTATTAACTTACAATTGTGAAGGGAAAATAAGAGATGGATTCATGCCTTTCCAAAGGGCATTTGCAAGGAAGTGAAATGCAAACAGCCTTGTCCAGAATTTGAACAGAGTTCCTTTTCTATGATAATAATGTTACCAAACCTATCAGAGGTTATGAATCTAAATATTAAACAGCACAACACTTCACAGACCACAGATCTCCTTCCGTTCATTTCTCTTTTCTACAATTTAAAATTTGCAAATGCTGTTTCTGTGTGTGAATTAATACAATAATATGAGAGGGGGTGTGGGCCAATTTCAATAGTAAGGTTTTGAATATTATAAATAAATATTCCTATATGTAAGATAATACAAACAATCTCAATTGAACTATTTGTTCCTCTCTCTCTCTCTCTCTCTCTCTCTCTCTCTCTCTCTGAAAACAAACGTCTTGGCTTACTCCTTTCATTGGTTGATAAAGATTTCTATCATCTTTTCTATAAAATACAGAATCTTTGTGCCAATAATTATCAGTCAATTTAATTACCTGGACATTTCCCCTGATAACCACTAATACATTATCATATATATTAGCAGGACCTGTGGATATACCACAGTAGGATCATTTAATTGTTTGATATGTTTATTTAAGAGCTATTGCAAAATAGTTCAATATATTAAAAAGTATAATAATCTTAATTTAACTCTCTCTTGAACAATTTGGACGGTCTCATTTTTAACAAGAGGGTGTTGCAGGATGATAACAGACAGAAGATTTAGGAACAGGCATATCAATATATAGATAATAATGAACACTATGACATTTTCTGTATGTTTCTTTGTTTCTGTCATGTTAACGTAAAGAAATATAGAAAATTAACATCCAACCTCGAGCTGCTTGAACAGCTTGTTAAAATTAACTTGAAAATACTAAGTTAGGCAGAGTGCACAGATAAAAATGTAAAGTAGTCGGGGTGGCCTAATGTCGGTATCAGCCAGACAGCGAGTCTATCCCCTTTTCACTAGCGCTAGACCAAGGAGATTATTTTAGCACCTGAGGTGGAGCGCCACACCTACCATCAGCTCCTCACTTTACCGCACAGATCACTGTGCTACTCATATGCTGAGTTGGCGAGGGCTGGTATCAAATATGGAACCTTGTTGTTCCTAGCCGAACGCTCCATTGATGGAGCTATACCGGCCCTTCTACACTGATATTAAGCAGAGAGAAGTTGAGCATATAAATACAGTGCCAACCGATATAACAATTATCATTATAGGAAATAGAGCCAGTGACTTGAGTTCAAATCCTGGATGAGGCTGTTTGCATTTCACTTCATGCTAATGCCCTACATATGTTCTCACTCCAGCCATGGGCAAATAGTAGGGCAGACTGGGTTCTTTAGCCTTGGTTAAGCAACCAATCTAGAAGGTATTATTCGGACTATAGTCCTCATCTTTATTGTTATCTTACATATTTCGATGTGGCCTCGGGCCTTTTTAAAGAAGGGTGGAGGGCACATCGGCCAAAATGTTATGTAGATAACAATAAAGATGAGGACAATAGTCCCAATAATTCAAATAATCCAAATTATCAAGCCTCATCTAAAAAATTCAGAGAAATACAATCTAGAAGGAAAACTGAATTCAAACCAGCTGCCTCTTAAAAATTTACCTTGTGTCACATCTTGCTCGTTGTAGAGGGCTTGGGTAAATACATATGTAAATAATCTTCCTATTTTTTTAATGGGTACTATACTAGTATAATACATATTTTAGGATGTATGAGAAGGAAAAAGGTTTAATGCTATTATTTCCCAGGTAATACTGGGTAACCCTGAAAATATTTGTGTGTGCATATGAAGTCAGTCAAGTATTTGGTTTCTATAAAACTAATTTGCTAAATGAAATTTTCACTTTCTTAATTACTCCAATACCAATCTTCAATGAGTAAACTAAATTTGCGTCTTCTGTTAATCAGTATTTTAATTAACAATTAGCATTGATACATTCAATTATATAACATTTAATTTATTGGTTAACTTGTTTATTTTTATACAAGTAATTTAGTCAACCTTGAAATCTACTTATATAACCTTAATTTCAAATTATGATAGAAAAGAATGTTTCATTTTAAGGAGAAAAGAAAGTTTAATTTTAAGGAGAAAAGAAAGTTTCATTTTAAGGAGAAAAGAAAGTTTCATTTTAAGGAGAAAAGAAAGTTTAATTTTAAGGAGAAAAGAAAGTTTAATTTTAAGGAGAAAAAAAACCCAACATATTTTCTCCTAAAAATCATAATATAACTTTATTCTTCTAATGACCTTTAGTAATTATTGGCCTCCATATTTTTTCTGTTTTTATAGATGAATTTAAACATACATTACACTGTAACAGTAAGGTATATTTTTCCTTGTAGAAGTCTTAATTTTCCAAATATTTTGTTACTAAGGTACTCAAATAAGTTAAAGGAACTCGAATACAAGTTAGAAGCACGTTAATCAGATTGTAAAAATGCCTTTTTGAAATACTTAACAAGCAAAGTTTTTAGCAGTTTTAGTTTCATTGAACCATGATGAATAATCCAATTAGTCCATTTTAAAAACATGGTAAAGGTAACCCAAAACTGAACATTTTTAAAACTTATCTTTCCCATTGGGGGAATGAAAAAGGATTTGGCAAACGGATCAAAGTTTTCTAATTCTCCAATCATCAGAAAAATAAGATCTAAAAAAAGTTTGGCTTTGGGTTACCCATACTGAAACAAAATAAAATACCCCCTACAGGCCATACGGTCACTACAGCCATCACCCCCTAAATGCCATACTGCCACTACAGCCACACACACACCCTGCAAGCCATACTGTCATGGGTGTTCTTTTTGTTTGGTTGTTATGGTTACTTTAGATGTATGCAAATACCCTTGGGAAAGGTGTGAATCCAACTATGGGTAAATAGTAGAGCAGACTGAGGTCTTTAACCTTCAATCTAGGAGACATTCTGCTTAAAAAGACTGACCATGTGTTACATCCTACTTGTGAAGAAGGGTTGGGTAAATAGAATACATACTTTAGATTTATGAATTTTTATCAACTTTAGAGATGCACAGACAAAAGAGTTGACAATAGACATGCAAAAAATTGATTTGGTTTGGTTTCTTTGTTTAATGGCAATTCAACCGTTGTGGGTTATTTAATATCAAAGCCATCCATGTTGAAGAACAGTAGTGATACTAGGGAACAAGGAGGTTCATACCTTTCCCAAGGGTATTAGTCCAAAAGTGAATGTAATAGCATGACTAGAGTTCAAACTCGCTTACTATGATGTTGCAGTCCAGCATATTAACCAATACATCATGGGGATTCCCCCATATCTACGTGAAAATTTCTCATATGTAAGTATTTACCAACCTGTTTGCCATGGGTAGCATGTGACACAAAGTCAAAAGTATTGGGCATCCAGTGAGGATTGAACTCGCTATTCAATAGTAATAGATCTGCGAAATTAACAGGCTAACCATTATACCACGATGGGACACTATATATGTATGTACATATATATTTATTTACCAACCCCTCCACACAAGCAGGATGTGACACAGGGTCAATTTATTAAGCAGAGTTTAACATGTTTGAATTCAGTTTACCTTCTCCTAGACTGGTTGCCATACTACGGTGAAAAAGTCCACTCTGCACTACTATTTTACCCATAGCTGGAAGGAGAATAGTTGGATGCATGCCTTTCCCAAGAGTATTAGCACTATGTATGTATGCATGCAATCATAATCTTATATGTCATCAAATAAAGTCATCCTGGAAGCACAATGGTTAAAATTAAACTAAAAAACAAAGTAATGATTAAAAAAAATAATTTCCTCAGTTTTACTTAGTTATTCACTAGCAATGATAAAGGAGGGAAAAATTTTTTTAAAACTCAAAGTAAGATTTAAACTATCAGATTTTTTAAGTGTTCGCCCACATGTGTGTGTGTGTGTGTGTGTGTTATTTTTATTTTAGCCATCCAAGCATTGATGGCACACTTCCAAGTGCTAAAATTGACATTTGAATGTATGTATGTATGAAGGGTTCTTTCCAATACAAATTTTTTTTTTTAAGTTCCAATATAAAGCAAAAAGCAGTGAATGAGTAAACATGTACTGAGAGAATGATATAAAATAAATATTTAAAATGCTGGCTAAAAGTAGGACAAGTTTAATAAGAACATTGATTATTTAAAAATATTTTTATTAAGATGTACGAGAATAAAGAATCAAATTGCTGAATGGACATCTTGACTAATGAGGTTGTTGGGGGGGGGTAAAGGGGAGAGGGATGCAACAAAAATGTTAATTGGCTAAAGTGAAGGAAGAATATTCATGGGATGGAGAGAAAGAGAGAGAGGGATAAGAAAATAGATTGAAATATATAAAATAGTAGAAAAATGAAATTTATTGAAAGAAAGTGAAAGAACAGAAAATGCATGTTGAAAAAAAAGAAAGAAATGAGATAGCGAGGGTAAAGGAATTAGTGAGAAAGAAAAAGAATAAAAAATGAGAGAAGGAAAAGGAACTAGTGAAAAAGAGAAGGGAGAGGAATTAGTGAAGGAAAGGGAACAAGAGAAAGAAAAAGAAAAAGAGAAGGAAAGGAAAAGGAACTAGTAAAGAAAAGTGATTAGATAATGAAAAGGAATTAGTGAAAGAAAAGGAAAATGAACAAGAGAAGGAAAATGAACAAGAGAAGGAAAATGAACAAGAGAAGGAAAAAGAATTAGTGAAAGAAAAAAAACTAAGAGAAGGAAAAGGAATTAGTGAAGAAAAAAGGAACTAGAGAAGGAAAAAGAATTAGTGAAGAAAAAAGAAACAAGAGAAGGAAAAAGAATTAGTGAAGAAAAAGGAACTAGAGAAGGAAAAGAATTAGTGAAGAAAAAAGGAACAAGAGAAGGAAAAAGAATTAGTGAAGAAAAAAGGAACAAGAGAAGGAAAAGAATTAGTGAAGAAAAAGGAACAAGAGAAGGAAAAAGAATTAGTGAAGGAAAAAGGAACAAGAGAAGGAAAAAGAATTAGCGAAGAAAAAAGGAACTAGAGAAGAAAAAAGGAACTAGAAGGAAAAGAGGGAAAATAGAAAAAAAATCTTGAAATTCAATAATTAGAAACAAAAATGAAAATGTATGCTCATTTTTAAAATATATCTAATTATCCAACCAATACAAGAATTTTAGTTTGCCAACTTTAAAGTTTAGAATTAACATATGTATATTTTATCTACATGCACAATTATATTTAATCATAAAATATACAGATATATAAATTACATTTTAGGTCAATCTGCCAGCAAAAATTCCTCACACCTAATATTATTTATCATGAAAATATTTTACTTATATATTTTGTGAATAATTCAAGAAATGTTATGTTTCCTTCCATAAATTTTTAATTTTGGAATACACAAAGGTTTGCCGTGTGTCCATTATTGAATTAAAAAGAAAATTCACAGCTAAAGAATTATTCTCTACAATCAACTAAAAGCCTTAAAATGATGAAATTTTTTTAGACAGTCTTTTAGAGCATTGGTAACCTCCGTACATTTACTGCACACATATGTATATATGAGCTTGTGAGACACAAAAGACTTATGAAGACAACTGACTGACAGAGTTCCTTACAACACCATCACTACAAGGTCATTTTTAAGCAAAGTAAAGCTGGTTTGAATTCATGGTTTTCCTTCTGCTACACTAGTTGCCTTACCAAGGCTAGAGAATCCTGTCTGCCCTACTATTTACCCATAGATGGGGAAGGGGATTCATGACTTCCCCAAGATCATTAGTGTAAAGTGAACCACAAACAGCCTCTTCCAGTATTTGAACTTTTGTTGCTGATTCTATTTCCTATGATAGTAACTGTTATGCTAAGAAGATAAAGTACAATACAATATTAACCTACTAATCTTTACCCTCCTTGTGTGTTATACAACTGATTCACAATTCAAGCCAGATCAGACAAATGGTTCTTAAATTTTAGCCAACAGGAAGGAAAACAAATAATAAAACATAAAAACTTCTTAAATAAAGATCACATGTACGTAGTCTTTGTATGTGTAGACATAAACAGACAACCAATATATTTGTATGAACTGAAAAGTGGCTAAACCAAGAAGAGAATGGCCATCCTTTAAAAAATGTTTGGGATTTTTTAAAGGATTAAAGAAACTTGACAAATAATATGGCAAGAGTGTTGAACTGCAGGATGGATATGAAGAATAGTGTTTCATGGCTGTAGGTCATACATTTGGAGGCCAGAATGAACAGAACCCAAATTCTGTTTTTGGGGGGGATCACCCTGTATATATACTATTACTGATGAAAACTACCAGCACCCCCCCCCACACACACACACACAAAAAAAAATAAATAAAAGAACCCAAATTCTGGGGTTTTTTTTGGTCACCCTGTATATATAGTTATTTACTAAGCTGTGCCTAGTTGTGGCACAAGGCCGGATGTATGGGCCATCCAGTGAGACTCAAACTCACTAGTAATGGTCTACTAGTCTAGAAGTAAAAACTTTAGTTTTTCATATATACAATTCAAATCATATATATATATATATATATATATATATATATTGTATGCTGAAATTTTCAAGGCCAGACCATAAAAGGTATGATCTAGAGCCATGAAATTTATACCATCTGTTAGAGCAATGGTTACTATGCAAACCATTAATAATGAATTCAATTCTGGGTGCCTTGATAATTTGGGCTGATGTTTGTGTTGGCTTAATCCAATAAATATCTTCCGCATTCAGATACGAGGGTCAGCTGAAAAGTTCATAGGTTAACTAAAATACTCTCATGGAATGTGTTCTACAACTTTCTTCAATCGGTGTTGCAGTGCTTGGATCCCATTAATAAAAAAAAGTTATCAACAGCAGATAGGACATTAGCCCATGAACTTTTCAGCCCACTCTCCTATCAAATAATATTTCTGTTAATAAAAGAGAGTTTTATGCAAATAATTTGTATTCAAATAAAATTAGATAAAGAATTATAATAGACATTGATAAATATGATGTCATCATATGAACTTTTCAGCTTCCCCTTGTATGTTAAGATCTCTACTAAATACAATTTGTTAGGGTTAAGATATACACACACACACGCACACATATAACTGCACTGATGAGAGGTGATACCTCGAAACACGTGTCTGTAGTTTACTCTCTCTCTATATATATATATATATGAGGAAAAATGAGTAAAAAAAGAAAAGTAAATGGATAAAATGAATTTAATCGATCACTTACACATGTGTTTCGGTCAGTTTATGTGTGAAAATATTTCGCACACATACAAGAATCGACCTTCATCAGAGTGAATATTTATTTTTATATATATATATATATATATATATATATATATATGAGAAGTAGATACACAAGTGATGTATTTATGATATGGCTTTTTTCAGCCGACAATTTTTGGGAGAATATGTGCTTAATTGAAGTCGTACCTAATTTTGAAAGTTATATAAATATTAATTAATTAATTAATTAATTAGGCGGGCATACCTATTAAATATTTATATATATATATATATATATATATATATATACATAAACACACACCTACACGAAACTAAGAATTGTAGTAATATATAGACAGATAACACTTCATGTAAAACTTAAAGGAATAGTCAAAAGAACTTAAAATCAAAGCAAAAAACAAAAGGTTTCTACTAAATACAATTTATTAAGGTAAATTAAAAAACAACAAAACAACAAAAAAAAAAAAAAACTGGAATAAAACAAAAAGAAGAAAAAAAATTTCTTATCTTCCTTAACATTACTCTATTTACATCAATCAGTGAAAGTCATAACGTACATCTTTTCAATATGAGCCTTAACCCCAGTAACAAGAAGAAATCCGTGTGCAGCTCAATGCAAAAGCAACAAGCAAATCCTGGCAAATCCAAGTAGGATAATCCTGTTCATGTCAAAATGAAGAATATCATAAAAGTGAACGGAGCCAACAAAATCATCATCATCAGCAGCAGTATAAGTGCCAAGACAGAATAATGGCCAGAGAATATCCTGTTGGTTGAGTGGCCAATGAATTGGCAGGTGTTCTGCTTCACACATTGGGGCAGTGGAGAGAGGAGAAGAGGAAGAAGAAGAAGAAGAAGAAGAAGAAGAGCCTAATTTTCTGAGATGAGGAATTATCATTCTTATACACTGATTTATTTGAACTATTGTTCTCATCTTGGTTGTTAGTTGCAATGTTTCACCCATTGTATCTTCTGCCTCATATTATACAGTAATGATCTCAGAATTTCAAACAGAACTTTTTCAAAATCTTGAGGAACAATGGCCAATATGTTATGATTATAACAACCAAGATGAGGACAAGTTTGCATTTTGTCTTTATTTTTCTAAATACTAGCACAATAGATGTTCCTCTATAAGGGTCAGTTTTCAAATTTTAAATTTATATTAGGTTATGTATTACATGTTTATCTTTTTTAACTTGAAAAAGATGTGTTTATATATATGTGCGTGTGTGTGTGTGTGTGTGTGTGTAACTAGAGCCAAACCTATAGAATTTTTCAAAAGTGATTATCAAACCTGGCTTGAGTTTAATAACTTTCCATTGAGGATAGAGGAGAATATTTTCAGAGTTTATATCTCAGCTGAAGTGGAATCTGAATTCTTTGACCTCCAGCATTTTATTTTATCCCCCCCCCCTCTCTCTCTCACACACAGGGAAAAATCTCCAAAGGAATAGCCAAGATGACTTTGAGAAATTAAAACCAAAGTAAAGATATTGTGTGTGTGAGTGAGTGAGCGTGAGAGAGAGCGAGAGAGAGAGAGAGAGAGAATGTTTTTTTTACTTTGGTTTTAAGTTCTCTCGACTATTCCTTTAAGTTTTCTTATATGAAATGTTATCCGTCTATATATTACTAAAATTCTTATGTTCATGTAGGAGTGTATATATATATATATATATATATATATATATATATATATATATATGCACCAACACATACACACAATATTTCAAATATAAAATAGGATAACAATAAAAACAGGATAAAACTCAAGGCTGAGTTTTACATTGCCAATCCTCAGGTGAGCTAGTATTCAAGATGTTTCAAATACTAACTCATCTGAGTATCAGCAAACTGAAATACAGTTGTGAGTTTTTATCTTGTTTTTATTGTTATCCTATTTCATAGTTGAAATATTGTAACATTGTTCCGTATTGTTATGCATAGAGCACTGTGAACATTTTACTGATTAAAAATGCTTTTAGCATTAAATTTAAATCCTGATTATATGCTTGTATATAACCATAATCCAGCAAAATCATACATTATAATGACAATTTTATTAGAAAAATACACTTGAAATGTTTTATTTAAGAGAATAAAGCAATTTCCAGTTCAATTTGAAACTGAATGACAATTTTGTGCGGTTTGAATTTATACTGAACATGTTTTTGTTTTTTAATTATTCAAATTCTTGATATAATGTAGTTGACGATAAAATGCTAAATAGAAGCATAAATATCATCATGGATCTTTTGCAATAGCATTTTAAGCTTTAAAATTTTTCATAATGGCTTACTTGATTTAAGTCAGAACTGTCTCTCCACTTCTTCCAAATTAAAAAAAAAATTTTTTTTCTGAATATACTCAAAATCATCCAATAAAATGTTTCAATGGCACAAATGGCAAACTTGGTGGCAGAAGAATATGTTATGTTTTTAGGTTGAAGTCATTTTAATTCATAGGCTCCAGTTGTTAATTGTACGTGTTATGTACATGTATGATTGATAAAATTTTAATATCGGTTTTAAATTCTTTATTAATTTTTTTCTTCTTCAAATGTAATTAATCTTTATGGAAATCCTTACTGCTGAAATTAGAATACCAAGCTTAGAAAAGTGGTCAAGGTGGATTGGTTAAGAGGGTGGTCAAGGTGGATTGGTTAAGAGGGTGGTCAAGGTGGATTGGTTAAGAGGGTGGTCAAGGTGGATTGGTTAAGAGGGTGGTCAAGGTGGATGGTGGTTAAGAGGGTGGTCAAGGGGATTGGTTAAGAGGGTGGTCAAGGTGGATTGGTTAAGAGGGTGGTCAAGGTGGATTGGTTAAGAGGGTGGTCAAGATGGATTGGTTAAAAGATGGTCAAGATGGATTGGTTAAAAGATGATCAAGATCGATTGGTTAAAAAAAGGTCAAGATCGATTGGTTAAAAGATGGTTAAAAGTTAGTTCAGACATCCCAAGAGATGCATGAAGTTACTTAATCCTGTTTCTCAAAAGTGTGTTTTCTAATAATTCTATAGATTCTTTCCAATACTTGGGGCATTGGTTTGAGATTCCACCTAAATTGTTAGAAAAGATTAAATTTGTTACTAACAAAACCAACAGAGGAAGAATTGTTTGATCATAAATTACAAAATCTTTCAAAGAATTATTCAGACAACTGAGCTCCTTGTTTTTGCTGTTCAGATGGCATTTTGACCGCTACATTCCCAGCCTTCTTCAGGTGCAAATTGGTAACTCTGTAGAGTTTTGGGAATGGTGTTGTAATGTGATAAAAATGAAAAGAAGTGGCATACATCAAGATGTCAGAGAAATGTATAAATCAAACCAGCACAAAATTCATTGGAACTTCCACTACTCAACAAAAACATGGGACGTGAAATGGAGTTTTACAAAAAGATCTGAGAACAATTCCATCAAATAAACAAAAAAAAAAAAATAAATAAAATAAAATAAAAATAAAATAAAAAAAACTTATTGCTTTGGTTTTGTACTACTAAAGAGGACCGGTTTAGCTTAGTCGGTAGAGCATCCGCCAAGGAACCACAATGTTCCTGGTTCGATATCGACCCTCGTCAAATCAGTGTGTGAGTAGCACAGGATCTGTGCGGTAAAGTAAGGAGCTGATGTAGGTGTGGCTTACTATCTCAGATGCCAAAACAATCACTAGTGAAAAGGGGATAGACTCCCTTGCTGTCTAGCTGATACCAACCTTAGGCAACCCGATGACTTTTATTTTACTTACTACTAAAAAAAGACACCAGAACAAGGGTTAATTTGCTTACTGGGAGGCATTTTACACCTGAAGAAGGCTGGAGAACACACTGGCTTAAACATTGTTCAAATAACAAAAACAAGGAGTTCAATTATCTGAATAATTTTTTGAATGTTAATCTTTCATTTCAAAGTTATAGACAGTAACACAATCTTCCTATTTCCTTGTATATTATACCTGAAGAAGGCTGGAGAATATACTGGTCAAAACATTGTTTTAAACAACAGAAACAAGAGAGAATTCCATTGTTTGAATAATTCTTTGAATACTAATGACCCTTCTCAAAACTGTAGATAATAATATCTCTATAGAATCCTTCCTTTGTCAACCAAGCCATGGGGGAAATCAATATTTTCATACAGCTATTTAGTAATCATTGCTTCCATACATGTACATTTATATAAACTAGCTGAACTCATGGAAATTCCACAGTTTAATTAGGAAAGATCAATATGACATTCTTAATGTTTTATTTATATCTTATATAAAAAGTTAAATTTCTTCTAAACTAAAGATACCAAGATTTTATCATTCTTAATGAAACATTATACAATCAAAATTAATATAATCAATTATTAATTTTTATTATTGGTTACAGAGTTTCAAAACTGGAGAGTTTAATAATATGTAATAAAGTATTACCAAACCTGAAAAAAAAAAAAGAAAAATCCTGGCATCTTTAGTTGAGAAGGAAATTAACTTTTTATGAAAAAAATGGTAGGAGCATGCTTATTTATAGGCAATACTATACACTATTTATTTAAATATATACAATATAACAAAATAAATTGAATATATTAAACTAAATAAAAAACTACAAAAAGAATATTTTAATAATATCTTCATAATAAAGAATATTTTTTTGTAAGAATAATTTCCTTTTATTGCCCTGATTTTCTTCAATGTTATATTGCACAACATTCACTTTAACATTGTTGCTGAGCTCTTAAGTGTGGAAAATCAGAAAACAGACAAAAGTTTTTATTTCAGCTTTTATATATATATAAATTTATCTTCTTTCCCCATATTGTGCACTTTACATTTGCAGGTAGGTAAAAAGTATGGTATTAATATACACATTGTCAATGATAAGATACAATGTTTTCAAGATGAATAAGACCCAATATGTTAACTTGAATGCACAAGGAAAATATTTTAGAAGGAAGCTAGCCACAAATATATAAAATTGAATTATTGAAAATAAATGAATAAATAAATAAGGTGTGTGTGAAGCTGGGAAGAGAATCACCCTTTAAGTATCTTAAAAATGGAAAGGCTTTTCAAAGAATGCTTATTGCACTGGTAGATATACAAGCACATTTATAACACCCATTAATACCTGAAGCAGCAGATTTTTTGTTTGTTTTGTTTTTAGTTTTTTTTTTTCCTTTTGTTTTTATTTTTCAAATGAAGACTACATTTTTTTTTTTTTTTCTAGTAATATCCATTTCCTCTTAAATGGGAAAAAATCAATCTAAAAAAAAAAAAAATTAAAAAAAAAAATCAATGAATGGAATGAAAATGAATTTCTGTGGTTCTGTCATGCAATTGTTTTGGCATCTTTAAAATTTCCTTCGGGCTTTTCTCTTTGTTATGTACTTTGCTTGCTTCTTTCTAAAAAAAATATTTCTTTATTATTTTTATTTTTATTTTTTTATAATGCAGTACAGTTCTTTTTTAACTGGCACGCAAAAGAATTCCAATTCATTCTTTTTTAAATCAGATTATAAAATAGCTTTTCTATGAATTCAAAAATGTCTGTATCTCTTACCTTGTGTTAAGGAGGGAACCAATAGTAGGTAGAGAAAAAAAAATAAAATCCTGAGATATTCAAAAGACAAAAGTATCAGAATTTTGTTTACTCATTTAAATTCTACACTCGGCATCCACTTAATATTTTGATTAGCTAATGTATAGTTTTTATTTGGTATGTTTGTTTTTTGTTTTCTTTTGTGGGAGGTGTTTTCTTTTTTTTGTTTTACCTAGAAACTGTTTACTTGAAAAATTTACTAAAATATTTTTCAAAAATAATCTAAAAAATAAAAATTAAAAAATATATGAAATTGTATAAAACTTCTACATTCAGATTGTTTCTACATTATTATTTGTTTAGTTTAAAATCCAGTTTTAACTGGCCAAATAATGTGACCTTTGTGATATGAAAATATACTTTTTCAGAAGCAGAGTAAAAAGTTTACAATCTTTTATACTGAAAGATTTAAATAACATACAAAAGAGAAATCTAAAAAGGTAATTCTATTCCTACTACAATATTATTCAAAGGCAATTTCAATAGCAGATGCAATTACAAATGAATAAATGTTAAAAACAAAAATTGCTAAAAGTTCATATTGCAATTGTTCCATCAATTTTGCATCTTGTTTTCTAACATTTTCAGAAAAAAGGTAGTTCAACTGTATGTATATTGAATTTGTTAATTGTGCTTAGAATTATAAGAAAAACAAATATTGTAATATACTAATAAATATTAGGGTCATTTAGTGCCAAATACTTTTTTCCCCAATTGAAATATAGAGTGAACAAAAATGTCCTTTTGTTACTGCTTCTAAACCCAGATATTAGTTGTCTAATAACTTGATGGGCAATATATATATATATATATATATATATATATATATATATAACCCTTCAGAATGAGTAGGATGTGACACAAGGTCAATTTCTTAAGCAGAGTTTAACAGGTTTGAATTCAGAGTTTTCCTTCTCCTAGACTGGTTGCTTAACCATGGTTAAAGAACCCAGTATGCTCTACTATTTAACCATATCTGGAGGGAGAATAGTTGGATGCATACCTTTTCCAAGGGTGTTAGTGCTATGTGAAATGCAAATAGCGTCGTCCAGGATTTGAACTCGGGTCAACAAGTCCATTTATGAGTTCGTCCTTACTTCTCCTAAAGTGTCCGGTATGTCTTGCTCGTCCAATTTGGATGGTTTGACAAAATGGAAATAAGTGTATGTACAACACTGTTTTGTGGGATGCTGCTCCTAAGATTTGTTCAAAACTGATAACAGAATCCTTGCATTAATAATTACCAACCCATCACACAAGTAGGATGTGACACAAGATCAGTTTCTAAAGCAGAGTTTAATAGGTTTGAATTCAGAGTTTTCATTCTCCTAGACCAGTTGCCTAACGAAGGTTAAAGAGCCCAGTCTGTTCTACTAATTATAGCTGGAGGGAGAATAGTTGGATACATACCTTTTCCAAGGATATTAGAACTATGTGAAATGCAAACAGCTTTGTCCTGGATTTGAACTTGCACCTCCATAGGCAATATGCATATACAATCAGTAACTGCATTTGTTTTTAATAGTATGTATTTTACCAAACCCCTGCCACAAGCAGGATGTGACACAAGGTCAATTTCTTAAGTGGTTTGAATTCAGAGTTTTCCTTGTACCAAGGCTAAAAGAACACGGTCTGCCTTACTATTTACTCCTAGCTACAGGAGAGAAGAGAAGGATTCATGCCTTTTCAAAGGGTATTAGCATGAAGTGTGTTGTATAGGATAACCTACCTCCCCTCTAGACTGTAAAAGAATGGTTGCATCTATCTTAAAATTAGCTCTGGTCAGGCAAGACGGGGAGTTGGTATGTATATGAATTCCTGATTGAATAAATATACTATTACCAAATATTTGACTTTGCCTCTTATTTGCTATTATTACATATCACCTACTTTCTCTTTGAGTGTGAGTAATTGGTCACCTTTACTCATGACACAAAAAATTGAAACGCAAATAGCTCCATCTAGAACTTGAACTCAAGTCACTGATTTCATTTCCAGCAATGATAATCCTTATACTAAGTGCACCTTGTTTTCAGAAGTAGCAAGGTACACAAAAAAAAAAAAAACAACAAAAAAAAAAACATTACAAATAATGCCTCTACCCTCTTTGTATGATTGTTTCATGATTTTCTCAAATACTTCCAAAACCAAACTGCACACGAATATCACTTATATAAAAGTTAGAGAAAATTATTGTTCTAAAACAAACTAAACTAAAATACCTAGATCCAATCTTTTGCGTTTGCTTTGTGAAAATGAAACTTTCTATTATGGATCAACACTGCAGATATGATGATGATGATGTCAAACATTATGAAAATTAAGTTTCTATTTTGCATGATCCTATCTTGGATCAGCACAACAGATATAATATAATGTTATTAACCATTTAATATAAACAATGTTTTTTGTTTTTGTTTTTTATTTTAGCAATGTAAAAAAACATTATAATTTATTCATTGCATTGGTAAGACCTCATTTGGAATTTGCTAATGTGGTTTGGAGTCCAAGACTAATCAAGGACATAAAACTCATTGAGGGAGTTCAGAGGAGAGCTACAAAGGTAATGAATGATTTAAAAACCCTTTTCGTATGAAGAAAGACTTAGGAACATTGACTTACCAAGTTTGGTTTATCGACATACAAGAGGGGATATGATTGAAGTCTACAAATATACACATGGATTTTATTCAACGAAATTTGATCTACTAAACATTGCTCAAAATATCAATGCCAGGGGTCATAAATTAAAACTCTTAAAAATTTTTTGTAAAGCAAATGCAAGACAAAATTATTTTAGTAACAGTGGTGAATACATGAAATAAACTACCATCATCAATAGTGAATGCCCCATCTCTAAACTCCTTAAGGCAATGTTAGATAATCTGTGGAAAGATTATAAATATTCTGTGGAATTAAGATGAATGTTTATAAAGAACAGCTGATTCCAAGAAAATGTGTTTCATATAATATTATTATCACTCTATTCAAGTTTTTATATCAGTTTTAACTGGTAGTTTTCTTTTTACTGAAATCTGAGTGACAGCAAATCTCCCCAGGTCTCCAGGATTCTTTTAAGTATTCTAACTGATCTATAGTGCTGTGATCTGGATGGTCTCAATTCTTCCCTTGATCTCCAGCCCCCCCCCCCATCTTTTTTCCAGACCTTCCGGGTACCGTTCCAAGGGCACCAATTACAATCGGTATCACTGTCACTTTCATGTTCTACAGTCTTTTCAGCCCTCTGACAAGATCTAAGTATTTTGTCTATCTTTTTGCTTTAATTTTCACTCTATGGTCCGCTATTAATGTTATTGATAGAAACTATAATTGTATATAAATAACAAGCAGACATTGGAAATATATAAATGCAATTTTTATCTTTAATATTCAAACAACCAATTTATTAGTAATGAATAGAATAAAAACATTTGATTTAAAATGAGTGACAAACAGATGCTCCATACATTTCAATCGGATTGAATAGAGAGAAATGAAATCATCATCATCATCAGAATCTTTAAGAGGAGAGAGAGAACTAGTTTGTTTACTGCTATGGGGGTAGTGTTAACCAATGAGATTTCAAACTAAATGTTTCTAGCTCTGGATATTTTCCAAGACAAGCATCTAATGTAACTAGATTATTGAAAGGAAAGGTGGAAACAGAAACTGTTGAGCTAATATTTTCTCTGATCAATTGCTTCTGCCAACTTTACATGTATTGGTGGATAGGTATTACGCATAAAGCAAAGAGTTTTGTGGTTGAATTCAGAGTGCTAGGTGAAGTTCATTACATCATGTCTAAGAAAAGGGGGAAAATTGTAACCAGTTGGTGGTAGAGCATTAGACTGGAGTCTACAAATGATTCTGATAAATTGTTTAAGCAGGAAAAATGGATTCCTTACTTATAACTCATCTAAAAGGGGAAACTTTAGAGTAGATATATCCAATGAATATTATTGATTTTATATATATATATATATATATATATATATAAAAAATAAATAAATAGAGAGAGAGAGAGAGAGAGAGAGAGAGAGAGAGAGAGAGAGAGAGAGAGAGAAGCAGATAGGTACGCGTCCCGCGTCCCTGATGCACAAAAATCTAAAAGGACGCAGTAAAATCATAACCAATGGTAACAATTGCACCTTAAATGTATTGTACACTATAATAAATAAATAAATATATATATAGTCATCCACAGACACCATGTTTCGACATTTCATGTTTCTCTAGTGTGGCTAGACCTGGCTGACTTTTCATCAGTCCGGTTCCTTAACCCCTCGGCCATAAGGAGTGGAGTTTTAGTTGATAAATACATACATTGGTGTATATATTTTACGATCACAAGAGAGCTCAAATCTGTAAACAACAGACAAGCCTTGCTTTTTTATGCTAGCGGTGAAAGTCAACTCACTCCTAATATATATATATATACATATATGCCAGAATAACCTCTTGAAAAAGAACACTTTATCAGTCTAAAGATTGTTTTGGCCCTTATATTATCATTGAACTTACTAAACGTTAATTTGTGGGAAAATTAAAGATCTTTGGCAAGGAATAACATCTATTTGCCATATGTAAGAACAAGATGCTGTAGTTAACATTTCCGAGAAAGGTGAAAAAAGAAAAGAGAAAAAAGGGAGGGAAAAAAAAAAGGAGTTAAATAGACATCATAAATTGGTAAAATGTTCTTGCAAGACATCATGATGAATAAGCCAGACAATCAATAGGTCATTGAAGCTGCAAAAAGGCAATCCTTAATAATAATAAAAAAATTAAAAAGATTTTTTTTTAAATAACACAGAGAAAAGAATATTGAGAATTAAAACCAAACACATTGAACTTGTAGTAGAAATGTTCTAACTTTTTTTTTTTTTTTGAATAATTTTTTATTTTTTGTTGCTGCTTAGCACCTTTATAGTATTGAGAATGACAGAAGAATGAAACCTATAAAAAGAATAAGTTCCACTGCAGAAAGCATATGTTGCAGTTATAGTAAGGGTTGTCATATGTTAGTTAAGTGGATAAGCTGTGAGGTTTACAGATGAATTCTGAGTGGATAAGGCTTGTTAATCATAAGTCAGATATCAAGAAAATGTGATTTTCCATAAGAATTGCCACTACCAGTAGTAAACATTGTCATATGCTTAGGAAAAAAAAGAAAAAAAAGAAAGAAAAAAAGACTCATAGAAAAAGTTTAAAATAAGATGAGTGCTACTGGTAAATTTAAAAAAAGAATTTCTATTGGTATTCCTTTATGAAGAATAACAATGCTAGTAAACATTTGTATTAGAACCAATCGACTAAATACAATATAAGTATATAATTAATGGAATAAATACGACAGTATGATGAAAAGAATGAAAAAAACAATTATTAAATAGTATTATTTGGACTATTGTCCTCATCTTTATTGTTGTATATACAACGTTTCGGCCGATGTGCCCTCTGACCTTCTTCAGGTATTTCTTGTCAGACTCGGGAACCTTCTTGTCATAATCGGAAGCCATCACGGAACTTTGAACCTAACCCTTTATTCAGTCCACAGGGGTATCCTGTTCTCATTCCACTAATCATAGCTGCTTTACAGTTAAGCTGTGTTAATCATTATTCTATGTTACTGCTGCCCCTCACCAGGATTGAACCTGCAGTCTAGAGATAACTGTCACTTAGAACTGTCTTAACCTAACTCCTTTATCCACTAGGCTATGTGTCCAATTGAATATTAAATATTATGCTAACAGATATCTGTTTCAACCTACTAGGTTTATAAAGTATAATTTAATTGAAATCATTTTAAAATTAAAATGAAGACAATTGTAAAAGACACTTTATAAAACCTGTCTTCATCAGAGCACATATATTGTTGAATGAAAAGAGGAAAATTTAACCGTTTGGCACAAGAGGTTTAAATACAATATGTACTATTGTTTGGTTTGGTCATTCGTAATGGATACTCAATTTTTTTATATGAACACATTTTACTATTTAACCCATAGATAGGACCCTAACAGGTACTACCACTTCGGGTCAGAGTAGACCAGGGAACAATGGTGATGAAGCAGTGCTCCACATTCCCCAAACCTCCAAAACTGGAACCTCACCATCAGATAGAGTTTAATGCTATTTCCAGGACATGTAGACCCTCAGCCACTGCCTCCTAACACACATATGATAAAAAGGGTTGGAGCTTGCCATAAGGGCAATAGGGTTGGGGCAATCATATAGGTGCTAGGGCTTGACGTGACCAGTTGATTGATCGGAGGGAGCTTCTCCGACCGCCTGTCTAGCCTAAGTAAGGACCAAAGTGGAGTATCGCAAGTCATGGACTGCTCAACCACCTGGGTTCTATCCTTAAGCATCATTGGTCGCCACCCACGGCCAACAGGTGGCCCCATTGGAGGAGTCTTACCCCTCTGCAGAGGTGCAGTCAGTGCATTCTAATGCCCCAGCCAACAGGACGGTGTAGTATTGTTCATTACCAAAGCTAGTTATTCAGATTGGCTTGTTAACCAAAACTCTACATCAATTATTACAGTTTATATTTGCTTAAAAGTTGATAACACATAATAAATTAGCATTAGTTTATTTCATGTTCACGGTTATCTTATTCAAAATAAGTGGCTTAATGTTCATTGTGGAGGTGCGTGGTGTAATAGTTCTCATTGTAGGAAATGGACACAGCAAGAAGAGTTCAAATCCTGGATGAAGCTGTTTGAATTTCACATAACATATTCACTAATATCCTTGGGAAAGGTATGGATCCAACTAGAGCAGACTGGGCTCTTTAACCTTGGTTAGGCAACAAGTCTAGGAGAAGGAAAACTCTGAATTTAAACCTGTTAAACTGTTTAAGAAATTGACCTAGTGTCACATCCTACTCATGTGGAGGGGTTGGTAAATATGTAATATTCATTGTTAAAAGTGATTATTTTTGGAAGGATAGTTAAAGTGTTCCCATCTGTTACACAAGAGATTTGATTTCCTGTAGACGAAGTCCAATCCATTTTAGACCTTTATTTTCTATGCATATACTTAGAAAATAAAATACAAGAAACTCTATGGCACTTAAAAAAAAAATATTTGTGCACATGATATCTCCAAACCAAACCAAACCAATAGATTAAAAAATCACATTGTATAAGTCATAGATTTTGAAACTTCTATGCTAAGACAGTAAGGGCACCTCTCATGGTGTAATGGTTAGCAAGCTGGATTTGCAGACCATTGTTAGTGAGTTTGATTCTCACTGGGTTGCCCCATACTTCCAGCCTTGTGTCACATCTAAGCTAAGCTTAGTAAATAACTATGCTAAGAGAGTAATCATAGTGGATTCAAGTTAAACTGAAGGTGACTGCACCAACTGAACCTGCTTCAGACATAATCACCTTGAATTATTTAAAATATGGACTATTTTCTTAGTCTTTGAGTTTCTGAAGCAAATATTGTAGCTTTTCTGGTAATAAGTTGGGTTAGGTAAGTTAGTTGGTTTTGTACCATGTCAACCCTTGTTGGGTTATTTAAAGTCTTTTTGTAAGCAATATTATAGTTTCAAGTAACCATACCTATTTAATAATAATTTATTTGCATAGTTACATGGCTTCAAGTATTTATATCTCATACAAGATGGAACCCTAACGTGTACTACCACTTGGATCAAAGTGGAACTGGAAATAATAACAATGAAGAGGTGACTCTACACTCCATAAAGTTCCAGAACTCAAGCCTCAGCATCAGAAGCAGTTTAGCATCATGCTCAGGACACACTGGTGAAGAGATTGGTTATTCAACTGGTTATAATAGTAGTATAAACATAGTTGGCTCAAGTTAGGAGCAGATACCCAAGCCATAGGTTTTTCATGATTTACAGATAATTTCTATATTGCAATACCTCAAAATAAGAATTTTTGAATTCTCTATAATTTAAAAAAAAAAAGCAATCATAAAAGGCTTTTTTGAATATGATATTGTTGACTTAAAAATGACAAAATTTTAATTTTACACATTCAAATTCAAGAAAAATAACCAACATGTTATTTAATTTGCTTTGAAAAATAAATGCTAATCAGAATCTTTCCTTGAAAAATGATTAACTAAAAGCAATGGAACTTTAAATAAAAAATAAAATAGCTAATCAAGAGATGAACAATGATTTAGAAACAAAAAAAGAAAGAAAAAAAAAGAAATTTTGGACTGTTGAAAATAAACATGATTTTAAAAGGAATTAAATAGCAATAATTTCCTACAAAATTTAATTTCCACAAGTACACAACATATAATGGACCATATTAATTAAATACAGTGACTTTGAGTGTTTTGTATGTTCAAATTACAGAACATCTTCAAAAGCAAAATTTTTCAAGAGTTTAATTGTCCATCAAAATGTTTCCTCCCAATCGTTTTCTGCCTATGGCTTAATTTTATCTATTTATAAATAGCGGAAATCTAAAAAAAAAAAAAAAAAAAAAAATTAAATGAATAAAACTTTACTTCTGTCTCTCATCTAAATACTGGTAAATACTTACGGTATAAAAATTAGTAACAATTGTCAATTAATTTTTGAATAGATTAATATTTCACTATCTCAATAAAATAAAAAAACAAATTTTGTATTTGGTTGATTGTTTTGTTTTATGGCATATCAACCCTTTTCGGGTCATTTAATGCCAAAAAGTCATTTTTGAGATTCAGTTTCTTACTGTACCTGCTGTTACTTAAATGGTTACTCATCCAAGTACTGAACAGACCCACTGCTTAACTTCAGTGATCTAGTGGGAACTGGTATTTTCAATGTGACATGACAGTAAGCCATATTTCACTTTGAATTTAATTTGAAGTTATACAAATCCCTTATCACCAAATTACAATATAATAATAATAATATTTTTTTTTTGTCCCTAAAATTTTTTTTCCTTACTCTAGACCAAATTTATTTTACTAAGCTTTTTTTTATTTTCTAAGGTTTACTAGGTTTTTACTGAGCTTATTTCAAAGTTTTACTAGGCAATTCAAATTTAAATTCACTACATATAGTTGTAAACAAACATGTTTGGTCAGTCGTGTTAAACTGAACTATTCATTTTTCTATACAAATCCCTTATCACCAAATTAGTATATAATAATCATTACATCTTTTCATTGTTCCTTAACCCTTTCCAGATTGAATTCATTTCTAAGTTCTACTAGTTTTAAGGTAAATCAAATGTTAATTCAGGACATATAGTTGTAAACAAACATTTGGTAAGTCAAATTTGTTTGATCCACCTGCAAAGTGTTAAACTGAACTATTTATCAAAATAGTTGTAAAAACTTCTTTTTTCTTTTCTTATTTTCAAATTATTTTTTGTCCTTTGTAAGCAATAACAACTTAAAATGTAAAATTTAAAACAAAAACAAAACTGCTTTGCTAGATAATTAGCTTGTAAAGTTATATATATGTCAAAATACAAAGCAAGTGGAAGTTGCCATGATGAGGGGAAAAAATAATACATAATTCAGTGTCTTGAAAGTAAAAAAGAAACTGTATGTTGAATTAAGGTCATCTTTGACTATTTTTATACAAAATGAAACTGACTATTAAATCTGAATGTCGCACCCTTTGCCATCCACAAGTGATAAATCATATGAAGGTCGGCTGAAAAGTTCATAGGCTGACCAAGATACTCTCATGGAATGTCACTGAATGAGGTTCATTTTTTAACAGTCTTCCTTGCAGTCCACACCCTTCTTCCATCGGTGTTGCAATGCTTGGATCCCATTTATAAAAAAATATCATCAACAGCAGATATGACATCAGTTTGTGAACTTTTCGTTTTTAGTTAGATTATTATACACTGGTGCTTAGGAGCATTAATTTAAAAAGTTAAACAAATATTAGACAAATAAGTTGAAAAAACAAAAGTAAACATTATTTCGAATAAAACCTTTTTTTAAATTTTTTATTTTTTTATTTATTTACTTGTAATAGCAAAATTTTCACTGAAAATGTTCTATTAAAAATTTCATACTTACATTTACCTAATATTTTAAATTTCTGTCAAAATTGTTTTTTTCCTCAAGTGTGTCATTTTAAACTAATAAAAAATAGTAAATGAACAATAATTCATTCATATTCTTCAGACACGGGTTTTGGTTACTATAAAAAATTGAAACCGAAATCCGAGGGAAATAATCTTTTATATTTACCCTGAAATTTGAAACGTGTTTATATTCAAATACATATTAAAAAATATTAAGAAATATCCAGTTTTGAACGTAAAATATTAAACCCAAATCATCTTTAAAATAATCCTGGTTTTGTTAACTGTAGCAATAACATTAATTTTGTCTCAGATAATTTTAATTTTCCGGGACAAAATAGAAAATTTTTCCAGGATTTTTGCAAAAAAATACCCCTTTTTCCTGGTTTTCCAGTCATGGAAAATTTACATTTCATTTTCCAGGATGCATTGGAACTCTGTGTAGTTATATCAAAAAATAAAATTCAAGATTACCAATGTTGGCGATTTCTAGATATTTGATTAATATTTAGTTTCAAAATAGAATGAAGGGACATTTATTTTGTAAATGAATATTCTTATTGTAGATGCACCTAGCAATGTTTTTTTTCTACAGGAGCACAGATTATATAGAGCATACAAAACATACAGAATCTCAGTTATAAGTAAATAGTAGGGCAGACTGAACTCTCTAGCCTTGGTAGAGTAACCAATCTAAAAGAATAACAATTCTGAATTCAAAAGCAGTAGCTGGTGTTTCAAAGATAGTCTGACATTGTCTTTAATCTTGTTCTGGCAATTCCTGTGATGGCATTGAGACCAACTCATAATGCTCCTTGCCCTTTCCTTGGATAACATAATGAGAAGAGAGACATGCTATATGGGCCACTGCTGGTCTTCCAATACAACTTTGCCTAAGCCAATGCTGAGATCTCAGAACAGATCGATGGTCTTACAAAACTGACGGATGCCAATAATTACAAAACATAACTGATTTTTTTTTTTTTTATTACACAAGAGATGCAAAATAAAACAAAAGATGGCTAAAATGTGTCAGTTTACATTTTGACACACCTGTTTTATTTCAATGCTTCCTTCCCGGTTTAAAATGTTCATAAAAACCAATATAAACAACCACCTCCTTTGAGGTCTTTCTTTTGAGGTTTGCTTTGGTTTGTTTTATGGCATATCAACCTCGGTGGATCATTTGACAAAGTTTTGAAATAAATTCATTCTTAATGGATACTCAATTTTTTATTTTTTTATAAACACATTTTACTATTTAACCCATAGATAGGACCCTAACTGGTACTACCACTTCGGGTCAGAGTGGACCTGGGAGCAATGGTGATGAATGGGTGTTCCACATTCCCCAGAACTGGAACCTTACCATCAGATAGAGTTTAATGTCATTCCCAGGACATGAAGACCCTCAGCTACCACCTTCTGATAAAAAGGGTTGGGGCTTGCCATAAGGGCAATAGGGTTGGAGCAATCATATAGGTGTTAGAGCTTGACATTAGCAGCTGATCTTTCTTTTGGGGTGTGAGGAGATGGTATCAATGCAATGTTAAGAATGCAATGTGTATTTTCAATTTGCAAATGTGATGTGCATAATTTACAAAGCCACCATAGGAAGTTTTTTTCTCTTTCGTTTGCTTTTGTTTCTATGCAAAATATTCTCAATTCTGATATATATTTATTAATAATGGAGATTCGGTCTCCATTTGTTTGTAACTAAAACTGTCACTGCTTACGCTTAAATCGTCAATATATAGAATAAAGAACAATTTTTTTAATTATTTTTTTTTACTCTCGCCCTTTTTCAGTGACAAGAGATTAATTAAAAAGTTTATAATAGATAAATACTAACGATTTTGTGTAAAATTTATGTGTAAAATATTCAAAATAATATTTTAATGATTTAATTTAATGATGAATGCAACATTTTATTTGAGAGGGACAAAACTAAGTTTCCATTTCAAATTGTTTTATTTATTTATTTTTTACTCCTTTAATGAATTTGATGATTTTACTTATTTATGATACAAATCCTCTAATATTGAATTTTTAACTCCCAGCTCTCTCAGTCTAGTATTTTTGATAAAATTTAGGAGCTGTGACAGTATTCCTCTATATCTGAAGTCATTTTATACTGAGTTGTGTTATATTAGTGTTAGTATTAAGCTGGAATAATTTACTTGTAGCAAATATGGTTAGCATCAAATGCTAAATCTGATTGTAATTTTTCTTAATTGGTTATTAGGGTTTTTAGTATTTTTATTACAATAAGTAATACTGCTGCTAGTATGTTATAATTCTAACAGGAAAGTAAAAATAGTTGTTATACTCAACTGGTTTAGCTCAGTTGGTAGAGTCTCCACCTAGGAACCACATGGGTTCCTGGTTCAATACTGGCTCTCACCAACTCAGTGCATGAGTAGCACAAGGATCAGTGCAATAAAGTGAGGGGCTGATGGTTGGTGTGGCATTCCACCTTAGATACAAAACAATCTCCTTGGTCTAGTGTTAGTGAAAAGGGAATAGACTCCCTCATTGTCTAGCTGATACTGACTTTTGGCCACCATGACTACTTACTTTATTAGCAAAAAGCACACACTGTAGTTATATTAAGAAATAAAATTAAAGATATGTTAGCAGTTTCTAGATATTAGATCAAAATTAGTTTCAGTATTTTTAAATGAATAAATAAATATTTGAATTAAAGGTCTTTTTTTTTTTTTTTTTAAACAATAATTGAATTAATCTCCAACTAGTGTAATCTGATATGGGGTGGTATGGCTTTTACAACTCTAAAATAATAACAAAACCAAATGAAACATTTTTCTGGGATTGGTAAAGTGGGACTATCCAAGGCATTGATAAATGCCCAGGGGATTGGGGAGGGGGGTCAGGAAATGATTGAACACTTATATGCTGAATTCCAGAATTATATTCAATATTTTGTATATTTCTAACTATTTCCACAACACTAAACAGTTTTTCTTTTTTGTGTCGCAATATCTTTAATGTGCCATTCACAGGGAGAAGGAAATAAAACTGAAACTTTGCAGTGTTTGGTCTGGTTTGGTTTGTTTAATGGCATATAAACTTTTGTAGGTTAATGCCAAAGCTATCCTTGTAGAAGAACAGTAGTGGTACTATTTAACCCATAGATGGAGCAGTGTTTAGTATACAGTTTCTCCTTACTGCATGTCTACCTAGTAATTGTATATGCCAGTGGGTGGATGATGGTAATGAGGGATCAAGAGTTTGGTGAAGTTAGTCAGTGGACTAAAAAGTTTGGCATACACAATTTTACATAACGGATAAAAGTTTATTTATTCCAATGATGTAATTCAAGCAATACATTCTGGACAACTCTTTAAATTCATAAACAGGAATTATTTATGTTTAGACTACCAAGTGATCATCAAAGAACCTGTGTTTATGATATAGTCAAAATTATAGCAAAAATTCAATGTTTTATGCAAGACTTTACTAACAGGATGTTCTTTAAAAGGGTAAAGTTTTTTTGTTTGTTTACAGAATTCATATGGACATAACTATATTGGATATCAATTTAACATTAATATCTTTTTAATAATCCAGATAAACCAGATTTCTATTCCCAGCCCTAGTATTCCTAATTAGCTACCTGTTCAAATAATAAACTGATTTTATATTGCTTATATTAGGTTTGTACAAAGTTTCCAGCACTCTAGAAATTGAATCATCATTGTCACCGTGGCCTAAAGTCTGTATCAGCCAGACATAGAGGGAGTCTATCGCCCTTTTCACTAGCACTAGACCAAGGAGATTTTACGTGTCTTCAGCCAGGATTTGAACTTGGCTTGTCAAGTCAATTTTTTTATGACAACAACTTCTAGTAAAATAAAATAAATCATTAAATAACTGTTACATTAATAGTGGTAATTATCTGAATTCTAAGATGAAGTATTGAAATACAAAGTTTTACTGGAATTTGCACCTCCACTATTCTCACTTTAATGTTCAGAGGGTATTCAGTCTGGAATATTGCAATAAAATTAGAATTTTTTTTTTAAATTTAAAAAATCTAAAGAATTAACAATGTTGCCTAACATTTTTAAAATATTCCATTTTGACTCTTCAACTCAGGATAACTAGAATTAATTTTGCATGAGAGCACACACGCATAACCTGAGGATGATTAAAATTGCTTTTTTCCTGACATTTTATATGTAAGCAGTGGTTCATAGTTATATGGTATTTTAACGGCACACTTGTATTCTAATTTAGCAAATGACAAATGCCATACCCCCTTTGCCGTTTGCTACCCCACTCCCAATATGATGCATCCCATTGGCTACTTAGAATAATTACATTCGTAATACCAATAGCCAAAATGAGTAAAATAGATAGAAATTTTCTTTTTCTTAACTTTTAATTTTTAGATGTTAATTTAAATTCTATTGTTGAATGTTATTTTTAATTTCTTTTCTTTTTTTTTTTATTGAAACTAATATTATGTAATTTAGGTTTGAGGCCTTAAACACACATTTGAAGAAAGAAAAAAAAAGAAAAAGAAAAGAAAATTAGTCTGTGCTCGAACACCCACCCTGTTACAGAAAAGAAACACCAGATTTAAGCAGCTGCCATGGGTGTTATTTCCTGCCATATGACCAGCCCCTCTCCTGTGCCCCACCCCACAGAATTTGAGATTTTGGCCTACATATCAGATCTTAGATACTAATTGAATTAGAGAATTTTCAAAGGTAACTTTTGTTTAAAGAAAGGAAAAAACAAAAAAAAAAAGACAAAAAAAATCAATATGACATTAACTGATACTTTAATTTCAATTTACTTAAATGTCATAAGTGTATGTAGATATATCGATATACAATATATATATATATATTCTTTATGTACACATACATACACTCATAAAACAGTGCTAAATTATATATAAATACATTATATACACACGCATCTCCACATATTCCAAATCTATTTATATAAGTTAGGCTAGCAATGTTGTCCTCACTTATATATATTTATTGTTATATACACAATGTTTCAGCCATTTGATATAATGTGATGTTTCTTGTTGAACAATAAAGATGAGGACAACAGTTAGAAAAATCTAAAAATCATCAAGCCTCATCTCAAAAAACATTCAAACTAAAATAAATTGTTATCTCATCTTCTAATGTCGGTTTCATGCATTTGAAAAAATAAACTGGTCAGATGAAAGAAAGTGTATTTCATCTGACCATTGTATTTTTTCAAATATATGAAACTTTTCAGTCATGAAGCTGAGATGAGAATTTATTTCAGTTTTTATTATCCTATTCTACTGGCTAGTACTTGAACACTTTCTTGATTTAAGAAAAGGCATTTTTATAATGACTTGTTCATTCCTATATATATATCTATCTATCTATCTATATATATATATATATATATATATATATATATATATATATATATATATATATATATATATATATATATATATATATATATATATATTCAATTAAACCTATGGTTTAATGGTGGACTAATATAGTTGTTGTAAAGAAATATATTTGGGACTTGATCAAGAATTTTCTTCTCAATGTAAACTGTATATATTGTTCATTAGTAGATTGGCAACAATGGGGGTGAAGAAAAATATAAGATTATTTTAAAATAAGTGACCATATAAGAGTAAAGTGTGATTGGTTTAATCATTTTGGTGTGGTACATTTGGTAACAAATTTACTTCCTGGAATGCACTTTTGACCATAAAATAAAAAATCAATTGGAGTTTCCCAATTCCAAAAATATAAAACACTATTGGCATTGCACAAGTGTGTTTATAACAGGGAGTCGGAGTCGGAGTTGGAAGCAATTAAGGGGTCACTGGAGTCGGATTCGTTAAAATTACACAGACTCCAGTTTAATTTATACTTTATATAGACTGTGTTTAGTCTGTAAAGTTATACAGTGCACGCTCCTTATAAATAGATTATAAAAAAATCATGGTTTTATATTTACTTGTAGGCCATAATCACTTAATTACATGAAGAGGAGTTAGAGTCAAAAATAGGAGTCGGGGTCAAAGGTTTTGTGTTCCAACTCCACAGCCCTGGTTTATAAGATAATTTTTTATTCACTGATACTTCTAAAAACGACTGTTTACTAAATAAAGTAATAAAGTTTTTTTTTTACTTTCAGGCAATTTCAAGAGGTATATCACACAAGATCCCAATTTTTAAAGTAGTGCGGACTAAATTTGCACCTCGCCATCACACATTAAGTATATTAAGGTGACTAAGAGGTGCGTGGTGTAATGAATTCAGAACAGTCCACCCATGCATTTGGGTGAGTCCATTCCCTGGGTCCTGATTGGCTGCTTGGTTTGTAGGTCCTCTGAGGCTCCATAAATCCTGCCACTTTTCAGTGGTCTTTACGGCATCTCAGAATCGTATTGAGTTATGACTGTTTGCCATCTTGTCTTGCTGATTCGACGGTAATTGGACTTAGTATTCTATAGTTAAAGTCATAGGAAATGGACTCATTGACTTGAGTTCAAATCCTGGACAAGGTTGTTTGCATTTCATATAGCACTAATACCCTTGGAAAAGGTATGCAACCAACTACTCTCCCTCCAGCTATGGGTAAATAGTAGGATAGACTGGGCTCTTTAACTGTGGCTAGGTAACTAGTCTAAGAGAAGGAAAACTCTGAATTCAAACCTGTTAAACTCTGCTTAAGAAATTGATCTTGTGACGCACCCTGTTTGTGTGGAGGGGTTGGTAAATATATATATTAAGGTGACTTCAGTTGCTCTTTGCAAGAAAGGGTTAATAACAGACAAGTAACTTGATATTTACAACCAAACTTTCTATATTATTAAAAAAAAAAAAAAAAAAGAACTGTGCTGAAGTGACAAGTACCATTACAACCCTCATAGCATTAAAAAGAAAAAAAATTATCACCAAACAGATTAGCATAACCAAATGTAAAAGGATTACAAGATAAAAAAATAAAAAAAAAAAAAGAAGAAGAAATATTTGGAGATGTATATGCGGTGATAGATGAGTGAAAAACCATGAAAATAGAAAACAAGAGAATGAATGAAAAGAGAAATGGACTTAAAGATGTCCAGGCATTTAATATGTGCAGTCCATCATTTTAATCTCTTGGCAAACAGATTTCTATTAAGAGCAAGAAATTGGAAAGTTGCCAGCCATCAACATCTTCAGCTTTGCAAGGATAGTCAATAGTAGTGAGTAGGTGGGCATAAAATTATGGTATACACATTAAAGATACATGCCTATAAATATATAAACATTGCATCTGTACTATACACACACACACTATATATATATATATATATATATATGTATGTATGTATATGTGTGTATGTAGCATTAGTAAATATAGGTATATTCTCTTTTAGACATGTTTCATTAAATATGACAGACAAGGATTGTTTATTCATTATCTTTATCAAGTTTTTACCCCAGGTGAATAAAATACCACAAGTGGACAAAGAATATATCTCTTTGCCAACCAAATTTCCCTCCTGGCTGTCCCAAATTTTCTTTGTATTTTTTTACCTGTATGATGGATATTTCAAATTTCACAATCTATACACATCAGAACTCATTCTATTCAAATTAAGTCTTATTATTATTGTAATCCAAGTCATTCTGCTGAAATATAATAAACTAACCATCAGTTTTTGTACTTTGCTTATGATAAGATTGCAGTAGTGGGAGAGTCACTGTGAGTGGCTTAAAGTAGGCAAAGAAATATAAAACTATTTGAAAATGTGTGTGTGTTTATGCACGCCTAATACATTGTATAAAAATAATTATACACAAATGGTTCATGTATAACAATAAATAAAGTCGTCGGGGCGGCCTAATGTTGGTATCAGCCATGCAGCGAAGGAGTCTATCCCCTTTTCACTTACGCTAGACCAAGGAGATTATTTTAGCGTCTGGGGTGGAGCACCACACCTACCATCAGCTCCTTACTCTACTGCACAGGTCCCTGTGCTACTCATACGCTGAGTTGTCGAGGGTGGGTATCGAACTAGGAACCTTGTGGTTTCTAGCCGAACGCTCTACCGACTGAGCTAACCCGGCCTTTACATACATACATTTGACTATATAGTCACATTTACACAAAAATATATAAAAAATGATATGCATCAACACAATTTATACATAAATACATAGGAGTTAACGACAATTTATATTACTTAACAAGTACAAATAATTCTCTGCCAGCAAAATTTTTTTTACTTTATATGTTTATAATTAAATAAAAGTGGCCTATTTTCAGTATCAACCGGACAGCGGGGGAGTCTATCCCCTTTTCACTAGCGCTAGACCAGGGAGTTCTTTTTTGCTGAGGTGGAGCGCCACACCTACCGCCAGCTCCACACTTTACCGCACAGATCAGATTACCCAATCTGTGTAACTTCTAAGCTGAGTTGGCGGGTAACTCAGAACCTTGCTTTTCCAAGGCGAGTGTTCTACCGACTGAGCTAACCTGGACCCTTAATTAAATAATTATAAGGAATTAAAGAAAAAAAGTACGATATATTTACCCAACCACTATGCAATGGGCAGGATGTGATACATGGTCAACTTTTGAATGGAGTAAAACTGTTTTGAATTCAGAGTTTTTTAGTTGCCTAACCAAGATTAAAGAAGCCAGTCTGCCCTACTATTTACCCATAGCTGGGGGAGAATAGATATAGAAGTAAGACACAAACATCCTTGTCCAGGATTTGAACTCAGGCTGCTGATTCCATTTTTATTTATGTTAAAAGCATGACTTTATGTATGTATGTAACAGGACATAAGTTAAGAGGATAATCAATAGTTACCTAAGAGCAATGGCTAAGAAAATATTGCTCAAGGGCGTAATTTGGTGCTATCAATTATCTATGACCATTGAGATTAGTGTGACTAAACAACCCACCAAGTCATAAGTGTTAAAAAGAAAAAGATTGAAGTTTTAATTAATTAACAATGGATAGCTAACAGGGAAAAAAATGTTTAGATGAAAAATTATAAACTTTGTTTATACTTGTATCTACTTATGTGGTATTAGTTATATATTATCAGAGGCTGGTTTAGCTCAGTTGTTAGAGCGTCCGGCTAGGAATCACAATGTTCCTGGTTCGATACCAGCCCTCGCCAACTCAGTGTATGAGTCGCACAGGAACCTGTGCGATAAAGTGAGGAGCTGATGGTACCTCAGACACTAAAATAATCTCCTTCATTTAGCGCTAGTGAAAAGGGAATAGATTTCCTCAGTGTATGGCATATACCGACATTAAACCACCCCGACAACTTTACTTATGGACATGTACAGTTTTAAGAAAGTTAAAAATCATGTGTACTGATAATATGAAAATGAATAATAGGGAGACATGACAGTAAAAAAAAAATTGAACAGCTAAACATTACAAAGCCTTTGCTTCATAATATTTCAGAAGCAAATAAGTTAAAGAAAGATTATCAAAAAATTTTTTCAGTAAAGATAAAAAGTTCTAAGGAATTATATTACTTTTTTTTCTCTTCAGATTTTCAAAGAATCAATAAAAAATAAAATTAGAAATATTCTTTTTCATGGAAATTTTAATTTTCTTTAAACTTACAAATTTTGGGGGAACAAAAAAAAAACAAAAAAAAACATAAACACCCCTACACTAACACACACACACACACACACAACCTCTAACGTCTGGGTCCGCTTTATTATGTGTAGGGCACAGTTGAGCAATGAACTGAAGACAAAGATAATGCCAACATTTACCAATTTAAACAAGGAAATGTTTAAAAGACTTGAAGAAGATTCCAAAGTTTTATGGAGGATGTAGTTGAAGTCAATGGTAATTTCTTTGAATAAATTGAATCTAAAGTATTTCAAGATATTTTCATGTAATTTTCGTAAATATATCTGATAAAGATGTCAGGGTTATTTTTTATTTAGACAACAATTTATATCACACCCTGTTTATGTATAATATACATATACATATATATATATATAATATACATATATGCATATATATATATATATATACATACTTACATATATATACACAAATATATAAAAACACACATATATACACATACACACATGCATATTTATACGCACACATATATTTAAAATTATATAAATTCTTAAAATTTTGTAGACTGCTTCAAATGCCCCACCCCACCACACATATTTGATAGAAAAGAATTTGTACATTTCTGTCCCCCCCCCCTGCAAAGGTGCATGATATTGTGCATGTAGATAATTTGGCTGCAATTATAGCTCACAATTTTCAAAAGGTCATTTTCTTGAAAATTTACCAGCATGACATTATCCTTTCTTTTTTTTTCTCAGACATCAATTTGCATGAATGTCACACACACACACACACACACACACACACACACACACACACACACACACACACACATTTTTATTTAAGAAACTCAACAAGAACCCAATTATTTTTTCTGTAATTATGCTAAACCATAATTTATTCTTCATATCATAATTTAATAACTATATAAAATGTTAAATTATTTAGAATGAGAAAATTTAAATTGTTTATCAAAGAATAAACAAAGAAAAAATAGATTTATAAATATACTAGAAGCGGCTACCCAGCGTTGCCTGGGTAGAGGGGGAAACCTGGTGTATTGATTTATTCACTTTAGAGATTTACAAATGCTGTACATTTTTAAGTAGAATTTCAATGTTATTTCTATGTATATTTTAATTTTCAAATATTATTGAATATAAATCAAATCATAATTTTTGCACAAAAAGCAGGAACCGGTGATATTCAATGGATATATATATTTACTTTGTAGTTAATTATTTTATTTTTGTTGTTTCATCCGGACATACATACATACACATCAACTCCCCTTTATATATGTATAGATTACAAATATTAAAAAAAGTATATTGAGCATATGGCATCTAATTTTGTCTTTTTTAAGAATGTGCAAATCTATACAAGTGAAAGTAAAAAATCTGGGTTTTTTCTTCTTAATATTAGAAGAAATGAATTTTTAGGCAAAATATTGGACATGGGATTTTTACTTGGAAATGAAATTTCAAAATAGGCAATTTGAACTAACAATGGTAGTTAACAATGAGACTACTGATTGATTTTAGCAGCATGTGAATCCATCTAGAGTTATTTTATGCATAGGGGTTAGGGAATTGCATTCATACTTACATTTTTTATATAGTTTCTTAAGGGTTTTTTTTTTTTTTGCACACTGTCCAAATTTTCAAACAGAGCTATTTGATCCATAGATAGGACCCTAACAGGTACTACCATTCCAGGTAGAATAGACCTGGGAGTAATAGCAATGGAGGGGTACTCCACACTACCCAGATTTCCAAAACTTGAGCTTCACCATCAGATATGGTTTAGTGTCATATGCAGGACACAAGACTAGGAAGAAAATATCTTACACTAAACAATCAGACAGGAAAAAAAAAAAAGATGTTTCTCTAATGAATCAACTTATTTAATTCTATATCCATACATTTTGAAAAAACATTGGTATAGTGAGTTGATCATCTAAAGCAGCCATGGGCAAACTGCTGCCTTCTGAATGGCTTGCCTAAGACTTCAGTTCTTTACAGAAAAGATCTTTTTTACCGAAGATGGGAAAAAAAAATCAACTTTTCCCTATTTCTAACCCAGATGCTTATGCGTATGGTCTTCTGAAGTGAAAATGGTTGAGGTACCTTCAACAAAAAAAATTACCTTGAATATCTTTAGCAATGTGGCCCATCTGACGATGAGCCATGTCTCCTCATGTGGTGTGCTTCTTGAAAAAGGTTGTCCATGATTGATCTAAAGCTAGAATTGAATTCTATATATTTTTGCAATGATAGCATTCCACATGACAGATTTGGATTGGAGATGAATTTAAAAAAAAGTTTTTAGCATCTCAATATGCAGATTTCTTCCTTGCTTTTTAATAACATCTCAGCTGAATAGTGACGCTGACATATTGGTTTGAAATTTTAATTCAGGATTTTAATTTGATCCCAAGAGGATTTTTTATTAAGATTATCAGAGTTATCATTTTTTTCTCTCTAAAAAAAGTTTGTTTTTAAAATCAGAAAATCAATTTACTCCAACGGAGAGAATCAATTTTATGGCTTCATTAAAAGTTATTTGATAAATTAGATTATTTTCAATCTGAACAAAGAAAATAATTAAAAATAATTTTTTTTTAAATATCGTTACATGCACTTTTAGAAAATATTACAACGAATTGGAATAAAACCCGAATTCCAATTCCTAATATCAAGTAAAATGAGGTTCATTAACTATATCTTATTTTCAGAATAACCAAATACAAAAATGTCAAATTACCCTACCCCCTATCTATATTATGACAATCTGATTTCTGCATGTCTGTTATCATAACAGCAAAAATGATAAATCATAGTGTTTGAGACACTATACTATTAAACAATGCTAGGTGGCAACATCAGTTATGTTATTACTGGTTCATTGGTGAGTTTCGGGTCTTTCAACATAATACCCCACTTGCCAGTTAGACCCACTAGTAAGATTTTTGCAAGCACAAGTGTTAAAATGCTTTAACCTAGAGAATAAAGAAAAGAGTAATGGTTAGCTAGCTTGACTATCAAATCATTACTAGTGAGTTCTAATCTTAGTAAATAACAAAAACATTTCCAATCCAATTTACAACTTAATAAGTCAGGGGATGGAGGGGGGGAATCTGTGTTCATGTGCAACCCAATCATTATAGTTTCTCAAAAAAAATTCTAATTATAGAGTACTTCCTCTTATTTGGAATTATAAATTCTATAAATGGGATGTGACTCTACAGGGAATTTAATGGCTGCCAATGGCGACCTTTAAGTAAGTACCTAATAAAACAGTTTTGAAAAAGAGGTGGTCAAGCCACCTGATACCTAGGGTTTCTTTTTAGAGTTGAGAATTATAAATATACGCAAACAAATTTATTGATATTACCATTCTCGTATTGTAACCAATTCAAAAATTGGTCTGTTATGATACTGTTTAACTTTGATGCTGATACTAAAAAGGTTTTGTAAAATCTTCTATACATATATAAAGGGCAATTGGTATGTATGTATGTATGTCCGAATGATACTACGAAAATAAAACAATTAACAACAAAGTAAATATATATACACATTAAATATCACCAGTTCTTGCTTTTCGTGCAAAAATTATGAAGATTTGATTTATATTCAAATATATTCAAAAATTAAAATATACATAGAAATAGCATTGAAATTCTAGTTAAAAATGATCATCATTTGTAAATCTCAAAAGTAAACCAATCAATACACCAGGTTTTCCCCGCCCTCTACTCAGGTGATGCTGGGTAGCTGCTTCTAGTACTAGCTATAACTATTAATAAAGAAACATGTGCTGATGACAAACAATGACCTTCACAAGATGCTGGAGTTATTCCAATAATATTCTTTTAGAAAATCCCAAATTCTTCACAATACAAGAAATGATAAAGCGTAATCAGTTAGAACTCTTGCTTTTATAATTATTCCATACATTTCACATTTAAGTACAATATGGCTGCCACATTCAGAGATGAATGCATTCATTCTTAATTGAGAGAAAGAGAGAAATTGAATGTGTGTGTGTGTGTGTGTGTGTGTGTGTGTTTCATGTTATTCAATATCAAAACTAAGATTGATGATTTCAGTATTGAGAATTTGATTTGAAATTTATTTCAAGGCCATATTTCTTGATGTCAGAGTCTTCAATGGGAATAAATAATTTTTTATTTGAAATTCTGACATGAGGTACTGTTATCATAAAGTGAAAATTTTTCCAAGCTCTAGCCATATCAGTACTATTGTATGGCAGCACCACTTGGACTCTAATGAAACGTTTAAAGGATAAGCTACATGGAAACTATACAAGGATACTGCATGCTGTCCTGAACAAACATTCGAAACAGCACCCCACAAAAAAGAACCTGTATGGCTACTTATCTCCTATCACACAACATTATTCAAATAAGACAAACAAGACATGCTGGACTGCTGAAGAGGCAAGGAAGAACTCAAAGTGACTTTCTCCTGTGGGCACCTACACATGAACACACCAGTGTAGGCCGGCCATCAAAAACTCTGTGCAAATTCTGGATGCTGTGTAGAAGATCTGCCAAAGTCGATGACTGATAGAGATGGGGGGGGGTGAGAGAGTCATCAGTGCAACCTAATGATGATGATGATGATGATTGTTTTTGTTACAATGTTTCAGTCTAAGTTTTCAGCCTCCTTCAGATGAATTCAATACAGTAGAAGAATTCCAAATACTGTCGAATTGCAAGGCAACAAGGAAGCTGTAACTCAGTACGGATCTTACCTTGTCGCAAGCCTACTGCAGAATGCCAGATTATTTATCAAACACCATAACACCACAGAAACCAAGCAGCCAATCAGGACTCAAGGAGAACCCTCCTACTGCACATACTTTTTTTGCAGTTATTACCATCTGCACCAATTGGTGGGGGTATCAAAGGGTACTGAGGTAAGAATGCCCCTTTTTACATCATCCCAAAGGGCCATCCTCACCCCAGTCTCCATTGGCACTCCCACCAAATACCTGGTGAAGAATCTTCCCTTTTAACCTTATAAAGTCCAATATTTTGAGCCGATACTCAGGGAGATTATATAAGATACTAATAATATAGTGACCATTCACAGACTTTCGTTTATGGAAGGACTAGAAGCAGCTACCCAGCATCAACCGGGTGGAGGGTATGGGCAAAAAATCCTGGTGTATTGATTTGTTTACTTTTGAGATTTACAAATGCTGGACATTTCTAAGTAGAATTTCAATGCTATTTCTATGTATATTTTGATTTTTAAATATCTTTGAATATAAATCAAATCTTCATAATTTTTGTACAAAAAGCAAGAATTGGTGATATTTAATGTGTATATATATTTACTTTGTCGTTAATTGCTTTATTTTCATAGTTTCATCCGGACATACATACACACAGCTGTCCTTTATATATGTATAGATAGGATAGTTTGCTGAAAAAAGTGAACATATCTGCTCAACATCTTATTACCATTAACTGTGGAAAATGGAGTTACACCACAGCTTTGAAAAAAAAAAAAAAAAAAAAAACTCCTTATGCCGTGAGAATCGGATACACCCTTACTGACTTCCGAACATCGTGCCAACCAAGTATCAATTTTATTTTTTGGTGGATAATTAACATCATTACAGGAAAGACCATGAAATTTAATTATGTAGTGTAAGGGTTAAAAAAAAAAAAAAAAAAAAGAAACATCTGCACCTTGGTAGCAAATATTGAATGAATTTTGTGTTTGATATTTTTTATGAATTTTCAAGTAAAGGAATCTATAATCCAAGAGTCTAAGATTTCATATCACTTTGTGTGAATAATCTTAAATCAAGACAATTCACCAAATGCCACATTCACTTGAAAAAGTTTAAGAGAACTGATGATATTATAATGAATGTATTTACCCAACCCCTCCGCCACAAGCAGGATGTGACACAGGGTCAATTTTTAAGCAGAGTACTGTCAGTTTAAATTTTTCAGTTTTTTCCTTTTCCTAGACTGGTTGCCTAACCAAGGCTAAAGAACCCAGTTTGCCCTACTATTTACTCATAGTTTGGGGGAGAAGAGTGAAACGCAAACAGCTTGATCTAGGTTTTAAACACACCAATTCCATTTCTAACAATAATAAAGTAAAAGTAAAGTCGTCGGGGCGGCCTAAAGTCGGTATCAGCCAATCAGCGAGGGAGTCTATCCCCTTTTCACTTGCGCTAGACCAAGAAAATTATTTTAACGTCTGAGGTGGTGCGCCACACCTACCATCAGCTCCTTTACCGCACAGATCCCTGTGCTACTTATACACTGAGTTGGCAAGGACCGGTATCGAACTAGGAACCTTGTGGTTTCTAGCCGAACGCTCTACCAACTGAGCTAACCCGGCCCCTTCTAACAATAATAACCAACAATATTATAATGAAAACAAAAAGATGAAGATAATAGTCAAAAAGAATAACTAAAAACAGAATTGAATTTCAGGTATATAAGTAAAAAAAGAAAGAAAAGAAGTAAAGTCAGTTGAGTGGTCTATTGTCGGTATCAGCCAGAGTCTATCCCCTTTAAATTAGCACTAGACCAGGGAGATTGTTTTTGCGTCTGGGGTGAAGTACCACACCTACCGTCAGCTCCTCACTTTACCGCACAGATCCAAGCTGTGCTACTCATGTGCTGAGTTGGTAAGGGTCGGTATTAAACCTGGAACCTCGTGGTTCATAGGCAGATGCTCTACTGACTGAGCTAAACACGCCCTCTAACCACATTTACCTAAGATACACTTTCAAGGCTAATAGATAAAGTGCAAAGGAAGAATAAGCTTGTCTCTGTATAAACTTTTAAAAAATATGTATATCATCCATCAATCTTTTGGGAATAATTTATTATTGTTCACAATTATCAAGTCCACAGTAAATAATGTTTGGTTTAGTACAAATGCTATTGATTATGTATAATACCTTTGTTTGCAATATATTCAATTTAGTCTTGTATATTCATCCCTCAGGAGTTTAAAAAAAAACAAAAAAACACTTTGCATGTACACATATTAACACTTTTTGTTTTGCAATGATTTTAACTAATTTATGATACAATAATGTTACTAAATGAGTTTTACAAAGATCATATAATGGGTTCAGTGATGCTGAATAGCTTTTTAATTTAATGCATCCTGGGACACACATATTTGCTTTGAATGAGTCTTAGAGCAATATCACAATATATTATCAATTATACAAAATGTAAAAGTAAAGCACCTGGGGTAAAAACTCACAACTTAGAGTTTCATGGCTACAATCACCAGCTGACCTAGTAATCTACACACACACACACACACACACACACACACACACACAAAAAAATGCTTAATAATAAAATGGTATATCTTCACTAAGATTGCTGTAATTTTTTAGTAATCTTTTTTTTATTTAGATGACAGAAAATAGATCAACTCTTCTACAATGTTTTAAATATCCTACAGTGTCTTAAAAATACCTTCAAGTGAAAACTGACTGACCTTTCTCTCCAGTCAAACTTCTAAACAATGTTAAGAAATTATAAACTAATATTAAACACTATTTCTCTGAATTTTTGGTTGCCTTCAAAGTTCCATGATGCCTTCCAATGCCGAAAAGAAGGTTCCCCCCGAGTTCGAAAAGAAGGTTCCCCCCGAGTTCAAAAAGAAGGTTCCCCCCGAGTTCAAAAAGAAGGTTCCCCCCGAGTTCAAAAAGAAGGTTCCCCCCGAGTCCGAAAAGAAGGTTCCCCCCGAGTCCGAAAAGAAGGTTCCCTGAGTTCGAAAAGAAATACTGAATAAGGCCGGAGGGCACATCAGCCGAGACTTTGTACAGATAACAATAACAATGAGGACAATAGTCCGAATAATCCAAATAATACTAATATTAAACACTATCTCAGATTTTATTTGAACAACTGTTAACACTATAAAACAAGAGCTGGTTACATGTACCATGTATAAACCTGATGAAACATGATATAAACAAAGCATTTCTATCACCATTTTAAAAATGTAATGCTTATTACTTATCCATTATCATTGTTTAAAGTATTGACTAAGGGCCTATATTGTTTAATTTTGTTGATCATGCAAACACAGCTATTTTCAACATACTACAATCCTCAATCAATATTAACCGAAAGCAAGGTTTCATAGCAATTCATTGTGTACACAATTATTTTTACGCTCTACACTCCAAGAGATTGAAACCAGTAGGGAAATTACTTTTCACCAACAATTTTATATATATATATATATATATATATATATATGTATATAACGGCCTCAAGAAAAAACATCAAACTAATGAACATTGCACTTTACAACCAGCAATATATTTTGTATAACTTCAAAGTTTATTTTTGCGCTTAGTACTACAATCTGATGTGCTGCTAAATCACTTGCCAGGGTTAGGAGGAGATTTTTAATCAATATTTCTCTGGTACATTGTATCAAGCATTTCTGTTCAGAGAAACACGTAGCAACCAACTGTATTTTACTTTATGGAACACTATCATGATTACTTATTTCAAAGGACTGTAATCTTAATGACTTATCTTAGATATTTAATACATTAATATTAACATACATATACACATGCAAATAAATCTATATATTAATTAGACAGACTCTTTTTTATAATAAGAAACATTTCTGTTATTAATACTATATATAAGTAAGTAAAGTTGTCGGAGTGACCTAAAGTCAGTATCAGCCAGACGAGGGAGTCTATCCTCTTTTCACTAGCGCTAGACCAAGGAAATTTTTAGTGTCTGGGGTGGAGCGCAACACCTACCATCAGCTCCTCACTTTACTGCACAGATCCTTGTGCTACCCATACACTGAATTGGCGAGGGCCAGTATCGAACCAGGACATTATGGTTCCTAGGCGCATGTGCTACTAACTAAGCTAAACTGGCCCCTTATACACACATATATTAAGTTTTGTCTCTTTTTTATTTCCATATTTATTTTAAATGTGTTGCAACAACACAAACTAATGATGCCCTTAGGATGGTTTAATATACAAACTGAAACATTTAAATATTGGCTAATACTTCTAATAACTATAATACAATCACCCCCTGAATATCTTGGGGTTTTTTTTTTAATATTCTATATAATTACATACTGTCAGATTTATTTCCATTTTCTGATAAGAATCATAAAAATGGTCAAGTAGTTAAAAAAATTTTAAAAATTGAGGAAAACAATATTTTTTTTAGTAATAGAATATAAATGATATAAGCCCTTTGTACCTACAGATAAAGAATAAGAACATTGATTAACTTTTCATTCTTAATAGTTAATAATTTTCTTCTCTTGAAATTCAATTATCTGTAATAAAACTTCAAAGCATACATATCTAAAATTCTCATTATATATATATATATATATATATATATATATATATATATATATTATTATTTATATTTTTATGTACGATTTTTTACCTAGACTCATATTGTGTCCCCCCCCCCAATCTGATCTAGCATTCTTAATTATGGGTTCCCATATTCTATTCATTTCTATGCTAGGTCTACTTAACAGCCCAGTACAGCCTATATGTGCTGATTCTTTAAGGCATCTTCTCTTCCGAATAACACTGATAATACTAATCTTCAAGCCTCATCTCAAACATTCAGAGAAATAGTATTTTGTGTTTCCTCGAGTGTGATAGCAGCCCAGCCTTGCTGCGAGTTATGAAGCCACACTGACAAAGGAAATGTTCTAAGGCAGGAGTTAAATGTCTTTGCTTTAAAGTTAGACGGAGCTGATCTCGATGCTTTGATGCTAGATTTTCCCAAGCACTCAGGTTAATATTGAGGCATTTCAAATTGTCCTTCAATTTGTCTTTGTAGCGTAAGAGAGGACATCCAATAGAACGCTTAGCATTTAGTAATTGTCCATGTAAAATCTTTAGAAGCCTGTTCTCATTCATTCTGAATATCTGAATATATATATATATATATATTATATATATATATATATATAATTATATATATATATATATATCATAGCACAGTAAAAATGGCAAATCATAGTGAGATTTTTATTATAATAATAAAAACCTTAAAATGCTCTTTAAAACAGTTTTCTGACGAATTTGAAACTTCCCAAGTTGAAGCTTCAATATCTTCATGGATGTTTACTACAAAGGGAACACAACAGGTTCACAGGTCATCACTACATATTATATATCATCATCATGTCGCACTGATAGCATGGATACCCATAACTTTCTCTCACAACAATGTGCAAGAAAGAAAAATATATATATATATATGTATGTGAGAGAGAGTATATATCAATAAATCTACAGTCTAATCATATAAAAAACATTTATTTTCCAACATAATCTCTACCATTGTCAATGCACTTTATTCAGCAATGAATGAGAGTGTGTGTGTGTGTGTGTTGTATATATATATATATATATATATATAAAGAGATAGATAGATCAAGCATTATCCAGTAAAAAATTCAGATAATGACTATCCATCAGTTTTTTTTATTGCTCTGCCCTTTCACATCTATATAATAATACCACCTTTCTTATAAAAGTTGTTACATCTGCATATTGATTTCATACACTAAATGTAACAACTATTATGAGTTGGAGAGGGTAATTATTATTAATGTTGCTCCCCCTCCCCTGGTAAAATTGACTATTAGGGATATATAAGATGTATGATGTTCTTTGATCCACGACTGACTGGATTGTCAAAAACACTTTTTGAGCAACAATAAGGAAATGAATAAAAGATGAATTATGGTCAAGTCATGCTTAAAGCACCAGTTCCTGTCAGATGACCAAGGTTAAGAAGTACTGAGCCTGTTCAGTACTTAGATAGGTGACCACTTAGTAACAACAGGTACTGTAAGCAAATCTTGGTAAATAACAAGAAATGAATGATCATTTTGCTTAGCTTGGCACAAGGCCAAAAATATGGAGTATCTAATGAGAATTCAACTCACTCCCAATGATCTGTGAGCCTAGCAAGATGTAGTATCTCAATATTCTGTCTAATTTGAAATTAGAATGATAATTTTGTGGGGTCTGTATTCATGTCATTCTTTTAATTATTTAAGGTCATAGCACCTATATATTGTCCCATTTGTATTCTTTAAAATGCTCTTATAGCAAACACCCAACCTTTTTATCATATGGGTGCTAGAAAGTGGTGGTCAAGGGTCAACTAACAATATTTATTAATGTACAGGAAGTTAAGGTTAGCTCAGTCAGTAGGGCGTCCGGCTAGGAATCAAAGTTCCTGGTTTGATACCAGCCCTCGCCAACTCAGTGTCTGAGTAGCATAAGGATCTGTGCAGTAAAGTGAGGAATTTATGGTAGGTGTGGCACTCCACCTCAGATGATAAAATAATCTCCTTGGTCTAGCACTGGCGAAAAGGGGCTAGACTTCCTCGCTCTATGGTTCATACTGACATAATGCCACCCCGACAAGTTTACTTTTTATTTCTATAAACAAACCATATTTTAAATAATCCACAAAGGTTGATATGCCATTAAACCAAACAACCAACCTAATACATACCAAGTTACATTTTTATTTTTCAAATGAGAATTGTAAAACAGCCAAGAAAAGACAAGTCAAAATTAAAGGTTGACAATCCTTATATATATATATATATATATATATATATATATATATAATCAATAAATAAAATCATGAACTTTGTTTGTACATCTTGCTTTTCTCTACATCCAACAATGCAAGCTGTAATCAAATTTGGTATAATCAGGAAATGTTTATTAAATTTTGCCAGCTGTTTTATCTTTTCTAAAAAATTTTTTTTTTTTTTTTCTATTTCCTTCTTCTCAGAATAAATAAAAGTGAAAAAGCTATGTTAATAATTTGAAATAAAAGGGAAATATAAAAACAAGCTGACTTCTAAAACAGTTTTAATCTTGGTTACTTCTACAAGAGCTGTGATGTAATGATGTAATAGCTAGAGAGTTTAATTCTCACTAGGTACCTCATACTTCTGGCTTTATGGACGTGCTTGTAATTAAATTGTTTTTGTTGAAGGAATTGGAATTGTTTGCCTAAGTTCATATCTGGGATGAGGCAGTTTGCATTTCATATAGTGCTAATACCCTTGAGAAAGGTATGCATTCAATGATACTTCCTCCAGCTATGGGTAAATAGTAGGGAAAATTGGGCACTTTAACCTTGCTATGGAAACTGGTCGAGAAGGAAAACTGAATTCAAACCAGTGTACAACTGGTTTGAATTCAGTTTTCCTTCTCGACCAGTTTCCATAGCAAGGTTAAAGTGCCCAATTTGCCCTACTATAAAATTTGACCTTATGTCACATTCCGCTTGTAAACAAAACTAATCTTAGTAAATTACTCGTTCTATAAAGCTTTTCTTTTTTTTTAACAAATCCCTTATAAAAAAACTAAAAATGTTTTCTTGACACATATCATGTAGGCACAAGGAAAATGAGTATGAATAGTGGGAAACTAAAAAAAAAAAAATCCACATGCAGTGATGCTGATAGCTTTTTGATATAGTGCATCCTGGGATGCACATATTTGCTTTGAATGAGTCCCCAGGAAAATTTATAGGTCCCAACTAAAGCCGTCTAACTCCATCTTGTAACCTATCTTGTGTAATTCATTTCTAAGAAACTATTGAAATGTATTTACAGTTAGCTTGAAATGAAGTGGGGAAGAAAAAAGAAAAACACTGAGATGCATGGATTGATTTTACTGCGTTTTTAGATTTTTGTACACACAGGACGCATACCTACAGCATCTCTGACATGCATTGTATTTTAATAACTAATGAAATACAAATATTTTTGTTTATTAAAAAAAGAAAAGAAAATGCTATAAATAAATGACTTCTTTTGTAAATGTTTTCATGAATAAATATTAATTTTTAAAAGATAATTGGAATAGACTTCTTTTTTTTCTTCAAATGGATCTCTGTTTGCTATATATAAGTTAGGGTAGCTTGAACATGAAGTCAACAGTACTTGGTCACAAACAGTTTCTCGCCTATGTGATTTTCAAACCCAGTGCATTTGTTTTTTTTAAATTGCATAGCCGAGAGACTGTCAGTAAACAAGCACCATCAACCTCATGCCACCTTAACTTTGATATACATGCTCTATCAACAATATTGAGCACTATTTATTTAAAAATAGCACACTATATTAATATATATATATATATATATACACACACACACACACACAGATGCTGATAGGTACACATCCTGTGTCCCTGACGCACAAAAATCTAAAAGGATGCAGTAAAATCATATCAATGTGTCCCAGTGTTTTTCTTTTTTCTTCCCTCACCATTTCAAGCTAACTGTAAATACATTTCAGTAGTTTTTAAAACGAATTACATAGAATAGTCGTTTCCCCAGATCATAAATAAAAACCCTACAATTTATTAAGAAACTTTAGTTGGGGCCCATAAATTTTCCCAGGGACTCATTCAAAGCAAATATGTGCATCCCAGGAAGCACTAAATCAAAAGGCTATCACCATCACCGTATGTGTGTGTTTGTGTGTAAATGAATAAATCTACAGCCTAATGATGTAACAAACATTTATTTTTCAACATAATCTCTACCACTGTCACCGCACTTTATGACATTTTGTCTAACATTGTATTTACATAAAGTGTTACAATTATTTGATACCAACTGTATTCAAAACCAGATTACATGACAGACACAAGCAACAACAAATAAATAAATAAATAAAAAATTGATAGATATTATGTTCAGCCAATGTTCCTGTGGCTGGGCAAAGCCAAATAAATTTACCAACGAAAGACTAACATGTGAGAGAAGAGAGAGAGAAAGAGAAAGAGAAAGAGAGAGAGAAAGAGAAAGAGAGAGAAAAGAGAGAGAGAGAGAGAGAAGAGAGAGAGAGAAAGAGAGAGAGAAAGAGAGAGAGAGAGAAGAGAGAAAAGAGAGCGAGAGCGAGAGCGAGAGAAATTGGGAAGCAACAAATCATGAAATACAAAGATGATCATAAAATGAAAAGATACAGTGAATCATGTTTCAGTTCAATGTTCACAGAAATATTTTTATTGCCCTTCTATTGCTGCTATGAAGTAAGAGTTGTGTAGATCATTAAAAAGAAAAATAGAAAAGGAGGTAACAATTTAGTTTAAAATTTTAAAAAAAACAAATAAAAACAACTTAATATCAAATATGTTTTCAAGAAAATAAAACACTATATAAATTATGATAACTAATTTAAGAACATTTTGATTTAAAAGGTCGCAATGACATAATGGGGGGAGTAGAGTACCCGTAGCATAGTGGCTAATGTGCTAAACTGTGACATCATAGTAAGCGAGTTCAAACTCAAGTCGAACTATCATGTTCACTTTCAGACTAATACCCTTGGGAAAAGGTATGAACCCTTTCATCCTCCCAGCTATGGATTAAATATGAATAGTACCACTACTGTTCTTCTACAGGGTAGGCTTTGGCATTCAATAACCTACAAAGGTTGATATGCCATTAAACATGATTTTATATGTTGTTGGGTTATTTTATGCCAAAGTCAGTTAAATAATGATAGACTCCAATTTCATACAATACAAAAATATATCTTCCAAATCATTTTTAAACAGGTAAATACATCATACTTAGTTATGATGTGTTTTAAGAGCCAGTGCATTAATAAAGTTTGCAATCATTTTTAACAGATCTATTTGATCCATAGGTACTCTCACTTTGTCAGAGTGGATCTGGGAGTAAAGGTAACGAAGAGATGTCTTCACACTCTCCAGAGTTACAAACTGGAGCTACACCACTGGATGTAGTTTAGTGTCATTTGAGGATATGCTTTGCAGTTAAACTAAGCTGCATTCTGATTGGTCTATAATCAAAGGCCTCTTCATCTGACTAATGCTCATACCTACTTGATTTGAACTTTGCTAGATATTTTGATTGTCTAATTATCACATTCTCTTCAGGTGTAAGCAGTACGATTTTATAAGATTTAATAAGGAGTTTAACAATTAAAAAATGACATTTAGCAGACCATAAAAAATTATCATTCAGTTTCAAATTGGACAAGAAATTTCTTTATTATCTAAGTTAGAGCAATATAAGTGTACTGGGCTGTTTTTGTTTGGTTATGGTTACACACATATGTGCATAATGAGAATTCTAGTAATATACAGATAGGATTCTAGTTATTTTTGAAAAGATAATTGGAATTTTCTACTTATCTCACCAGACAAGTTCAGCTTTTTTACAGTTGGTTTCACTTAAAGTATTCATTTAATATAATAATAATAATAATAATAATAATAATAATAATAATAATAATAATCAGGTTGAGCTGACAGAACGGATTCCCATGACTCTCTCACCACCCGTCTCTATCAGTCATCACTCCTGGTAGGTCTTCCACACGGTATCCAGAATCCATACATAGCAGATTGATGTAGGTTTTTGCTGGTTGGCCTATACTGGTGCATCCAATGTATAGGTTTCTACAGAGAACATAACTTATGAATTCATTATCACTTCTCCAGCAATGTCCAGCATACCTTGTTCAATTTACTCGGATGGTTTGTGTGATAGGCGGTAAGTGGCTATATAACTGCATTTCTTTTTTTTTTTTTTGTGGTGCTTCCAGGATTTGTCCAAGACAGCAAGCAGCATCTTTGAATAGTTCCCATCTAGCTTTTTCTCTCAGCAGTTCATTAGAGTGGTGCAGTCATATTTGCACACAATTATAAAGTTTCAAAAACTACTAATAATAATCCTTAGTAAATGATTGAACATTTCTATTTGAACCTAACAGGTACAACCACTCCGAGGGTCAAGTCATGTTGAAAGCACCAGTTTCCTGTAGATCACCAAAGTTGAGCAGCAATGAGTTAGTTCAATACCTAAATGGGTGACCATTTAAACAACAACAGGTACTGTAAGAAACCGAATATCAAAATCACTTGATTTGGCATTAATTGACTCAAAAAGGGTGATAGGCCGTAAGACAACCAACCAACCAACTACCACTCCGGGTTAGAGTGGACTTTAGTGCTATGCAATGAAAAGTACTCCACACTCCCCAGAGTTCTTACACCTCTGCATGGGATAGGCAGCATATTCTAATTCCTGCCGACAGAGCATGATAAAATATTGGACAGAATGGAAGAGAAATAAGACATAAATAATTTGGTAAAGTATTTATATATTTATTATGTGTAATGGTTAAAGTCATGGGAAATGGATTTGTCGCCCCGAGTTCAAATCCTGGATATGGAAATTGCATTTTCACTTAGGCTAATACCTTTGGGAAAAGTATGAATCCTACTCTCCCTTCAGCTATGGGTATATATTAAGGTAGACTGGGCACTTTAACTTGGTTAGGCAACTGGTCTAGGAGAACAAAAACTCTGAATTCAAACCTGTTAAACCTCGTTTAATAAATTGACTTTGTGTCACATCCTGCCATGTGGAGGGGTTGGTAATATATATATATATATATTCATTATTACATATGTTTTGCACATAAGACCTTTGCCAGATTATGATTTGCAGAATGTTACAGCTGTAACAAGATTAACAGAATGCTGGTCATTTATGGAACTTTTAAAGAGATTAACAGTGAATTCTATAAGTTTTGGGCATTTATTATTTTGCTTATAAAGCAACATGGAACCTACTTTAAATTAAAATTGTGATTCAGTTTCAAATTGACATGTGATGAGTGCATTTAATTTTTTTTATCTCTAATTTTTAAAAGTTTGATAATGATCACGTTGCTATGACAACCACATACACAGCTTTAACATTCTTGGAATTTTATTTCCTATCATTATCTGATGAAGCTCTTATTTATCTTCCATATTAGCCATTATCAGTGATGCTGATAGCTTTTTGATTTAGTGCATCCTGGGACGCACATATTTGCTTTGAATGAGTCCCCAAGTCCCAACTAAAGCTGTCTAGGTTATGGGTCCCAACTAAAGCTGTCTAACTCCTACTTTGTAACCTATCCTGTGTAATTTGTTTCTAAGAAACTATTGAAATGTATTCAAAGTTAGCTTGAAATGATTAGGGAAAAAAAAAGAAAAATACTGGGACGCATGGATAGGATTACAGCGTCCTTTTAGATTTTTGTGCATCAGGGACGCAGGACGCATACTTATCAGCATCTCTGTGTTATGAAAAGTCCTTTGTCTTTTCTTCATTCTAGAATTTTCCAAATATCATTGGTGACTCACTTCCTTTTTTATCCGTTTTGTTTCTTTGTTTAATGGCATATCAACCTTCATGGGTTATTCAACGCCAGAGCCATCCTTGTAGAACAACGGAAGTAGTACTATTTAACCTATATCTGGGGGGGGGGGTAAAGGTTTCCCAAGGGTATTGGTCTAAAAGTGAGAGAATAACGCAATTGGAGTTCAAACTCACTTACTACAATGTCACAGTACAGCATGTTAACCACAGGGACACACCTTTTAGATATACATTGTTTTTCTTGTGGAATATTAAGATTTGTTAACCAAACCAAATATATAATTCAAAATAATATATATATATATATATATATATATATATATATATAAAACATTTCTCATGAGTTGATTAGATTTGAGAATATTGAAGCACAACTAGGGATGATCAGTGACATACTATAGCAGGTGTCACCAACCAATGACCCTCAAAGGCCCATCATTTTGACCCTTCACCCAGCTTTCAAATTTCTCTTTGCCTATTAATGTTGACTGTAAAAAGTACCATTATAACTGCAGATGGAACTCACTGATCTTTGGTGTTTAGAAGATTTGAAATCTTACTTGCCACATCCTAGATTTCTTTAAGAACCAGATACTTCCATATGGACAATTCCCCCCAAACTTATCACTCACACCCAGAAAGTAGTGAGCATATTTGGCACTTTGCTGAAAAGTTGTTCTCCAAAATGAAATATGCCAAGAGTATGATGTGTTTGCAACTGTCAAATCTTCGTTCGTCTGATGTACTCCTCTGTCAAACTTTTCAGTTAACCCTGATAATACATCTTTTTGTAATTACAAACAGCATCAGATGTCTCATTAATAAATTAGGATTTTACTTTATGAATTTAGCTGATTTTTTCTGTTCTTTTAAGAAATTAAAGTATCACACACACACACACACACACACACACACACACACACACACAGATTTTGAAAACTTACAGCATACTTATCTTGATATATTTACAAGAAAGTCAATTAAAAAAAAAATTTCATTTTATAGTAAAGTAGGCAGAGTAGTCTATTGTCGTATCAGCTGGACAATGAGAGAATTTATCCCCTTTTAACAAGGGAGATTGCTTTGTGTCTGAGGTGGAGTGCCACGCCTACCATCAGCTCCCCACTTTACTGCACAGATCCAAGCTGTGCTATTCATAAGCCGAGTTGGTGAGGGCTAGTGTCGAACCTGGAACCTTGTGGTTCCGAGGTGGATGCTCTATCAACTGAGCTAAACCAGCCCATTTTATAAACAAGTTTTATCATGGAATTCACATCACTGTGAATTCCATGATAATACTCACTAACAATGGGTTGCAAGATAAATACACTATACTAAAGATGTATTTAATCTGTTTCTATTATTTAATCTAGTTCACAACCAATAACTTTTAATATCATTAAACATTATTTACAAAATTATATCCACCATCTGCGTTACACAATTCTTTAATTAACAAAAGCAATTAAGCTGATTTCGCTTATTGATAATCAAATTTCGAATAAGTTATTTTTCTTTTTAAATAGTACACCATCTTATTTTTAAGATTTCAAAGCATTTCCAGATTAATGATTTTGCTGGACTAATAACAGTCAATACTAATTCAGTAAGATATCTAATTTACTATTCCTTCTTCAAAGGTTGTAAGTTTTTTCAACACTTCAACCTTTGGCTTGATATGTGCTTTTAATTGTGCTTTTGGCACAACTCTTAGAAAACATTGCTAAAATTGGTTGGTAGTATCTGTTAGGCTATCAAAGCCCAGTCTATTCATACTATTCATAACAGTTTATGGCTTCTCCTAGACTAGTTGCTCACCCAGGCTAACAAGCCCAGTCTATTCATACTATTCATAACAGTTTATGGCTTCTCCTAGACTAGTTGCCCACCCAGGCTAACAAGCCCAGTCTGTCATACTATACATAGCAGTAAAAGAAGAGCTAGATTCGTTTTTCATCTGATTATAACTGCTGAAAACCATTACCGCCTTCAAGGTTTTAAAATTAGCTTCCTTTTTTTTTTTTTTTAATTCCGTCTTTCATATTCTAAATTTCATCTGATTATATTTCTAAAATAAAATGGAAGCAAAACCCACATAAAATCAAGAGACCAAGGACATCTATGGTTGCCATAGAAACTAATCTGTCAGTCAAGATTTTCAAATGTCCTCTTGTAATTTTGTCTGTTGTCAGTTGTTAGGAATATTCATGCACTTGTAGCTCAACAAAGCCATACTACAATCTCCAATTTAATTACTAAACAAGCCCATGAATATTGCTATTATAAGACTGTTTTTAGTGTAAACAAATTTATTTATTCATTAATATAAGTCTTATCTGGTATCTCTCCAGTTATACTACCTCTTTCAATGAAAATATCAAATTTGCTTTTATCATCAATATCACTTTAATTCAATCACTGAATATATTATTTTTCACCTGTTAATTTAGATCTTCACTTCAAGTATCAAATAGACCTACTTACACAAGATATTGAATTTAGGTAAAAATAACAATGCTATAAAAAAAGAAAAAGAAAGAAAAAAAAAACATTTCACAAATAAGCGACAAAATGGAAAATCCTTTTATACTACACTGATAATCAAAAACATTAAATTACAATGGCAATTTATTAATTCTGAACAATGAACCAGTAAAAATAGATGAATAAATAAATATTCTGTAAAGGAATCCCTTGGGAAAATCTAATTTATTATATAAATCTTTAAGCATTTCTTATATATAGAAATGCTCATAAGAAATTAGATTATATATATATATATATATATATATTATATATATATATATTAATTTTGGGGGGCAACTTAACAGGAGAGGGGAAAATACTGAATGATTCACAGTCTTGACTATAAAAAAAAAAAACAAAAAAAAACAATGAAACAATCCACCCCCCCCCCCCCAAAAAAAAAGTGAATCAAGATGATAAATTTAGAAAATACTCAATATACTTGTTGAGTCAGTTTAGAGAACTGAATCAGTGAGAGAAATTAACAACAACCAAGTTTTACCAAAAGGATATGAAAATCCTTTTGGTGAAACCTGGCCAGTTAATTTCTGTCACTGATTTGGTGTGTGTGTGTGTGTGTATATATATATATATATATATATATATATATATATATATATATATACACACACACACACACACACACACATGCTGGTATGTACGCTTCCTGCATCCCTTACACCCAAAAATCTAAAAGACACAGTAAAATCCTATCTATGCATCCCAGTGTTTTTCTTTTTTCTTCCCTCACCATTTCAAGATAACTGTAAATACATTTCAATAGTTTCTTGGAAACTAATTACACAGGATAGGTTACAAGGTAGGAGTTAGATGGCTTTAGTTGGGATCCTTAGATTTTCCTGGGGACTCATTCAAAGCAAATATACGTGTCCCAGGACGCACTAAATCAAAAAGCTATCAGCATCACTGTATAACCACACATATATATATATATATATATATATATATATATATATATATATAGATATGAGAATATAACAATAGTTATAATCGTTCTCATGGAAAAGAAGTTTAAGCGCAGATAACATTTGTGATTCAATTCCCAGTAGTGCTAGTTAAGTGAGGTTCAATTATCCCAAATCTTAAATCTCATTTTAGTTTGTATTTTAAGATTTCAGCATTAAAAATTACATTCCATTAAATGCCTATTTGTTTTTTTTAGTTTTTTTTTAGACATGAATAAACAAAATTATATTTAAAGCAACACCTGCATTTTGAAAACAAATTATTTACTAAATAATTCAAGAATTAAGTGAATTTTGGCTCATCAACAATTTGAGAGAAAATATAAATATCTTAAAAACTATTTTTTTTTTAAAATACTGTATTTTCTGACATATAAGATGCATGGTTTACAAAAGATGGATATAATTTTGTAAATGATGTTTAATTCTGGGATTGCTAGTATTTGTAATATACAAGTGTTTATAAAAATCAGTAACTTAATACAAGATTTTAAAGATGCTAAAGTAAAGGCTAACACAAAATTAGTTATTTACTAAAGCTTAGTTTGGCTTAGCATAAGGCCAGAAGTATGAGGCACTCAGTGAGAATCAAACGCACCATCAATGATCTGCTCACATAGCTCAATAACCATTAAACCATGCAAAGTGTTGAAAAGCTAATATAAAACTACATAGTATTATCTGCGTTATTCAGACTATAATCCCCATCTTCATTGTTATTTGTACAAGATGGGGACAATAGTCCGAATAACGCAGATAATACTAATCTTCAAGCCTCATCCCAAACATTCAGAGAAAACTACATAGATTTTGAACTTAGGTTACACTGAAAGTATAAAGAATCAATGGACGCATAGATGACATGAATGGTTATTGTCACAAGACATGAACTCAGATAACCAAGTTGATATCCTGGACAAGGTTGTTTGTGTTTCACTGCATGCTAATGCTCTGAGGAAAGACACAAACCAATCTCTTCTCCAACTAGTTATGGGCAAATAGCAGGGCAGACTGGACTCTCTAGCCTGGGAAACTGCAACAAATCTAAGAGAAGGAAAACTTAATTCACCCACCCTCCAACAATGGCAAGGTAACTTGCTATGGTTGAGTGGCAAAACCAAGAACTGAAGTCCCAAAGACAGTTCAATGTTGTGTTCAACCTTGTTCTGACACACCAATGCTAAGTTGTATACCATATTCTCCTTCCCTTGGACAACAATTGATGGTGTAGAGAGAGATGACCTGTTAGTCTTTCATACAATCTTGCCCAGACTTGGATGAGGCTGTTTGCACTTCACTTTGTGCTAATACCCTTGGAGAAGATATATAACAATATTTTCTCCATCCAGCTAGGAGTATAATATTAAGTCTTGGTAGGACAACTGGACTTTTACGGAAAAACTCTGAATTTAATACCAGGAGTTGAAGTCCTTAGCGCAGGGTCAGGTTTAATTTTATGTAAAGCCATTTCTGGCCAACTCCTGTGGTGATACTAATGCCAATTTGACCTTCTCTTGGACAATGTTAATGTTGTGAAGTGGGAAGACTTGCAGCATAGGCAAATGCTTGTCTTCTATTCAATAGTAGAAAATGGACACAGCAAAACCCGAGTTCAAATCTTGGATAAAGATGTTTGCATTTCACATAATGCTAATATCCTTGGGAAAGGTATGAATCCAACAATTATTCTTACTCCAGCTGTAAATGAATAGTAGGACAGACTGGGCTTTATAAGCTTGATATGGCAACCAGTCTAAGAGAAGGAAAACTATGAATTCAAACCTATCAAACTGCTTAAAGATTGACCTTGTGTCACATCCTGCTTGTGCGGAGGGGTTGGGTAAATGTATATACAAACTAGCCGAGACCTGTGCCTAGATCCAAGTATATATATATTTACCAAACTCTCCACACAAGCAGGATATGACACAAGCTCAATTTCTTAAGCAGAGTTTAACAGGTTTGAATTCAGAGTTTTCCTTCTCCTAGACTAGTTACCTAGCCAAGGTTAAAGAGCTCAGTCTGCCCTGCTATTTACCCATAGCTGGAGGGAGAATTGGATCATATCTTTCCCAAGGGTATTAGCGCCATGTGAAAATGCAAACAGCTTCATCCAGGAACTGAACCATTAGACCACATGCCTAGATCCAAGTATAGATACCAAAGTCTCACAAGACTGAGAAATGTCAGAAATGAATAAAGAATTAACAAAAAATCTCAAATTAAGGACCAGAATCATGAATTTAGCTCTACTAATTAGACATTCTCCATTATTCTTTAGCTGTGTGAGTTTATAAATACATTAGGGAGCTAAATTCTCAAACCTGATTGGTTACAAGATAAAAAAAACCCAGCTTTTCTAATAATAGTTATTTACTAAACTTAGCTTAGTTTAGCACAGAGCCAGAAATATGGAGCACTTAGTGAGAATCTAACTCACCATTAATAGTCTACTAGCTAAGCCCACTAACCATTAAACCATGCAAGATGCCCAAAGGCTAGTCTAAAATGGCAAAGATTTTAAACTTAGGTTACACTGAAATTATAAAGAATCAGTAAAAAATCTCAGAGTAAGACCATAAATTCAGTTCCAGACATTTCCCATTATTCTTTAGCTGTGTGGGTATATAAGATACATTAGGAAGCTAAATTCTCCCATTTGCTTGGTCACAAGTGGGCAATATATAGTATCAATTATTGTCTTCTTTTGATAAGCCTCAAACTTATAATATTGATTCTTAAACAGAAGCTGCACAGTAAGGTTTATACGAATATAAAATATACGTTCTTGAGGATCCATGACGAATACACACACACACACACACACGTATTTCTCTGCAGGGATTCTACAAATAAAAACTAATACAAATTTGTTTTTTTCTTTCATATATATGTGTTGACATCTGGCAAGGGAAAACTCTTCAGTGAGCCGGTCTCATCGGAGATTTCAAATAGACAATCTGATGTTCCGATTCTAAAGTAAACATATCAAAGTGATAATTCATTTGAAAAAAAAAGAAAAAAAGAAAAAAAAAAGAAGCTTTTATACAAAGTTGTCTTAAAATTGTTATTTAAAAAAAAATTTTTTGGAAATAGACAAAAATAGAAATATGTAGAGAAATACTGAAAAGTCAAGTATTAAGTTTGAACATTTAGAAAAAATTACCTATAGAAATAGTAATTTTCTTTGAACTTAGGTCATTAAACTTATTACAAACAACATAGCTAGGATTTTAGAGAGATAAATCTCTTGTTATGATAATATAATATCTTATGAAAAAAGTCCATATGATGATGTCATATCTGCTGTTGATGATCTTTTTTGACCAATGGGATCCAAGCACTGCAACATCAATGGGAGAAGTGAGTGGACCGCAAGGGGGGGGGGGCTATTTGAAAAATAAACCTCATCTGGTCACATTTCATCAGTTTCTTGGTCAGCCACAAACTTTTCAGTCAACCGAGATAATAAGTTCACAAGATTCAACAGATATATGGGTCATTCCATGTCAATTCACCAGGGCATTACACCCACTGACACCGAATTACTTGAAATTTGGCACAAATGTTCCCCTTCATGAGTTAGGTAAGTGTGCCAAATTATTTTGCGTTAAACCTTACCGTTCTCATTTTAGAGGGTGGGTACAATCCAAAACGCAATATCTACAAAATATATTTAAATTGTCTTCTTTTAAACTAATAAAAACAATATTATTGAATAGTTTAAGAAGTCCCTGAGCACAATATCAACATTTGAGAGTTCATGGAGCATTAGGATGATTGTCTTTAATTATAATCTTTCACTGAAATCCTGCATGTACATAGGAAAAAAAACTCTGAACTTGGCAGGTTCATATCTTCTAAAGTAGACTTTACTCCCACACAAAATTCTTTGGTGAACTTTGGTGTTAGGAAAAAAATATTATGAAAATTGAAGAGGATGTATTTTCTATAGACTGACTGTAAGCTACATAGGTGAAAAGTTGTTTATTTTGGAGGCATGCATTTGGGTGAGCAAAATAAAAATAAAAATTTTATTTTTTGATTTTCAGTACTTATTTTCTCATAGAAAAATTTTTTTGTTTCTATTCATAACTTGGTCTTTTATCTCTTTATTTATGCTGTAATTAGAAAACTATAAGACCAACTCGAGAAAATGTTAGGCTCCCAACATAAGTGGGGATCAAAATTAAGTGACCTGAAAAAAATGCGAAAGTTTTGAAATAAAATAAATAATGCATTATAAAGATCATTCATTGATAAATAAATACTGAAAATTTTATTAAAATCTGATAATTCCCTGATTTTTGGTAAATTATTTTCTGTGTGGGGGGGCTAGAGTCATTTGGTCAAAAACGCATTTTAGGCTCATTTTGGGTATAGCTAACATACACACACACACATATATATATACATACACACATACATATCATCATCATCATGACTCCTTCCCTAACCCTCTTCAACCACTCCCTTTTATTACTCCCTTTTGTTGCTGCTTTGATCAAATTTCTCTCCAAGAAGGCCACCCACCTCTGCCTCTAACCTGTTTCTTTTACAATATATCTCTCTACTTTCTCCCTGCTCACTATCTCTATCTCCTTCTGATTTCCTTCTCTTCCTCTCCATTTATTCCTGCTTGACCATTCAAAACCTCTCCTCACTAACGCTTACCCACCCACTTGACCTCCTCTCCTATCCACCTCCTCCCGCCACACTACCCCTTCTATAAAACACCTGTACAAAAACCTGATAATTCATTAAAACGACTGATGATGCCAAGCTCAAAGCTCTAGTGAAATATATCCTACACACTTTTGTCTGAGTTTTGTTCTTTTATTCCTCACATCTCCACCACATTCTGTCGGATTCATTCCAATCCTCTTTCCACATATATATATTATATATAAAAGGTGAACCAATAAAACTGTAGGCTGACACGTAGCCAAATTTTAATCTGAAATTTTTAACTCTATAATAGTCAATCTACATGATTCACAGCAGAATTAAACGCGTCAACAAGGAAGGAGATTACATTAAAAACAAAAATTTGTTGAATAAAATAAATGTTTTTTCTTCCATAATTAGGTTTTGGACTTTTTGATGTACCAACATAAGTATATGAAGGTATGTACATGGTCTTTTTGTAGATTATATATATTAGGTAAAAGAATTTACAAACTAAAAAGAGATTTCATAATAAATATCAGCATGAAATTTGTTCCAATGAGTAAATCTGTAAAATGTCAGCTTTTTTAGAATGACATGCTCAAAGAAAAAAAATAAATAAATAAATATAAAACAAACAAAAAAAAAAAAAGTAAATACAACAAAGCAAAAGGTATTCTGCTGAATGTTACATGACAACAAGAAAAGATGTTTCTTAAGAAAAAGATCAATTCTTAACTGTCAATAGATATTAACTTCATATATGTATTCACATACAGAGTTCTGATGGGGAAATTTTTTTTTGTTTTTTGTTTGTTTTTGTTTTATGATTTCAAGTTGTTTTGACAGAATTTATTTTTATTTATTTTTTTATACTATTTTTTAAAGCAAGAAAGTGTTCACTATGAAAGGTAAAAAAAAAAAAAAAAAAGACAAAAAGACAATTGTGTATAAAAATAAATAAAAAATATCTTGGTTCAAAGTTAAGATACTAAATACTCAAATTAGAATGTTAGTTACATTAGTATTCATTTATTTTACATTTGTTACTTCTTTAGCTCAGTTGGTAGAGTGTTCGGCTGGAAACCTCAAGGTTCCTGGTTCGATACCGATCCTCGCCAACTCAGCGTATGAGTAGAACAATGTGGTTCCTAATTGAACGCTCTACCGATTAAGCTAAACCAGCCCTATTTTTCTAAAAATTGGTGCAGTCCAAATTTAATCACCCCCTACCCTCATAGAAATTATTAAATGATATTGTTTTATGGCCACAGTTTTTTTGTTTTTTCTTAATTTGACATTTAATACAAGTACCCTTTGAAAATGAAATAGTATTAACCTGATTTTATAATATTCTGGAAGGTTCTGAAGACAATATATGATTGCCACATACCACAATAACTCATATTTTCTGTAACCATGAAGACTGCTGAACTTGACAAGAGTCTCTGAATGAAGATAGTTGATGTGTACAAGCATGGTGAAGGATATACAGCACTTTCCAACCGTTTTAATATTCCTAGATCAACAATTCAAAGCATTATCAAGAAAGGTAGGGCCGGGTTAGCTCAGTCGGTAGAGCATTTGGCTAGAAACAACAAGGTTCCTAGTTCTATACCAGCCCTCGCCAACTCAGCGTATGAGTAGCACAGGGATCTGTGCAGTAAAGTAAGGAGCTGATGGTAGGTGTGGTGCCCCACCTCAGGTGCAAAAACAATATCCTTGGTCTAGCGCTAGTGAAATGGGGATAGACTCCCTTGCTGATTGGCTGATACCGAGTTTAGGCCGCCCCGACGACTACTTTACTTTTTACTTACAAGACTCATTGTGTTGAGAATAAGTTAAAGACTGAAGGGAAAATGATTAATTTCTGTGAGAATAGAAGCTTATGCTAGAACTCATCTAGAATATGGTTATTAAAACTTTGTTTTGGGATCAGATGAAACTAGAATTATTTGGTCACATGAACACCTGATATGGATGGAGAAAATCAAATGAAGCTCAAACCAAGACATACCCTCTCTACAATTAAGTAAGGGGACAGGAATATCATATTTTGACGATATTTCACTACGAACTAGTGAGAGTACAGCAGAGATGCTGATAGGTACGCATTTTGTGTCCTTGATGCATAAAAATCTAAAAGGATGCGGTAAAATCATTTTCATGTGTCCCAGTGTTTTTCATTTTTCTTCCCTCACCATTTCAAGCTAACTGTAAATACATTTCAATAGTTTCTTCAAAACAAATTTTGTCATAACAGATCGTAAATAAAAACGCTACAATTTATTAAGAAACTTTAGTTGGAACCCATCAAATTTCCCGGGGACTTGTTCAAAGCAAATATGTGCATCCCAGGATGCACTAAATCAAAAAGCTATCAGCATCACTAGTACAGGGTATCATGGATAAAGAGCAGTATTTGGATATTCTTAAAAATAACATAAAACAAAGTGTACAAAATTGTTTTTGGGGACATCACTGGACATACCAATATGACAATGACCTGAAATACAAAGCATTGTAACAAAATACTTTGATGACCACAAAATTAATGTATTGGTGTACCTCACACAAAGTCCCAACCTAAATCCCATTGAAAATTTATGGGCCCATTTGAAGAAAAATGTAGGCGACAGAAATCTTTCAAATTTGGAGGAACTAGAAGCCATTGACAGGGAAGAATGAAGCAAAATAATTGTCAGTGTGTATAGCGATCTTAAAAATGATTAAAGGCAATAATTGAGAATAAAGGTTACACAATTGATTATTAAGGCAAAAGGGCTAATAATTTTGGGACCATATTACCTTTAGGCACCCCTTTTTGATCTCGATTAAGAAAGGTCTTTTTTTTCATATACACCGTCAATATCCGATTGTTTGTTAGGGGTTAGGGTTAGGGGTTAGCTCTATAATTTTCTTTTTCTAAATCTAAAAATCATCTGATAAAACAACCGGATATTGACAGTGTAAATGAAAAACATGTCCTTTCCTAATCGAGATCAAAAAGGGGTGCCTAAAGGTCATATGGTGCTAATTTTGTCCTATGTTGAATGTTTGTTGTGAGCATAGCTGCACATTCTTTCAAAAATCTATTATTTAATCATAGGAAGCATATGAAATTTCCATTAAAAAAAGTTGGGTATTACTGCTTTATTCCTAATTATGGGAGGGAGGGGGATGAATAATTCTGACACCAACTGTACACAGTTACATCAAAGGTCTGTGGCCTAATGGTGTTTATCAATCCTCCCACAGGGATGGGATGTAGCAGAAGACATTTTGTTATCTGGGAGACCCTATTCATACATAGGATCAAGGAACCTAATGATGAAAAAAAAAAGTATTTATTTTACACAACACGTTTTTCACCATAAACTTCTTCCTTATCAATGCACTTAATCAACACATTTATTAATCACACAGATCCAACATTAAAAAATGTAAACAACCTTATGGGAGCACCTTTATGATATAGTTTAATCATATTATGATTTTAGAGTTCATCATCCCTGTCAACACACTCTTGGAATCTCCCACAGGTGATTAAAAAAATGTTAATATTTTGGTTTGGTTTCTTTGTCTAATGGCATATCAACCTTCATGGGTTATGTAATGCCAAAACCATCTGTAGTGGTACTACTTAACCCATAGCTGGGAGGATGAGAGGGTTAATACCTTTCCTAAGAGTATTAGTCCAAAAGTGAATGTAATAGCACAACTAAGGAGTTTGAACTAAAAAATCAAAATCAAAATACATAATATAAGATGAGAGAACAGATCAGGCTGAAAAGAAATAATACTACTACTACTAATAATAATAATAATTGATTAACAAAAAAAAAAAAGAGAACTTGTCATTTAGTAGATTTTGCAGTTCCAGCAGATCACAAGGTGAAGATGAAGGAAAACGAAAAGATAGACAAATACCTGGACCTTGGCAGAGAATTGAAAAAGCTGTGGAATATGAGGATGAATGTGATACCAATTGTACTTGGTGCACTAAGAACAGTCCCAAAAAGCCAGAAGGAACTGGAAATCAGAGTAAGAATTGAGACCATCCAGAAAACAGTATTGCTGAAATCAGCTAGAATACTCAGAAGAATCCTGGAGACCTGGAGACTTGCTGTCACTCAGACTCCAGCGAAATGGTGTGAAAAACTCATAATAATAATAATAATAATAATAATGGTCGTCGGGGTGGCCTAAAGTCAGTATCAGCCAGACATCGAGGGAGTCTATCCTCTTTTCACTAGCGCTAGACCAAGGAGATTGTTTTGGCGTCTGTGGAGCACCACATCTACCATCAGCTCCTCACTTTACCGCACAGATCCCTGTGCTACTCATACGCTGAGTTGGAGTAATGGTATCGAACTAGGAACCTTGTGCTTCCTAGTCGGACGCTCAACCGACTGAGCTAAACCAGCCAATAATAATAATAATAATAATAATAATAATAAAGACTAAAAAACAAAAATGGGAAGAAAAACAACTATATGGACGCTTCAAACGACAAATAGAAGAGGTTGCACATAAAAAGACTTGGACATGGTTAAGAAAGGGAAACCTCAAAAGAGAAACTGAATCACTTATAATTGCTGCACAAAATAATGCCATAAGGACAAATTATATCAAAGCGAAAATTGATAAGACCCAACAAAATAGTAAATGTAGACTTTGCGGTAATAGAGATGAAACTGTAAACCATATACTCTGCGAATGTAGCAAACTAGTACAACGAGAATACAAAACTAGACATGACTGGGTTGGGAAGGTGATCCACTGGGAATTATGCAAACAATTAAATTTTGACCATACAACAAAATGGTATATGCATAAACCAGAATCTCTTCTTGAGAACGAAACGCATAAAATTCTCTGGGACTTTGAAATAAAAATGGATCACCTTATCCCAGCAAGAAGACCAGACCTAGTATTGATAAACAAAAAAGAAAGAACTTGTCAACTGGTAGATTTTGCAGTGCCAGCAGATCACAGGGTGAAGCTAAAGGAAAATGAAAAAATGGACAAATATCTAGACCTTGCCAGAGAACTGAAAAAGTTATGGAATATGAAAGTGAAAGTTATACCAATTGTAGTTGGTGCACTTGGAACAGTCCCAAAAGGATTAGAAAAGGATTTGGAAAGTTTGGAAATCAGAGGAAGGATTGAAACCATTCAGAACACTGCACTGCTGCAATCTGCCAGAATACTCAGAAGAGTCCTGGAGACCTGAGGAGACTTGCTGTCACTCAGACTCCAGTGAAAGACCATCAGCTAACACTGATGTGAAAACTCAAAAGAAGTAAATAATAATAATAGAAACATTGAATAAGGAAGAAAAGAAATTCCTGAGTGAGAATGGGCTAGATGAAACAAAGAAAGAAAAAAAAGCAATAGCATGAATGTCTAATAATCAAAACTCGATTTTGGGATGAAAAATAAAAAAAAATTGATTTTCTAACACTTGTCTGCAGACACTACATTAATCATCATAAAGCAGTCATTTTTTTATTTTTCTTTCTTTAATTATTTTAAAACTTGCCCTGTTCACCAAAGTTGATCTACAACCAGAGAAAATAACTACCACCAAGAGTAATTAGCACACACGTGGGCTGATACTTATCTCTTTAAAATCTCATGTCTTTACAATATTGTTCAAGTTAGGAAAAGAAAATTCAAAAAATCAAATTTATATATCACTAGCAAGGTTACATAATGTTACTATGGAATAAATTTTCAGTTCAATATCCATTGGTTGGTTTATCTGTGCCATATATATATATATATATATATATATATATATATATATATATATAAAATGTTGTACTGGTTCCAACGGGAGAAAATTCAATATTTTATAAAAAAGAAGGTCCGCAAAATGTATTATGTTTTCAGAAAAAAATTTTTTATTCTTTTTATCTTACATATGCAACACGTGTTTCAGATCTTCTGGTATCTTCTTCAGGCTTTGATTGATAATATGAAAATATATATATATATATATATATATATGAGGTAAGGTAAAAGGAAAAGTGAACAAAAAATAATGACTCAAAGAAGTAGGAGAGAAATATTTCGTCCTTCTACGCAAAGAACATCATCAGTCTAACTTTAAGAAGGACGAAATATTTCTCTCCTACTTCTACTTGTTTGAGTCATTATTTTTTGTTCACTTTTCCTTTTACCTTACCTTATACTGTCGGATTTTACTCCAACCCTCCTATCTTCATATATATATATATATATATTTAAAAACATAAAAACATTTCTGTGCCCATATATACAAGGTGTGTCATAAAAGTATCGAGATTGAAGCTGTACCAAGATAGAAATGAACAATGAATGGAACATTGTTTTTCAGAATACAAGGTATGTCATAAAAGGGCCTAGTTAAAAGCTGTATTTACCAAGATAGAAATGAACAATGAATGGAATGTTAAATTTTTTTCAGAATACAAGGTGTGTCAATAAGTACAAAAAATCTCAATACTTTTTGACACACCTTGTATATACATACAAAACCCCGACAATCAAAACTTAAAATACAGAAAATTAAAACATACATATTCGCAAGTAAAAAAAAAAAAATCAAATTTCAAAACTACGACATCGCAGACATAGCCATTATGCGCAGACCATGAAGTTTATAGAAATTGTGAGTGTGTGCATGCCCATGAACTGGCATGTTTAACAAACACGGAATTTTTTTAAAAATAGAAAAGACAAAGCAAACCAGAAAAAATCACACCAGTGAGACCGGGTGTGAGGAATGAGGCCTAATAGGCTGAAATGTACATACAGAGATCGACTTTTTCTCGATTTGTTTATGCTTTACATTTAAACCGATATGCACGCCTAATTCATTTAACAAATTAGGTATGACTTTAATTAAGCACATAATCTTCCAAAATATATATATATATATATATATATATATATATATATGGAGAAACCTTAGAAACAAACACAGGATGTTATGATGGATGGAAAAAAGGTTCGTTACCATTAATTGAGTGGCATTTATAGTTGAATGTTGATGATATGATTACTGCATGCAAAAGCGAAAATTAATGATAGGAACATGTGAAATTGAAAAGCCTAACGTGATTGGCCCATGAGTAGAAGTTGAAAAGGTGTGACGTATTAAATATAAATATCAATGTATAAAAATGAGAGAGAAGTATTAATTGTTAAACTATTTAACATATATATATATATATATATATATATATATATATATTATGTTGTTTGTGTTGTTATTGGTATGGCCGGGGGTTGTAGTTTTGTAGCTATTAATTATTGATTTACCTATATGTGAGGATATGTTTGAGGATATATATATATATATATATATATATGGAGAAAGGTAGACAAACACGGGATGTTATGGAAAATGTATGTTTATTGTAGGTGGTGATGTCTACGATGCAACATTTCGGTCTGTTAGACCTTCTTTAGGACTTGGATATAGTTCTTGCTTCAAGTCCTGAAGAAGGTCTAACAGACCGAAACGTTGCATCGTAGACATCACCACCTACAATAAACATCCATTTTCCATAACATCCCGTGTTTGTCTACCTTTCTCCACATACTGTCGGATTAACCTCCTCACATTTCTCCCATATATATATATATATATATATATATATATATATATATATATATCAGAGAGAAGGAATGGTTGAGGTGTCAATATATCAACAGTGTTTATATATTAGTAAGTACTGTGTTACAGCGGACAAATAGAGGGAAAGGAATTGATCTAATGATTGTATAGGCAAGAAACTATCTGCACTATTCTAACTCAAATATATCTTCTGTATAATAAATATTGAGCACTCTTTACTTCTAAATATAGCAAACTATATTATCAATACAATACATATATAAGTAAGTAAAGTCGTCGGGGTGGCCTAACGTTGGTATCAGCCAGACAGCGAGGGAGTCTATCCCCTTTTCACTAGCACTAGACCAAGGAGATTGTTTTGGCGTCTGAGGTGGAGTGCCACATCTACCATCAGCTCCTTACTTTACTACACAGATCCCTGTACTACTCATACGCTGAGTTGGCAAGGGCCGGTATCAAACCAGAAACCTTGTGGTTCCTAGACAGACGCTCTACCAACTGAGCTAAACCGGCCATTACTAAAATTCTCATTATGTCTGTATATAAATGGTAACCTGGCAAAAATACACATCATCAGAAGATTGTTAGAAGACCAGAAAAAGAGTATCTCTCATTGCAGAGGTGTATATTACACCTGAAGAAGACCAGAGAATGTACTGGTTGAAATGTTATGAAAGGGCTCAAATGTCTTAATAGATATTTGAATGTTAATGACCCTTCTCAAAATCAGAAATAATATATATACAGTGATGCCGATAGCTTTTCGATTTAGTGCATTCTGGGATGCACGTATTTGCTTTGAATGAGTCCCCAGGAAAATTATGGGTCCCAACTAAAGCCATCTAAATCCTACCTTGTAACCTATCTGGTGTAATTCATTTCTAAGAAACTATTGAAATGTATTTACAGTTAGCTTGAAACGGTGAAGGAAGAAAAAAGAAAAACATTGGGACACATGGATATGATTTTACTGCGTCCCTTTAGATTTTTGTGTGTCAGGGATGCAGGACACATACTTATCAGCATTTTTGTCTATACAAGTTATTGTTGTTATGAAGAGGGTTACAAATTTGCTTGGCCAATAGATTGTTTGTTTTGTTTTACGGCATATCAACCTCTTTTGAAATAAATTCATTCTTAATGGATACTCGATTTTTTTTATTTATAAACAAATTTTTTCTATTTAATCCATAGAACCGGGTCAGAGTGGACCAGGGAGCAATGATGATGAAGGGGTTCTCCACATTCCCCAGACCTCCAGAACTGGAACCTCACCATCAGATAGAGTTTAACGTCATTCCCAGGACATGAAGACCTTCAGTCACTGCCTTCTTGCACTTATAAAAAGGTTTGGGGCTTGCCATAAGGGCAATAGGGTTGGGGCAATCATATAGGTGCTTGGGCTTGACACAGCCAATAGATTGAAGGAAAAATAAAAAGATTTGCCAAAAAGAGACTATCGTATTTGATAGCTTATAGGATGTACCTCAATTTGGACAGGCATTTTTAAAAAATAAATAAATAAACAGGTTTAAACTACAAATTTCAGTTGAAGGGTTTTGGCTGATATTCGTATCCCTCCCCACTATCAGGTCATTTTTTAAAAATTTCATATGTATTCAGATCCTTATTAAATCCCAATATCTTACATTTAAAAACCTTAATAGGTTTGTTCACATACATGCATCATCAATTAATTTTCTTCCTGACTGGTATTTTTTTATGAGGTACTGTTAAGTACGACTATTATAGAGTTACCTTAGAAAAGAGTTGCTGTTTCTGGTGTAAAAGCAATCGTCACCTTCTTTATATTTACAGAGATATTTACAGTTTAATCTAAGGGCCTTTGCAGCACTAAAACTCCACTAGCCAGTAACCCAAAGCTGACCCCTTTCCTTTTGTGGGGGCATTTTCAGCAACATTTTTTGAAGAAAAAAAAATTCAAAAAATAGTGTCTTATAAGATGATAAATATGGTAATTTTTGGATAGAAACCAGTAAAAGTAGAGTCTTTAATTTTGATCAATCAAGAATTGGGAATAAGGTAAAGAGTTCTGATTCTGGTTCATTAGAGAGAGAGAGAGAGAAAGTTTGATCAGGTAGCATACTCCTCGTGCTGATGAAGACAAGCTCAAACATTGCGAACTTGTAATTAAAATGAATTTTTCCTTCTTCCAACAGCACAGTAATGAAAAATCAATATCTAATTCTTCACTTTAATCCTAACACAGCTTAATCCATTCTTGTTCGTCATACAATACATTTTCAATATAACTGAACAAGGAGATGAAATACAACTTTTTGGATATTAGAATTAAGGTAAAATGACAGTGTTCTTAGAATCATTATCCTAACAGTTACGACAACCTATTAGTGGAGATGTGGGTAGTGTAATGCTTATCATTGTAAGAAATAGACACAGGGAACCAAGTTCAAACCCTGGATGATTTCACTTCACACTAATACCTTTGGGAAAGGCATGAATCTATCTCTTCTACCTCCAGCTATGGATAAATAGTAGGACAAACTGGGCTATTTAGCCTTGGCATGGTAATTGGTCAAGAAGAAAAACTTTAAATTCAAACCAGCTGTACTACGCTTAAAAACTGACCTTGTGTCACATCCATCCTGTGGTGAAGGAATTGGATTGACATCTAATATGCAACCTATTCAGAAACCTACTGTACAAACTTGTCATACAAACCAATTTGCCTATGTAGTGAGTTCAATCCTCATTATTACACTGGCTTTGAGCTAGATGAAGCTGATCTTAGTAAATAACATTTAAATAATTGTAATAAAGACTGGTTTGTGAAATATATTTTCTAGACTATCATTTCAAATAAACTGTATAAAATGCATTTACTTGTATTGTCTATATGTATACATTTGTTAATGCTAGCTAAAAGAAAGCTCTATATAACTCTCTGAACAATGATAAGACCTTTTAAGTCATTGACCTAATCAATGTAATATCAGCAATTTTTCATTACTCAAAATTATATACATTTTCACTTCAAACTTCTCTCTGCTCTCTCTTCTATCAAATATAGACAAAATAGTGGATTATATATAAACACACACACACACACTCAGTGATGCTGATAGCTTTTTGATTTGTGCATCCTTGGATGCACATATTTGCTTTGAACGAGTCCCCGGGAAATTTGATGGGTCCCAACTAAAGTTTCTTAATAGATTGTAGGGTTTTTATTTATGATCTGGGGAAACAACTAAAGCTGTCTAATTCCTACCTTGTAACCTATCCTGTGTAATTCATTTCCAAGAAAATATTAAAATGTATTTACAGTTAGCTTGAAATGGTGAGGGAAGAAAAAGAAAAACACTGGGACCATGATTTTACCTAGTCCTTTTAGATTTTTATGCGTCCGGAATGCAGGATGCGTACCTATCAGCATATCTCTCTCTCTCTCTCCCTCTCTCTCTATATATATATATATTACTCACACACATACATCCACATACATATATACACACCCAAATATATTTCAACAGGTCTTTTCCAACATCTGTAAGGCATGGGTCTTATCCTGTCATGCTTGCCCATGACATGTCTTGTTATTCTAACAATAGCTGGTAGAAGAGATGGATTCATGCCTTTCCCAAAAGTATTAATATATATATATATATGTATGTGTGTGTGTGTGTGTGTGTGTGTGTGTGTGTTTTGAGTAATTAAAAATTGTATAAGTAGACAAATTAATCTTGCTCATATTATTTTCCTAATTACTGATCAAAATTAGAAAGCACTTTTAACATGTCACCGTTTCACATAAAATTACTGCAATCTTTATATGTCTATACTAAAAATGTAATCAGAGGAAACCTAGAACTGATTATTCCAAGTTCACAAGAGCAGAAAATCACTAATTATGTGCTATATAAAACACCTAAGTAATGCCCACAAAAAAAAAAAATCTTTTTGATTACAACAGAAAAGAAAAAGAAAAAAGGAATTCCCAAGAAGTGAACCCGAGATCTAAATATACCAGGTTTTAGTGACCATTATTGAATAATTATATAGCTATATCCATATCTTTAGATATGCTCTTGTAGAGCAAGCAATTTTATTTTTGCATTAATAATAGCTGCCAATTCTGCAGACTAGAAACATGTTATGAAAAATCCATGCTTGAATCTCCATGGACTTAGCTCTGTGAGTAATCTCATATTGTATTGTTTAAGAGATACAATCTCTTCTACTGATATTAATGATTTATTCTATAGCACCAAAGAATGAAATTACAAGAACACATTAGTTCAAAAATTCCAACACAGAAAGAGGAAGATCTAAGACTAGTAAATATGAAACGTGAATTTTCCACTTTAAAATTTAACATTTGTATTATATGAATAACAGATATTCTTTAATTGTTTAAATATTTATAATTCAATATGAAAATGATCAAGTTGAATGCAGTTTTAAATCTGTACATATATAAAGGGCAGTTGGTGTGTATGTATGTATGTATGCCCGGATAAAAATACAAAAATAAAACAATTAATGACAAAGTAAATAAATATATATATATATATATATATATATATATATATATATATATACACATTAAATATCCTCTGTTATTTTCCTCGTTATGCAAAAATTATGAAGATTTGGTTTATATTCGAAGATATTCAAAAATTAAAATATACATAGAAATAGCATTGAAATTCTACTTAAAAATGTTTGTAAATCTCAAAAATAAACAAATCAATACACCGTTCCTCTAAACAGTTGATGCTGGGTAGCCGCTTCTAGTATATAATATAAGATAATAATTTTTTTAATTATAATCCTAGCTGCTTCCACATATCCAAATAATTAAAATGATTTAAAACAAACTATTTCATAAGATTAGCAAGTTATAGACGAATTCTAATATTTCTATAAAAATATTTAACCAAATATCAAAGTATTCAAATGATTTGCTAAATAATCAATTTTGTCTTCCTTAATTGTAAATATTGATTTGATGCTAAAGTTTCCAGAGCGATCTTTCATACAATATTAGGAAAATCTTAGAAGTATGAGCAAAATTTACTCAGCTCTTTATTGCTTCTATAATCACTCAAATGTAACATATCATTTACAAACCTTATATCCCCTCCCCCCTAAAAAAACCCAATAAAACAGAATATAAGAAAATAAGTTCTACAAGAACTTACAGAAAAGGAATATCAGTCATCATTTAAATATCTGATTTCCTTTTCTTGCTTCACAGAAAAAAGCCATTTTATGAAAAATTAGCAGAACTCCCTCACAAAAAAAAAAAAAAAAAAAAAGAAAATTAAAACACTCCTTGAGGTGAAAGAAGTTCACATGCCAAGTTTCATCAAAGTTATCCCATTTGCTGACAACTTGCTATAGGTAATAATCCAGCAAAACAAATTATATAAATGGATTCATTACAAGAATCCCATTTAGATCCAAGACAGCCTTTGACATATCAATAAATGGAATTTATAGGATTCAAAGAGAATTATTTATTATGAATTATTGGAACCTAAACAACTGTTATAGTGAGCAATTGGCTCGTTTGAATGACACAGTTGAACAGAAAATACCTTTTTCTCAGCAAGATAGTCAACAGTATTTTCCCAAGCCCCTCTGCCATGTGCAGGATGTGACACAAGGTCATTTTTTTTGTAGTGGAGTAAAGCTGGTTTGAATTCAGAGTTTTCCTTCTCCTAGACTGGTTGCTTAAGCAAGACTAATGAATCCAGTCTGCACTACTATTTACCCATAGCTTGGGGGGGGGAATATCTATTTATGTCTTTCCCAAGGGCATTAGCACAAAGTGAAATGCAAACAATGTTGTCCATGATTTGAACCAATCCATTTCCTATGACGATAACTGTTACACTAAGTGTGCCTCTTGTAATTTTGTTGTATGACAAAATCTGTCATATTGCAAATACAATCCAATAAAGGATTATGCAGTTAGGATGGTAAGTTCTTTATCATGGATCATAATCTTAAAAGTTTTCACCTTTTTTGCACAATTCCAACAAATTCTAGAACTCATCAAATCAAGGCTGGAATTGTTCTTTAATGATTGTTTTGGTTTCTTTGTTTAATGACATATCAACCTTCATGGGTTATTTAATGCTAAAGCCATCATTGTAAAAGAACAGTAGTGGTACTATTTAACTCATAGCTTCAGGGAGGGGGATTTGTGGCAGTCAACCCATTGGGTCCTTTTATGCTGAACTCATTTTTTTCTATTTAATCCAAACAGGTACTACCACTCTGGGTCAGAGTAGACCTGGGAGTAATGGTGATGAAAAGGTACTCCACATTGCTTCAGAGGGGGAGGGGGTAATTTTCCAAGGGTATTAATCCAAAAGTGAAGAAGCCGTAACTCAATACGGATCTTACCTTATTGCAAGTCTTACCAATTCGATGGTAATTGGGATTCTTCTACCAGTATGATGTTTATTCTACATATGTAGAATAAACATCATACTGGTAGAATAATTGGCAAGTTTAGTATGATATTTATTCTACACCATGATATACACAAGATATTGCAGGAGAAATAAAGAAAATTGGAGACCAATTTCTGGATCATTGTTAACAGAAAATGAATAGCAGACATATCTTTAAAATGATCTTATATCTAAAGTAGATGACCACAATATTCAAATGATATTAAAATTGCCTTGTGCTTATATCAAAAACTTTATATTGCTCAGCATTTTTTTCGTTTCCATTCAATAATACTTTCTGAATATGAAACTAGAGGTAAAATGAAGTAAAAAAGGTACAAACGATCCTTTGTCAGAGTTGGAAAACAGAAATTCAATGATATGTTTGAATTTCTACGAGATTAAAAAAATATTGATATCTTTATATGGTTTCCCATTAAGAAGCCATAAAAAAATCTAGTATTTACCAAGCACAATGACTAGTTTTTAAGGAATCTAACATAATCAATTTCAGGCATCACTTATAATGAAAACATTCTGGCTTTTTAAATCCACTTCACTGTACACTTGAAAAACCTTACAAAAAAAAAAAAAAAAAAAAAAAAAAAGAAAAGATTTATATATTCTATTTCTGAAAAGAAAAAAAATGGTATCAATTATGGTTATATTAAATTTGGATTGGTGTAATTACTTTTCAATTTTTTTAATGAAAATATATTTCCTGTAATCATTCAAGAATTAGGCACTGACTCTAATTTCAAGACAACATTGCAATAATTCTCAACATCCTGTAATGTTATGGTTGGAATTTAGATTGTACTTTTTTCTAAATATTAGGACTATGATATTAGGATTAAACAAACAACAACCAGTTTACTTATTTAAATTCCTAATAAAATACGGAATTCTTCCACTTCAATATCTTTTAAATAAAAGTCAGAATAGAAGTATCTCTGAAAGAATACTAAACTTGCCTTGAATGAATACAAAACTAATTGAATCACATGACCACAAAACTGTGATATAATTAGAATACTAACTACTAAATATTAAAAGATGATGCTTGCTGTGATATTCCCTTACTGCTAGTAATATTAGTACTCATAAAAAATGTTGAATTAGCATTTGGTATCGGCTACATACGAAACAAGAGTGAATAACATCAGTAAAGATGACGTAACAAAACCTGCCATCTTTTGCATGTTAGGCTTTAAAATAATGAAATAAACTACAAAATCCACTTGCTTCGTTTCTTGGGGGATCATTTTCTTCTTCCTTGAATGTTCCGAAACTTTTGTCGCAAACTTTAAAATAATCTGTTGTCAGAACTTGAGTTAAGGCTTGAGAAATTAGGACGGGGAGATCAAAATTTATGAATTTTAAAAAAATAAATAAACGGGAATAAAATAAACTGATGATAAAATAGAACAAAAACAATGTTTCAGGTTTTTTATATATCTTTTTTTTTTTCTTTTGTTTTTAGGAATAAAGTGCGCAGTTTTTTGGGGGAAGTGTTTTTATTTTCAGTTTGAGTTGAGTAGAACGAAAACCATTGCATGTACAATACAGTGTAGTGTACACATATATAGAAAATAAATCACACATTATAATAATATTGAGTGGGAATGTTATGGCTACAAGTTGGTAAGAATGGATGGATATGGACAGAAAAAAAAAACAAAAAAAAAAAACAAAAAAAAAAAAAACAAGAGAAAAATATAGTTACCACTCACTGCCAACAATAAACTTTAATAATGAATTAGATAAACTTAAAATAACACAAACACAACCGTCTTAATGTGTGATAAGGTTTTTCTTCGTTTTTTTATTGCTTGACAAGGTAATTGATGCTTTTTTTATAGTCTTAAATTTAAATTTAAATTACAAAGTTTAATGCTTGCTTGTTCGACGATGTCATATTGCGGAAATGCTCTTAACTGCGTGTTGAGCATAAAAATCAGTGTTTCACTTATAAATCGTTAAACAAAACTCTTGAACATCTGTCCAAGCTTCATACCGACTTAGGTTCATTATTTTTGTCCCCTGCTTGCAGCCAGAAAAAAAAACATGAGGGTTGAAGAAAGTTAGTTACGTCATGGTGTTCCGCATTTTCACTTGCGTCATATTTTTCCCTTGCCTCTCCCCCAACCGTGCAAATCTTGTTAGCATTGTTTTCACTACTGTTATTATTTGTTTTGTTTTTTAAGTTATCATTAATTCTGACAATTTTTTAACAGTTTCCATGAAATTGTTTTAAAAAAAAATGATTAAAAATATAGACTGTCCAATGGACAGGTTTTCAATAGAGAGGTGATACACCAAAACAGAAGGGATATTGTTGGATTATCTTTATAAACAATTTAGTAAGTCTCTATAATATAGAGAATGACTTTGATATATAGAGTTTATATCAAAGTCATTCATAGTACCTCCTTAAAGTATCTATAAAAAAAACTGACTTCTAATTTTAAAAATTAACTTATTAAATCAATAACACACAACAGACAAGTTACAAAAATTAATGAATGCTTTTAAAAATGTAACATTGCACGCTCATTATAATTACAATGGTTTAGGTAAGTTAAGTTAGAAATTTGTTTTGGCGCCAATATAAACTTTAAATAGAAAATCATTATAATTTAATTTTTGGTTTTGATATTAATCACTTTGACGAATGGGAAAGAATTTCGACAAAGATTTTTACATTTATTCAATTATTTTTGTTCTGATGCAAACTTTCTTTTTTTTTTCTTTCTTTTTAAATTTCAAGCAAAAAAATAAAATAAATAACATTAAGCAAAAAATTGCATGATAATATTCAGAGTTCAATATCGACATTGTTCATAAAACTAAAGTAATACAGCAATTAACAGTGATTTTATATCATAAAACTGAAAACTTAACTAGGAAGAAACATCTCATTCATTCGGAAAACCTTTTTTTTTTTTTGGCCTTTCGATAATGACTTGTTTACAAGTATTTTTCGAAAGAAGAACGAAGAACTGCGTATTATTTAAAAGAGGAAACTAATTGTAACTAGTCAATTTTTTGTTTTGTTTTGTTTTGTTTAGTTTTCAATACTTTGATTTAAATTGCTCTGTGGTGTCCAGTGCGGGAACGAAAAATAAATTTACCGGTAGGTATTGATTAGTTTTGGAAAATCAAAACTTAATAATCTAAGTACGCGGCATATTTGTTGTTTAAGGTTTCTTTTTTTTTTTACAAAAATAATCTTGCCAATATCATAAAAATTTTTTTTAAAGAAACCTTAAATCAGAAACTTTAAAATTTATGCTTTTAAACTCATTTTTAAAATTACAACTACCGGGGAGGGAGTTTGTTGAGGTTATTATATCCTCACATGATGTAAATAAAAATAATGATATTAGACTAATATTATTAGTTTAGTTCTTAAAAAAAAAAGTGTATCTCAGAATAGTAGGAATTTTTAGAATTTAGAGGTTTATAATAGATTTCTATTTCACAAATCACTTGTTTCATCTCTTGTGTAAAAGATTTTGTAGTTTCCTTTTTATATTTTAGAAAATTACATGAATACTTTCCTCTTATCCATAAGACTGGACTCGAAATAAAATAAAACACTTAAAACAGGAAAACGATTAGTTCAATTTCACGCGTATGTTTTTATTCATTTATTTTTCTTTAATCGCTTTTTTGATGAGTTGAGGTGATTGAAATTTGCGCGGTTGGTCAATTTTTTTTCAACTACTAGTACCATACCAATAATTCAAATAATGAAAAAATTAAACAAAACTTAAAATTAAACAAAAAAGTTATCTTTAAAACTACATTTTATTCAAAAGTTTCTTTTAATATTTTTAAAGATAAAAATTAAGGATTAGTTACGTCCCTGAAGGAGTTCAAAGTGTTTTTGTTTTAAAACTAAATTATCAGGACATTCAAACAAATCACCCTTGTCAGGAAAAAAACTATTAATAACTGTAATTTTGATAAAAAGTTAAGTTCTGCTGAACTTAACCATATTGATCAAAGCAAGCAAGAAGAAATTATGGAGAGAAAAAAATGCATGTATTTAGTCTTAAAAAAAAAAAAGGAAGAAAAATCAAAACTCTGTTTTTATTTATTCTTTTAAAAAATCCAAATTGAAAGGAAAGGACATGTCGATAAAAAAAGATGATGGGTGAAGGAAGGAAGAACAATAGGAAGAAGAAGAAAAAAAGATTATTTTCTGTCGACAAAAAAAAAGAAAAAAAAAGATGATTATTATGTTCAGAATTCGCCAACAATTCATTTCTTCAGAGAAGGAAATTAACATTATTCATCAATAAAACTGATTGTGTTGTTCCTACGAGTTAAAAGTATACAATAACAATCATGTTGAAAGAAAATTTACTAGCTTCAAGCTAGAGTTGTAGGTATTTTTTTTAAATAGTTATGATAACTAAATTGCAAGTAAGTATTAATATTAAAATCCGTGTGGTCTGAATTAAAAATGTAATTTTTGCATGCATTTCCATTTAGGAACATTAATTGGGAAATTTAAGAAAAGAAAACTACCATAATCTACAAAAATTAAGAGGGTGGTGAGGAAATGAAAAAAGAACAAGGCTAGGTGTAAAATTAACAGCATAGATATACGCACAGGTAAGTGATTTCTTAAAGAAAAATCAATTAAGCTGGAGAAACCACAAGAAGCACTAAAGCAGTGTATAAGTACTAAAGATCCGACCTAAAAAAATGGTATGGGAATTAAAAACTTTGGGGAGAAACAATAAAATCAATAAAACCATTCGTAAAATAAAAGATAAGCTAAAAAAATAAGAACATTTTTTTTTCTTCATAAAATTAAAATAACTCTTTGAGAAAGAGAGAAAAAATAAACATGGCTTTAAAAAAAATGGAAAGACAAGAAGCTACTTTCATATTCTTTAGAAAGCATATTTTCAATATTTTTCTTTTTATTAATAAAACATCCTTTATATTTTCTAAACGATTAAGTTTGGATTCAAATGATTAATGAATCAATCTTAATATTTTGATGTGTGTACTTTTTTTTTTAATTTGAAAATTTCTAATTTAAAAAATCCTTAGTGAATAATATTTGGCCAAACGATATTGGTTTCTTTCTCATTCTTTAAGCGGATTGAAAACTAAATGTTTTGTGTTGAAGTAACAAAAATTTTTTTTAAATAAAAACTAAACTTTTCAAGTCAAGCAAGATAATTCAATTTATTTCAACATTTCTTTGTCGATTTGGCAGTAATCATGTATTATTGTAAAAAATTAAAATTTTAAAATTAAAAAAAAAAAAATCGAACTACTGCTAGGTATTTAGCAAAAATCTATGAAATGTTTTTTTTTTAGTATTCTAATATACAAATTAGAATTAAAAGTTATAAATTAGAGCTGTTCAATTTATCAACTGAATAATATTTTTTAAATGATAAAATAATATCTTTACTTATTAGAATTTAGACAACGGGAACATGCCGCTGTTTGCAATGGTGTGTGCTACGTCAATAGTCAATTAAGGAATGAAAATTAATTTATCAGAATAAAATATGAATTTGGATCTTTCTTTTCCTCTGAAATAAATATATACTATGTTGATTGTCCAGTTATGAATGAGCCGTGGCAAAATGGTAAGAAGTTGTATGTTGATGTTGCATCATGTAAAAATAATGATGATGCAGTGATAGATTTAGAGCGAAATGGAGAAGAAAGAATTTCTCCTGTTCTTGTAGTAGTAGTAGTATTAGTATAGCCCATTGGCATTAATACAAGCACGAGCAGGATACACACTACACACAGGCATGGAATCGATCAGAATCATGATAATGGTAAATACAGTTAGAATACATATAAAAATAGATTGAAAGCACAACGAAGAAATCAATCATTCATTGAGTCTATTGCAAACATGAAAACAGTATGAAAAACATTGTAAAATACGTTGATAGATTTTAAACAGAACTGATGTTGTCACATCTGTTGTGTAACCACTTTTAGTTTCACTCAGCTTGTACACAAATGAAAGTAATTCTAAAGTGAAGGAAATGTCCGGGACGTTAATTTTTTCCCCTTTAAATTTACCATCATAACTTATACACATGGTAAAGCATTTAACAAAACCATGTTAAAAACAGTCAACATTTTACTTAATTATATTGCAACACCGGTTTTCGTAGGAAAACATAGCTATGTCAACTAAAACATATATGATAAAAAAATGGTATTACTTTTTATCCAATATAATAAATATTTAAAATACTTCTAATGAATAAACAAATAAAAATCTAAGAGAAACTGGATGCACTCTCCAAGTAGAAGTGGTGGTTTTAAAAAAAAACTTTAGTTTTAGTCTAATAACTGACCACAAGTATTGTGGCCCTCGGTGTGATCGAACTCACTCACTGCGAGACAAGTTTGTTAATTGCTAAAGATGATGGTATGAAGGTGAAGGCTTGCCGAATGTAAATAAAACGAAAGCAGTCCCAAATATAATGTCCATATATTTCATTACCATCATCTCTAATAATCTTTTTCTTGTTAATTAATTATTAATAAAATACTGAGGGAATTAATGTTTATCTCTAGAATATACAACTACTGCTTTCACTACTGGATCATAAAACATGTTTTAGCTACAGTTTGAATCTAAGAAGTAGTTATTAAAAAAAAAAAAAAAAAAAAGTGCAGCATATCTTTTTACTTACTCCTCCCCAAAAAATCAGTTCTAACAAAATCCAAGACTTAAGTGTCTAAAAAGCTATTGTTTGTATTTGAAAATTCATCTTTAGTTTTAACTTGCCATGTTGATTTTTTTAAAAGCAATGCTTTGGGGGTATTTTTAAAGTTAAACCTTAAACAAGTCTTTCACACCTCACGAAAATAATGATCATTCATTCATTCGTGTACTTCTAAAAATAATAAAAATAAATAAATAAATAAAATGTACAAGAATTGACAGGCAATGCTCATCTAATAAAGAAAAAGATGATTTCTCCAAGAAACGACTTTGGTAAATAATACAGATATATTTCGCTCACGATTATTCTGAATCTTAGACAAGTCTTTCACGCCTCATGTTGGTAAACAGTCCATTCATGTACTAGTGAGAATGCCATCTGCTAATGTGGCTTATTTGGTAAAGGTGTCACTAACAACAGCCACGTTGAAATTTGTGTCAAGCACTTGCCGGGGCCTGAGCTCCTACCAAAGGGCCGAAATTTTAAACTTTGGACAATTTGTCAATCCTCGTACATTGTAAAAATGAAGACAATTACGATAATTAGAACGAAATTTTAAAAATATATATAAATATATAAGAAAAGTTTATAACATCTGGAAAAAAGTTATTTTTTATTTTTATTTTAATAAACACTATGATAATCGAAAAAGAAAAAATAAAGGTAACGAAGGTGTGACTTGACGTACCTGTCGATCGGGATGTGACTGTGGCACATGATTGTGTTGGGCAACATGGCCCTTGTTCTGGGGGGCTGCTGGTGCTGTTGTCAGGGAGTAGTACCGTTGTTGTAGGAGCCATTCCTAGAACGGGCGACGATGAAGTGGTCGACCCGACACAGCTAGAAGGTCCTGGGGATGGCGTGGTGGAAGAAGATGATGTCCTCCTGTTAAGGATGAGGCTGCTGCCACCACTGTTGTTGGTGGTTGATGTTGGAGAATGGATCGCCGTACTGCAAGACGATGATGACAAACTGTGGTGGTGGTGATGATGATGATGATGATGGTGATGTGGTTGTAAGTGTGCAGTTGTAGTAGTAGGAGTAATACTACCAGAATTATTATTATTACAACTACTACTACAATTATTGTTATTATTATTATTATTGACACTAGTTCCCACCACTACGGTTCGATTATTCTGATGCTGCTGCTGCTGATGATGATGGTGGTGGTGATGCTGAGAAGCAGGTTGTTGTTGGTGGTGCTGATGATGATGAGGGAAGCGAGGTAGTGTTGTATGACCCGGTGTAGTAAGAACAGCAGTTGAAGTAGTAACGTCACTACAAGAAGGTGAAGAACCACCACCAACAACACCAGAAGTAGAAGTACAAGCAGTAATAGTAGTACCAGTACTACTTGCAGGAGAAATAGTAATAATGCTACTACTACCACAATTGTTATGAGTAGAACTACTATTGCTTATATTACTACTATCATTGTTTTTACTATTATTACTACTGTTACTACTACAACTACTGGTGATGTTCGTGGTGGTCATTTCGGTAATGTTGGTGGTTGTAATGCCTTGGTGATGTTGATGGTGGTGACGGTGGTGATGAGGATGATGAATATGATGTTTTTGTTGGAGCTGTGGTTGTTGGTGCTGCTGCTGTTGAGATGTTACTGTTGTTGAAGCTGGAATTATGCCGACCAAACCACCTTGGTTCCTAAGATTGTTATTATTTTCCATACCCGTAAAAATGTCGACGATGACGACGTCGATCAGCTAAACTGTTATGAAATAAATGGAAAAAAAAAGAGAGAAAAGACATGCTGAATTATATGTATCGTTAGGATGTACGTACAATCAATTACCAAACACAGGTTACTCTTCATTCAAAAATACTTTTTAAAAAAGTAATTTTTATTGATCTTCGTGAACTATAGATTAAAGAATGATCCCAAATTGTTAATTCATACCACCAGAGAAAAATATCTATAAGTAATTTAAAAAATAATTAATTAGAATTAAATAGAAAAAAATAGTATGCTATTTTATGGTGATTAAAGAAGGAACATTTGTAATTTTATTAATGGAGTCATTAAAAAAGCATTAAAATCATGTGAAAATTAAGTATCAATTTTATTATAAACTGTGATTCTTTATTTTAATATGGAAGAGCAGAAATGCCAACAAAAAAACTTTATTTGTTTTTAATTGCTTCAGCCTTCTACCCAGTTAATGTCATTCTTGGCGGCATGAATTCTAATTAATGAACGAAATTAATCCAACGAAGAATATAGCAATAGCAAATGGGTCACGTTAGATTTTCTAAGATTCGGTACCTCTGTTCTTAAAGAGATAAAACCAATATAGTAAATTGTTAACAGAAGATTTTAAAAAATTAGCAAGAAACAGACACGTGTGTTGTAAATCTATATTTCACTATAGCTCACTTTGTCAATGGTTAGAGAATAATAACGAGAAAAAAAAGTATTTTTCAGTAAAAGGTAATATTTACGCAATAAAAGGATAGTAAAAGTGAACAAGACACGTGTGTAAGTGTGTGTCTTGCCTGCACACTGAGAGAATGAGTGCGTAGCAGTAATATTATTAAAAAGGTGGAAGTAGTAAGTAGTAATATCACTACTATATTTTTACTTAGGTGCAAGTACACTTAACACAAACAACGGGAAATGTTTTACTACAAGGGGGCGGTTTAAAGCATTGGTTTATTATTATATGCATTCGGGGCAGTAATAATTTATTTACGATTATTATTACCACTATCGTTTCAAGATGAAACATTAAACAATATGTATGTTTTTATTGCTAAAGGTGAAATTAAAATATTACAAAGAATGTTATGTTTTGTTGATTATATATTTTTCAAAGAAATCGAAGCAATTTTTAGTGATTACTCAAAAAATTGGAGTTTGGTTTCAACTGAAATAGGATAGAATATAACAATAAAAAGTGTTTTTTTGGCATGTAAAATAGAAATGTGAAAGAATACCGGTATGATCATGTGTTATTCATTTACGAATTTACTACTAGAGTGATGATGATGATCATCATCATCATGATAAACAGTAATGGGAGAATCATTCATTCAATATTTATGCAAATTCTAATATTATATAATAAAAATCTAATCAGGTTTTTTAATCTACTCAAAAAATATATATTTTTAAAATTCAATATCTGAAAATTTGCATTTGATACCTAATGTAAAATATGACATGGATTCATCTTCTTTCTTTACATGTTTTTTTGTCAGTTTTTCCCCTTTCAAATAAATTTTGTATGTGTAGCTAGTAAATAAAGAAAAGAAAAAGACTTTTTAAAAAATTATTAATTTAACAATAGCTTATCATTAAACAAGGACAGGTATGTTTAGTCACGTGATTACCTTACCATAAAACGTATTGTTGACAAGCACCTCGGAACAAGTTCTGTCATTTTTTCGCGCTCATTAAAAATAAAACTTTCTTTCATTCATCTATTGTTTTTTGTTGTTATTTTCGCTTAGAAACTATTATATATAAGTAAATGTCATTGTTACTATCACTATTAGTTTTCGAGGTTATGTAAAATACATATTTATTTAAAGAACAAGATGAACAAATTTGTAAAAAAAAAAAAAAAATTTAAAAAAAAAGATTTTCTGTTTTAAGCATGTCCAGTTTCCTTCTTTCTTTTTCTCTAGTCTATGGCGATGTGCATAAAACACGATTGTCAAGTTCTAGTTGTTAATAACCATGACATGCTTGTAAAATCCATCTATTGTAAAATTTTCTATAAGAGCATGTGTAGAAAATGGTCCATACATTTTCATAGGTACAACTACATTCAATTACTTACTACTTGTATGAACATGCCAGTTTCCATGTTAAACAAAGTGTCATTTATATCTCGAAATAAAATATATAAATTTATATATTAAATGTATTTAGATATTTACGTTTTTTAATCCTTTGTCAGTAAACTTTTATGTAGATGAGCATTGTAATTATATAAAATTTTGCAAACCATTGCTTAGTTCAACTTACAAGACAAGTTTAGCGGAAAAAAGTGGCTAAAATATTTTATTTTCAAATGGCAACACCTGGTTAATTAAAAAAAGAAAAAAATTATTTCTAAATATCTGATTTTAACTTTTAAACATTACCATCAAAAATAAATAAAAACGTAATGTCCATTTTCTCTACGTGACCATGTGCTTACCTTAAAACTGACCTGTCGTAAATGTCAAAAACGAATTTTGAAAAAAATATCCTTATTAAAAATAATTGAAGAATCACTCTATCGGGATTGTTATATAAACGAAACCAAAGTAACGTCATTATTATTATTATCATTATTTTGATAGATTTTAAAATGAGATGATGAATTGCATTTTATTTGATGGATGTCCGGCCTTAAATCTGGAGAGAGAGAGAAGAAAAAAAGCTGAACCATCATTTTCTGACCAAACCAAATTCAAAAATTAAATAAAGGAAATATAAGGAAATTTTAAACTGATACATGTTTATTTTCTTTCTTTCATAAACGTGACAGCTAAGAACTTAAAAAAACAATATCCTAAGAAACCTTGAATTCTTCTTTACACTTTAAAGTAAAATTGAAACTCATTGACGTTTTTGTTGACATTGCACACCTAAAGACTTCAGACCACCCTTAAAACAAACAAAAAAAAAGATCCGATGAGCTTTAAGGGGAAACACCTATATACAGAGTAGGAAGCATATATATTTTTCATCAGAGATGATATAAGAAATACTTTATACAAACAAAAAGTCCTAACGAACCTTGAACACGTCTTGCAAGAGAATCTTACGTCGAGCAACATAATCCATGAGGAAAGAGAGAAAAAAGTAAAGGGAAGAGGCGGAGATATATCAAAGACATGGAAGGAGGAGAGGCTTATAGAATTAGAAAGGGCGGTATGAATATAGAGAGGGATGCGGTAGGGAGAGAGATAGTAAAAGTGCTACTTAAAATGACATTTATCACTTTTAACATTATATGCAAAAATGAAATCAAGTAAAATAATAAAATACAAAGAGATGCTCATCTAATAATTATTTTCATTTTCTTTTTGCTAATAAAATGTTTACTAATTTTTTTTTACCATTGTTTGCTTTTTATGTTACTTTCTCTGGGCTGCAAATTGTGTTTTTTGGAGTTTCTGCTTTTTTTTAAATGAAGGACATTTTTTTTAAAGAATTGCATGGAGGAGATATTATACACACAAAAATGTCATGGATTCATTAATTAATATTGAACGAAATATGGCGATTTTTACCCTAGTTTGTAATATCCTGAAATTACCCATCAGTCACTAGTCAGCAGCATGGAGTCGTGGGATGAAAGGTAAGGGAGATGATGGCAAAATGAAAGGAATGAGGAGTAAAAGTAAAAGAGAAATAGAATTTGAAGAGTTAATGAATAAAAAGGGGGAAAATGCAAAGAATAGCTAATAATCTTACATGTTATCTCTGAGCAGAAACTATTTCAGTTAGTTATTGTTTTTACTTTTTTTTGCATTAAAAAGGAAATATTGGAAATAAATATTCTGCTTAGAATTATTCTTTAAATAGTCATTATCAGATTTACCACTTTTTAATGTACTTTTAAAAAAATTTTCAGAGTAACTATTTTAGAGCAGTTTTAATTCATATGATAGTTTCCATAAAACACTTTTTTTATCATCATTATTTATTCAAATTAACCCTTTAGAAATATACCACAAACTTTTAAAATCATTACACACACACACATTAGAAAACATTAGAAAATAAAAAATATATTAAAAGAAATGTTCCTATTCTAAGATTATATGTTATCATAATTATAAAACATAAAAAAATAATAAAAAATATATTAAAAGAAATATTCTCATTCTAAGTATATTTTAAAATTAATGATTTAAAAAAGATTTACATACTTTTCTCATTGAGACTTGAATTTGATTTTTTTTTAAATGAAGATATTTTAATCATTACTGATGAAAAAGAAATCAAATTTTTAATAATTATACAGTAAATTACAAAGTGTAATAAAGACATTTTATCTGCATCTATAAAATCGATTCATTTAAATACTTGGAACTACAAATTATTGATTGTAATAATAAGACTTTAAAAATGTTCAACCATTATAATTAGTAAAAATGATATATACAAAAAACAAATTTTATTGAACACTGAAAGAATATAAAACTGAATTTTTTAAAAGCACAAAGTCTTTAAGATTATCTAAAAACCATTTTTGGCATTATTTAAAGAAAGTTAGAAATTTATTCTATTCTTAAATTAACATGAATAATAATGATAAAGTTTTTTTTTTTAAATAATTAGACAACTTTTCTTGCATATGTGTATTGTTATCTTATTAGCAAAAATAAATTTAAAAATTAACTTTAAAGATGATGTTTTTTTTACTTGGCTTGATAGTAAAAAGGGCATTTTTTAATATCACTAATCATTTTGAAATTATAGAACTTGAATATTAAAAGATAACATGGATACATTTTTAAATGTAGAAAACACAAAGAAACAAATCACTAACTAGTAAATTTATATTATGACATGAAATATTGATAGTTTTTATTAACAGTAAAATATATTTAGTCACATGTTCACTTTTTTTCCCAATATATTTTTTACTCCATTTAGGTGTTGTTTTTTTAAGTTCTTTTTCATTTCTTTTATCAATATCTTCTTTTGGCAACACAAAGAGATTATCAATACTGTCAAACATTTTTCTAGAAGGATATATTCATAAGATTAATAAAAACAAATTCTTATTTCATATTATTTTGATAAATCTTCATTATTAGGGTTTATTGAATATCTTGAATTTTATAATTACTGGAGTTTATTTCTCCTAGTAAGATTGCCAAGAATTTTGTGTAGCAATTTGATGGAGAAAATAAAAACAAACAAAAAACTATATTTTATTTATATTTTATTTTGATTTGTGTGTATTGTTTGGATTTAATGAACATTTTCATTACAAAATTCTTATTTCATATTATTTTGATAAATTTTCATCATTAGAGTTTATTGAATAATTTGAATTTTTATAACAACTGGAGTTTATTTCTCCAAGTTAACATTGCCAGGAATTTTGTGTAGCAATTTGATGAAAAGAATAACTAAACTATATTTATATATTTTATCTATATTTATATCTATATTAATATTTCATTCTAATTATTACGTACTGTTTGGATTTAATGAACATTTTTATGATGAAAATTTATTTTACCAGGCATAGCCAGGTAAACTTGCTGCCAATCTTGTGCAGAAATTAAAGTAGGAGCAATAATATTACTCTGAACTGTATGGATCAATATCTTTCTCGCTCACTTCGGCATGTATACTCTTTTGTTATTTTACTTTATGGTTATTTATTAAGTAACTAGAAAGTACCAGGCTTATTTGATATTGTCAATAGAAATATAAAAAGGTTTTACATATTAATTATATATGACATGACTTTCAAGAATATAATTAAGAATTTAAAAAAATAAAGAATGACATTGGTTTTTAAAAAAAAAAATATACAAGCAAGCAAGCAAGCATGTGCACTATGAGTGTGCAGGGATCAGCTTCGTCATTTCATACAATTGCTGAATGAATTTAATGGAACTACCACTTCCACCTCACCCCACCTTCTTCTTCTCCTCTCTCTCTCTCTCTCTCTCTCTCTCTCTCTCTCTCTCTCTCTCTTTCTTTCTTTTTTGCTTTCACTCTCTAATTCTCTATCCATTTTCTCATTTCCTGTTATTTTTTTTATTTTTTTAAATAGGAAAAAAGAACAATTTTTGCAATATGAATCTTCTGGATATCCTAAATATTAGGCTGATCTCTCGAAGAAAATACCTTTTACTGTGGTTTTCTTCTGCTAGATGAGTTTACAGTAATAAATCGTAACCAATCTACAATATGGGATGGAAGTTTAGACCTCTCAGGACATGATTACAGTACTCTTATCACTGAGCCAACATCAGGTCTATGCAGAGGTTTTCAATATCATACAAGCAAAATACTTCTTCTTCATCTATTTTCTTAGATTACCTCTAACAACTGAAAGCAACCTTGGTTTATATATCTAGATATTATCATTTAGATTTTTGACAGTAATAATAATCATTTTTATTCTGATTTCATAGTATACATTTTTTTTAAAAATTCAAACAGATTTTATTTGATATAATAAAAAATACAAGAAAATTCCTTTAACTCCTTTTACAAACATCATCTATTTAGTATTATCTGCTTTATTCGGACTATTGTCCCCATCTTCATTGTTATTTGTACAACGTTTCGGCCGATATACCCTCCGGCCTTCTTCAGGTATTTCATAAGTAAAATAGGTAGATATTCTAGCCAAATCAAGACATTAGGTTTATAAGTTCCCAAAATTCACACTCAATTGTCCAATTGGACACATGGCCGAGTGGATTAGGCAGTTAGGTTAAAACAGTTCTAAGTGACAGTTATCTCTGGTACCCGAGTTTGATCCTGAATGAAAGCAGTTAGAAAAATAATTAATTAACACAACTCCTACCCCAGCTATGGTTAGCGGAATGAGAACAGGATACCCCCATGGAATAAATAAAGGGTTAGGTTCAAAGTTCCGTGATGGCTCCCGAATACGACAAGAAAGTTCCTGAGTTCAAAAAGAAGGTTCCCGAGTCCGAGAAGGTTTCCGAGTCCGTCAAGAAATACCTGAAGAAGGCCGGAGGGTATATCGGCCGAAACGTTGTACAAATAACAATGAAGATGGGGACAATAGTCCGAATAACGCTGATAATACTAATCTTCAAGCCTTATCTCAAACATTCAGAGAAATCATCTATTTAGAGTGATCATTTTGGAATGGTCACTCTAAGAGATTTTTAAAAAAGTGATTAACATTAATCAGAGTGAAGAATAACATAATCTGATGGTAGGTGTGGTGCTCCACCTCAGATACCAAAACAATCTCCTTGGCCCTTGGTTCGATACTGGACCTTGCCAATTCTGCATATGAGTAGCACAAGGATCTGTGTGGTAAAGTGAGGAGCTGATTGTAGTGCTTGGTCTAGCACTAGGGAAAAGGGGACTCCATGTTGTTTGGCTGATACCGACATCAGGCTACTCCAACAACGACAATGACATAGAGAGAAAAGATGTTTTGTTTTATGATATATCAACCCTTTTCAGGTCATTTAATGCTGAATCAAGTCATTTCAATAAGAAAAGGACTCAGGTTGCTTACAGTACACAAAAAGGAAGATAATAGATAGTACAAAAGGTTTATAGAACTCTCTCCTAATGACCCCAAAACAAAAACAAACATAACAAAACAACAATGGAGTTGAACTTCTCACTGGTTTCACTAATGGATTGAGGAACATACTACAGTCCGCTCACTTTCTGGTGAGTTTCGTTACTTATCAAGTAACTTCCTTCTTAGTGCAAAAGGTTTATAGACTGACGCCCAAGAAATAACAAGTATTATAAATAAAGAACTGAGAGAAAGTAAAGATATGAAATAGTGAAGGTTACTGATAAGACATAGCAGATGCTAACACAATCAAAGACCTCATGGGAGAAATTAGGAAATGCTGTTGTTCAGCAGCAGATACAAAATGGCTGCTAATATCTTCTGAGTATAATGGATTTTACATGTATGAGAATGCTGGATAAGATATTTTGGACCATATTACCTTTAGGCACCCCTTTTTGATCTCGATTAAGAAAGGACATGTTTTTCATTTTTGTTAGGGGTTAGAGTTAGGGATTAGTTTTATAATTTTTTTTTTAAAATCTAAAAATCGTCTGTTAAAACAACTGGATATTGACGGTGTAAATGAAAAACATGTCCTTTCTTAATCGAGATCAAAAAGGGGTGCCTAAAGGTCATATGGTTCGATATTTTTGTCTTGTGAGCTTCCCTGCTCTTTGTTTCATTATTCTTGATTATCCTTATAGTGTCCAGTTAAATTTTTGCACTTTTCTGGCTTGTGTACAAAAGAGCTGGTTTAGCTCAGTCGGTAGAGCACTTGATTAGGAATCGAAAGGTTCCTGGTTCGATATCGGTCCTCGCCAACTCAGCGTATGAGTAGCACAGTGATCTATGTGGTAAAGTGAGGAGCTGATGGTAGGTGTGGCGCTCCACCTCAGATACCAAAGCAATCTCCTTGGTCTAGCGCTAGTGAAAAGGGGATAGACTCCCTCACTGTCTGGCTACCAACTTTAGGTCACCCTGACAACTTTACTTTTACTTTTATATGATGAAATTTACAAAGTCAAAAGAGTAAATATAGAGATGTGAGTCTTCTAAATTACAAATTTTTATCTTCGGTAGTTTGTTTTGTTTTACGGCATATCAAACACGGTGGGTCATTTAATGCTGGCAAAGTTTTTAAATAAATTCATTCTTTATGGATACTCGTTTTTTCTTTATAAATACATTTTTCTATTTAACCCATAGATAGGACCCTAACAGGTACTACCACTCCGGGTCAGAGTGGACCAGGGAGCAATGGTGATAAAGGGGTGCTCCACATTCCCCAAATCTCCAGAACTGGAACCTCACCATCAGATAGGGTTTAACGCCATTCCCAGGACATGAAGCCCCTCAGCCACCGCCTTCTAGCACCCATATGATAAAAAGGGGTTGGGGCTTGCCATAAGGGCAATAGGGTTGGAACAATCATATAGGTGCTAAGGCTTGACATGACCAGACTTAATCAGAAGAGGCCTCTCTGACTGTCCGTCTAGCCTTAGTAAGGACTAAAGTGGAGTGTTGCATGTCAAGAACTCCTCATCCTCCAGGATTCTGTTCTTAAATGTCACGGGTCACCACCCACAACCAACAGGTGGCCCCATTGGGAGGTCTTACCCCTCTGCAGAGGTGCAGTCAGTGTACTCTAAAGCCCCAGCTGACAGGGCTGAGCTTTGGTAGTTAACTTACATAAGCTAAATGCATAATGGTTATTGTTGTAGGAAATGGAATTGGTGACCCTAGTTCAAATTCTGGATAGCATTGCATTCCACTTCGTACTAATGCCCTTGGAAAAGGCATGAATCAATCTCTTCTCCCCCAGCCCTGGGTAAATAGTAGAGCAAACTGGGTTCTTTTGCTTTGGTTTAGTAACCAGTCGAGAAAAAGGAAAATTCTGAAATCGAACCAGCTTTACTCCACTTAAAAAATTACCTTGTGTCACATCCTGCATGTGGTGGAGGGGTTGAGTAAACGCGTACAGCAAAATTACAGATTGACTTCCTTGCTCAAGAAAAGGTATTTTCTGTTCAACTGTGTCATTCAAACAAGCCAATTGCTCACTGTAACAGTTGTTTAGGTTCCAATAATTCATAATAAATAATTCTCTTTGAATCCCATAAATTCCATTTATTGATATGTCAAAGGCTGTCTTGGATCTAAATGGGATTCTTTGTTTGCTTGTTACCTTTGGACTCCTAAGCTAACGAGCAATCTATTCAAAAGAAATTATGCAAATTACCGCTAGATGGTGTTCCCAAAGCAGAATGTCCTAGATGCAAGGACATGTTCTTGTTCCCTTCTGAGAGAATTTTTTTTGTTCTCATTGAATCATTGAAATCCTGACTTCTTATCTGGGTTTGAACATGCATGCAATTAATTAATCCCTCTAGCAGGTCTATTCACTTGGACATCTTGAAAAAAAAAATTATTGTGTTCTTTATCTATAACTAGAAGTGGCTACCCAGCGTTGCCTGGGTAGAGGGAGGAGGGATAAAAAAGTTAGTCTCACAGATCCATTGATTGTTTTGGTCTTCCATAATTGATTTGTTTATGTTTTAATCATGAATGCCACAAATGACTTTCCCTTCTCTTACTATTCAAATCATAATCTTTTAAATATCTTTGCAAATATAAATAAAATCTTCATTACATTTGCACAAAAAGCAAGCTTGGGTGATAGTGAATGTGTATATATATTTACTTTATCGTTAATTGTTTTATTTTTTTAGTTTTATCTGGACATACATACATACACACCAATTGTCCTTTATATATGTATAGATGAACTATATTAATTATCTTATAAAATTCCCAAGATTTAATGGTTTGATTTAGTTTATTTGTTTAATGGCATATCAACCACTTATGTGTTATTCAATTCCAAAATATAATATGATTTTGAGTATCTAATACTAATAATTTATACACATTCATATGGTTTTAAATAAATATTCCTATTCAATAATATTTGTACAGTCATATGGTATCATGTATTCCAATCTAATACTAATGATTTGCACAGTTATTTATATAGCTTCAAGTATTCGTACACAATATCTAATAATTTTCAAACAGATCAATTTGAGCTGTTGGGTTACCACCCATGTCTGCCACAAAGAATTTCAGCAAATAATCACTAGATGGTTTTTCCAAAACAGTATGTTAGAAAAAGGCACAAAGATCTCAGCTTACTGACAGAATGCCTTAGAGACAAGATCTGTCTCATTCTCCGGGGCATGGATTTTTCATCTCCAGCTTACCTCATGTTACATTAAATATGTCCCCAGAGAATATTACACAGAATGCAATGTTCTAAACTTGCTTGCTTGCACACAAGCATATTTAATTCCACACAGCCAAAAACGAAGGAACACTTCTCAAAAATATAAGTCTCTCACAAACTTTAATATCTCTTAGCAACTTTTACATAAACATACAATCAATAAAGACATTTCTTCATACACTACTTTATTTACTCTTTATGTCACTCATTCCATTTTGTATTCTTTCTATTAAGTTTGCTCAGGCAATGAAATATGATTCATTCAATAAATATGGGGAATTATTTTCAAAAAAAGCAAAATAATCTTTTTTCAGAATTTTCTTTCATAAATGTAAACTTTGCATTCTTTGGAATTAGTTTATAGCAAAAATTTGGTTTAATCCTGCAAGAATATTTGTTTTGAGGCTATTCAAAATGGTAGCAAATCAAACAGAGTGCTCCAGGCTTAAACAGCTGTCTTTCATCAAATTTTTGGTGGCTGAGAATTGCAAATCATGTGAAATTTATAGAAGAATGTGTGATGTGTATAGAGAAGCCTGTTTTAGTTTTAAAAAAAGCATTTACAAATGGGCTAAACATGGATTCGCCACAATGAGTCTGAGTCGAAAAGACAGTCCATGAAGTGGAAACACACTGACTCTCTGGTAAAGAAAAAGTTTTGAACGCAGTGGTCAGTAAAGAAGGTCATGCTGACAGTGTTCTGGGACATGAAAAGATCCATCACTATTGATTTCCTTGAAAAAGATGCAACTGTAAGTTTCCTATTGCCAACTCCTAAGGCAAAATTGACCTTATTTATTGAATGACCCTCATATATTGTTGTTAATTGTATGCGATTGTTCTTCTATTTATTCTGTACTAGCTTATCAGACATATCGGGTGGCAATTAAGCTAGTTATTCCAAATTTATTTTCAATTTATAAGAATTTTTATTGTTCAAAAAAAAAAAAAATTGTTGCAAAAATCATGTAGAAATCAATGAAAACAATCACATTAATTAATACTTGGGAATCCAAATTTCAGAATTGTGGGTTCAGATTCAGATGGGAATGTTTTTACTTTGTTCACGGAGTTGGCTAGATTTAAAAAATGGTATGATATTTTGGGATACAGCCTCTAGGAGTAAAATTGAACAATCTGACTCACTGACATTTGCATTTATTATTAGAGTTGAGGAAACTACATTTCTCATTCCAGGTTCCTATCAATTAATATTCTTCTGCAAAATATATGCAAATTTTTCATGTGTTAATTCCTCTAGAAATTGGTGACAACCTGATGTTCAGAACCCCCCCCCCATAAAATAAACAACTTTCTGACATTATTCACACCAAGTGACGTTTTAATACAAAACAGTGAACAAATTAAAATATACTTATGTACACTTGTAAGTAAATTAAAGTCGTTGGGGCAGCTTAATGTCAGTATCAGCCAATCAGCGAGGGAGTCTATCCCCTTTTCAATAGCACTAGACCAAGGAGATTATTTTAGCGTCTGAGGTGGGGCGCCACACCTACCATCAGCTCCTCACTTTACTGCACAGATCCCTGTGCTACTCATACACTCAGTTGGCGAGGGCTGGTATCGAGCCAGAAACCTTGAGATTCCTAGCCGAACGCTCTACCGACTGAGCTAAACCGGCCCTTCTGTACACTTGTACTTTTATAAAATTGGTTAGAATGCATTTTAACACTTTTGTGTTGTATTTTCATCTCTCAGAATTGAAACTGGGTGTAGAGAATAATTAATTATACAGTTAACTCTATCATGTTGATATGTATCTTTATCTCCCAGATAATCTGGATTTAAATTGGATGTAGAGAATAATTATTTATACAGTTAACTCTATCATATTGATATGTATCTTTATCTCCCAGATAATCTGGATTTAAATTGGATGTAGAGAATAATTATTATACAGTTAACTCTATCATATTGATATGTATCTTTATCTCCCAGATAATCTGGATTTAAACTGGGTGTAGAGAATGATTAATTAAATAATTAAATAATTTTTAAAATATTTTGAAAAGTAATTAACTTATTGCTATAATGGTGTTTTTCCATTTTCTTCATGAACAATGACACCAAACAAAACCAAATATGATCAGAAGTGTTGAGCTCACAAAGCATGACAGAATTGCGCTCCATTTTGTCTATAAACAAAAAAAGAAATAACAACCAGAATAAACTAGTTTGGAATTAAATAAAAGAACAAACAAAACAGCTGAATATTATATAAATCAATGATGTTTCATGATATAAAATGAGTGCAACCATACAATACTTTTTCATATTATTAAAATGCATATTTTATATTTAATTATACCGCTTATAGGGCTGGTTTAGCTCAGTCGATAGAGCGTCAGCCAGGAACACAAGGTTGTTAGTTTGATATCGGACCTCGCCTGCTCAGCGTAAGAGTAGCACAAGGATCTGTGCAGTAAAGCAAGGAGCTGTTGGTAGACGTGTCACTCCACCTCAGACACAAAAACAATCTCCTTGGTCTAGCACTAGTGAAAAGGGAATAGACTCCCTTGCTCTCTGGCTGATACCAACTTTAGGTCATCCCAATGACTTTACTTTACTTTATACCGCTTATACACTGAAATGTAGTAATGTGCTGTATTATTGTAAATGCCTGAAGTAAGTATATTTTTGTGAAGCTCTTGAATTAATATTTTTCTTTATCTAGGTTTATACACTTAAGTACTCTTATGTACATTTAAGATACACTTATATAAACTTATATATATTTAAGATATACTTATATACGTTTATGTATGTTTAAGATACACTTATATATACTTAGGTATATCTAGAATATAGACATCATATGAATACAAGAACCATAGCAAACAAGAGCTAAAATATCACAAAACCATTAATGGATTGACTTTTGTGTAGGCATGGAAAAACTCTGTCAATGCCACCATAGAAGGTGTAAAAATGCTTCTCAGTCCTCATCCTTTAAAATCACTAAGACCACATAGAGAAAATTTAACAGAGAATGATGTTTACCACATCTAATAGCAACCCTTGCACAAGCATCATCCCATGTTACAACCCGCACTAATGTCAGTGATGAAACGGACATCACCAAATTTTACAATGAGCAATCTTCCCTAGTCCATCACATTTCTATAAACAATGTCCTCATCATTGAGGGAGACTTGAATGCTCAAATAAGGAAATGTAAAAATAATAAATTCTCTATTCACAAACAGAAACAGTGAACATCTAGCTGTATTTTCTTTTAAGAACAGGCTTGTATGCCTAAACACCAAATATCTGAAAAGGAAATTGTGAACTTATTCCTAACCAAATAACTCAAAAGCACAGCTAGATTATATATTAATAAACAAGAAATGGATAAACAGTTCTATGAATTGCAAAGCATACTCCTTTTTTGAAGGATTATCCACCAATCACAGAATCGTCTCAGTAAAGTTACACCCGAGTCTACACAGAAATAAGAAGCAAACCAGTAAATCTGTATGATTTGACTGGTCCTCACTTGCCAACAATGATATTGCAATCACTATTTGGTAACAGTAAGAAACAACTTCAGAGACATCAGAAAGACATATTCCAAAAGACGTATATGAAAATTGTGTCACCACCCACTTAGAAGCAGCAACTGAATGAATACCAACCAAACAAAAAGCCAAATATACAGTTCCCTGGGAGATGAAAGCAGTTAGAGAAGAATGAGATGACATAAAAAAAGCACCCTTACATAAAAAAAACAGCAAACAGTAATGTACTGAATCTTAAGAAAGCACTGATAGAACTAGCTAAAAAATACAAAAAAGAACAACTAGAATACATCCAAGGCCAAATAAAAAAAATTCTGTTGAAAATAGACAATCACAATTAGTATGGCAGATAGGAAATGAAGTTAGTGGTAGGTAAAAGAACATTGAGACCAAAGATAAAAGCTGCTAGCCAAGAAGATAGACATCTGAAATGGAAAGAACACTTCCAGAATCTACTGGGAAACCCTCCTAAAATCACAGATAATATTACTCAAGAAATCATTAATAGCCAACTAGACATCAAGCTAAGACACTTTACAGAGGATGAACTTGATGAGGTCCTAAAAACAATCAAAAGTAGAAAAGCTGCAGGTCTTGACGAAATACTTCCTGAAGTATGGAAGACAAGGAAATTCAATGACATACTTCTTCTATTATGCAATGCAGTGTATAAACAAAATACAATAGAAAAAATGGATGAAAGGCTGCGTCTCATTTCAAGGAAAACAGACCTTCAAATCACTAAGAACTATAGAGGTATAACTTTTACTGCTATAGCTGCTAAGGTTTATAATGCCCTTCTTGTTTTCAATTGCATCTGATCTGAAAAAAAGAGAAAATTCTTTGGAAAAATCAAAAATGGGTTTTGTAGAATTTGATCCCCAACTTCTCAGCTTCTGACTATTTGTCAAAGAGTTTGAGCAAAAAATCTGGAGGTAAACATTTTTGTTTGTAGATTTCTCCTAATCATTTGATGCTCTACACCAGGGGTCACCAAACTACAGCCTGCGGGCTGGATCCGCCACGCAAAAGCATTTTATCAGGCACGCCATTGGTACTTGAATTTCTTTGTTAAAACGTATGGAACGCGAGGCGTTCTGATACCATTAAAAGGTTAAATCCTACTTAATGGACATAAATTCCACCATCCTATGTCATCCCGCTGAAAGAAAAAAAAAATACCAAAAATCAAGGAATTAACCGAATTTAATGAAATTTTCAGTGTTGATATATTAATGAATAAACATTATAATGCACTATTTATTTTATTTAAAACTTTTACATTTTTTTCAGGTCAATTAATTTTGAACCACAAATTTTTTGTGAATCTTTGTTATGCCTCAAAGATATGTGGTTTAAAGTCAATCTGACCTGAAAAAATATAAGAGTTTTCAAATAAAATAACTAGTGCATTATATTGTTTATTCATTAATATATTAATACTGAAAATTTCATTAATTTCACTTGATTCCTTGATTTTTAATATTTTTTTCTTTCGGTGGGGTGACATAGGATGGTGGAATTTATGTCTGTTAAGTAGGATTTAACCTATTTAAATTTAAATATCATGTTAAGCTTACTAAATCCTCATAGACTTGACTATGGAATTAACCCATCGAATGAAATTGACTGATAAACATTTGAAAGCAATTCTCTTGGTTGGATGTAGCAATTCCAAACCAAACATTGGAGATATCTTGAAAGGCAAACTTCAGTTTCACAAATCTCACTAAACCTTTCTGCTAATGTTGCGTTCTTTGATAATGTTTTAAAATGTTGGTTAAATTTGTTTTTGTGCATCTTATGCCACTCATCCATGAATATGACATGGAAAGATAAATTTTGTTTGTGAACTCAGATAAAATAGAGTTTATGTGTTTTAAACAAGATGGAAACATCTCCACACTAGATAGCAAGACTTTGAAATTAGTAGACCAGTTCATATACCTAGATAGTAATATCTCACCTACAGAAAGCAATGTCAATATATGCATAGAAAGGCATGTACTGCTATTGATATATTATCGATCATATCTTCTTATTATAATGGAGATTGTGTGTTTGTCTGTCTGAAGCCGAAACTAAATCACTACTCAAGTCACAATTCCCTTAGTTATTGACGTCACATTCACCATGAATTTATTTTTATTTAAACCTCAGTTATTGATAAAATTGCTATACCTTATTAATACTTTTGACTTTATCTACATTCTAATAACATGCAATTGTATTTATATATGCAACAAAATAGCGGGTTACAGTGTGAACAGGAAAGCTAATTTGCATATTGATATTAAAAGTTTAATTTTATTAAATATGCGCTTGGTATTATTGATTTCTAATTGTTTGTTTTTTTCTTAATGAATATGAGCAAAAAACTCGGGGATAAATCTTAAAAGAAATCCTTTAATATAAAGAAATAACAGTAATTTTATTCTTTACTTCCTAATTTAACTAAATAGTTAAATTAGGAAAATTCAGCAATAAAAGGAGGGAGTGATGAAAAATGATGGAAGACTTAGTTTCAAAGTTGTTCTATTCCCTCTGTTTCAAATCATCTTATTTGGATTTTTATTTAGTTTCAAAAGTATTTCAAATTTAACATTTTTCATTACATTAAAATTCAAATACTTGCACCCAGAGGGTGCCTATATTTGCTAGTATATATAAGAGGAATAAACACCTACTTCTAAACAAAACGAAAAATCTAAGAAAGTCCGTTTGGTGTAGGGGTTATGGTCCTCGCCTGTCAGCTTGACAGTCAGGCTTCGAATCATGCACAAGGCGGTCTTCCTATCTATAGCTCTGCTGATGAGGCCTAATAGGCCGAAATGTACATACAGAGATTGATTTTTCTCGATTTGTTTAGCCTTACATTTGAATAGGTATGCCCGCCTAATTAATTAATTATTAATTAATTAACTTTCAAAATTAGGTACGACTTCAATTAAGCACATTCTCCCATATATATATATATATATATATATATATATATATGATCAATAATATATCAATAGCAGTACATGCCTTTCCTATGCATATATTGACATTGCTTTCTGTAGATGAGATATTACTATCAGGTATGGGTAAAATAGTAGGGCAGACTGGGCTCTTTAACCTCGGATAGGTAACCAGTCTAGGAGAAGGAAAACTCTGAATTTGAAAAACCTGAGGTCAGTCGTTGATTGGGTTTGTGGCATTCCTTGTGCACCAATTCTTTCCTATCGACTGTGCCAAAAAGTGCGAAATGGTCCAACACAAGCCTTCACCACTATAAACAAAACACTGTGTTGGTTGGTCACTGAATGAACCCTCATGCGTCGAAAATCGACGAGAGAGTCCATTTATATATATATATATATATACGTTATTTACAATCCAAAATGTGACATTGAGTAAAGAACTCCAACAAACACCATAGGATCTTGCTCAACAACCTGATGATTGCTATTTAGCATGAAACCTGGGTCGCTGTTAATAATGAACATTGATCTGTGAAAACATTGTAAAATAAATAAATATTAGCTCTTACAATTTGTGATTGAGCACTGTATTTTCTTTGTTTCATCACAAAAAAATTTTGTTTTTACATATACCTATATATATATATATATATATATATATATATATATATATATATGAGAAAGAAAATGACAGTTTGGAAAATCAGATTGAAATGTTTCACCTATGGTCTAATGTCATCAGAATGAAAATTAAATAATTACTAAAAATGGATCTATATTACAAGTGAGAGAAGCATGATAAGTTGCATAGAGAGCTTGAATGTTTAATTTATTTGTTTTGTTTATTAATATGAAAAAAAAAAATAATAAAGCAATGGATTTTATAAACTGTCTTCTGTCTCATTCCATTGGATTTCTTTTAAAACTATATTCATATATATATATAGTAGTCTGCGGAGTGGCCTATTGTCCATATCAGCCAAACAGTGTGGGAGTCTATCCCCTTTTTTCTAGCGTTAGACCAGGGAGATTGTTTTGCTGAGGTGGAGTGCCACATCTACTCTCAGCTCCCAGATGCTTTATCGCACAGATCAGATTACCCAAGCTGTGCTACTCATGTGCTGAGTTGGTGAGGATTGGTATCGAACCTGAAACCTTGCAATTCCTTGGTGAATGCTCTACTGACTGAGCTAAACCAGATGATTAAAAACAGTTGAAATCAGTAAAATATATTGCTCTGTGCACATGAATACAGAGCAGTATCATGATATTTCAATTATGAAATAATACAAGGTAAATTTAGATCACCCATGGCTGAGTTTTATGCACACAATTTTTATCAACATGTTCATTGAATTCAAATGAATTAAATATCTGTTTACAATATCTTATGCAATATTTAAGTCAGCTAAGTCACATTGCTCAATCTGGCTACAGATTACAAAGTAAATATTTACTTTCGTGGCAACATTTTGATACTAATTCCAATTTTTATTCAACAGATTCCTAGGTTTACAAAAACTTAAGCAATTTTTCTTCTAAGTACAATTTACATTGTTTGGATCCCTCATTATAAGGTGTTGTGACTCAAGTATCAGAGTTAACAGAGAAATAATAGGAAGGAACACAATGAGTATTAAAGATAGGGAAAAAGTTTTACTAAGCAAAGATACAAGGTGAACAGAGTAATTAGCAATTGCTAGGTTGAATTAACAAGTTCTATAAGATCCCGTTGTTTCTCTCTTCTGAGATTCCATCAGACATTATTTATAGGAAAAACAGATAACTCCATTCTCATTATTTAGGTACTATATGATACAAGCATAGACTCTTTTTAAAATGGCCACTTAATTTCTGGTTCTTCACTATACTTAGTTCTGGTTCTTCACTATACTTTCTTTATATTCCCAAATGTACAAAGTCTCATACAATTGGTATAGGTAAATAGATAGATAGATAAAATGGAAAGCATTTTATCAGCTCTTGCATCTAAAAATTAGTACTGCATCAGTGAACATGATCTACCAACTATGCTAGTTAGAAGTCTAGTCCTCAAAAGTATATGAACACAAGAATTCATCCCACAAGTAAAGCGAATAAAATGGCATTACTAAAACTGCCATGAATAGGAATATGATTGGATAAATTGAATAAACCATTAGAAATAGTAAATCCTGATTGGACAATGCTAGAGGGCCAATTGGACTTGGCCTCTATAAATGGCCTCTTTAAGTATTGGTTAAGCACATGAATAGTTACTTGGAAATCATGAGTTCAATCCCCATGGAAGGCAGTTGGAGGGCTAATTGAGCTCAGATTATTTACTCACTTTGTTTATATAAAACTGAATGCCAGGAAAACAGATTCTTGGACTGGTTTGATGGAATTCCTGATGTACATAGATTCCAAATTTTAGGTTTCAAGTTTTTGCAAATATTCTGACCTGGGTACCAATAGATGGTTTTCAAGCTTGTCTCAGAGATTATTTTGCTACTGTATTGTTACTGGGTGTTCTAGTACTAGGTAGTTCTGGATAGTTCTAGTTCTGGGTAGTTCTAGTACTAGTGTTCTAGTACTGTTCAAGGAAGAGTGCAGTGGGTACTGGTTAGAGTCATAGGAAATGGACTCATCGACCTGAGTTCAAATCCTGGATGAAGCCACAGTTCACATAGCACTAATACCCTTGGAAAAGGTATGGTTCCAACTATTCTCCCTCCAGCTATGGGTAAATAGTAGGACAGACTGGACTCTTTAACCTTGGTTAGGAAACCAGTCTAGGAGAAGGAAAACTGAATTCAAACCTCTTAAATCTCCACTTGGGGTGGTCACTATTAGAATAGGCTCAGGCCTACTTAGTGATCTATTTCAATTTCACTTTTATTTATTTCTAGTATAACCTTATGCCATACTAAGTTAGACCTAGTGAATATGAAGCAAGCAGGCTCTCCTCTCTTGATAAGTGTAATACAATTTTCTTACTACTATTTCGCACATTTGACTATATACTATAATAAGCTAAGCCTTAAATATGAATATTTTGAAGTTTTAGCTAATATAAAAGCTAGAAATCAGAAGCTCCATTCTTGGAGCTAAACAGCTTAGGAGCTTATTGTCACAAACTTGCCAAAAAGAAAGCTTCTGATTTCACTCAAAAACCAAATTTCTTCTCTATAAAGTTTTAGCAAATATTCTGAATTGTTTGGTGATTGTCTTGTGTTATTGGTAATAAAAAAAACTCATCATATATATTCAATTCCTTAAAAGTCTATTAAATATTTTTTTAATGTATTAAAAGGTCCATTATTATTATTCATTAAAAATCTATTATAGATGTACTGATCATGTTTTCCAGGACGCAGTTTAACTTCTTTTTTTTTTTTTTACAAAGGATTAATGTGTTAAATCATACTTAAATCATGAATGATTCAAACTATTCAATATCAGTTCTACTCATTAAACGGATACGGCTGCA
>CM042141.1:7766097-7796097 GCA_023376005.1 Doryteuthis pealeii | reverse complement strand
GCACAAATGTGTGCCAAACAGCTGGTGGTCTCAAGCGTCAAATAAGAGATCACAGTGATGCGTATGCAATGTCTGTCAACTCAGTCAACACCAATCATTATGTGTGTCAGATATGTTCTAATTTATTTAAGTCACTGGCATGATTGAAAAGTCATGAACGAGCTCACAAACGGACAATGAATGACGGAATGGCAGTCGCCTGACAAGACGTTGCGATCAATATGTATCCATATATATATATTGTGTGTGTGTGTATATATATATATATATATATATAGTAATATTGATGATATAGTTTGGTATATTTATAAATAAAAAATGCTCAATATCAATGATAGACCATATATATCTAATTTATGATGGTATAAAATTTTGCAAATTGGAAATCATTAATAACTTAAAATTGGTTAACTTTAAGACTTTTTTGGTAGCAGTTTGGTAGCAGAAGGAGGGAAGCTCTAGAACTCATTTTACAGACAAAAATAGATTACAAAAAAGTTGCCATATTTTGCGAGCGACCACCCAAATTTGGAAAGTTAAAAATGTCATAACTCCGCCAATTTTTGGAATTGGAAGCACAAATTTTGGGTATTGTCTAACTTTATGATAATCCACACATGGACAAAATTTCAGAAAAATTGAAGGAGAAAATTTAACAAATTTTAACAAAATTTTGTAGCTTCACTATATATATATATATATATATATATATATATATATATATATATATATATAATATATATGTGTGTGTGTGTGTGTGTGTGTGTGTTATATACATATATGTATTTTACTTTAAAACAAATATTGCTCATTTAAAAACCAAAAAACTGCAGTAAATACAGTAGTGAATAAAATAGTGCTCAGTACAAAAATACTAGAGAGCCAATATAATAATAATATCATTAAAAGGTAAAATGAATAAAATTAACCAACCTACAATTTTTATTTTTTAGTATTGGTTATTAAATATGAATATGGTGGTAATCTGATTTTATATTACATTGTCTCCATTACTAAAGCATCCATAGTCATGAGACTACATCACATGACCAAACATTAAATCAGTCACCAATTGGCATAGCAAGAAATTTGCCTTATGGCAACATTTTGATATTAGTTCTGATCTTTTGTTTAGCAGAAATTCCTTTCTTGTGAATTTGATAATCCTTAAATTCTTCTCTAGGCTAAGAATTACACATTTTTGTACCCTTATTGCATAAATATATTTTCCTTAGGATTGTCCATTTTATTTGTGGTTTGATTCCACTTTTCTCTTTATACTCCCACGTATTCTTTGACAACGTGACATCATTGGAAAATATCTTTTATTTTTAAATAAAGATTTATGCTTATTAAACATTTATTTAAATGTTTTCAGAAAATATTGATATTTTGGTAGTTTCTTCCGGACATACATACACATCAACTGCCCTTTATATATGTATAGATTGTTCCTTTATTTATATTTTATTTGTTTATTTTGTTATTTTATATTATCTATTTTTATCTAGTTATTATTCTATTATTTTTTCTTTATTGAATTTTTAAGTTTAAAAAAAATGATTCTAGTCTTTTTAGGTGGCTTAATAATTAAATTAATTTGTTTTCATGCCTACAATTGGATATGAATTCTGATTGTTTTTTAAGCAGGTTGTTTTGCTCTAGGAAGTTGATTATGGATATTTTTCTTCTAGCAAAAGTTACAGTACTTTGATATGTTGATGTAAGCTGGTGCAATTTTTCTTACTTTCCAGGTGATTTTTGGTCTGTTTTGGTTTGATTTTTTGAATTCCCAGACTGACAATTACCAAGTGCCATTTACTTTTTGTTTACACTATCATAGCTTAGATATATATGCTCTATCACTGATATTGAACATTTATTTATGAATATAGCAAACTTTATTATCAATATATATATATATATATATATATATATATATATTAAGAAATTTGAAAAAACAAGTGTTCAAAAATAAGATGAATTTATTTATCGACGCTTAAACGTTTTGGTTTCTTTAAACCTTCATCAGGATGTATTATGGGGTGAAAAAATTGATGGATGTTTTATAGATGACAGGATAATACATCTTCATGAAGGTTTAAAGAAACCGAAACGTTTAAGCGTCGATAAATAAATTCATCTTATTTTTGAACACTTGTTTTTTCAAATTTCTTAATATTGTCGGATTTATTTCCATATTTACTCCCATATATATATATATATATATATATATATATATATATATATATATATATATATATAAGCAAATAAACAAATAATTATGAAAATATTTATCTTAAATAAAAAAAGTGCTCAGATATATATATATATATATATGAGAAGAAAACATTTTAAAAATATAACAAACACAGGATGTTATGATTAGGGGAAACAATCATAACATCCTGTGTTTGTTATATTTTAAAAATATTTTCTTCTCATATTGTCGGATTAATTTCCTCACCGTCTTTCCATATACATATATATATATATAAAGATATGAAAAAACAATGTATTTTTCATTATGGTAATATGTCAACTTTAAAAAAAAATTCTTCAGGGTAGATATAATACATCTATTATATCTGCTCTAAGGATGTCTATTTTAATCAGAAAACGTTGATACTATATCATATATCAAAAATACAATTTCTGAATATTTTAAAAAAATATCTTAGATTTACATACCATTATATTTATTTCCATTTTTCTCTAATATATATATCATCATCATCATCATCATGTCGCACAAGCAGCATGGATATCCGTGACAATCTCTCGCCAACCTTCCCAATCACTCATTGCCCTTGGGAGGTCCTCTGCGCAGCATCCAGAATCCCCGCATAGTTGGTCAATGTAGGTCCTTAGTAGGTGTCCTACGTTAGCATGTCCATGTGTTGGCTTCCACAGGAGAACATCGCTTATGAGCTCATCCCCGCTTCTCCAGCAGTGTCCTGCATGCCTACTCTGTCTCACCCACCCGGATGGTTTGTGAGAGCGGGGGCAGGTGACCATATAGTTGTTTCTTTGTGGGGTACTGTTTCCACGACTTGTTCAGGACTGCACGCAACATTCTTCTGCAAGTCCCATCTAGCCTATTCTCAAGGCACTTCGTCAGGGCCTAGGTGGTGCAGCCATACAGCAGTACTGATATAACCACAACCTGGAAGAATTGTCGCTTTAGCTTGTCAGTGAGATCGGATTTCCATATTACTGATAATTTGTTTGTGGTCACCCATGCCATTCCTATACGTGTATTAACATCGCTTTCTGTGGATGAGATATTACTACCTAGGTATGTGAACTGTTCCACTGGCTTAAGAGGCTTACCATCAAGTCTGGAGATGTCTCCTTTCTTTTTGAAGCACATGAACTTGGTTTTATTGGGCTTCACATAGAGGCCGATATTCTTTGCTGCCTCCTCCAGGCTATGGAGTAGTGACTCAGCCTGTGCCGGTGTATCTGCAAGAAGCGCAAGGTCATCAGTGTAGTCTGCATCTGTGACTGTTTGTGCAGGATATCGCCTGCTTCTTGCGTTTCTTAGTGTAAAGCCTTTTTCTTTTATGGTATCTAATGATGTTCGAAGTGCATAGTCTAGGCATATTATAAATATATATGGTGCTAATGTATCTCCTTGTTGGACTCCAGCGGTGATGTCAAAGAAATCTGTGCCATCAGGTGAGCATACCATTGCTTTAGTGTCTTTGTAGAGCATCATTATAGCGGCAACCATTTCTTTGGGGAGACCGTACGCTAGTAGTATTTGTTCCATTTTGCCTCTGTGTATGGAAGTGCCTTGGGGAAGTCTACGAATAACAGCGTTGCCTCTAGATTCTTTGCTCGAACCCCTTTTATGATCCTTCGAATAGTCAGGATCCGGGAGGTTGTGGATTGATTTCTGTGGAATAACAATTAACAACAAAGTGAATATATATACACATTAGATATCACTGGTTCTTGCTTTTTATGCAAAAATATGAAGATTTGATTTATATTTGAAGATATTTCAAAATTAAAATATACATAGAAATAGCATTGAAATTCTACTTTAAAATTTTCAACATATGTAAATCTCAAAATTAAACAAATCAGTACACCAGGTTTCCACCCTCTACCCAGGTGTCGCTGGGTAGGCACTTCTAGTTTAAAATAAAAGTAAGATAAATAAACAGATAATAAATAAATGAGATGAATAAAGTAAATAAAAACAACAAACAAATAAACAAAAAATAAATATGAAGAAAATAAAACCTCAAAAAGCAAAACAAAATAAACAAAACTGCATAGAATGCATATAATAACTACCTTTCCTCATCCAAACTCTTGGGTGAAGGACTGTCAAAAAGCGAAAGTAAATCTGAAAATCAAATAACAATAATATAAAAAAATAAAACTAGAATAAATTAAACATAATAGAAGAAATAAATTAACACATCACAAAATGAATACAATATAAATGGGTAAATAACCATGCAATATAAACTAGAACACTCTTCCCATTATGACCCACAAACTAAACCACCCTTTTCATGATGCACCACACAACACTATATAAAGAAAATATGCACAGATATAAATTACTAGTATTGAGAATCACATAGCCAAAAAAACTGACTGTTACCAAGTGCCGTTAACTATATCTACACTACCCTAACTTAATATATATATATATATATATATATATATATATATATATATCAATAAAGGAAGAACTCAATACAGTAATCCCATAATAAATTTATTTCGACAAAATTGGGGCCCATATAAATCTAAGTTGATTTAAACCGGCTCTCCAAATTTTTGCCTCATCAGATGGGTCTCAATTAAAAATTTGGGGAGCCGGTTTAAATCAACTTAGATTTATATGGGCCCCAATTTTTGTCGAAATAAATTTATTATGGGATTACTGTATTGAGTTCTTCCTTTATTGATAAATATTGCTCTGTATATAATCTAAAAGGTTATTTTACATTGAGCTCTCTTTAGTGATTTATGATTCACTGTATTTATACATACTGGATCATCAATATTAGTATAGTGGATCTTGAAATCACATATAGAATCATCCCTTACTACCAAGTTTTGGATAAATCTCATATATATATATATATATATATATATATATATATATACTAGCAAAAATATGCATCCTTTGTCGGTTGCAAGTACTTAAGTTTTAATGTAATAAAATTTCATAATATCATATCATGATAAAATATCATATTAAATTAGAAAAACTAATGAAATTTAATAAGAATACATATAAATTTTTAATTTGTTGATAAGTTTTGGAACTGAGAAAAAGAAAAGAAAAAGAAAAGAAAAAGTGAAATAAGTGTATTTATCGTGTTTGATTATGTTTGATTATCGTAAAGTTATCCGTTATAAAGTTATAAACAAACACAATAAATACACTTTTTCACTTTTTCTTTTCTTTTTCTTTTCTTTTTCTCAGTTCCAAAACTTATCAACAAATTAAAAATAAATAATAACATTTTACTTTCATAATTGAGATTTCTCAGTTCCAAAACTTATCAACAAATTAAAAATAAATTTCACTCTGATGAAGGTCGAATTGTTTATTTAATAATAATAATAGTTTGAATCGTGTACACATAGATAAACTGACCGAAACACATGTGTAAGTGATATTGATGAAATTCATCTTTTATTATCCATTCTGTACTTTCTTTTCTTTATTCATTCTTCCTCATATCATTGGGTTCAATTCCAATTCCATTTATATATATATATATATATATATATATATATATATATGTATATATATATTATATATATATATATATATATATATATATATATATATATATATATATATATATATATATATATATATATATATATATATAGCAAGAGGCATACATTTTAATATACATAAATAGATATATCTATACATGTATTTAATAACTAAAAATAAAACTTAATGTTACTGGTAACAGTATACACCAGACCATATTAACTACGTTATGGATACATAACCATCTAAATTTGAAAATTCTAATGTGACAAAACATAATAGAAAAACTGCAAATAGTCAGAACCTCTCAATCCCATGGACAGAAAGCATCTTTGATATTAAAAGCAAAAATTTCACTAGATTTAAAGGAAAAAAAAACAAAACAAACAAAACAAATCATTATTAAACCCTCACAAATGATTAATGGTAATGGAAAGAACTTGAAAAGAAAATTTCAGTCAATTTTTATATAAAATTGAACCAAACTTAAGAAACCTTGTATGATGCCAAGAAAAAAAATCAATAAAAAACTAATAAAAAAAACCTTTGATTTTTAATAAAACATGTTTATATATAATATATATATATATATATATATATATATATATATATATATATATAATGGTGGGTTGAAAAGTTCATACTATGATGTCATAGCTACTTTTGATGACTTTTTTGACCAATAGGATCCAAGCACTAAACTTTTCAGCCCACCCTCATACACACACATCCACATATACAATTTTGCATTCTTCAGTTTTTTCATAGTCTTTAGTCTCATTGACATTCTATATTTTTTTATGTAAGTGTTAGTGTCCATAATGATACTAATGTCTATAAAAAATTGAGGAATGTAAAATTATTAGTAAAGCACAATAAAATTCAACAAGTTAATAAAAAAACAACATCTCATAAAAAATACCCAGGCAGCATGGGTTACAAATCCTGGACATGGCTGTTTGCATTTCCCATAATGCTAATACCCTTGGGAAAGGTATGAATCCAATTCTCCCTCCAGCTATTGGTAAATAGTAAAACAGACTGGACTCTTTAACCCCAGTTAGACAACCAGTCTAGGAGAAGAAAAACTCTGAATTCAAACGTGTTAAACTTTGCTTAAGAAATTGATCTTGTTTTGCATCCTACTCATGTGGAGCAGTTGGTCTGTATATATATATATATATATATATATATATATATATATATATATATATATATATATATAATAATAAATAAGTTGATCCACAGACACGTGTTTCGAGGTTTCACCTCTCATCAGTTTGGCTACAATTTAACAGCTACCTCTAGCCGGGATCGAGACATGACTGAATTTTCGTCTGCCAAGTCTCTTACCCATACGGCCATTAGTGACTGACAAATTTTAGGAGAATATTTAATTGATACATTTCTAAGTGGAAATGAATTCACGAGAGTCCTCTAACTCTGTAAACAAAGTGAGGGTTAGCTATACGCCAGACAGTGAATTTACAATTAAATTCCTATTTAGAGAACTCAACCAAGTGGGAGTATGTGGATATTTGTGAATATATATATATATATATATATATTCACAAATATCCACATGCACACACACACACACACACACATATATATATTCACATGCATACACACACATATTCACATGCACACAAACACATACACACTCACTCACATATGATGTCAAAAAGATATGTTATCCTACGAGTATCATAAAATGAAACTTTATTCATTTTACATTATCTACTTCATTTCTTTCACTCCTCTCTTCTTTCTTATCCCCTACTTCTTCCAATTTTCTCTTTCCCAATCTTTTTTTGTTTTCTCACTTGTGACTTACCTGTGTGCAGTGAACAAATACAGAAATATCTATGTATATGGTTCTGCATTGTTATGTACATCTCGTACATATCACAAATGCCCAAATGTACTGACTGTTTAAAAAAATAGAAAGATAATATACGGTTAGGAGTTATGGACAAGGAATTTGTCTTTTAGGTATTTATGATTGATGATAATAACTACAATCATTTACAATCAATTCCCCCCCAAAAAACTGATCTTTTTCTTTATGTCCAAATTTGGAATCCACAAAAAAAATAAAAAATAATATAAAATAAAAATCCCTCACTGAGAAAAACTGAATATTTTAAAATGAAATATGATTAATTTGTGGCCAATCAAAAGCTTCCATTTCATTCCATTTTGATTCACTTTTTGTCATAAATAGGAAGCGGAAAACCCTACATGGTCAGTAGAAACTAGGCTTCATGGTGAGGGTGGAGTCTCCATAGTGTAGTGGTTAATGCGTGGTTAATGCTCTGGACTGCAACACTGTTGTAAATGAGTTTGAACTTCAGTCATGCTATTACATTCACTTTGAAACTAATACTCTTGGGAAAGGTATGAACACCCTCATCCTCCTAACTATCGGTTTAATAGTACCACTACTGTTTTTATACAAGGATGGCTTTGGTATTAAATAATCTATGATAATCCATGGAGGCTTATATGCCATTGAACAAAGAAACCAAAGTGGATTTCATAGTAGATGCTGTCATTCTAGAGTAGTAGTTCTCAACTTTTTTTTTTTACCTATGGATCTTTTTGATACCTATTTTATTCTGGTGGGTCACCTCTTAGCCATTCAATGTTTAAAAATCCTATTGTATTTTCATAACTAAATATTTTTTGCTTGCCTGGACCCCCCCCCCAAAAAAAAATTTTTTTTTTATGGCCCTAAGACAACTTCAACTAGAAAAGATAACATGTTTAGATCATTTGTGAAAAGAGCACTACATGTCCCATAGTAGCGGTTACATTTGCACATAAATTTCATAAATGTAACAACTATTATAGGACAGAAGTAGTATTATATAATACCATAGCAGTAATTCTCTACCAATGGATCCCTTTGATTCTTATTCTACTATGGTGGACTCCCATAGCCATTCAATGTTTAAAAATCCTATTTTATTTTTATAACTAAATATCTTTTGCTTGCCTGCCCTCCCCTATTATTACTATAATTAGTAATAAATGTACTAAAAATTCATTCAGACAAGCACACAAAAGCAGTTGTATGGCCACTTGCCTCCTATCTGCTGGAGAAGCAAGGACAAACTCATAAGAGATGTTCTCCTGTGGACACCTACACATGGACACACAAGTAGACCGACCAACCAGCAAAAACTTAAATCAAAGTTCTGTGCGGATTCTGGATTCTGTGCAGAGGACCTCCCAGGGGTGGTGACCAATAAGGACAATTGGAGAATGAGAGAGTCATGAATATCTGTGCTGTCAGTGTGACCTAATAATAATGATTATTTATTGATTTTTTTTATGTCTGCTGATGATTTTATTTTTTTATAATGTTTTTTTAAATATCTATTTTTGCTTTTTATCGCCTTCCATAAATGTAATTGTCAATCATAATTAAGTAAACTGAACATTAGCCATTGAGCAATGTTTTGCATAACAGTCTAGCAAGCCATTGCTAGTAAGTTTGTTCTAAGTAGATGCTTCATGGATCTGGCTTTGTAGGAAAATTGGTCTAGTCCATCAATGAGGAATCTTTTTAAAGGCCAAATTGAAATTTATTATCTACTAATAAGGCCATACTTGATAAATCAATAAACTTCTAATATGTTTGCAACAAAATCAAAAGTTTAAACTTTTAGTTAATAACTTACTCCAAATGTAATTAATATATACTACTTAAAAGAAAGGACAAAATCTTATATAAGGTGAACAGAAATTCGTCGGGAGAACAGAAATTTGTAGGGTCAGACAGCTGGACCTCTCCACTAAAAAGACGTTCTCCCAACAGCCAAACTCCCCTGACCAAGTTCTTCTGCCTGCAACAATTTTTTCTGCAGTCCTCTACCAAAGCTACTCACCTCTTATTCATTGCATGCCTGTGTTTTCATTCGCACGATCAAAATGCAACCATCTTGGTGTGCGAAGGCAGGCCTTAAATAATCATTAACTGCCCTGACCAAGATCCCTCATCTGAGCCAATCTCGCCCAGCGCTGCTATCGCAGTGTAGAAATTTGCATACACACCAACGAGGTAGTCTGACTTCAAGCCACGACTCATGATAAGGAGGATGTGAGTTCAATCTCTGTAGTCACTTGCTACACTCCCCCATGATCTCATTTTGCATGCCAGACATGTTCATGCTCCCTTGTACCATGTACATAATTTTTCTCACTACACCTTACTAACTTCTTGATGACTTTTTGAGATTTTTTTTTTTGTTTTTAGATTAAATTTGGATATTAGGTTCTAAAGAGGAGGTGTGCAATTTTAATTGGTCTTTTGACAAGGCAGTGGAAGGCTGTATATATTTACCCTCCTCTGTCAAGAGCAGGATGTGACACAAGGTCAATTTTCAAGTGGAGTTTTCCTTCTCCTCGACTGGTTGCCTAACCAAGGTTACAGAATCTAGTCTGCCTATTATTACCCACAGCTGGGAGGAGAAGAGATGGATTCATGCCTTTTCCAAGGGCATTAGCACAAAGTGAAATGCAAACAGCCTCATCCAGGATTTTAACTTAGGTCACTGATTCCATTTTTAATGATGATAACCATTATGCTAAGTGCACTTCCTAAGCTGTGAAAGACTGTATGTTCCTTCCCCTGCACAAGATCATTTCACATTCTAGATTCTGTCCTTCTTGGCCAGAATGAGAATTTTTCACTATCCTTCACACACACACACACACACACACACACATGCACACACACATGTTTATTTAGATTATTCGGACTATTGTCCTCATCTACCAAAAATGTATCTTTTTTGTCCGAATAATACAAATTATCAGGCCTCATCTAAAAATTCAGAGAAATTATATATATATATATATATATATACTTTGGTGCGGTACCAAGTTTCTTGGTACAAGGTGATTCTAGGTGGGTCCTAATTCTCTACCAGTAGTTTGTCGTAGAGTTCAGGTTCCGTATGAGAGCTCAATGTTTAATTATTGTAAACAGAGCAAAGTTATTTGGGAATAAAAAGGCCTTAAATACCATAAAAAAAAAAAAAAAAAAAAAAAAATTTCCACCAATAAAAAAGACACTTGAAAGAAAGAATGCAATATGACCACCCCTGAATGAGGGAGGTGAAATGTATGAATATAAAATGAGTTTGGCCATGTGCCTGTCTAAATAAAATATATCAGTGGTCTGAAGAAGCTCGTGAGCATACTCGCGAGTGGAAATGGTCCATAACCACGATACCCATGGTATTTAAGGCCTTTTTATTCCCAAATATATATATATATATATATATATATATGAGGGTCATTTTCAAAAGTTCTAAGCCTCAACCAGAAAGAAGAGCCACATTTTACAAAACTAATTCAGATTTCTGTCCAGGTGAGGTCTATACAAAGGTGAGAGGTGGGTGACAAATCTAAAAAATGACTAAACAATTATAAGGTATTTGGGTGAGGTTTAAAATTTTTTAATGGCCCTCGTACACACACACACACACACACACACACACACACACACACACATATGTGATCAATGTTTTTATGTTTATTAGGTGTATGCATATGTTTCTGGGAAAAAACAAATTTTCATCTGTATTTTCAATCTTTTATTTCTTTATAATTATCTTTTAAATTTTATAACTTTACATCTTAGCATAATGTTAGCATCCATGCCTTCTTAAAAAAAGAAAAAAGAAAAGAAAAAGTTCCAATAATCGAAGTTGAGGGTGGGGAATCTTTTCATGTGTAAATGCTACATTGAAATTTATTATCTACTCATAAAGCCACACTCAATAAATATCTATTTTTGCAACACAATCTAAAATATACACTTTATTTAATAACTTGGTCCAAATTTAGTTGATATATATTACTTAAAAGAAATGAAAAATTTTACTAATTTTTAGAGATTTTTTTAAAGAAAGTTTTGGGATGTTAGACTCTAATGGGCAATTTTAATTGGTCTTTGAATAAAGTTGTGAAAGGCCACAGTTGATGATTTAGGAGACCTTATGCAGCCTTAAGGCCATATGTTCCCCATCTCTTGAGTTCAACAAATACAAACACCTTTGTAACCCAAAATAAAATTGCATAAATGTATATAGGGGTTGTGCTTTTTTTTTTTTTTTTACCTTTTTTTGGTTACAGGTAATAATAAGTAACACTAGTGGTTAGTGAGTTTTGCTTGCAGACCATTGTTAGTAAGTTAACTTCTCATTATTCCAAACAAAGCCAAACGTTGTAGATGATATCAAATTGATTAAATTTGTAATGTTACTACTGTCTTTTCATTCAGTATTTTTTTCTTTTCAGTTTTTCTTGTTTTCTCATTTTTCTTTTCTTCTTTCCTTGTGTGTGGGGTGGGGGTGGGGTGCTTTTCCCCCCTTTTTTCCCTCCTTTACATCTTATGTGAGTATGTTTTTTCTAGTCTCTCTTTCTTTCTTTTTTTCCTTTTTTTCTTTTCTTTTTTCCCACTTTTTTCTTTCCTTCTTGTATGTGTTTTTTTGTCTGGCTTAATTTTTTTTCTTCTTGAGTGTTTGTGTGTGTGCGTGTGTGTGTGTGTGTGCGTGTGTGTTTGTGTGTGTATTTCTTGCTTTCTTTCCTTTTTATTTTCTTCTTTCTTTCTTGTGATTTTCTGGATTTCTTTCCTTCTTTTTTCACTTTTGTTTTTCTGGGTTTCTTTGACTTTTCTTGCCATTTTTAAGAGTTTTTTTCTTTCATTTTTCTTTCCCTTTCCTTTCTCTATTTCATTACTTCAGATTCTTTTAAAATTTGATAATTTCACAGAAGAAATGTTTAATGTTTATTTTGAGAGAAATCAAATCCTAATACATGCTCATATTTGCTTAAAATACTTAGTATTATCAATTGCCTCTTGATGTGTTCCTAATCAGTTTATGAATAAATATATGGATAAAATATCCAGGTTGTTATACATTACCATGACAACCTCATAGACAATTGTAAAGTTCTCCCATATCTTTCCTAAAATTCTTTTTTTTCCAATTCTTTATTTGATATAGCCCATACAGGGCAAAAGTCATAATAAATAAACTAGATTTCACATCTTATTTCTCTTTTAATAACTTTATATAATCTCATAGATTCTATCTTTATTGGGGGAGTTTCCATGGCGTAGAGACTAGTATGCTGGACTGTGACATCGTAGTAATTGAATTCAAACTACATTTGTGCTATTACATTTACTTTTGGACTAATACCTTTGGGAAAGGTATGATCCCTCCATCCCCATTCCAGCTTTGGGTTAAATAGTACCTCTACTGTTCTTCTACAAGGATGGCTTTGGCATTAGATAACCCACAAAGGTTGATATGCCAGTAAAACTAAGTAACCAAACCAATCTATTTTTATTATTAAGTTAAACAATTACTTCTTTCATGTTATCTTAAGATACTTAACCTATTCAAAATGTTGTGGGTCCTAATGCCTTGTGTCACCACAAAGCTACATCTAGTTAAAGTCACTACCCACCTGTTGGTGGGGCTCAGAATATACTGAATGCATCCTCTGCAGAGGGATGAGACTCCCCCCAAAATTGGTGTTCTGGGTATGACACTAAATTGCATCTGGTGATGAGGTTCCACTTCTAGAGCTCTGAAGAGTAAGGAGTCACCTTTTCATCCTCTGCATCCTCTGCAGAGGGGGTGAGACTCCCCCTAAAATTGGTGTCCTGGGTCTGACACTAAATTGCATCTGGTGGTGAGGTTCCACTTTCTGAAGAGTATGGTGAGAGAGTATGGAGTCCTCTTTTCATTGCCAGAACTGCTTTGATCTGGAATATGACATTAAATTGCATCTGGTGATGAGGCTTTGGTTCTGGAGATCTGGGGAGTGTAGAATACCCCTTCATTGCCATTACTCCCAGGTCCACTATAACCCAGAATTGTAGTAATTGTAAAGGTGCCATTTATGGGTCAAATAAATCTGTTTGAAAATTATTAGTATTAGATGTGAATTCTTGATACTATATAACTAAATTACTTACATTGGGAATAGTTACTTGAAGCTATAATTGTTGATTGAAAATTACCATTATTAGTTACTTAAAACCATATAATTGTGTGCCACCAAATGAGTATTATCAAATAGAAATAATTACTTGAAACCATATAACTGTGTGCAAAATCTCTTAAGAAACAACTACACAAAAGATAGATATAAATATATAATGAATGTGATTCTCTAATCTTTTGGCATAAAATAACCCTATATCGGTTGAAATGTCATTAGAATTAATCAATCATTAAAGTCACTGCTTGAATTGCGTAAATATTTTCAGTTTTGTGAATTAAACATTTATCTCATTTCCCACTTTAATCAATTAAAAAATATTCTCACTGGAATATTAATTATAATAACAAGAGAATAACTGATAAAATAAATTAGTTTTAGTTTTAATCAATATACAAGTACATAAGTAAGTAAAGTCGTCAGGGTAGCCTAAAGTTGGTATCAGCCAGGCAGCGAGGGAGTCTATCCCCTTTTCACTAGCACTAGACCAAGGAGATTGTTTTGGCGTCTGAGGTGGAGCGCCACACCTACCATCAGCTCCTCACTTTACTGCACAGATCCCTGTGCTACTCATACACAGAGTTGGCGAGGGTCGGTATCGAAACTGGAATCTTGTGGTTCATAGTCGGACGCTCTACCAACTGAGTTAAACTGGCCCTGGTCAGTATACAATATCTACCAGAAATAAGTACACCCCTAACAATTGTTAATTAAAAGTTATCTTCTAAACCATTGGTTCTGAAACAGTGTGCCCAGGCACACTGGTGCACCCCAGAGCTTTTCAGGTGCACTCTGTAGTATTCCTGAAAAATCTATCCAGATATGAAAAGCAAATGTATACTAAGTTACTATATTATACCATTTCTTTACGAACGCTCTGCTTGTTTTGTTGCGACATTATTATGATAGTTATAAGTTACTTTCCTTGCAACTAAATAAAAACACAGATTTTAAACAACTTTATTGAGAAAAATTATTTTATTGCAATTTTCCACCTCATATTTATGTGAACTGGGATTTTCAACCCTCGCAACAATTAAGTGTAAAAAGAGAGGAACTCTTCAATGCATTGATGAGGAAATGAGAGTTTGTCTCTCAAACATAACACCAAACATTGAAGAAATTGCAAGGTCTCATCAAGCTCATGTTTCTCATTAACACAGGAATGAATAAACTTCATAGAGGTATGTTAAGTTTGCTTTTGTTAAATGTTTTTTTTATATATTTAACAGTTAACTTAATAACATATTAGTCCTATTTTGTATACAGTGCACTATCAAGTATCTGTAGTACTGTAAGTGAGCCCAGACTGTATAAAGTTTGAGAACCAATGTTCTAAACCAAAGATACCAGAATTTGATTATTTCTAGTGGAAACCAAAAATAATAATATTGGTTTAGTTGTTACTACAGAGGATATTCGGTGAGTGGGGATTGAAAATACTTACCTCGCCCTCTCGGAGGGGTCCAGTGAGCTTCGGCCACTGGACTGGTAAAGTACAAATAATAGTGTCGATCCCAGGGGGGCTAGGCTGGGTTTATTGCCCAGTGCCTGTAGCGCCCCCCTTGTGAGGGAATGCCGAGGGGGTCAACGCAATTTTTGTTCTTTCCCACCCATCAGCTTTGGCTTGTGGGTAGGCCCACGTTAAAACAAGGCCTTGTGCCCAGTCCATACAAGTGGGGTATGAGACAAATATCCTCACCAAGGTGTAATATTATACTAATACTGAACAAATGCAAGGAAAGATAAGCTCATTTACACATAACAACATTAAATACATACATAATATACATACAAGAAGTATTGAAAAGAATACATAAATGTGTCCCAACAGATAAAATATGCACATATTATTCTATGAACAAATACTATATGAAAGGGGTACAAAATAGTAAAAGACTTACTTGATGAAAATGGACAGTTATATGATGATAGCAAGCAGAGGAAACAATGTCTCTACTATTCAAAGAACAAATACAAAAAGAGCACATCTTTACTGTTACAGGAACAGAGGTAAAAGAGACTGAGAATAATTCTGGTATTGTCACATGTGAGCACAAACATGCCATATCCAAGGGAGATAATTATTTATTGTCTCTACAATAAGATTGCAACACCTCTGTAACCAAAAAGAAAACTGAATAAATATATATAAGAAATGTACTTAATTTTGGACTGCTACAAGTCCAATAAGTATACATGGCAAATTGGATAGTTTTATAATCAAACTGTTTGGTCTGGTATAGAGGACAGAAAAAAAAACTCTTTACAGTTATTAATATATACAGTGTCTCCATAAATTGATACCCACCTAACAATTTTTTTGTAAAAAGCTAATTTTCTTCTAAACCAAAGATATGATTTTATTATTTCTAGTGGAAACATTATATTATCAAAGGAGATATTATTAGGTATCATTCATTGCCAAACTTTACAGGACTGGAACTCTCTAACCAAAAATATGAATGTATAGCAGTCTCAAAATAAGTCTATCTTTTATATAGAATTTTATTTTTGGTTAGAGGTATTACAATGTTATGATGTTCCTTTATAAATAGTAAAATCCTGATATCTTTGTTTTAGAGGAAAATTAACTTTTTATAAAAAATTGTTTGGTGTATTTATTTATGGGTGATACTATATACATAAAAAATATGTGACACATTTATTTGGTTACCTTTAAATTTGTCAGATTTTCTGTTTAATTTTCATAACATTTCTTAGTGGAGTTTCAGGACATTACTCCATAATATTTAACTGATGATATTTTAATATATTTAAATAAATACATACATATATCCTCTGAATATTTGTTTTTCATATTTTTATACTTATATATCTTCAAATTTACTTAGGTTTTTCTTGAATATATATAATTTATATATATACCCACCTAACAATGAGTCCAACAAAAAATACTTGAAGAAGGCCAGAGGGCACATCATCCAAAACATTGTGCAGATAACAATAAAGATGAGGACAGTAGTCAAAATAATACTGTTGTGTCTTTAAAAGGAATACAATCAGACAAGGTTGTAGTTGAGTGGAAGGACCAGTCAACACGTTTGTAGATTTAAGATAGAGAGTTTTATTGTTGAGAGATACAATAAGACAGACAAGGAATAGTGAGGCACACTACTAATCCTCAAAGCATAATGCCGTGCTAACTATATATATAGTCAGACCACATGGGTGAGAGAAAGTGTGGAATATTCCATTACAACAAATAAAAATAATACAAATTATCAAGCCATCTAAAAAATTCAGAGAAATAATAGAATTGAAGTTTTTACAAGTTAGGATTGTTGGAATCTTTGGTGACATAAGGTGTGCTACAATTCCCCACCTGGATTTATAGACTAGCAAAGGTCACATGGTTTATTCCTTTGCCAATCACCAGCCATAATGCGTGGCTGATACACTACTTAAACACTGATACTTGCCACAGTTGTACTTGCAATCATTGAGGAGGGACTTACAATACTCAGGATTCTTTACCAGAAGAACCAAAGGATTCTTTATCAGAGGATTACCAAGGATCCAATTCCACTGGACAAGCGCTCTTGCTTAAAGCCTACAGGATGGCCCATAAGATTGTAACGAGGATGTTTTTATCAAAATCTGCAAAATGCATTCCTTTCAATCCAGTTAGAAAACAATAAACTGTAGCACAGGTTTTATTGATATTTCCAGTATGCACCAAAAGATACTCAGAACACTGAAAGATATCTTTCCTAAATATTTCCAAGAAGTTAATCCTTCACTCTGATTATCCTAATTTGGAAACAAAGTAACACCATTATCTTTATAGGATCTACTTAGCTAAATATTCCACCATTTTTCTAATTCCCATTTTATTGCAAAGAAGCTTGAGTTCATTCATCTTTGTTTTCTCTGTGAGTTTTCAAGTAAAACTTTGCCCTGATGTAGAAATAACATTAAACTCTGAATCATTGCTAGGTTTTTTTTCTGGAAGTTAATTGCCCTTGGAGAGTTCTTTACATGAGTTATTTTAAGATTTTACTGTTTTCTCAACTGACCAGACATCCACTGAACAGAAACTGTTTTAGTGCAATGAACACCTTCTTAATATACTCTTTCATTTTGTATGATTTGCAATTTTAGGCACATATGAACCACCTGGGTTCCATCTAGAAATGTGTAGTGAGATAGCCAATGGCGTGTTATCTCATTTACATATGTGTATTACAGTAGGAGATATATAGAGACAGTTTAGAGGACAGATTAGAATTAGCTACGAGAAGCTGAGACTTAGAGCTATGATATGCTCGAAGAATTACTACTATTGCTACAACAAGGAATACGAAACTACACATCACAACAAAATGAAAAATAGAAAAACATACTTTTAAGACAAATTTAGTTGCTTAGCATTTCAGAGACCTTCTCTTACTCAGTGCCCTCTCAGTGGTGCTTAGAATACATTGTTCTAAATCATCTGCATAGAGGTAAAACTTCCCCTAAGGGGTGTCCTGGGTATGACACTAAATTGCATCTGATGGTGAGGCTCTTGAAATCCACGATTTTAGGCCTACCTAACCTTGCCTGATCATCGAGGTTCTTGCATCCAGAGTGAAATTTCTTGAACCATCTAGTTACTACACTGTGATCAATTGCACCTTTACCTTTCACACAACAAATATTTATGGTTGCTTGCACAATGTTATGTTCCCGCTTGTTCTCGTAAAGCATAAGTTCCTGAATTAGACTATGTTGCACATTCATTTGTGCAGTTTCAAATCCACACAGAGTGAAGAAATGCACAATGGGTCAACACACAAACTACCAAGATACCATCAATTACAGGGGATACATTCTATGACTTAAACTGCTTCAATCACGAGATATACATTTTGCAAACTGGCACGTAACAAAATATTAGAAAAACTTTTGACTCACCCTAGTAATACTATTTTGTGAGTCTTTTCTCTATAAATGATAAGATGTTTTGAAGTAAACCAAATTTAGAAGGAATATACAAGTGGTGTCAAAAGATGAGAGGTGCATAGCGTAATGGTTATTACCATAGAAAATGGCATTGGCAACCAGAGTTCAAGTCCTAGACAGGTTTGTTTGCATTTCATTTTGCAATGATGCCCTTAGGAAACACATGAATCTATCTCCATCTCCATTCTGTTTCCTAAATTGAAAAATATGCTCATCAGCTGCCATTTTGCCACTGTCAATGTCATCATTGATAATGTGAATCTCTGTTTAGAGGACAAGACATTATCTTTTATAAAGCAAGAATCCAAAAGCGCCAGGCCCAATGGATTGAGTAGGGATTTACACAACCTGTTCACCATGGGTAAAAAATGTGACACAAGGTTGCAAGTATCAGGCATCCAATAAGGATTGAACTTGCTATTCATTAGTAATGGATCTGTGTGACTAGCTTGCTAACCATTACACCACGAGGGAAGCCCTACCCAATGGATGGACATATATATATTTATGTTTATATATTATATATATATATATATATATATATATATCTTTTATATTTATGTATGACTTTTAGCTCTCTCTCTCTCTCTCTCTCTCTCTCTCTCTTTATATATATATATATATATATATATACATATATATAACATATAACTATATATATCTCTCTCTCTCTTTATATACATATATATATATATATATATATATATATATATAATCAGGCTACAATATCAGGTTACAATATTTTTCCAAGCCATAATCTTTTTTTATAATAGAATTTACTGAACATATTTGATAAATACAAATTTGATTAATAGGGTATTTTCAAGATTCAATTAACTGAATAAATCAAAATTTCATTTAATCATAAAATCTACTTTTTCTTGGAATGTTTGCTTAAATTCAATGGAAGTATTAATAATGATATTTTTATTAGAAAATGAATGAATATCTTTTAAAAGTTTATTTATCTTGTTCATATAAAATTTTCATAATCTTATATTAACTCTATCTCTAAATATTTGAATGGATTTTCATTTGAAAGTGTAGGATAGGTAGTTTTTGAGAGATGATAATAAACTTAGAGTCAATAACACTATTATAGTAGGTAAAACTATTTATCATTATGTAGTGACCATTTAAATTCTTGTATTTTCTTACTTATCTGGACTGTATACCAATATCTTGGTTTAGTACACAATCAATAGAGTAAATGTATGTATTTACCAACCCCTTCTGCATGAGCAGGATGTAACATAAGGTCAATTTAACAGGTTTGAATTCAGAATTTTCCTTTTCCAAGATTAATTGCCATACCTAGGTTAAATGAAGAGATCTTTCCAAGTAAGCCTTTTACTGTTTTTTTTATTATCCTTTTCACATACTGCTTGTTCATAGAACAATGTGTGCATATTTTATCTGTTGGGACATGTTTGGGCATTCTTGTTAATACTTCTTGTGTATATATATATATATATATATATATATATATATATATATATGTATGAGTAGTGGCTTACCGGTGGGTACGGGTACGATCGTTGGGAGTGCACAATATCCAGGGGTTAAGACTGTGAAATAACAAATACAAAGTGCTCAATACAATGTAGAGCAAAATTTATTCAGATGATGAAACTCGAGTAGGTTACTTTGTATCCATTTCTTAAATATATATATATATATATATATATATATATATATTAAATGTTTTGTATGTGTAAATGAACTTGTCTTTCCTACCATTTATTCAGTGTTAGTGTATCACATACATATATTAATACTAATACGAGGCCTTGGTGAGTGGGGACTTGACTAAGTACCTTCTCCACCTCCAAACATCTAAGAGATTGATTTTAATGGCATGTAAACCCATCTAGGGGTTATGGAATTGCAGTCATTATATGTCCATTCTTACATTTTTTGTGTCATTGTTTTTAAGAGGTTTTTTTTTTTTGCACATGGTCCTATCAAATATGAATAATTTTTAAACAAAATCTATTTGACCCATGGATTGGACCATAACAGGTACTACCATTCTGGGTTACTGGGAGTAATGGCAATGAAAGGGTATTCCAAACTCCCCAGATCTCCAGAACTAGAGCCTAACTATCAGATGCAGTTTAGTGTCATACCCAGGACACCCTTTTAGGAAGGATCATACCCCTTTTCAGGGGATACCTTTAGTGTATTCTAAGCATTGATGACACAGGTACAACAATCTCAATATTAAATAACAAAACTAAAAATTTATTAAACATGTGTATCACCAAACTGTTAACTAAGCAAACAATTCAAGTACTTTATCTGTTTATGAAGGCTTAACATATTTTTTATTAGTATGTCTTCAAAAACAAACACAAAAAGAAATAAAATTGATAAGCACTTATAAGTGTAGAAAATATATTAAACCGAGTAATGATTGTCATCATCGAAACTACTTTTATCATAAAACAGTAAGTATATTAAAAAAAATTATCAAGATCATTTTTGTACAGTACAAGGCTAAATAAGGGAAAATGAGGGTAGGAAGATTGTGCAGTGCCAATCTTTCAATTAGGAAGGGTCTACTGTTATTTTGTTATTTTGAAAGTAATATTTCTGGTTTTATTGTTGTTTTTTCTTTTCTGTCTTTGTTTAGGTTATGTGTGTGTGTGTGTGTGTGTGTGTGTTTGTAAATCTATAAGTGTATATATGTATTTATATATATATATATGCATATGTATATATATGTGTGCCTTTTTTTCTTATTATAAATTGAATTGTCTTATGTACAGTGTTAAACTCTTAATTTCTTTAATTTATAACATATTGTAAAGGGGTTTGATGGAAGAATACCTTTCTTAGGTAAGACCACACTTCTTTTTTTTTTAGGGTAAAATGAGAATTGTTTCCTATCTTAAATAAAGAAGTCTTTTTTTTTGTTCTTAAAAATCAGTATTCAAAACCATAACTTAGGATTGAACACTAACCATTGATACTAATTGTGGAACATGCAACTACCTCAGTGATAAGGCAAACCACAGCAATAGATATATTCTTGTTACTTATGGTTAGAAACTTATAATGATATATAACTTTATTGATGTATTATATTGAAACAGGTTTTTTTTTTCTTCAATGTGATTATTTTTGTATTATTTGTAGTATTCGGACTATTGACCTCATCTTTATTGTTATCTGCATGTTTCGGCTGATGTGCCCTCTGGCTTTCTTCAGATATTTCTTCTCGGGAACCTTCTTGAATTTGGGAACCCCCTCATCGAACTTGGGAACCCCCTCATCGAACTTGGGAACCTACTCTTCAAACTCGGGAATCTTCTTGTCGTAATTGGGAGTCTTCATGGAACTTTGAACCGACCCTTTATTCAGTCCATGGGGGTAGACTGTTCTCATTCCATTAACCATGACTGGGTACAAGTGTTAATTATTCTATGTTACTATTGCCCTTGACCAGGATTGAACCTGCAGCCTAGAGATGACTATCACATAGAACTATATTATCTCAACACCTATAACCACTATGCCATTGGACAATTTAGAGTGAATTTTTTTTTAGTGATTATTTTTTCTCTCCATATGAAATTTTATTTTTATATTCATTTTCTACATTTTTAGAAAGTGTGCTATACATGACAAATTTTTTAACAGGCTTATCGAAATATGAAATGAGGTAAAAAAAAATGTATGATAATTAATTATTTAAGCATACATTCAACTTATTACTTTCTACATTGTTTAAAAATCTAATTATTCAAAGTTACTATCTCTTGATTAGATTTCAAACTAATTTTTATATCAAGGTCTCTTTCATTATTCCCATCATTAGATTAGGCTCAGTTGTAGATCAAGGGTCAGATAACTGAAAGAAGCAAGTTTTATATAGGGGATGGGAATTTTTTTATTTTAAAACAAACAAAAAAAAACAACAAAGTATTTTCATTTTTGTGATTAGTTCCATTCTCATTCTTTTAAAATTCTAAAATCAACAAACCTAATATTCATATTCTAATATTAATAATAATATTTATTTTTTTTAATATCAAATTCTGATATCTAATTTTATTAGATATTAAATTTTCATATAAATTTTAATATTCTAATTTTTATTGCTATTGTTTTTCTCAACAATGAGTTTATCAGCTCAGTTTTTGCTCCCACCATAATTGTCATTAATATTATCATTCAAACATATCTATGTTCTGATCTATGTGTCTGCTGTTATTTCCTTGATGTGAGTACAAACCACTTTACATAAGACTAAAAATTCTGGCTAAGAAAAATGTTTGCTAAATGCTTTTTTCCGGTTTTTCTTTTTCATCATAAACAGACAGAGATATGCAATTGTATTTACCCAATCCCTCCACCAAAAAGCAGGATGCAGCAAAATATCAATTTTTAAGTGGATCACAGCTGGGCTGAATTCAGAGTTTTCCTTATCATATACAATTGCCATACCAAGGCTAAAGAACCCAGTCTGCTCTACTATTTACCTATAGCTGGTGGTGGTGGTGGTGGTGGGGGTAAGTAAAGATGTATTTAGGCCTTTCCCAAGTGTGCATGGTGTATTGGCTAAAATGCTAGACTGCTACATCGTAGTGAGTTTGAACTCCAGTTACACTATTACATTCACTTTCAGACTAATAGCCTTGGGAAAGGTATGAACTCCCTCATCTCCCCATCTATGGGTTAAATGGTACCACTACTGTTCTTCTACAAGCATGGTTTGGCACTAAATAACCCATGGAAACTGATATGCCATTAATAAAAAAAACAAACAAACCCAAATCAAGAGCATTAGTATGGAGTGAAATGCAAACAGCCAACCCCTCTGCACAAGCAGGATGTGACACAAGGTCAATTTATTAAGTGGAGTTTAACAGGTTTGAATTCAGAGTTTTCATACTCCAAAACTGATTACCTACCAAAGAGCCCAGTTTGCTCTACTATTTACCCATAGCTAGAGGAAGAATAGTTGGATTAATAGCTTTTTCAAGCGTATTAGCGCAATGTGAATTGTAAATAACCTCGTCCAGGATTAGAACTCGCGTCGAAGAGTCCATTTCCTTTGACTCTAACCATTACACCATGCACCTCCATAATTCAGGATTTAAACTTGGTCAGCTGATTCCATTTCCTTTAACAATAACTAGAGTTCCTCCTTATGCATAAACAAATAGTTGGATCACTTGATTTTGGGAAATGAATTCACTTAATTAAAACTTAAAGAAGGAGAATATCTTAAATTAAAATTCATACACAATTTATATAAAAATTAGAAATTTCATCAACTGAATGAACTTTGATAAATACTTCATTAAAGGATTATTGGAAACATTTTCCAGAGAATTATCCATTAATATCATGGAACATCTTTTTACACTGGAAAAATTTGAAAATTTTCTTTCTCACAACATGTAATTGACCAGCAAGATACTCTACCTACTTCTATTGGCACTGTTTGAAAATAAAATGAAATAAAACAAAGTTTTAAAAGAAAAAAAAACAAGGTAAATAGCACAATAATCTATGGCTAATTTTGTTTAATCCTTGATACATCGGTTCTCTTTCCTTTTATACTATTTTGAGACCCCACCCCCTTATTAACTTGAATATTTTGTATTCTCCCTTTGAATGAACTTAATCATTTTGTATAGACCTAATCAGTTTGCTATTTGGGACTTTGGAAGCTGGAAGATCAAAATAAATAAATAAAAAAAAAAAAAAGGATGTAATTTTTTATGATACTATTTATGAAGGTCAGCTGAAAAGTTCATAGGCTGACCAAGATACTCTCATGGAATGTGACTAAATAAGGTTTATTTTTCAACATAGTTCTCCTTGAGATCCACACATTTCTTCCATTAGTGCTTGGATCCCATTGATCAGAAAAGTCATCAACAGCATATATATATTTACCAACCCCTCTGCACGAGCAGGATGCGATACAAGGTCAATTTCTTAAGCAGAGTTTGAATTTAGAGTTTTACTTCTCCTAGAGACGTTACCTATCCAAGGTTAAAGAACCCAGTCTGCCCTCCATCAACAGCATATATGACATCATCATAAGAACTTTTCAACCTATCCTTGTATATGTTACTAAACTTCCCAATATGTATGCATATATCTATATAAATCGGAGGCGCATGGTCTAATGGTTAGAGTCGTAGGAAATGGACTTGTCAACACGAGTTCAGTTCCTGAACGAAGCTGTTTGCATATCACATGGTGCTAATCCCTGGGGAAAGGTATGTTATCCAATTCTCCCTCCAGCTATAGCGGTGTAGACTGGGCTCTTTAGCCATGGCTAGGTAATCAGTCTAGGAGAAGACTCTGAATTCAAACCTGTTAAAATTGCTTAAGAAATTGACCTTGTGTTGCATCCTGCTTGTGCGAAAGGATTTGTAAATATATATATATCTATATAGATTGTCAATATTTTTGTATTTATGTTTAATTATCACTTACATATACCTAGCACCTATATGATTGTCCTGACCCTATTGCCTTTATGGCAACTCTTTTTATCATATGGGTGTTATAAGGTGGATCCTGAAGGTCTTCATGTCCTGAGAATGATGTTAAACTCTATCTGATGGTGAGGTTTCAGTTCTAGAGGTCTAGGGAATGTGAAGCACTCCTTCATCACCATTACTTCCAGGTCCATTCTGACCCAGAGTGGTAGTACCAGTTAGGGTCCTCTCTGTGGGTTGAATTGTTCATATTTGTGCACACAAGAACTCCATTTTGTTTTTTCATTTGCCAGTCTTTCTATTATTAAGAGAGATTGTTTTGTCTCTTTTTTGATGATTCTTATCTGGGTTTTCTATTGATAAAGTTGTTCTTGTATGATTGGTTGACAAAGCTGGCATTGTCTTTACATACCATGTGACCAAAACACTTTAATCTTTTCTTCTTGATAATTTCAATGATTTTATTTGTTGCTGCAATGTTACTCCTTAAGTTGTTCATTTTGATGTGATTCATGTAAGAAACTCCAATTATATTACTGAGCCATTCATTCTCAAACTCAGTTTTATGTTGCCTTCCTCTTTCAAACTCCAAGTTTCTCCAGCATATTTGGCTATTGGGATGATTAGATGGACCTTTTTTTACCTTTGAAAGATCTCTTCATTTCCATATTTTTTTAGAAAAAAAGAAATGTTTCAAAACACTCATGAGTTTAGGGTTACAATTTTTAGAATAATATTCTAAATGTAAACAAAAAAAAATTAATTTCTAAAATAAACAAACATTGTAATATGTGAATTCTTATCAAATTTAAAAAAAATTATTCCTTGGTGTTCCTAAAATCCTTTTAGTTCAGTCATGGACTGGGTACTTTTAGTAATATATATATATATATATATATATATTATATATATATATGTGTGTGTGTGTGTGTGTGTGTGTGTGTGTGTGGAGAAAGGTAAGCAAACATGGGATGTTGTAGAAAATGGATGTTATTGTAGGTAGTGATGACGATGCTGTAACGTTTTAGTCTGTTAGACCTTCTTCAGGACTTTGGATAGAGTTCTTGCTTCAATGGTGAACATTTTCATACTGGTGAATCAGGAGGTAGTAAATAAGGGGAGGGGTGATCGGTTGTTGGTGTTAGAAGAGGTTGGTAGTAGATTTTCCTTTTCTCTCAGATAATGTGTGTATCAAAGGGGAGTTCTGATAATGATGCCACAGGTGTTTGGGTCATATATGCTGGGTTTGAAGATGTAGTGATTCATGTATATATGGTGAATGGCATAAGGATTGGTTATGAGTGTATGTGTGTATATTTATATATACATACCTTATTATAATGGAGATTGTGGGTTTGTCTGCATGTAACCGAAACTATATTACTATACAAGTCACAATTCCTTTTGTTATTTACACCACATTCTCCATGATTTTTTATTTTTTTTATTCAAACCTCAATTATTAGTAAAATTGTTTTACATCATTAAGACTGTTAACAATATCTACATACTAATAACATGCAATTGTATTTATATATACAACAAAATAGCAGTTCACAGCGTGAATGGGAAGGCTAATTTGCATATTGATCTTAAAAATTTGATTTTAATAAATATATGCTTAGTATTATTGATTTCTAATTGTTTGGTTTTATCTTAATGAATATGAGCAAAAATCTCGGGGATAAATCTTAAAAGAAATCCCTTAACAAGAAGAAATAACTGTAATATTATTCTTTACTTCATATTTTAACTAAATAGTTAAATTAGGAAAATTTACCACTGAAAGACGGGAGTAAGGGAAAATGATGGAAGAGTTAGTTTCAAAGTTGTTCTATTTTCCGATTATACCCCCTCTGTTCCAAATATTTTTATCTGAATTCTTATTCAGTTTCATTAGCCTTTCTAATTTAATATGATATTTTATTATTTTAAAACTTAAATACTTGCACCCGGGGGGTGCATATATTTGCTAGTATATATAAGGTGTGGACAGTATTTGAGGACAGGTTTCAGGTCTAGGAAAAAACTCCTATATAACGAGAGAAAATGACTGTATTTAAACAAAAATAGCAAACATGAAAGTTAATAAAGAATTGGATCAATTTTATTTAATGAATCCACAACAAGCATCAATAATTGCCTCTATACAAGGTCAGCAGAACTTAGAATACACCAACTCCATGAACTGCTGAGGGTTAAGACACACATACATAGAAACCCATATATAAGCACACATATACACAATAATGAAATGATCGCATGACTTGCACGCTTTTTGGAACATCAATGTTTTTCGTTTTGAATTTAAATTATTTTCTGCTTCTCTCTCGATGAGTCCTAGCTCTGAAGCTGATTTTTATAAATCGAAATATTTTTCAATATTAGCTATGAATATGATATAAAATATTTTCATTTTAACAGCATTGTGTGTTTTCATATCCTTTTATCTATACTTATACCGTCGGATTCATTTCCTTACTCTTAACTTATATACACATCTATAAACACATGCATTTATATATGAATATATAAAAAGTTGGACGAGGCTGTTTGCATTTCACTTTGCACTAATGCCCTTAGTAAAGCCATGAATTCTTCTCTTTACTCCCAACTATGGGCAAATAGTAGGATAAACTAACCTCTCTAGCCTTGATAAGGCAACCAGTCCAGGAGAAGTAAAAACTCTGAATTCAAAACTTGATGAGTTTTATTCAGAGAATCTGTGCCATACTAGTGCACCATTTTTCTGTTATGAGTTCATCCAGAAGTGTGTCTGGGTCTACACAAGCTTTCACCAAAATAAAAAAAGATCACTGTGTAGTTCATTTGCTAAGCTTCAGCTTTATTAATGGTCATCATTGAATCAATGGGTGAACATTATTATTATTATTATCATTATTATTATTATTATTATTATTATCATTATTATTATTATCATACACATACAGACACAAATATGCACACATCATTTTTATTACTGAAGCAATATGAGTGGACAATACTCAAAGAGGTATTTTTTTGCAATTGAGGAATTTTATAGAAAAACACAATATCTCTGAATTCTCAAAAGATTTTGTCTGAGATTTTGAGGTGAATTTTTTAATATTGACATTTTTTTTACTATGTTTCTATTGTTGGTGCTTCTTCTTTTTTTTTCACAGCATTTCCCTTAAAAAAAAAAAAGAAGAAATCTTCACCTCATTTAAAATGTGTTTATAGCAGCAGACATGAAGCCACAAAAATAAAAATAAAGGAAAGAAGTGAAAACAACAGTAGAGCAAAACTAAAAAAAACAAAAACAACAACAACAAAAAAAACTCATTGAATCAGCAAATTGCATTATGACAAATTGCATTATGACACAGCCATAGAATGGTTTATTAGGAGAACTGGAACTACAAGACTCTGTATCTGATGACCTTTACCTGAAGATGGCCAGAAATAGAATGGCTGAAATATTATGAAAAAAAAAAAATGAAAAAAAAAAGATAAGGATGATAAAATAGACCCCCCCAACAAAAACAGTAAAAAAAAAATGCTACCACCAAAATTCGATAAAGGGCCAGTTTAGCTCTGTCAGTAGAGCGTCCAACTAAGAACCACAAGTTCAAAGTTCGATACCAGCCTTCACCAACTCAGTGTATGAGTAGCACAGGGATCTGTGCGGTAAAGTGAGAAGCTGATGTAGGTGTAGCACTCTGCCTCAATGCACAAAGAAAAATGGTCTAGAGCAAGTTTAAAGGGGATAGACTCCCTCACTGTCTGGCTGATATCGACTTTAACCAACCCCAACGACTTTATAATGAACAGAATTTGTATGAGGTATGTATTTACCAACCCAAATTTTTCAAACTATTTGACTCATAGATGGGAGACCTAATAGATTCTACTCCTTTGTGTGTGAGAGTAGAGTAATAACAATGAAGGAGTAATCCACACTCTTTAGAGCTCCAAAACTTGAACCCACCACCATATGTAGTTTATGTCATACCCAGGACACCCCTTTTTCTCTGCACAGAATGTAGTCATATATTTTTAATACCTGAGAATGCAGAATACTAATCATATTTTGTGGTTGCATTATGTTGTGTATGAGTGTTTTGTAGACAATGTTAAAGGTGCATATGTCTATGTATTATATATGTGGTGTGTTTTATTGATTCATGTATTTTATTGCATTATATGTGAATGCATGTGTGCGGTTAATTATGCTGTTTGCCTCCTGCAGCCTTATTGGAAATAATTTGTCACAAAATATTCCTGGAAAATATATTGAAAATATATTGGGAAAATCAATGACTAATAGAAACAGATGTTAGATCTGTCAAGGAACAAAAGGTGTTAACTTCAACAACATCAAGTGAAACACTTCAGGTGATATGAAAACATTTAACCGTAGCTGTACATTTGAAAGCAAATCGGTTCAGAACGGAAGAGGCAGCAGATACATATCCACGTTAAGTGTTTCAGTGTCTCTAATAGTATATGACCAAATGTTGGATATTTTACAGTGTACTGTATATTTTTATATGTAATTAATCTTATATGGCTGATGTGGATATTCTATAAGCATATTTGTGTACCGAATATGTGTAATGTTACACTTTTTTTAAGACAAATTTTTCACCTAAAAAAAGGGGTTTCATTACAATGATATAATGTTTTTTGAAAACAAGTTTGGCTTCTCCATTTATTACATGCAATATATAATAAATATCCCTTTTGTGCTAGAAAAATAGGAGTTGTTCAACTACACAAAGTCAAGGG
>CM042141.1:7741089-7765997 GCA_023376005.1 Doryteuthis pealeii | reverse complement strand
TCAGGAGAAGTAAAAACTCTAAATTCAAAACTCTGCATAGAAATTGACCTTTGTAATCGCATCCTGCCTCGTGCAGAGGGGTTTGGTAATATTATATATGCTGTGATGACTTTCTGATCAATGGATCCAAGCACTTAATGGAAGAAATGTGTGGATTCTCAAGGAGAACTATGTTAAAAATAACCTTATTAGTACATTCCATGAGAGTATCTTGGTCAGCTTGAACTTTTCAGCTGACCCTCATAAATAGTATCATAAAAAATTACATCCTTTTTTTTTTTTTTTTAATTTATTTATTTGATATTCCAGCTTCCAAAGCTCCCAATAGCCAAACTGATTAGGGTCTATACAAAATTGATTAAGTCATTCAAAGGAGAATACAAAATATTCAGTTAATAAGGGGGTGGGGTCTCAAGAATAGTATAAAAGGAAAGAGAACCGATGTATCAAGGATTAAACAAAATTAAGCCATAGATTATTGTGCTATTTACCTTGTTTTTTTTCTTTAAACTTTGTTTTATTCTCTTATTTTCAACAGTGCCAATGAGTAGGTAGAGTATCTTGCTGGTCAATTACATGTTGTGAGAAAAGAAAATTTTCAAATTTTTTCCATGTAAAGATGTTTCCATGATATAATGGATAATTCTCTGAAAATGTTTCCAATAATCCTTTAATGAAGTATTTATCAAGTTCATTCAGTTGATGAAATTTTCTTAATTTTTATATAAATTTGTGTATGATTTTAATTTAAGATATTCTCCTTCTTTAAGTTTTAATTAAGTGAATTCATTTCCCAAATCAAGTGATCCAACTATTTGTTTATGCATAAGAGGAACTCTAGTTATTGTTAAAGAAATGGAATCAGCTGACCAAGTTTAAATCCTGAATTATGGAGTGCATGGATGTAATGCGTTAGAGTCAAAGGAAATGGACTCTTCGACGCGAGTTCTAATCCTGGACGAGGTTATTTACAATTCACATTGCGCTAATACGGCTTGAAAAAGCTATTAATCCAACTATTCTCTCTAGCTATGGGTAAATAGTTTAGAGCAAACTGGGCTCTTTGGTAGTAATCAGTTTTGGAGTATGAAACTCTGAATTCAAACCTGTTAAACTCCACTTAATAAATGACCTTGTGTCACATCCTGCCCCCCGGCCGTGTGCAGAGGGTTGGCTGTTGCATTTACTCATACTAATGCTTCTTGAATTTGGGTTTGTTTGTTTTTTTATTAATGGCATATCAGTTTTCCATGGGCTATTTAAGGTGCCAAACATGCTTGTAGAAGACAGTATTTGCTACCATTTAACCATAGATGGGAGATGAGGAGTTCATACCTTTCCCAAGGGTATTTAGTCTGAAGTGAATGTAATAGTGTAACTGGAGTTCAAACTCCTATGATGCTAGCAGTCAGCATTTTAGCCAATACACCATGCACACCTTGGAAAGGCCTAAATAATCTTACTTACCCCACCCCCCCTACCACCACCACCAGCTATAGGTAAATAGTAGAGCAGACTTGGGTCTTTAGCCTTGGTATGGCAATTGTATTATTGAGAAGGAAAACTCTGAATTCGCCCAGCTTGATCCACTTAAAAATTGATATTTTTTGCTGCATCCTGCTTTTTGTGGAGGGGTTGTAAAATACATTGATATCTCTGTATGTTTATGATGAAAAAGAAAAACCAGGAAAAAAGCATTAGCAAACATTTTTCTAGCCAGGAATTTTTAGTATGTAAAGTGGTTTACTCATCAAGGAAATACAGCAGACACATAGATCAAAAATAGAAATATGTTTTTGAATGATAATATTAATGAACAATTATGGTGGCGAGCAAAACTGACTTGATAAACTCATTGTTGAGAAAAAACAATAGCAATAAAACAATTAGGAATATTAAAATTATAGAAATTTAATATCTATAAAATAGATATCAGAATTGATATTAAAAAAATAAATATTATATTAATATTAGAATATGAATATTAGCGTTGTTGATTTTAGAATTTAAAGAATGAGAATTGGAAACTAATCACAAAAATGAAAATACTTTTGTTGGTTTTTTTTTGTTTGTTTTAAATAAAAAAATTCCCTCCCCTATGATAAACCTTGCTCTTTCAGTTATCTGACCCTTGATCTACAACTGGCCTAATCTAATGATGGGAATAATGAAAGAGACTTGATATAAAAAATAGTTTGAAATCTAATTCAAGAATAGTAACTTTAAATAATTAGATTTTTAAACAATGTAGAAGTAAATTAAGTTGAATGTATGCTTAAATAATTAATTTATCATACATTTTTTTTACCTCATTTCATATTTCGATAAGCCTGGTTAAAAGATTTTTCCATGTATAGCACACTTTCTAAAAATGCTAGAAAATGAATATAAAAATAAAATTTCATATGGGAGAAAAATAATCACTAAAAAAAAATCCATCTAAAAATTGTCAATGGCATGTGGTTTATAGGTGTTGAGTAATTATAGTTCTATGGTGCAGTTATCTCTAGGCTGCAGGTTCAATCCTTGGTCAAGGGCAATAGTAACATAGAATAATTAACACTTGTACCCAGTCATGGTTAAGGAATTGAGAACAGTCTACCCCAATGGGACTGAATAAAAGGTAATTCCAAAGTTCATGAAGACTCCCAATTACGACAGAAGATTCCGAGTTTGAAGAGTAGCGTTCCCAAGTTCGATTGGGGGGTTCCAAGTTCGATGAGCGGGGTTCCCAAATTCAAGAAGTCCCGAGAAGAAACTATTGCAAGAAAGCCAGAGGCACATCAGCCGAAACATGGCAGATAACATAAGATGGAGGTCAATAGTCGAATACTACAAATAATACAAAAAATAATCACATTGAAGAAAAAAAAAAACCTGTTTCAATATAATACATCAATAAGTTATATATCATTATAAGTTTTCTAACCATTAAGTAACAGAATATATCTATTGCCTGTGGTTGCCTTATCACTGAGGGTAGTTGCATGTTCACAATTTAGCTATCAATGGTTAGTGTTCATCTCGAAGCTATGGTTTTGAATACTGATTTTAAACAAAAAAAACGACTTCTTTATTTAAGATAAGGAAACAATTTCTCATTTGTACCCTAAAAAAAAAGAAGGTGGTTTTACCTAAGAAGGTTATTCTTCCCATCAAACCCCTTTACAATATGTTATTAAATTAAAGAATTTAAGAGTTTAACACTGTTACATAAGACAATTCAATTTTTATAATAATAAAAAAAAGGCACACATATACTATTACATATGCCATATATTATATATAGAAATAATATACACTTATAGATTTACAAACACACCACACACACACACACACCACACACAACAACGTAAACAAAGACAGAAAAGAAAAAAACAACAATAAAACCAGAAATATTACTTTTTCCAAAAATAACAAAATAACAGTAGACCCTCCTAATTGAAAGATTGGCACTGCACAATCTTCCTACCCTCATTTTCCCTTATTTAGCCTTGTACTGTACAAAAATTGATCTTGATAATTTTTTTAATATACTTACTGTTTTATGATAAAAGAGTCGATGATGACAATCATTACCGGTTTAATATATTTCTACACTTATAAGCTGCTTATCAATTTTATTTCTTTTGTGTTTGTTTTTAAGACATACAATAAAAAATATGTTAAAGCCTTCATAAAAGATAAAGTACTTGAATTTTTTGCTTAGTTAAACAGTTTGGTGATACACATGTAAATAAATTTAGTTTTGTATAATATTGAGATTGTTTGTACCGTGTTCATCAATGCTTAGAATACACTAAAAGGTAATCCCCTTTGAAAGGGGATGATCCTTCCTTAAAGGGTGTCCTGGGTATGACACTAAACTTGGCATCTGATATGTTAGGCTCTAGTTCTGGAGATCTGGGGAGTTTGGAATACCTTTCATTGCATATCCCAGTAACCAGAATGGTATTACGTTATGGTCCAATCCATGGGTTCAAATAGATTCTTGTTTAAAAATTATTCATATTTGATAGGACCTGTGCAAAAAAAAAAAACCTCTTAAAAACAATGACACAAAATGTAAGATGGACATATTAAGACTGCAATTCCATAACCCCTAGATGGGTTTACATGCATTAAATCAATCTCTTAGATGTTTGGAGGTGGAGAAGGTACTTAGTCAGTCCCACCACCAAGCCTCGTATTAGTCATTAATATATTGTATGTGATACACTAACACTGATAAATGGATAGGAAAGACAAGTTCATTTAACACATACAAAACTAATATATAATAGTATATTATTATATATATACATATATATTTAAGAAGATGGGATACAACAGTAAATACTACTCCGAGTTTCATCATTCTGAATAAATTTTCTCTACATTGTATTGAGCACTTTGTAGTTTGACTTTGCACTAGTCGTTACACCCCTTGTGATATGTGCACTCCCAAGCTGATCGTACCCGTACCCACCGGTAAGGCCACTACTCATAACATAACATATATATAGACATAATATATTATATATATATTATATATATATATATATAATACACAAGAAGTATAACAAGAATGCCAAACATGTCCCACAGATAAAAATTATGCACCACATTGTTCTGATGAACAAGCAGTATGTTGAAAAGGATAGTAAAAAAACAGTAAAAGGCTTACTTGGAAAGATCTCTTCATTTTTAACCTAGGTATGCAATTATCTGGAAAAGGAAAATTCTGAATTCAAACCTGTTAAATTGACCTTATGTTACATCCTGCTCATGCAGAGGGGGTTGTAATACATAATTTACTCTATGATTGTGCTATTAAACCAAGATATTGTATACAGTCCAGATAAGTAAGAAAAATTACAAGATTTAAATGTCACTACATAATGAAAATAGTTTTTACCTATATAAAGTGTTATTGACCTCTAAGTTTTATTATCATCTCTCAAAAACACTATCCTACACTTTCAAATGAAAATCCATTAAATATTTTAGAGATAGAGTTAATATAAGATTAATGAAAATTTTATAGAACAAGATAAATAAACTTTTAAAAGATATTCATTCATTTTCTAATAAAAAATATCATTATTATACTTCCATGATTTAAAGCCAAACATATTCCAGAAAAAGGTAGATTTTATGATATAAATGAATTTTGCATTTATTCAGTTATTGAATTTGAAAATACCCTATTAATTCAAATTTGATTTATCAAATATGTTCCCAGTTAAATTCTATTATAAAAAAGATTATGTCTGGAAAAATATTGTAAACCTGATACTTGTAGCCTGATTATATAGATATATAAATATATATATATATTATATATATATATAATATATTATATATGTATATAAAGAGAGAGAAGAGAGAGAGAGATATTTTAGTTATATATATGTATAGTTATATTATTATATAATAATATATATTATAAAGAGAGAGAGAAGAGAGAGAGAGAGAAGAGAGAGAGCTAAATGTCATACATAAAATATAAAAAGATATATAAATATATATATATATATATATATATATATATATAAAACATAATATATATATGTCCATCCATTGGGTAGGGGTTCCCTCGTGGTGTTAATGGTTACGCAGCTAGTCAACAGATCCATTATAATGAATTAGCAAGTTCAATCCTTATTGGATGCCTGATACTTGCACTTGGTGTCCATTTTTTACCATGGTTAACAGGTTGTGTAGATATCCCTACTCCAATCCATTGGGGCCTGCGCTTTTGGATTCTTGCTTATAAAAGATAATGTCTCTGTCCTTCTAAACGAGATTCACATTATCAATGATGACATTGGACAGTGGGAAAAATGGCAGCTGATGAGCATATTTTTTTTCAATTTAGGAAACGAATGGAGATGGAGACTTAGATTCATGTGTTTCCTAAGGGCATCATTGTAAATATTGACAACTTGCAAAACAACCCCTGTCTAGGACTCTGAACTCTGGTTGCCGCAATGCCATTTTCTATGGTACATAACCATTACGCTATGCACCTGTCTCAATCTTTTTTTCTGACACACTAGATGTATATTCCTTCTAAATTTGGTTTACTTCAAAACATTCTTCTCTCTCTCACTTAGAGAAAGACTCACAAAATAGCTATTACTAGGGTAGTCAAAAGTTTTCTAAATTTTGTTACGTTATGCAGTGATTGCACAAAAATGTATATCTCGTGATTGAAGGCAGTTTAATTTCATAGAATGTATCCCTGTAATTTGATGGTATCTTGTAGTTTGCCTGTGTTGGACCCATTGGTGATTTTCTTCACTCTGTGTGTTGATTGAAAACTAGCACAAATGAAGTGCAACATAGTCAATTCAGCGAACTTATGCTTTTACGAACAAGCGGGAAACATAACATTGTGCAAGCAACCATAAATATTTGTTGTGTGAAAGGAAAGGTGCAGTTGATCACAGTGTTAGTAAAACTAGATGGTTCAAGAAATTTCACTCTGGAGCCAAGAACCTCCGCACCTCCACTCGCACGCGCTTAGGTAGGCCTAAAATCGTGGATTTTCAAGAGCCTCACCATCAGTATGCAATTTAGTGTCATACCCATGGACACCCTTAGGGGAATTTTTACCTCTATGCAGATTGATTTAGAACAATGTATTCTAAGCACCACTGAGAGGGCCACTGGAGTAAGAGAAGGTCTCTGAAATGCTAAGAACTAAATTTGTCTTAAAAGTATGTTTTTCTATTCTTTCATTTTTTGTGATGTGTAGGTTTCGTATTTCCTTGTTGTAGCAATGCTAGTATTCTTTCGAGCATAATCATAGCTCTAAAGTCTCACGCTTCTCATGCTTAATTCTAATCTGTCTCTAAACTGTCTCTATATATCTCCTACTGTAATACACATATTGTAAATGAGATTAACACGCATTGGTATCTCACTACACATTTCTAGATGGAACCCAGGTGTCAAGGCTAAAATTGCAATATCATACAAAATGAAGAGTATTATTAAGAAAGGTTCTCTTTGCACTAAACGTTTCTTTTCAGTGTTATGTCGGTCAGTTGAGAAAACAGTAAAAATCGTAAAATAACTTCATGTAAAGAAGACTCTCCAAGGAGAGTGAGATATAGCGCGAGAAAAAAAGACTCGCATGTTCAGAGTTTAATGTTATTTTGACCATCGGGCAAAATGTTTAGCTTGAAAACTCACAGAGAAAACAAAGATGAATGATATCAAGCTTCTTTTTCCTTCTGCCAATAAATGGAAAGAAAAATGGGTGGATATATTTAGCTAAGTAGATCCTATAAAGATAATGTGTTTACTTTGTTTCCAAATTAGGATAATCAGTAGTGAAGGATTACTTCTTGGAAATATTTAGGAAAGATAATCTTTCGTGTTTCTGAGTATCTTTTGGTGCCATATGACAATATCAATATAAACCCTCACAGTTATATTGTTATTCTACACTGGATTTGAAGGAATGCATATTTGCAGATTTCTGATAAATAAATCCTCGTTACATCTTATGGGCCATCCTGTAGCTTTAAGGCAAGAGCGCTTTGTCAGTGGAATTTGGATCTCCTTGGTAATCTCTGATAAAGAATCCTTGGTTTTCTTTGGGTAAAGACATCCTGAGTATTGGTAAGTCCTACTTAAACACTAGATACTTGCCACAGTCTGTACTTGCAAATCATTGAGGAGGGACTTACAATACTCAGGATTCTTTACCAGAAGAACCAAAGGATTCTTTATCAGAGGATTACCAAGTTATCCAATTCACTGGACAAGGCGCTCCTGCTAAAGGCCTACAGGATGGCCCATAAGATTGTTAACGTTAGAGGATGTTTTTTCAAAATCTGGCAAAATGCATTCCCTTCATCAGTTAGAAAACAATATAAACTGTAGCCAGGTTTATTGATATTCTTCCAGTATGCACAAAGAACTCAGAAACACTTGGAAAGATTATCTTTCCTAAATATTTCCAAGAAGTTAATCCTTCACTCTATTATCCTAATTTGCGAAAACAAATAACACCATTATCTTGTATAGGATCTACTTAGCAAATATTCCACATTTTTTCAATTCCATTTATTGCAAAGAAGCTTGAGTTCATTCACTTTTGTTTCTCTGTGAGTTTTCAGTAAAACTATTGCCCTTGATGTTGAAATAACATTAAACTCTGAATCATTGCTAGGTTGTTTTTTTTTCTGGAAGTTTAATTGGCCCTTGGAGAGTTCTTTACATGAGTATTTAAGATTTTATGTTTTCTCAACTGACCAGACATCCACTTGAACAGAAACTGTTTTTAGTGCAATGAACACCCTTCTTAATATACTGCTTTCATTATGTATGATTTTGCAATTTAGGCACATATGAACCACCTGCGGTTCATCTAGAAATGTTTGTTATAGATAGCCAATGGCGTGTTATCTCATTTTACATATGTGTATTACAGTAGGAAGATATTATAGAGACAGTTTAGAGACAGATTAGAATTTAGCTATGAGGAAGCTGAGACTTAGAAGCTATGATCATGCTCGAAGAATTACTACTATTGCTACAACAAGGAATACGGAAACTACACATCACAACAAAATGAAAATTAGAAAAAAACATACTTTTTAAGGGACAAATTTAGTGCTTAGCATTTCAGAGACCTTCCTTACTCAGTGCCCTCCTCAGTGGTGCTTAGAATACATTGTTCTAAAATCATCTGATAGAGGTAAAACTTCCCTTAGCGGGTGGTCTGGGTATGACACTAAATTGCATCTGATGGTGAGGCTCTGAAATCCAACGATTTTAGGCCTACCTAACCTTGCCTGATCATCGAGTTCTTGCATCCAGAGTGAAATTTCTATAAACCATCTAGTTACTACACTGTGATTCAACTGCACCTTTTACCTTTCACACAAACAATATTTATTGTTGCTTGCACAATGTTATGTTCCCGCTTGTTCTCGTAAAGCATAAGTCCTGGAATAGACTATTTGCACATTCATTTGTGCAGTTTCAATCACACCACAGAGTGAAGAAATGCACAATGGTCAACACACAAAACCACTACCAAGATACCATCAATTACAGGGGAACATTCTATGACTTAAACTGCTTCAATCACGAGATATACATTTTGCAAACTGGCACGTAACAAAATATTAGAAAAACTTTTGACTCACCCTAGTAATACTATTGTGAGTCTTTTCTCTATAAATGATAAGATGTTTGAAGATAAACCAAATTTTAGAAGGAATATACAAGTGGTGTCAAAGATGAGAGGTGCATAGCGTAATGGTTATTACCATAGAAAATGGCATTGGCAACCAGAGTTCAATCCTAGACAGGTTTGTTTGCATTCATTTTGCAATGATGCCCTTAGGAAACACAATGAATCTATCTCCATCTCCATTCTGTTTCCTAAATTGAAAAATATGCTCATCAGCTGCCATTTTGCCACTGTCAATGTCATCATTGATAATGTGAATCTCTGTTTAGAGGACAGAGACATTATCTTTTATAAAGCAAGAATCCAAAAGCGCCAGGCCCAATGGATTGAGTAGGGATTTACACAACCTGTTAACCATGGGTAAAAAATGTGACACAAGGTTGCAAGTATCAGGCATCCATAAGGATTGAACTTGCTATTCATTAGTAATGGATCTGTGTGACTAGCTTGCTAACCATTACACCACGAGGGAAGCCCTACCCAATGGATGGACATATATATATTTATGGTTTTATATATATATATATATATATTATATTATATATATATATATCTTTTATATTTATGTATGACTTTTAGCTCTCTCTCTCTCTCTTCTTCTCTCTCTTTCCTTTATAATATATTATATAATATATATTTACATATATATAACTATATCTCTCTCTCTCTCTCTCTCTTTATATACATATATATATATATTATATATATATATATATAATATATATATATATATAATATAATCAGGCTACAATATCAGGTTACAATATTTTTCCAAGCCATAATCTTTTTTTATAATAGAATTTACTGAACATATTTGATAAATACAAATTTGATTAATAGGGTATTTTCAAGATTCAATAACTGAATAAATCAAAATTCATTTAATCATAAAATCTACTTTTTCTTGGAATGTTTGCTTAAATTCAATGGAAGTATTAATAATGATATTTTTATTAGAAAATGAATGAATATCTTTTAAAAGTTTATTTATCTTGTTCATATAAATTTTCATAATCTTATATTAACTCTATCTCTAAATATTTGAATGGATTTTCATTTGAAAGTGTAGGATAGGTAGTTTTTGAGAGATGATAATAAACTTAGAGTCAATAACACTATTATAGTAGGTAAAACTATTTATCATTATGTAGTGACCATTTAAATTCTCTGTATTTTCTTACTTATCTGGACTGTATTACCAATATCTTGGTTTTAGTACACAATCAATAGAGTAAATGTATGTATTTACCAACCCCTTCTGCATGAGCAGGATGTAACATAAGGTCAATTTAACAGGTTTTGAATTCAGAATTTTTTCCTTTTCCAAGATTAATTGCCATACCTAGGTTAAATGAAGAGATCTTTCCAAGTAAGCCTTTTACTGTTTTTTTTATTATCTTTTCACATACTGCTTGTTCATAGAACAATGTGTGCATATTTTATCTGTTGGGACATGTTTGGGCATTCTTGTTAATACTTCTTGGTATATAATTATATATATATATATATATATATATATATATATATATTATGTATGATAGTGGCTTACCGGTGGGTACGGGTACGATCGTTGGAGTGCACAATATCCAGGGGTTAAGACTGTGAAATAACAAATACAAAGTGCTCAATACAATGTAAAGCAAAATTTATTCAGATGATGAAACTCGAGTAGGTTACTTTGTATCCATTTCTTAAATATATTATATATATATATATATATATATATATATATATAAATGTTTTTGTGTAAAATGAACTTGTCTTCCTACCATTTATTCAGTGTTAGTGATCACATACATATATTAATACTAATACGAGGCCTTGGTGAGTGGGGACTTGACTAAGTACCTTCTCCACCTCCAAACATCTAAGAGATTGATTTTAATGGCATGTAAACCCATCTAGGGGTTATGGAATTGCAGTCATTTATATGTCCATTCTTACATTTTTTGTGTCATTGTTTTTAAGAGGTTTTTTTTTTTGCACATGGTCCTATCAATATGAATAATTTTTAAACAAAATCTATTTGACCCATGGATTGGACCATAACAGGTACTACCATTCTGGGTTACTGGAGTAATGGCAATGAAAGGGTATTCCAAACTCCCAGATCTCCAGAACTAGAGCCTAACTATCAGATGCAGTTTAGTGTCATACCCAGGACACCCTTTTAGGAAGGATCATACCCTTTTCAGGGGATACCTTTTAGTGTATTCTAAGCATTGATGACACAGGTACAACAATCTCAATATTAATAACAAAACAAATTTATTAAACATGTGTATCACCAAACTGTTAACTAAGCAAAAAAAATTCAAGTACTTTATCTGTTTATGAAGGCTTAACATATTTTTTTATTGTATGTCTTCAAAAACAAACACAAAAAGAAATAAAATTGATAAGCACTTATAAGTGTAGAAAATATATTAAACCGAGTAATGATTGTCATCATCGAAACTACTTTTATCATAAAACAGTAAGTATATTTAAAAAAATTATCAAGATCATTTTGTACAGTACAAGGCTAAATAAGGAAAATGAGGGTAGGAAGATTGTGCAGTGCCAATCTTTCAATTAGGAAGGGTCTACTGTTATTGTTATTTGAAAGTAATATTTCTGGTTTTATTGTTGTTTTTTCTTTCTGTCTTTGTTACGTTGTGTGTGTGTGTGTGTGTGTGTGTGTGTGTTTGTAAATCTATAAGTGTATATATGTATCTATATATATATATGCATATGTATATATATGTGTGCCTTTTTATTATTATAAATTGAATTGTCTTATGTACAGTGTTAAACTCTTAATTTCTTTAATTATATAACATATTGTAAAGGGGTTTGATGGAAGAATACCTTTCTTAGGTAAGACCACACTTCTTTTTTTTTTAGGGTAAAATGAGAATTGTTTCCTATCTTAAATAAAGAAGTCTTTTTTTTGTTCTTAAAAATCAGTATTCAAAACCATAGCTTAGGATTGAACACTAACCATTGATACTAATTGTGAAACATGCAACTACCTCAGTGATAAGGCAAACCACAGCAATAGATATATTTCTTGTTACTTATGGTTAGAAACTTATAATGATATAAACTTTATTGATGTATTATATTGAAACAGGTTTTTTTTTTTCTTCAATTATTTTGTATTATTTGTAGTATTCGGACTATTGACCTCATCTTTATTGTTATCTGCATGTTTCGGCTGATGTGCCCTCTGGCTTTCTTCAGATATCTTCTCTTCTTGAATTTAAACCCCCTCATCGAACTTGGGAACCCTCATCGAACTTGGAACCTACTCTTCAAACTCGGGAATCTTCTTGTCGTAATTGGGAGTCTTCATGGAACTTTGAACCTTACCCTTTATTCAGTCCATTGGGGTAGACTGTTCTCATTCCATTAACCATGACTGGGTACAAGTGTTAATTATTCTATGTTACTATTGCCCTTGACCAGGATTGAACCTGCAGCCTAGAGATAACTGTCACATAGAACTATATTAACTCAACACCTATAACCACTATGCCATTGGACAATTTAGAGTGGATTTTTTTTTAGTGATTATTTTTGCTCTCCATATGAAATTTTATTTTTATATTCATTTTCTACATTTTTAGAAAGTGTGCTATACATGACAAAATCTTTTAACAGGCTTATCGAAATATGAAATGAGGTAAAAAAAAATGTATGATAATTAATTATTTAAGCATACATTCAACTTATTACTTTCTACATTGTTTAAAAATCTAATTATTTAAAGTTACTATCTCTTGATTAGATTTCAAACTAATTTTTATATCAAGGTCTCTTTCATTATTCCCATCATTAGATTAGGCTCAGTTGTAGATCAAGGTCAGATAACTGAAAGAAGCAAGTTTTATATAGGGGATGGGAATTTTTTATTTTAAACAAACAAAAAAAAAACCAACAAAGTATTTTTCATTTTTGTGATTAGTTCCATTCTCATTCTTTTAAAATTCTAAAATCAACAAACCTAATATTCATATTCTAATATTAATAATAATATTTATTTTTTTAATATCAAATTCTGATATCTAATTATTAGATATTAAATTTTCATATAAATTTTAATATTCTAATTTTTATTGCTATTGTTTTTCTCAACAATGAGTTTATCAGCTCAGTTTTTGCTCCCACCATAATTGTCATTAATATTATCATTCAAACATATCTATGTTCTGATCTATGTGTCTGCTGTTATTTCCTTGATGTGAGTACAAACCACTTTACATAAGACTAAAAATTCTGGCTAAGAAAAATGTTTGCTAAATGCTTTTTTCCGGTTTTTCTTTTTCATCATAAACATACAGAGATATGCAATTGTATTTACTCAACCCCTCCACCAAAAAGCAGGATGCAGCAAAATATCAATTTTTAAGTGGATCACAGCTGGGCTGAATTCAGAGTTTTCCTTCTCATATACAATTGCCATACCAAGGCTAAAGAACCCAGTCTGCTCTACTATTTACCTATAGCTGGTGGTGGTGGTGGGGGGGGGGGTAAGTAAAGATGTATTTAGGCCTTTCCCAAGTGTGCATGGTGTATTGGCTAAAATGCTAGACTGCTACATCATAGTGAGTTTGAACTCCAGTTACACTATTACATTCACTTTCAGACTAATACCCTTGGGAAAGGTATGAACTCCCTCATCTCCCCATCTATGGGTTAAATGGTACCAATACTGTTCTTCTACAAGCATGGTTTGGCACTAAATAGCCCATGGAAACTGATATGCCATTAATAAAAAAAACAAACAAACCCAAATCAAGAGCATTAGTATGGAGTGAAATGCAAACAGCCAACCCCTCTGCACAAGCAGGATGTGACACAAGGTCAATTTATTAAGTGGAGTTTAACAGGTTTGAATTCAGAGTTTTCATACTCCAAAACTGATTACCTACCAAAGAGCCCAGTTTGCTCTACTATTTACCCATAGCTAGAGGAAGAATAGTTGGATTAATAGCTTTTTCAAGCGTATTAGCGCAATGTGAATTGTAAATAACCTCGTCCAGGATTAGAACTCGCGTCGAAGAGTCCATTTCCTTTGACTCTAACCATTACACCATGCACCTCCATAATTCAGGATTTAAACTTGGTCAGCTGATTCCATTTCCTTTAACAATAACTAGAGTTCCTCCTTATGCATAAACAAATAGTTGGATCACTTGATTTTGGGGAAATGAATTCACTTAATTAAAACTTAAAGAAGGAGAATATCTTAAATTAAAATTCATACACAATTTATATAAAAATTAGAAATTTCATCAACTGAATGAACTTTGATAAATACTTCATTAAAGGATTATTGGAAACATTTTCCAGAGAATTATCCATTAATATCATGAAACATCTTTTTACACTGGAAAAATTTGAAAATTTTCTTTCTCACAACATGTAATTGACCAGCAAGATACTCTACCTACTTCTATTGGCACTGTTGAAAATAAAATGAAATAAAACAAAGTTTTAAAAGAAAAAAAAAACAAGGTAAATAGCACAATAATCTATGGCTAATTTTGTTTAATCCTTGATACATCGGTTCTCTTTCCTTTTATACTATTTTGAGACCCCACCCCCTTATTAACTTGAATATTTTGTATTCTCCCTTTGAATGAACTTAATCATTTTGTATAGACCTAATCAGTTTGCTATTTGGGACTTTGGAAGCTGGAAGATCAAAATAAATAAATTAAAAAAAAAAAAAAGGATGTAATTTTTTATGATACTATTTATGAAGGTCAGCTGAAAAGTTTCATAGGCTGACCAAGATACTCTCATGGAATGTGACTAAATAAGGTTTATTTTTCAACATAGTTCTCCTTGAGATCCACACATTTCTTCCATTAGTGCTTGGATCCCATTGATCAGAAAAGTCATCAACAGCATATATATATTTACCAACCCTCTGCACGAGCAGGATGCGATACAAGGTCAATTTCTTAAGCAGAGTTTGAATTTAGAGTTTTACTTCTCCTAGAGACGTTACCTATCCAAGGTTAAAGAACCCAGTCTGCCCTCCATCAACAGCATATATGACATCATCATAAGAACTTTTCAACCTATCCTTGTATATGTTACTAAACTTCCCAATATGTATGCATATATCTATATAAATCGGAGGCGCATGGTCTAATGGTTAGAGTCGTAGGAAATGGACTCGTCGACACGAGTTCAGTTCCTGAACGAAGCTGTTTGCATATCACATGGTGCTAATCCCTGGGGAAAGGTATGTTATCCAATTCTCCCTCCAGCTATAGCGGTGTAGACTGGGCTCTTTAGCCATGGCTAGGTAATCAGTCTAGGAGAAGACTCTGAATTCAAACCTGTTAAAATTTGCTTAAGAAATTGACCTTGTGTTGCATCCTGCTTGTGCGGAAGGATTTGTAAATATATATATATCTATATAGATTGTCAATATTTTTGTTTTATGTTTAATTATCACTTACATATACCTAGCACCTATATGATTGTCCTGACCCTATTGCCTTTATGGCAACTCTTTTTATCATATGGGTGTTATAAGGTGGATCCTGAAGGTCTTCATGTCCTGAGAATGATGTTAAACTCTATCTGATGGTGAGGTTTCAGTTCTAGAGGTCTAGAGAATGTGAAGCACTCCTTCATCACCATTGCTTCCAGGTCCATTCTGACCCAGAGTGGTAGTACCAGTTAGAGTCCTCTCTGTGGGTTAAATTGTTCATATTTGTGCACACAAGAACTCCATTTTGTTTTTTCATTTGCCAGTCTTTCTATTATTGAGAGAGATTGTTTTGTCTCTTTTTTGATGATTCTTATCTGGGTTTTCTATTGATAAAGTTGTTCTTGTATGATTGGTTGACAAAGCTGGCATTGTCTTTACATGCCAAAACACTTTAATCTTTTCTCCTTGATAATTTCAGTGATTTTATTTGTTGCTCCAATGTTACTCCTTAAGTTGTTCATTTTGATGTGATTCATGCAAGAAACTCCAATTATATTACTGAGCCATTCATTCTCAAACTCAGTTTTATGTTGCCTTCCTCTTTCAAACTCCAAGTTTCTCCAGCATATTTGGCTATTGGGATGATTAGATGGACCTTTTTTTACCTTTGAAAGATCTCTTCATTTCCATATCTTTTTTAGAAAAAAAGAAATGTTTCAAAACACTCATGAGTTTAGGGTTACAATTTTTAGAATAATATTCTAAATGTAAACAAAAAAAATTAATTTCTAAAATAAACAAACATTGTAATATGTGAATTCTTATCAAATTTAAAAAAAATTATTCCTTGGTGTTCCTAAAATCCTTTTAGTTCAGTCATGGACTGGGTACTTTTAGTATATATATATATATATTATATTATATATATATATATATGTGTGGTGTGTGTGTGTGTGTGTGTGTGTGTGGAGAAAGGTAAGCAAACACGGGATGTTGTAGAAAATGGATGTTTATTGTAGGTAGTGATGACGATGCTGTAACGTTTTAGTCCGTTAGACCTTCTTCAGGACTTTGGATAGAGTTCTTGCTTCAATGGTGAACATTTTCATACTGGTGAATCAGGAGGTAGTGAATAAGGGGAGGGGTGATCGGTTGTTGGTGTTAGAAGAGGTTGGTAGTAGATTTTCCTTTTCTCTCAGATAGGGTGTGTATCAAAGGGGAGTTCTGATAATGATGCCACAGGTGTTAGGTGTTTGGGTCATATATGCTGGGTTTGAAGATGTAGTGATTCATGTATATATGGTGAATGGCATAAGGATTGGTTATGAGTGTATGTTTATATATACATATCTTATTATAATGGAGATTGTGGGTATGTCTGCATGTAACCGAAACTATATTACTATACAAGTCACAATTCCTTTTGTTATTTACACCACATTCTCCATGATTTTTTATTTTTTTTATTCAAACCTCAATTATTAGTAAAATTGTTTTACATCATTAAGACTGTTAACAATATCTACATACTAATAACATGCAATTGTATTTATATATACAACAAAATAGCGGTTCACAGTGTGAATGGGAAGGCTAATTTGCATATTGATCTTAAAAATTTGATTTTAATAAATATATGCTTAGTATTATTGATTTCTAATTGTTTGGTTTTATCTTAATGAATATGAGCAAAAATCTCGGGGATAAATCTTAAAAGAAATCCCTTAACAAGAAGAAATAACTGTAATATTATTCTTTACTTCATATTTTAACTAAATAGTTAAATTAGGAAAATTTACCACTGAAAGACGGGAATAATGGAAAATGATGGAAGAGTTAGTTTCAAAGTTGTTCTATTTTCCGATTATACCCCCTCTGTTCCAAATCTTTTTATCTGCATTCTTATTCAGTTTCATTAGCCTTTCTAATTTAATATGATATTTTATTATTTTAAAACTTAAATACTTGCACCCGGGGGGTGCATATATTTGCTAGTATATATAAGGTGTGGACAGTATTTGAGGACAGGTTTCAGGTTTAAGAAAAAACTCCTATATAACGAGAGAAAATAACTGTATTTAAACAAAAATAGCAAACATGAAAGTTAATAAAGAATTGGATCAATTTTATTTAATGAATCCACAACAAGCATCAATAATTGCCTCTATACAAGGTCAGCAGAACTTAGAATACACCAACTCCATAAACTGCTGAGGGTTAAGACACACATACATAGAAACCCATATATAAGCACACATATACACAATAACGAAATGATCACATGACTTGCACGCTTTTTGGAACATCAATGTTTTTCGTTTTGAATTTAAATTATTTTCTGCTTCTCTCTCGATGAGTCCTAGCTCTGAAGCTGATTTTTATAAATCGAAATATTTTTCAATATTAGCTATGAATATGATATAAAATATTTTCATTTTAACAGCATTGTGTGTTTTCATATCCTTTTATCTATACTTATACCGTCGGATTCATTTCCTTACTCTTAACTTATGTATACATCTATAAACACATGCATTTATATATGAATATATAAAAAGTTGGACGAGGCTGTTTGCATTTCACTTTGCACTAATGCCCTTAGTAAAGCCATGAATTCTTCTCTTTACTCCCAACTATGGGTAAATAGTAGGATAAACTAACCTCTCTAGCCTTGATAAGGCAACCAGTCTTGGAGAAGGAAAAACTCTGAATTCAAAACTTGATGAGTTTTATTCAGAGAATCTGTGCCATACTAGTGCACCATTTTTCTGTTATGAGTTCATCCAGAAGTGTGTCTGGGTCTACACAAGCTTTCACCAAAATAAAAAAAGATCACTGTGTAGTTCATTTGCTAAGCTTCAGCTTTATTAATGGTCATCATTGAATCAATGGGTGAACATTATTATTATTATTATTATTATTATTATTATTATTATTATTATTATTATTATACACATACAGACACAAATATGCACACATCATTTTTATTACTGAAGCAATATGAGTGGACAATACTCAAAGAGGTATTTCTTGCAATTGAGGAATTTTATAGAAAAACACAATATCTCTGAATTCTCAAAAGATTTTGTCTGAGATTTTGAGGTGAATTTTTAATATTGACATTTTTTTTACTATGTTTCTATTTGTTGGTGCTTCTTCTTTTTTTTCACAGCATTTCCCTTAAAAAAAAAAGAAGAAATCTTCACCTCATTTAAAATGTGTTTATAGCAGCAGACATGAAGCCACAAAATAAAATAAAGGAAAAGAAGTGAAAACAACAGTAGAGCAAAACTAAAAAAAACAAAAACAACAACAACAACAAAAAAAAACTCATTGAATCAGCAAATTGCATTATGACAAATTGCATTATGACACAGCCCATAGAATGGTTTATTAGGAGAACTGGAACTACAAGACTCTGTATCTGATGACCTTTACCTGAAGATGGCCAGAGAATAGAATGGCTGAAATATTATGAAAAAAAAAAATGAAAAAAAAAGAAGATAAGGATGATAAATAACCCCCCCCCCCCCAAAACAAAGTAAAAAAAAAAATGCTACCACCAAAAATCGATAAAGGGCCAGTTTAGCTCTGTCGGTAGAGCGTCCAACTAAGAACCACAAGGTTCAAAGTTCGATAGCAGCCTTCACCAACTCAGTGTATGAGTAGCACAGGGATCTGTGCGGTAAAGTGAGAAGCTGATGGTAGGTGTAGCACTCTGCCTCAGATGCCAAAGAAAAATGGTCTAGAGCAAGTTTAAAGAGGATAGACTCCCTCACTGTCTGGCTGATATCGACTTTAGACCACCCCAACGACATTTATAATGAACAGAATTTGTATGAGGTATGTATTTACCAACCAAATTTTCAAACTATTTGACTCATAGATGGGAGACCCTAATAGATTCTACTCCTTTGTGTGTGAGAGTAGGAGTAATAACAATGAAGGAGTAATCCACACTCTTTAGAGCTCCAGAACTTGACACCCACCACCATATGTAGTTTAATGTCATACCCAGGACACCCCTTTTTCTCTGCACAGAATGTAGTCAGTATATTTTAAGCCCTGAAATGCAGAATACTAATCATATTTGTGTTGCACTATGTGTGTATGAGTGTTTGTAGACAATGTGAGTGCATATGTCTATGTATATATGTGTGTGTTTATTGATTCATGTATTTAATTGCATTTATATGTGAATGCATGTGTGCGTGTAATTATGTGTTTGCCTCCTGCAGCTTATTGGAAATGAATTTGTCACAAATATTCTGGAAAATATATTGAAAATATATTGGAAAATCATGAATAATAGAAACAGATGTTAGATCTGTCAAGGAACAAAAGGTGTTAACTTCCAACTGAAATCAAGTGAAACACTTCAGGTGATATGAAAACATTTAACCGTACTGTAACATTTGAAAAGCAAATAGGTTCAGAACGGAAAGGCTGCAGCTACATATCCACGTATAAGTGTTTCAGTGTCTCTATATAAGTATATGACCAAATGTGGATATTTTAAGTGTACTGTATATTTTATATGTAATTATCTTATATGACTGAATGTGGATATTCTATAAGCATATTTGTGTACCGAATATGTGTAATGTACGACTTTTTAAGACCAATTTTTCACCTAAAAAAAAGGGGGTTGTTCATTACATGATATATGTTTTTGAACAAGTTGGCTTACCTTCATTTATTACATGCAATATATAATAAAAATCCCTTTTTGTAGCTAGAAAATAGGAGTTGTTCAATACACAAAGTCAAGGGCAAATTTAGCTCAGTTGTTAGAGCACCCGCCTAGGAATCGCAAGGTTCCTGGTTTGATACCAGTCCACGCCAACTCAGCACATGAGTAGCACAAATTGGGTAATCTGTTCTGTGTGGTTAAGTGGGAGCTGACAGTAGGTATGGTGCTCCACCTCAGATGCAAAAACAATCCTCCTGGTTAAGCACTAGCAAAAAGGGATAGATTCCCTTGCTGTCCAGCTGATACCGACAATAGGCCACTCTGTCAAATTTACTTACTTTACTTATATACAGTATATTTTATATGTACCGTATATTTTATATGTACCGTATATTTTATATGTAAGTATTTTATATGACTGAATGTGTATATTTTATAAGCATATTTATGTACCGAATATGTGTAATATACACATTTTTAAGAGCAATTTTGCACCTCAAAAATAAGAGGTTGTTTATTACATGAGATATGTTTTAGAACAAGTTAACACTTACTTTCATTTATTACATGCAATATATATTAAAAAACATATTATTATAATTAAAAATCAGTTTATAGTTATTATAATAAACTTGTACAAATTTGTTAAATATTGTTTTAAAAGTCACATTTGGTGATTAATAATTGTAAATACAAACCCTTAAAAAATTCATTTGACATTTCAGAGGTAATGTAATACATTTAATTTATTCTTTTATTACTGTTATTAATTTTAAATTCCACCTGTAAGATCATAACAGTATAATTTGCTTACCTCAGCAAATGAACCTGACTGTTGAGCGCAGGTCATGGAGTCACACCAGCAGGAAGCCAGGAAAGACAGCAGGGACTATTAGAGGTCATGAGGTGATACCAAGTTATGAGATCTGATCAGTGAGAAATAACGGTTCAAAAGGTGAGCATGCTTATTAGCTGTTAAGTATCACATGATATGAAGAAGACAGAAGAGATAGATAAATTAGTTTGATTCTTGAATAGTTAGCCTTTGCATTGATGTTGGCCCAGAGCAAAATCTTGGAAAAGGAGAAATGATACCATTTTAGCGAGTAATAAGAATTTCTCCTCAGACCAAAATGATAAATTGAAACCCTACTATGAAAAACAGTTTGAATGGAAATGGCAAATAAAGTGTGTAATTAAAAAGCAAAATGATTGTCTATATTGTTTCCATCTTACATCCATTGTATTCTTTCCATCATATGACTTTCACACTCTTTCCGGCATGTATTTATCATATTCTTTCCATCATGTGTCCATCGTATTATTTCCATCTTATATTAATCATATTCCTTCCATCATATATCCATTATATAACAGTCATATTCTTTCCATCATATATCCATTATATTCTCTCCAGCATATATCTGTCCTATTCTTTCCTTCATAAGTTCATCATATGTCCGTTATATTCCCTCCAGCATATATCCATTGTATTCTTTCTATCATGTCCATTATATTTTTTCCTTCCTATGTCCATCATATGTCTCCTGTATTCTTTCGTATTCTTTCATGTATTTCATGTTCTTTCCATTTTATACCAATTGTATTCTTTCCATTATATGTTTGTCATATTTCTTCCATCATATTTTTCCATTATATGTCCATCATATTTATCCATCATATTTCCATCTTATGTCCATCATATTCTTTCTATCATATATCTGTTGCACTCTTTCCTTCATATGTCTGTCATACTTTTTTCATATATCCATCATATTCTTCCTATCATATATCAGTCACATTCTTTTCATCATATGTCTCTTGTATTCATTTGTATTCTTTTGTGTCTTTCGTATTTGTTCTATCTTATATCAATCGTACTCTTTCCATCATATTTCCATCTTATGTCCGTCATATTCTTTCTATCATATGTCCGTTGCACTCTTTCCTTCATATGTCTATCATATTTTTTTCATATATTCATCATATTCTTCCTATCATATGTTCATCATATTCTTTCCATTTCATAACTCATTATATTATGCTGAAAATGCATAACCAATAGTGATGATTATATTGAAAGATAATGTTTTGTATGTGTAAACTTGTTTTATCAAATGATGCTATTGTGATCCCTGTATCTTTTGTAGTTTTCTCGAAAAAATAAGAGGCATTGTTTTTAGAGCAACCCTTGTACAGGGTGGTCCATAAAAGACTGGCGCATGAAAAATACTGAATAACCTTTTCAAGAAAAACTTTAAGCATTTAGTTTTTTGAATCATAAAATATATCCCAAGGAAATATATATTTTGTGAAAAATGATATCTTGTAGATAGCCTCCATTTTCATGTATAGAAAGTTGCACCTTAATTTGAGCAGTTTGCATGACTCAAGGTTTCTGAGGTCCCTCCTCTTATCTATGCATGAATATTCTTGAGATATTGCAATGTCTTAGGCTTATTCACATATACCTGTTCCTTTAAATATTCCTACAAAAAAAAGTAATCAAAGGCAGAAAATTGGGTGAATGGGAAAGACATTTGAATTTTTAATTTGAAATTATTCTACTTCTGAAAAATTCATGAAAAAGTTCCATAGTTTCATTGGCAGTATGAGCAATGGCTCTGTCCTATTGAAACCAAATGTGTGGGTTATTTCCCACAGTTAGGCACAACAAAAAAATTCAATCACGGTTCTGTACAGGGTGCCATTGACGGTTTCAATTTGTTCTTGGTTTTCAAAAACAAAAAATGGACTGACCCCATTGCTGTCCTTACTCCACACCCTACACTTAACTAGATGTAGTTGGTGCTGATACATTCTCTTAGGAGTTGTTACATTTCAACATCAGCAATTCTGTTTATTCACATTTAGGCAAATATGGTCTTCATCACTCGTTGTGAGCTTGTCTAAAGAATTGCCATCTTCAATCAATTTCTGTTCTAATCAAAGTGCATACTCCAGACACTGGTGATCAGGCACCTCACGTGGTGTAATGGTTAGCAAGCTGGATTAGCAAACCATTGTTAGTGAGTTCAATTCTCATTAGGTGCCCCATACTTGTGGCCTTGTGCCACAACTAAGCTAAGTTTAGTGAATAACAATGAGCATCCCATCTTGGTATAATGGTTAGCAAGCTAGTTTTGTAGATCCATTACTAATGAATAGTGAGTTCAATCCTTGCTTGATGCCCCCTACTTGCGACCTAATCCAGTAGCTGTTGATAATCATGTGACTGCAGTTGCTGGATCTTTTAGGAGTTTATATTAAGGTAAAACTCCACTGTGTTGGTTGTCCTGGAAATTCCAAGCTAAGATGGTGAGTGGACAACACTGTTGTGCATCTTTCATTGCTGCCTTAGGGCAAACATCCACTTTGACTATGGCCACTTTGGCAATGGCCACTTTGGCAATGGCCACTTTGTGGGAAGTCTGCCACTGTGGCATGAGTCTCAAATTGGAAGACAAAGCTCTTTATAATGTTTGTACCTTGAGGCACATGGTTTAGCTTAGTCGGAAGAGCATTCGCCTAGGAACCACAAGGTTCCAAGTTTGATACCGGTCCTTACCAACTCAGCACATAAGTAGCACAGCTTGGATCTGTGTGGTAAAGTGGGGAAACTGTTGGTAGGTATGGCACTCCACCTCAGACAGAAAAACAATCTCCCTGATCTAACGCTAATGAAAAGGAGATAGACTCCCTCACTGTCTTGTTGATATTGACAATAGACCATTCTGCTGACTTTTACTTACTTTTGTTGAAATTATATAATTATCCACTGAATTTTAAAATTCTATTATTTCAATCTATTCTTTTGCAGTGTAGCTTAACATTTTTTTATTCGCTAGGATTACTTATAAAATTTGAAAAATAATATAAAAATTTGAATTTAAAATGATAAAGTTATAAATTTTAAAAATGTGTCATTTTTTTTGTGGGCCAACGTGTAAATACATTGATACTTATTACAACTTGAAGTAATTGTAAAAACAAAAAAATACAAAACATTTTGTCTTATCAGATTGTATACCACTTTTAAACATCCTGTTTTATAAACAATACATTTTCTATTTATTTTTGTGTGTAGTAGGAATAAAAACTCTGAAATTATATTTAATGAGAAAAAAAGGAGTGTAGGAAAGAGATCAAACATGTACAGGCAATTTATTTTAAGGATAATCACCTGCTCATGAGGTTAGTGTTAATGTGCTAGTTTCACCAGTCTGAAATGCTCCCAGAGTCTTGTATATATAAATATACACTGAGAAGATAAGTGCTCTCAGAGTCTTGTATATATAAATATACACTGAGAAGATAAGTGCATATATATATATATATATATATATTATATATAGTCATCCACAGACACTGTATTTTGATGTTTCACCTCTTCTCTCTCTCTCTCTCTCTCTCTCTCTCTCTCTATATATATATATATATATATATATATATATATATATGACTCATCAGGTTTAACTTTATATCTATCTATATATATACATATATATATTATATATTATATATATATATATATTATTGGGAATAAAAGGCCTTAAATACCATGGGTATCTTATGACCATATA
>CM042141.1:7721545-7739045 GCA_023376005.1 Doryteuthis pealeii | reverse complement strand
CCATTGCACCTGAATATGTAATTCCTGGATGGGTTCACTTTACACATCAAGGTGTACCAATGGTCGAAGATGGAGAAGAAGATAAGGAAAATGTCATTGTGCTACCTAATGGATAGGCATAGCCTATCATTTTGAGCAAGTAGTGTAGTGTAGTTTGAAATTAACGGTAAAACTGGAAAATTACAGTTGGGTTTAAAGAAATTAATATAGAATCATGTGGAGTGGGGGTTATATTGGCCTATGGAGTCATATGACCAAGTAACTCTGTGAAAGTAGAATTTAGAATTAGGGTAGTTGAGCCCAGGCAGCCCTTCGGAACAGACATGTTTTACCATCTCTTCTCCCCGTGTGTGTGTGTGTGTGTGTGTGTGTGTGCAGCAAAGAAGGAATCGAGGTGATAAAAGTGTATACAAGAAGATGTCTCCATGATTAAAGAACAGAAAACAGCAGAGAGAGAGAGAGAGAGAGAGAGGAGAGAGAGAGAGAGAGAGAGAGAGAGAGAGTCAACCCAGCTGAAGAGCACAGATACCTGGCTCAAAAGAGAAGCCTGATAGGAAGAACATACGGCCGATGGAAGATAGGAGATGAAGATGATAGATGATTCATTGGAAGAAATTAAAAAGCAGTATTCAACAATTGTGAAAGAGATGGACAATCAGAGACATACATTAGTATTATTTGGATTATTCGGACTATTATCCTCATCTTTATTGTTATCTGTACAATGCAGGTTCAATTCTAGTCAAGGGCGACAGTAACATAGAATAATAATTAACACAGCTTAACATCTATACCCCAACTATGGTTAGTGGTATGAGAACAGGATACCCCTGTGGATTGAATAAGGGTTGGGTTCAATGTTCCATGATAGCTCCTGATTATGACAAGAAGGTTCCTGATTATGACAAGAAGGTACCTGATTATGACAAGAAGGTACCTGAGTTCAAAAAGAAGATTCACGAGGCTACTGAGTCTGACAAGAAATACCTGAAGAAGGCCGAAGGGTACATCGGCCAAAATGTTGTACAGATGACAATAAAGATGAGGACAATAGTTTGAATAATCCAACTAATACTAATTATCAAGCCTCATCTTAAAAAATTCAGAGAAATAGAGGCATACATATCTTCTAATAAATAATGACCATAAAAAAGAAAAAAGAATTGAAGAAAAATACACAAGTTGTATTAAATTTTATTGATAACTTAGATTTTAGTACATTTTTAAAATGTGAATTTATTTTTCTCTAAAAATATATCAATTGATAAAGAAATATTCAGTGTATACTTACAGCCATCTCATATTTCTTATTTGTGTCCTTGTGTAGCTGTCAGTCTGCAGATTTCAAGGAAAAGAGAACTCAAGGAGAAGACAGCAAAAAGGAGCCTGCCTCCATTGCTCCCAAATTTGTTTTGCTGAGATCAGGCTCACAGCAAACATGGTCTATCATATGTCCATCATATTCTTTCCATCATATGTCCATCATATTCTTTCTATCGTATGTCCATCATATGTCTGTCATATTCTTTTCATCATATGTCCGTTGCACTGTTTCCATCATATTTTTTCCACCAGGATGATGGAAAATGAAGAAGATAAGGATGATGTCATAATCAAGCCAACAGACAGCCATAGACAGACAGTATAAGAATTTCATCAGAGTATATCATAAAATCGGTATCTGCTGCATCTCTACTACAGTGCTGTGCTTGATATATACTGCATAAAATAGTGAATATTATCAAGGGTTTATGCAAAGAAAAAAATATTAACTAAGCTTGCATAATCTCTGGAAATATAATTAAGAATCAAATAAATCTTGATAGAATAAGAAGGAATAAATTAGCGGCGTGATCCCAGATGTCTACCCCCCCCCACAGGCAACAATTGTCCCCTTGATTTAAAAGGGCAGGACTGGGTTTATTGCCCAGTGCCTGAGGCGCCTCCCCTTGAGGGGGAATGCCGAAGGGATTTACGCATTTTTTGCACCCGCCATCCCATGAGCTGTGGTTCATGGGTGGTACCACATTAAGAGGGCCTTGTGCCTGACCTGCATACATGGGATTTGAGGTAAATACTTCATAAGAAGGAATTTTCCCTCAATAGATTTTTATTTAATAAATTTGGCTTAGTCTGGCAGACAGGCCTGAGGTTGCTCATGTTACTTACTGTTCTTAAGTGGTCACCCATCTTAGATTAAGATTGAACAAGCTCATCATTGCTTAACTTTGGTAACCTGAAAGAAAAGGCATTCAGTATGATTTGACCATAAGTAATTTACTGCAATAAGCTGATTATGTTTCTGATTTTTGGGGATTTTTTTTCTTTCTTACAGGTTTAAAAGGGAATTTTAGCATGTACAAATAAAAAATACATACAGTCATATTGCAAATTTTGAAAATCTTTTGACATTACAAGTTGGGTCTGAAAGAAAAAAGTTCTCATCTTAATTCTTCCATGAAAAAAGATGAAAAAAAGAATTACTTCTTGAAAGAGACTTTTGTCTACAGACATCAAAAGACTTTTTTATAACTCATCTGTCAAACTAGTTTCCATTGGTTGAAAGGAAAATAGTCTTGGCATGACTGTCTTTTGCCTTATATGGTTATGTGTGATGTCAGCAAAGACTTTTGTTTAGTAAGAGGTGCGTGGTGTAATGCTTAGAGTTTTAGGAAATGGACTCGTCAACCCGAGTTCAAATCCTGTACGAAGCTACAATTCACTTAGCACTAATACCCTTGGGAAAGGTATGCATCCAACTATTCTCCCTCTAGCTATGGCAAACTGGGCTCTTTAACTTTAGTTAGGCACCCAGTCAAGGAGAAGGAAAACTCTGAATTTAAACTCTTAAATCTGCTTGGGGTGGTCACTACTAGAATAGGCTCATCCTAATTAGTGATCTATTTCACTAATTTTAAAATGATTTAAAAAAGGTATTTTTGCTTTCAGGAATTATAATTTAGTTTCACACTTATAGAATGGTGACAAAATTACCTATCTTATACAGAGTAGCTGCGTCCTATCGTGGTGTAAAGGATAGCAAACCAATCTTACTGAGATCCATTACTACTGAATAGCGAGTTCAATCCTCGCTGGATGTCCCATAGTTGTGACCTTGTGTCGCATCCTGCTTGTGGGGCACCTCACATGGCATAATGGTTAGCAAGCTAGATTCACAGACCATTGTTAGTGAGTTAGATTCTCACTGGGCACCCCATATTTTTGGCCTTGTGCCACATCTAAGTTAAGCTTAGTAAATAACTATACAGTGTAGCTACAATATTGCTTAACTTTATAATTAAATGAGATTCAATGTTTTAACTTAGATATATCTCTACATTTTCATTAGATAAATGCAGTGGAAATCCACAATATTCTATTTATTTTATGTCCTATGGCATACTTTACCATCTGGTGACCTCCAGTGACCTCAGATGACTTCAGAGATCAAACTAAAACAATCCATGTGGGACTTGGAGAGCAAGTCAATATTTGTTCCAAAAAATCAGCTCCCCGGATCTTTCCATTTGGCTATGATCCTCAGCAGACACACAAAGTAAAGTCGAAGGGGTGGTCTAATGTCGGTATCAGCTGGATAACGAGGGAATCTATCCCTTTTTCACTAGCACTAGACCAAGGAGATTGTTTTTGCATCTGAGGTGGAGCGCCACACTACCATCAGCTCCTCACTTTACCGCACAGATCACTGAGCTACTCATACGCTGAGTTGGCAAGGGCTGGTATTGAACCAGGAACTTTGCGATTCCTAAGCAAGAACTCTAGTTTTTGAATATTTCCTTTCATCTATTTAATATTGAACAGTTTGTTATAAAGCAAATATTTATATTTTAAGTTTTTGAAAATCTAATATCACAGTTTATGTCTCGTTCATATTTCAGTATATATAGAATCTTGCTAAAATATATATCAGAATAAGTTCATTCAAATATTTAGTCCCTCATCTTTTTATGGGTGCCTTGCTAGTTTAATATTTGTAAAAATATACAGTATCACCCACAAATAAGTACATTCTAACTTTTTTTTATAAAAAGTTAATTTTCACAGAAATTCTTTAGAATAGTTGAATATCAAAATTATTTCATTAAAACATCTCTTATCTTTTCCCTGGTACCTCTGCTAGTTTAATATGTCTGAATATTTGAAATAATGTACAGTATTGAAAGAGTAATCTACATAATTATAAAAGATGAAAGAAAAAAAGAAACATTATATATAAAGAGGTTCTTATGCTAAGCAGAATTTTTATTTGTTTAAAACTTTATTTTGTTTATTTATGTTATGTTTATAATTCTATATCCCTAGAATCTTTATAAAATCTTGATGAAATATATATCAGATTTATTTCATTAAAACATCTCTTATCTTTTTTGGGTATGTTTAATATGTCTGAATATTTGAAATAATGTACAGTATCATTGATAAATAAGAAAACCTCTTACAAGTTTTTTTTAATAAATAGTTAATTTTCTTCTAAACTAAAGATACCAGGATTTTATTATTTCTAGTGTAACATTATACAATCAAAATGAATACTATTAAGTATCATTTATTACCAAGTATTAAAACTCCTCTATAACCAAAAATAAAATCACAAAACCCACAAAATAGCTGCTGTATGACCACTTACCACCCATCTCACAAACCATCCAATTAAGATGAACAAAACATGCTGGGTACTGCTGGTGAAGTAGAGATGAAAATGAGCAACATTCTCCTATGGACTCCTATACATGGGCACACAAGTGTTGGTCGACCAGCAAGGATTTGCAGTCATCATCTCTGCATGGATACTCGATGCAGTCTAGAGAGCTACTGAAAGTGATGGCTGATAGGGTTGGATGGTAAGGGATATTCAAGGAAGTCCGAGCTATCAGCACTTAATGATGATAACATATTCATATTTTTGGTTACAATGTTTCAATGTTAGTTTGGTAATAAATAATACCTAATAATATTATGCATATATCTACACAACCCCTCTGCATGAGCAGGATGTGACACAAAATCTATTTTTAAATGGATTTGCTAGTTTGATATGTTTATTTGGAAAAATGTATAAGGAACACTAAAGAAATATTTTCAGCATACCATTATGCCATGGCACACAGTTGAGAATCAGTGGATTTGAAATAACAACAAAGTCTTACAGTGACATGGCATTTTTATCTCAACTGCAAGCATTAATAATCATGAAAAGGCCAAATTTGGAACGGTAAATTTCCTGGCGGGTAATCCTAACCCCAAGTTATTAATGCTACAAAATCATTTTAAAATGGAGACTTGCAACAAAACTTATTGAGATCAAGAAAATTCATTAAAGTTTTATAACTAACTAATGAAGATAAAATATGATTTATTGATTAATCAGTCTGTTAATTAAATCTGTTAAAATGTATAATTTATCACTTTATCTGTTTCTTGGACTTGAAGCAATTAACCTACTGATATGCCTTCTGCAATAATCTTCATTATAATGTGTTTAACAAAATACAAATATAAACAACCAATGCATCTTGCAAGCAGCAGGAGGTATTTGCCTCTGATATATACGGGTAAGGGATATATCAGTAAAAGTTGTAGGGAGGTGTACTCGCAGGTAAGTATAAAGCTGGTACGTCGCAGTAATAGTAGTACATCAGAGTAGTCGTTGTTGTAGTAGGCGTGGTAGTAACAGGCAATTGTACCACTATAGTGTTAAGTATTTATGGTGGACACTAGCCAATCAGATTACTGTGAGGGGGGTACCTAGGTATTTGCATATTTATTACATCAGCCTCTATGTGAACTCAGATAAAATAAATTTAATGTTTTAATCAAGGTGGCACCATCTCTGCATTAAATGGCAAGACTGAAATTAATAGACCAGTTCATATTCCTCGGTAGCAATATCTCATCTACTGAAAGTGATGTTAACATAGGAAAAGCCTTTGAAATTAGTAGACCAGTTCATATACCTTGGTAGCAATATCTCATCTACTGAAAGTGATGTTAACATAGGAAAAGCCTCTGAAATTAGTAGATCAGTTCATATACCTTGGTAGCAATATCTCATCTACTGAAAGTGATGTTAACATAGGAAAAGCCTCTGAAATTAGTAGATCAGTTCATATTCCTCGGTAGCAATATCTCATCTACTGAAAGTGATGTCAACATACATATAGGTAAAGCATAGACTTCTATTGACAGGTCAACAACCATGTGGAAATCTGATGTTTCTGATAAAATAAAACATGAATTTTTCCAAGCTGTAGCTGTGCCAGTATGGTTCCACTGCTTAGAAAAAAAAAGGTTAAATGAGAATTACATAAGGATGCTGCATGCTGTTTTGAACAAATCCTGCAAGCAGCATTCTACAAAAAAAACAGCTGTATGGCCACTTACCTCCCATCTCACAAACCATCTGAGAAAGATGAGCAAGACATGCTGGGCTCTGCTGGAGAAGTCAGGAGAAATTCATAAGCAATTTTTTCCTTACACATGGACACACATGTGTTAGTTGATCAGCAAAAAACTCACATTCATCAAACTCTGTGCAGACACTGGATACCGTCTAGAGGAATTATCAAGAGTGATTGACGATAGAGATGGATAGCAAGAGAGAGTCAAAGAAATCCATGCTGTCGGAATGCCTTTATGATTTTAATGATAATGGTATATATATTTACTAAAACCTCCGCAATTGTGTTGCTGTGTCCATTTCCTAGAATACATATATTCCATGGGAAAAAGAATTCAACCACATCTGATGTACTTAGTAGATGTACTTGTAGTTCCTGCAGGGCAGTCTGCGTGAGCTTCATAAGCAGAATGTGTATAAGTCTCTGGATTTGTGCTGGGTATAGTGAGGTGAGACAGTTTGTGCTTTTTCGGCTGGTGAATTAGAAAAGAGAGAGACTATTCATTTTCACACATTCGCCTGAGATGGGACAGAGTTATTCCATAGTGACATTAGCTGTCAAACGAAGATAATCGTTTTTTTTTCTTCTCCTAAACAAGAGCAGCAGATATTTGTATTGGTGTACATACAATTAACAACAAAAGCAGCATTGGGGTTGTAAAAAAAAAAAATAGTCAAACTTACTTAACCAGTAAGTGCTTTTTTTAAAAAGAAATTTAATGAAAAATTCTAGTAGGTTGAATCAAAAGTTTTGCAATATTTTAGTAATGTGAGGCACAATTCAGCAGCTCTAGATGCTTTTGCCAAGGTTGTGAAGATGATGAACCAAACTTGACTGTGAGAGGCCAAGCTCACCTGATACTCTCCAAATGCTACTCACCAAATTTGCTTCTATGGTCTGAAGCAGAATCCGCAGTTTTAGCCTACCTGATGGTTGATGTTCTTGCAATCCCTGTCTAGGGAGATATTTCCTTGCCATGTAGTGGCTATGACTGGTGAATAAAGCCTAAATCATAAAACCAGCTTCTGTCTTTGTCTCTTTCTTTTTCGTTACCACTCCCCATAGTTTAAACTCATAAAGTATAAGTTCCCAAATTAGACTATGTTGCATGTTCATCTGTGTGGCTTTCAAATCATACATGGGAAAAAAGCAATGTACAAGGTGTCAGTACACCAACTATCTCAATACCACCAACCACTACTTGAACTACTTCAGTCATGTAATATACAAACTAACATATAACAAAATTTTGCAAAATAGTACTCTTGAAATTCCTATACAATATCTGTATCAGTATGTAACTTCATCTCAGTGAAAGAGTCATCCAAAAAATAATTTTATTTATTTTTAGTCCTTTATTTTTCAGGTCAGCTACTTTGATTGAAAATTAGTTGATCATTGTTAATCTGTGAAAATATTCAGTTTATGTTTACCTCCCAGAATTCAGTAAAATAATTTAGGATTATTATAAGTGTGTTTGGTTACTGTGTCATAAAAACAAAACAGATCAAATATATACTGCATAACTTGAGAACAATTAAAAAAAAAATTAACGTGTTAACACAGGATTCTATCAATCAAGTTCTATCCAAAAACACAGGTTTTTAGGTGGCACAAGGCATTTTCGGTTTTCTGAGAGTCTGTGCTAAATAAATCCTGTTCTAATCAACTGCTCGGAATTTGTATTCTTCAAATCCCACTGACTACCTCTAGCCAATGAATGAACACCACTCTTTTCTCAGACTTTGCTTCAGCAATTATGACCTTTGACCTGTCAATTATGCCTATGCAAATGATTGATTCTTCTACTCTACAGAGTGCCAGAGGGGACCATTACATCACAATATATTGTTTACTCTATTGTTTTGAAAATGCATTATTTACTTTATTGTTTATTTCTTACTTTTGGAATTTTTCTGACTTTCCATTCATTATATTCCAGTTTTCTTTTTTTCTTTTTTTTTTCCTTGTTATCTTTTTGGTCATGATAATATTTTACTTTCTTGCTATTTTTCATATCCTCGATTTTTCTATCTTATTGTCAACATTTCTTTTTCTAGTTTATTTATTTGTTCCCTTTTACTCATACACTTTTATCTCTTTCATTTCTTTTTACATTTTCTTCCCAAAGAAACAAATCTATTTTTGTGTTTGATATACATATATATATATATATATATATATATATATATATATATATATTTCTAGTTATATTTCTAGAACAGGATGTGTTACTATTTGCGACCACGGCTACAGATTTAACAGATTGTGATGAAAAAATATTTTTAAAACAGAGAATTATTTTTATCATAAGTATATTATTAGTTATTGTTATTCTAATCAACTGGTTCCCAAACTGTGTGCCATGGCACAATAGTCTGCTGTAAATATCTTTTAAGTGTCCCATGTACATTTTTACAAATACACATATTAAACTAGTAGAGATACCCAGAAAAAAGATAAGAGACCAAATTTTTTTAATGAACAAATTCTGGGATGTATTTTAGTAAGATTCTATAGATACCAAAATATGAACAAGGGTTGTATTTTAGAAGGATTCTATAGATATCAAAATATGAATAAGGCATAAATATGAGGGTGAGCTGAAAAGTTCACAGATTGAAAAATTCATATGATGATATCATATCTGTTGTCGATGACTTTTTTGACCAATATAATCCAAGCACTGCAACACTGATGGAAGAAGTGTATGGACCGCAATGGGGACTATGTTGAAAAATAAACCTCATTTGATCACATTCCATGAGAATATCTTAGTCAACCTATAAAATTTCAGCCGTCCCTCATCCATAAAAATAATCTTAAACATAAAGATCAAATTCTGATTAGTTTCTCAAAGTTTCTTTGTAGATAATATTATTAGGTATTATCTATTACCAAAATAACATGGAAAATACAACCAAAAATATGAATATGTAGTTGTCCAAAAACACCCCTTTTATATATATATATATATATATATATATATATATATATATATATTAGCTCAGCCAGTATAGCGTTCGACAAGAAACCACAAGGTTCCTAGTTCGATACTGGTCCTCGCCAACTTAGCCTATGAGTAGCAGAGGTATCTGTGCGGTAAAGTAAAGAGCTGATGGTAGGTGTGGCACTCCACCTCAGACACAAAAACGATCTCCTTGTTCTAGTGCTAGTGAAAAGGGGATAGACTCCCTTGCTGATTGGCTGATACCAACTTTAGACCACCCCGACAATGACTTATATATATATATATATATATATATATATATATATATATTTCAATTTTAGTTTTGGTTATAGAGGAGTTTTAATACTTGGTAATAAATGATACTTAATAGTATTCATTTTGATTGTATAATGTTACACTAGAAATAATAGAATTCCGGTATCTTTAGTTTAGAAGAAAATTAACTATTTATTAAAAAAACTTGTAAGAGGTTTACTTATTTATGGATGATACTGTACATTATTTAAAATATTCAGACATATTAAACTAGCAGAGTTACCTGCAAAAAGATAAGAGATGTTTTAATGAAATAAATCTGATATATATTTCATCAAGATTTTATAAAGATTCTAGGGATATAGAAATATAAACATGACATAAATAAACAAAAATAAGTTTTACACAAAGAAAAATTCTGCTTAGCATAAGAACCTCTTTATATATAATGTTTCTTTTTTTCTTTCATCTTTTATAATTATGTAGATTACTCTTTCAATACTTTCTTATAAACATCCAACATATAGTTGGCTGTGTGAAAAGCATGGATATGACTTCATATATTGCTGATTAAAAAAAAGAAAGCTACAGTGACAATATCAGAATAGAATTTGGTATAAAAAAGATGTGCACTATTAAAAATGCTTAAGTAAAAACCAGCGACAATAAATGGAATTGATAAATCAGATAACAAACCAATCAGAACATTAACCATGCAGGACTACTATAATGTTCAGATATGCACTCAGTATAATGGTTACCATCATAGGAAATAGAATTGGTGACCCGAGTTCAAATTCTGGATGAGGGTGTTTTCATTTCATTTTGTGCTCATGCCTTTTGTATGAGTAAATAGAAGAGCAAACTAGATTCTTTAGCCTTGGTAAGTCTACCAAGAAGGAAAATTCTGAATTCAAAGTCCGCTTGAAAATACTCACCTTGTGTCACATCCTACCTGTGGCGGAGGGGTTGGGTAAATTCATATATATATTTACCAACCCCTCTGCACAAGAAGGATGTGACACACGGTCAAGGAAAATTCTGAATTCAAAGTCCGCTTGAAAATACTCACCTTGTGTCACATCCTACCTGTGGCGGAGGGGTTGGGTAAATTCATATATATATTTACCAACCCCTCCGCACAAGAAGGATGTGACACACGGTCAATTTCTTAAGCGGAGTTCGACAGGTTTGAATTCAGAGTTTTCCTTCTCCTAGACCGGTTGCCTAACCAAGGTTAAAGAGCCCAGTCTGCCCTACTATTTATCCATAGCTGGAGGGAGAGTAGAATTCATACCTTTCCCAAGGGTATTAGTGCTAAGTGAAATGCAATTACCACATCCAGGATTTGAACTCGGGGCGACGAGTCCATTTCCCATGACTTTAACCATTACACCACGTGCTTCCTACCTGGGTAAATTCATATAAGATCACTATTAGTACCAAATCAAAGTCCAAAATGTAAAGTAAAAAAAGTAAAGTCGTCGGGGTGGCCTAATGTCGGTATCAGCCAAACAGCAAGGGAGCCTATCCCCTTTACACTAGCTCTAGACCAAGGAGATTATTTTGGCATCTGAGGTGGAGTGCCACACCTACCAACAGCTCCTCGCTTTATTGCACAGATCCCTGTGCTACTTAGATGCTAAGTTGGTGAGGGACGGTATAGAACCCGGAACCTTGTAGTTCCTAGTTGGACGCTCTACCGACTGAGCTAAACCTGCCCTAAGTACTCAAATGTAATTAAATAAAGCTGGAAGAAATAAGGGAAACAGATAGAGACACGATGTGTGATCAAAAAGTATCAAGACTAAAACTTTAAATTCTTTTTTTTTTATTTTTTCATTTGAAATAGATCACTAAGTAGGCCTGAGCCTATTCTAGTAATGATCACCTCAAGCAGAGATTTAAGAGGTTTGAATTCAGTTTTCCTTATCCTAGACTGGTTGCCTAACCAAGGTTAAAGAGCCCAGTCAGCGCTACTATTTACCCATAGATGGCGGGAGAATAGTTGGATTCATACTTCTCCCAAGGGTATTAGCACTATATGAACAGTGACTTCGTCCAGTATTTGAACTTGGGTTGAGGAGTCTATTTCTACAACTCTAACCAGTACACCACCGCGCTCTCCTTTTTGAATTTTTAAATTTTAATAAAGAGGTATACACAGCTGAGAAACTTATATAATTGCTAGGTATGTACATATTTATGGATGATATTGTAGATGGATGACATGAAATTATTTGCAAAGAACAAGAAAAAACTGAAACTGTTAATCAATAAAGTTAAAAGCTACAGCGAAAATATCAGAATGGAATTTGGTATAGAAAAAAACCCTGCACTATTAGTAATGCACAAAGAAAGGACAGTGACAACAGATGGAATCGACAAACTAGATAACAAGCCAATCAGGACATTAACTTCACATTGCTTCTATAGATATCTAATAGTAAATTAAATGCAACTCAATAAAGTAGGAGAAAATAAAAGAAACAAATAAAAATGGAATATTTTTGGAAGATAAGAAGAAAAGTACTCAAAACTAAACTAAATAGCAGAAACTTGATAAAAGTTGTGAGCAACTAGATAGTACTAGGACCTCAGATGAGATAATAATAATAATAATAATAATAATCCTACCCCAGCCAGGAGACCAGACCTAGTTTTGATTACAAAAAAAAAAAAAAAGAGAACGTGTCAACTGGTGGACTTTGCGGTCCCAGCAGATCACAGGGTGAAGCTGAAGGAAAATGAAAAGATGGATAAATACCTGGACCTTGCCAGAGAATTGAAAAAGCTGTGGAACATGAGAGTAAAAGTGATACCAACTGTAGTTGGTGCACTTAGAACGGTCCCAATAAACTTGGAAAAAAGACTGGAGGATCTGGAAATCAGAGGAAGAATTGAGACCATCCAGACTACTGCACTGCTGCAATTGGCTAGAATACTCAGAAGAGTCCTGGAGACCTGAGGGGACTTGTTGTCACTCGGACTCCAGTGAAATACCATCAGCTAACACTGATGTGAAAAACTCAAAAGGAGTAAAAATAATAATAATATGGAAATTAGAGGAAGAATTGAGACCATCCAGACAACTGCATTGCTGCAATCGGCTAGAATACTCAGAAGAAACTTGATAAAAACTGTGAGCAACTAGACAGCATTGGTAGTCAGATATATGGAGTCTCAGCAGAGGTAATAATGATAATGGTGATAGTAATGATGACAGTAATGGACTCTCTCGTCGATTTCAATGCATGAGGGTTCATCCAATGAACAACCCACACAGTGTTTTGTTTATAGTGGTGAAGGCTTGTATTGGACCATCCGCAATAAGTCGATAGGAAAGAATTGGTGTACAAGGAATGCCACAAACCCAATCAATGACTGACCTCAGGTTTTTAAAATTCAGAGTTTTCCTTCTAGACTGGTTACATATCCAAGGTTAAAGAGCCCAGTCTGCCCTACTATTTTACCCATAGCTGGGAGGGAGAATATATGGATTCATACCTTTCCCAAGGGTATTAGTGCTATGTGAAATGTAAACAGCTTTGTCTAGGATTTGAACTCTGGTCGACAAGTCCATTTCCTACGACTCTAATCATTGTGCCACATACCTCAATGATGATGACAGTAGAAATGTGATAAAAGGTGTGAACAACAAGACTGCATTTGTTGTGAGATACATAGAACCTCAGCAGACATAATAATAATGATAATAATGAACTTCAAACTCATTTACAATGACAATAACCATCATGCTATCCATTGTAGTAGTAGTATGATAGTTGGTTGGTTTTATGGTATGTCAACCTTTTTGGGTTAATTTATGCCAAAGTCAATTTAACCATTATAATCTCTCTCCCATACCATGAATTTTACCCTTCTCTCCCAACCAACCTCCTCTCCCATCAAACACCTAGCATCTTCCCAGCTTCCTCTAAACTCTTCCCTCTCCCACTTTATATCATGTTATTCTCATTTCATCAATTCTTCCCTAATCTCCTTACCCTCAATTCCACTACTAACTCACTTTCTCTTCTAAAAACACAAATGTACGTATTTTGCTTTGAATAAAGAGTCACATCGACTGAGGAAGTCCTTTGCATCAGAAGTAACAAAATATTTCTCACCCACTTGGACTTTTTGAGTCATCATTTTTGTTCATTCTTCCTTTTACCTCACCTCATACTGTCAGATTTTACTCCAACCCTCCTATCTTCACAGTTAAGAACTGTATCTTCACGACAATCATTTTAGACACTTCATTGACTCAAACGGATCTATTTTGCACATAGAAGGGACCCTAACAGGTACCGCCACTCCAGTTATAACACTAGTAGTTATAGGTATTTACACAACCCCTCTGCATGAGCAGCATGCAACACAAGGTCAATTTTTAAATGGAGTTTAACAGGTTTGAATTCAGAGTTTTCCTTCTAAACCAGTTGCCATACCAAAGTTAAAGACCCCAGTATTTCCTACTATTAAACCCATAGCTGGAGGGAGAATAGTTGGTTATATACCTTTCACAAAGGGATTTGCAATAGTGAAATGCAAACAGCCTTGTCCAGGATTTGAACTCATATCACCATGTCCATTTTGTATGATGATAACCATTATATAACAAGCATCTCCTGTAGAGGAAGCAGTAGTATTAGTAGTTGTGGAATAACAAACATGAAGTAAGAATCATTTAATATAAAATGATTTGACTACATATAATAAAAGATAACAGTAATTAGCATCAAACAAGAATTATAATGGCTGAAAGCACAGTTGATATAATAAACATAAAAATGATAAAAAAAGTAACTCTTTATCATTGGATGATGATAATAATAATATAATAATATACAATAAAACAATATTAAATATCAAAGACAATAAAACCTTATTAAACAAATACTAAGATAAAGAAAAAAAATGATAATAAAAACTAATCGACAATATACTTTTAACCATAAATGATGATTAGTGAAAACAATTATCGTTTAGCATGTTAAGATGATGCTGATAAAATAATAAGAACAACAACAACAATAACATTTGGATAAAATAATCAATATCAATAAGAGCTATTAAACATTTTGAAAAATGTCATCTATGATAATAAAGTAGTAATAATAAATGCCATTGCTAAAAGCTAATAATCATTTAACATTAAAAAGTATTAATCCTTAAAAATAAAATGTCTTTTAGAGCAAAATTTGATTCTTATCAAATGCATTTTGTGCTTGAAGAGCAACAAGATAAAAATCTTTAAGAACAAGTAGAAAATATTATTAAGTGATTTTTTTCTCTTTAAGCCAAGATAGATTAGAGAGAAGGGAAAGATAAAGAATAAAAAGGGGAAAAATAGATATGGAGAAAGCTAATTAGATTGGATAGAGAGATAGAATTATACACACACACACACACACACAAACACACACACACACACATATATATATATAATATATATATATATATATATATAGAGAGAGAGAGAGAGAGAGAGAGAGAGAAAGAGAGGTAGATAGATACTGAGAAAGCTTGCTAGATAAGAAAAAAAGAGATAAAATGAGATACATAGATACTTAGAAAGCTACTTGATAGGATAAAGATAGAATTTAAAAAGATAGATAGATAGATAGATAGATAGATAGATGGGTAGGTTTGACTTGGATTGGTTTGTTTGTTTAATGACATATCAACCTTTCTGGGTTATTTAATGCCAAAGCCATCCTTGTACAAGAACAGTAGTGGTACTTTTTAACCTATAGCTGGGATAGATATATAAATAGATAGATAGATTGATAGATTCTGAGAAAGATAGATACATAGGAAAAAGAGATAAAATTAGACAGATAGATAGATAGATAGATAGATAGAAGGTAAAAATAGAAATGGAATAAGAGTGGGAAGAGAAAATATAGTATTTGGGAAAAAATAAAGCATGAGATAAAAGATAATTGAGAATAAGAGATGACAAGAGTGCCAGAAGAAAAAGGAGAGATAAAATGAAAAAGTGATAACTTAAAAATTAAAACCAGAGAAAAGGAGAAAAGTAAAAGTAAAATTGTGTGAGGTTAAGAAGAGTGAGTGTATAAATGAGAATGTAAAGTTGATAATTCTAGAGAAACAAAAAACAAGTACAAAATGAGAGATGTAGAGATAAACTAAAATAATGAAAAGATACAAAAATCGAAGAAAGATTACAGTAAAAAGTGAACATCATCTTCTTATTATGGAGATTGTGTGTTTTTCTGTCTGTAACCAAAACTATATTCCCACTCAAGTCACAGTTCCCTTAGTTATTTACATCACATTCTCCATTATTTATTTTTATTTAAACCCCAATTATTAATAAAATTGTTTTACATTATTAATACTGTTGACCATATCTACATACTAATAATATGCAATTGTATTTATATATACAACAAAATAGCGGTTTACAGTGTGAACAGAAACGCAAATTTGCATATTGATATTAAAAATTTGACTTTAATAAATATGTGCTTAGTATTATTGATTTCTAATTGTTTGGTTTTATCTTAATGAATATGAGCAAAAATCTTGGGGATGAATCTTAAAAGAAATCTATTGACAAGAAAAAATAATTGTGATATTATTCTTTATTTCCTATTTTAACTAAATAGTTAAATTAGGAAGATTTAGTAATGAAAGACGGAAGTGATGGAAGAGTAAGTTTCATTTGTTTTATTTTTCAATTATAACCCCCTCTGTTTTAAATCTTTATATCTGCATTCTTATTTAGTTTCCTTAGTCTTTCTAATTTGATATAATTTTTTATTATGTTAAAACTTAGATACATGCACCCAGAGGGTGCATATATTTGCTAATTCATTATTAATTAATTAATTTTCAAAATTAGGTACGACTCCAATTAAGCACTTATTCTCCCAAAAATTATCGGCAAAAAGCCATTCCAAAACAAACCGTGTTTACAACTTATCATATCGTCGTGTAATAAAAGTCACTAGAAGAGGAATATTAACCTACTCTAAACAAATCGTAAAATCTAAGAAGTCCGTTTAGTGTAGGGGTTATGGGATCGGCCTGTCAGCTTGGCAGTCCGGTTTCAAATCACACACAGGGCGGTCTTCCGATCTATAGCTCTGCTGATGAGGCCTAATAGGCCGAAATGTACTTACAGAGATTGATTTTTCTCGATTTGTTTAGCCATACATTTAATAGGTATTCTCGCCTAATTCATTATTAATTAATTAATTTTCAAAATTAGGTACAACTCCAATTAAGCACTTATTCTCCCAAAAATTATCGGCAAAAAGCCATTCCAAAACAAACCGTGTTTATATATATATATATATATATATATATATATATATATATAATATATATATATGCAAAATTTATTTTTGTATCTTTTGATTAAATTTCTTTCTCTTTTTCTTTATTCAATATCACCCATAAATAGGTACACCCCTGACTTATATCTAAAATTCTCATGTTTGTTTATGTATATATATGTACAAATCATTTCCAGTCAGTTTTTTCCTGAAGATCTTGCTTGGTGAAACTAGGGTAGAGAACTTCTACTGCAGTTTCTGTTTTCCAAACCAGCTCTACATAGGTATTGAGCACTTTTCTATATTCATATTAATACGAATCATTTGGTTTCTTAATTTTTCCCCAATAGTCAAAATTTTGACTGACTCGATTTTTTTCTTTTAATTTTCCATTGAGTCATTCTCTCTTTGAAAAAAAATTAAAAAAATCTTAATTAAAAAAAAAATATATATATGTCTATATATATATGGAAAGTGTTGTTATAGATCCAATGAGTAAAAAGTAAATTTTCTATAATAAAGAAGGTTTGAAATAAAAAAAT
>CM042141.1:7659045-7716545 GCA_023376005.1 Doryteuthis pealeii | reverse complement strand
TCATCCGCTTTTCTCATTATTCTGTGATAAAAAATTTCTTATTACTTTCCATATACCAACAAATGCCCTGAAGATGATCTAATTAATAGATCGAAACACTGCAGCGTCGGCCAATAAACTTACCACTTAACTCATTTAAACCTGTGTTTTTTCAATCTTTCTTAATATACTACATGTCGGATTCACTTCCTTTTCTTCATATATATATATATATATATAATTCACTTGTGGGCATGTTTCCACACATCTGAATCCATGTATGTATATAACAATCTATCTTAACCTGTTCATTTCTATCTATCTATCTATGTTAATTTATTTATGTATGTACCTATCTTTCTCTCTATATCAACATGTTTTTATCTATCTATCTTTATCTGTTTATACCTATCTCATTCTCAACCTCTTTCTCTTTCTTCCCTTCTCACAATCTCATCTTCCATTATTCTTTCCTGTAATTTTCTATTTCTTTCTCTATCTTTTCCCACCTGCTATATACCATCCAAGATCTATTATTTTTTCAAATGTCACCACTGAAACATTATTGTAAATATTCCAATAGAGATAAAAATTATGACTCATAAATACACAAAAGGTTTTCAAATTGCTTTTCCTTCCAGTAATGGCCACTTATTTTGCTGAGAGAAATGAAAAAGCCGATAAAGCAGCAAACACAATGGAAGACAATTGAAAATCCAGAAAAAAAAAGAAGAAATTTAAATGATGTCATCATTTTCACAAACTTTTTCTTTCAAGGTTATACAAAAAAAGACAAACAAAAAAAAGACAAAAAACAATGTTTACGTGTAGATAATAAATGTGTTTCACATGTGTATTTCTTTTACATCACCAGATCATCTTCATGAAATTTTATTGCAACAAATTCTAAAACATTTTTTATGTTGTTCAAGTTAAAAGTGCTGGTAACCTGAAGCTGAATATTTTTAGACCTTATTTTTCTGATGCAGGTATCATTGGGGAATGAGAAAAGTTTTGTTACACAGGCCTGTTTAGCAAGATTTTTCTCATCCCCCAATGATATCTGCATCGGAAAAATAAAGTCTGAAAAAGTTTTGCTTTGAATTACCGTTACAATGCTTTTCACCTGAATGAATAGGTGTGTACAAAAATTCCCAGCATTTTATTTATTTTATTTTATTTTTTAATATTATTTAAAAAATTGATTAAAAATAAAATTGATAAAGAATAAAAAGCAAATAAAAAACAATAAAACAAAAAATACACACAAGAAGAATAAAAATAAGCATATTAAAAACGAAAATATGTTAAGAATAAAAGATAATAAAACAGATATATAGAAAAAGATTTTTTTATTAATCTATATATAGATGAAAGATTCATTTTATTATTTTTTAAGTCCGAGGCAACATGGGATAGCTCTGCTAATCTGTGTGTGGGGGGGATGCATGTGTGTGTATGTGTGTGAAGGAAAAGACTTTAAATTTGCTTCATGAAATAATTAATTTCAACTGCAACAAGATTAATTCATTACAGCATCTTCAGGCATGGAGCAAAACACTAATGTTTTGCACCCTGTCTGAATGTGAATATGCTGTAGAAAATCAGTTTTATTTTTTTTATTTATTTATTTAAGAAAAAATAAAATTTCTAAAACTTTTGCATACTCCTAATAGAAATGATATGTTTTAATAAGAAATCTTCAAAATGTTGTATTTTGGACTGATATTTGTTATCTACTTTTTATTTACTTGGCTGTACTTGGTCTGGTGTTTCTTAACAATTACTTATCTCAGTATTGATCAGATTCAATGCTGCTTACTTTTGGTCTACCTTGTCGGTAGAGCTTCCAATATGCTAAGTTTATCCCCCTGTAGAGGGGTAAGACCCCCAAAATGGAATGACACTACACTGCATTTGGTAGAGATTCCAGTTATGAAAAGTGTTGAGTACCTTTTTCATTACCATTACTCTCTGGTCATCTTTTTGTTTTTACTTAGATCTCTTTATTACCCTGTCCATTGGATTTAGAATTAGCTGACTGTATCCTCTGCAGAGGGGTGAGACCAACCCCCCCCCTCTGCCAAATGGGGTGTTCTGAGTAGACACTAAACTGCATCTAATGGTGAAGCTTCGGTTCAGGAGATCTACAAAGTATTGAGTATACCTACATTGACATTACTCATAATTCCCAGGTCCACTCTGACCCAGAGTGGTAGTACCAGTTAGGGTTCCAACTATAGGTCAAATAAATCTGTTTAAAAGTCATTTGTATTCAATTGGATCATGTGAAAAAAAAGAAACTCTTAAGAAACAGCTACACAAAAAATGTAAATATGAATGTACAATGAAAGTGATTCTCTAGTCTCTAGGCATGAAATAACCCTATATGGGTTGGCATGGCACTAAAATCAATTGATAAACCAAAAAATAAATCCTTTTCTTAGGAGGATTCAAATTGTTTTAATTTGAACTGAAATTTGTTCAGCTTATCAGCCCCCCCCCCACTGTATTTATAATTAAAACCCCAGATACAGAATCATACTTGAGGGCTTACAACAACAAAAAAAGAAAAAAAATGAAAAAGCTAATAAACACAGGAACAAAATGTGGTGTATTTATTTGAATTGTTTATGGACACAGCTGGGTTTCTTTCTCTTTCAATGAAATGAGAAAGTATAATTATTCAACATCATTTATTTCTTATTCTACACTGAAGTGTACTTTCTTTATACGTATGAGAGTGGCCAGAAAAGTTCACATGAATGTTGTAGAGTATGGTAATGAATAATACCTAATAATATGATTTGATTGTATAATGTTCCACTAGATGTAATAAAATCTTGGTATTTTTGGTTAAAAAGAAAATGAATTTTTATAATAAATTGGGAAGGGTATACATATTTATAGATGATACTCACTCTCTTTCTCTCTCTCTCTCTCTCTCTCTCTCTCTATCTATCTATCTATATCTGTCTATATATATATATATATATATATAATATATAGTATGTTATATTTATAAGTAAATAAGTTTCAATATCATGAATGTATATCATGTCCACACTACTCTAACTTTATTCTTAATAAAAACCAAAATGTTTTAATATCAACTTCACCATCAAGAATAGATTCATCTTTTTTGAGTACTTTGTTTTTCTATTTTCTACATATACAACCCCCTCTCACTCTCACTCTCTCTCTCTCTCTCTCTCTCTCTATATATATATATATATATATATATATATATATAAGGGTGGGCTGAAAAATTTGTATGATGATGACATATCTGCTGTTGATCTTTTTTAGCAATGGCTTCCAAGCACTGGAACCCTATTTGGTCACATTCCTTGAGAGTTTATTGATAAGCCTATGATTTGCATTTCCCACAGCACAAATACCCTTGGAAAAGTATGAATCCAACTATTCTCCCTCCAGTAAAAGAGTAGGGCAGACAGGGATCTTTAACTTTGGTATTTCAACAGGTCTAGGAGAATGAAACTCATAATTCAAACCTGTTAAACTTCATAAGGATTCAGAGATGACTTCCGGCCGGGCGGACTCGGGCGGTACAGGACGTTAAGAGTTAAAAAGTGACCTAGTGTTGCAATCCTGCTCATGTAGAAGGGTTGATGAATATATATTGGTCTGCCTATGAACTTTTCAGCTGACCCTCGTACTCTGCTGTACTTTCTTTATATGTAGTGTAAGAAGATACAACCTGAAAATGAAAATGTTATGATTTTGGCAATGAAGTTAACTCTGATGACAATTATAATAATATAAACTACTTTTTGTATTATTAAGATTTTTCGGACTATTGTCCTCATCTTTATTGTTATATACACAAAATTTTGACTGATGTGCCGTCCAGCTTTCTTCAGGTCTTTCTTGTTGAACTCAGGTACCTTCTTATCAAACTTGGGAGCCTTCAAGTCATAATTGGGAGGCTTCACAGAATTTCGAATGAAACCCTTCATTTATGGTCATGATTAACAGAATAAGAACAATCTACCCCAATGGATTAAATAAAGGGTTTGATTTGAAGATCCAAATAAGGGTTGAGTTAATACAGTTCTAAGTGACTATCATCTGTAGGTTGCAGGTTCAATCCTGACTACGGGCAATAATAACAGAATACTTAACATAACTTAACACTTGTACCTGGTCATGGTTAACAGAATGAGAACAATCTACCCCAATGGATTAAATAAAGGGTTTGATTTGAAGATCCAAATAAGGGTTGAGTTAATACAGTTCTAAGTGACTATCATCTGTAGGTTGCAGGTTCAATCCTGACTACGGGCAATAATAACAGAATACTTAACATAACTTAACACTTGTACCTGGTCATGGTTAACAGAATGAGAACAATCTACCCCAATGGATTAAATAAAGGGTTTGATTTGAAGATCCAAATAAGGGTTGAGTTAATACAGTTCTAAGTGACTATCATCTGTAGGTTGCAGGTTCAATCCTGACTACGGGCAATAATAACAGAATACTTAACATAACTTAACACTTGTACCTGGTCATGGTTAACAGAATGAGAACAATCTACCCCAATGGATTAAATAAAGGGTTTGATTTGAAGATCCAAATAAGGGTTGAGTTAATACAGTTCTAAGTGACTATCATCTGTAGGTTGCAGGTTCAATCCTGACTACGGGCAATAATAACAGAATACTTAACATAACTTAACACTTGTACCTGGTCATGGTTAACAGAATGAGAACAATCTACCTCAATGGATTAAATAAAGGGTTCAATTTGGAGTTCTGTAAAGGCTCCTGATTACAACAAGAAGGTTCCTGAGTTTGACAAGAAGGTTCCTGAGTTCAAAAAGAAATACCAGAAGAAGGTTGGAGGGCACATCATCCAAAACGTTGTGCATATAACAATAAAGATGAGGACAACAGTCTGAAAAATCTAGATAATACAAATTATCAAGCCTCATCTCAAAAATTCAGACACATAAACTATTTTGTAGCACATGATATCACAGGTGGGATTTATCAAACAAATACATCAAAGCTTTCACCTGCTCTTTTAATTAGATATATAGTGACAAAATAAATTCTAGAAAATGAAATCATTAATATAGTTATATTTTAATGTCAGTTGCATTATATATAGGTATTTGGTATATGCAGATAAGGTTTTGACTACTCTCTGACTTTACTAGGGATATATCCGGGTTAAGGGATATATTATGAAGTTGTAGTAAGGTATATTCTCGTAGGTAAATAGAAGCAGGTGTGTCAAGTAGCAGTATTAGCAGTACATCTTCCGAGCAGTCGGTGTGGTAGTCTTGCTAGTAGGCGCTTGTACCACCACAATATTGAGTATTTATGGAGGACACTATCCAATCAGATTATAGTGAGAGGGTACCTAGGTATTTGCATATTCATTACATTAACTAGTAACCCAGCACTCCTCTAATTTGGTTTGGTTTGGTTTATTTGTTTAACAGATTATCAACTCTTTATGTGTTATTTTACATGTTCAATGCAGATACAACTCACTGGTGGTGTAACATATTCGCGAAGTTGGCCTCGAACAGAGGATGGTGGGATCCTCATTATCTGTAAAAAAACCAAAAAACAAACGAACATAAAAAATAATTCTAAATTTAATTTTGGAGAATTTAAAAATTTATGTTTGGCAATATTTGTTAAAATTAGTAAAATAGATATTTTGGGAAGAAGAAAAAAAGAAAGTAAAAACACAATTAAAGATAAACAGATGAAGGAATAGACTCTAGAAAGAAAGTTTAAAATACTCAATGGTATTGGTGTGTTGTGTTGTGCATGCTATTTTATAAGATAAGGAATTATGAGTAACACATAGCCAATGAAGGTTGGTTTATTTGTTTAACAGATTATTGACTCTTTATGCGTTATTTTACATGTTCAATACAGATACAGTTCACTGGTGGATCATGTTATATTTTTTACCGGGTTGGTTTGCATTAATAAAAATAAAAAAAAATGAATAGCACAATCAACTCATGGATTGTATCACATTGAACATATTAATGCCAAAATTAGATCCATTTGTTTAGTTTGGTTAGGTTTACTTGTTTAACGGCATATCAACTCCTCATGGGTTATTCAATATTAAAAGTTGATTCATTTACAAATGTTTGATTGTAATAATAATTATATATTTAATGTTTCATTAAAATGTTATCATTTTTTCAAATGCCCATTTTTATTTGTCTATAATCATTTGTTTGCACATGGTCATAGGGTATCAAGTATTCCAATCTAGTACTAATAATGAAGGGGTACTCCACACTCTCCAGTGCTCCAGAAACGGAGCCTCACCATCAAATACAATTTAGTGTCATACCCAGGACAGGCCTTTTTTGAGAGGGGAGGGATGTCTTATGCCTCTGTAGAGGATGCAGCTAGTGTATTCTCAACCCTACTTAGTCGCACTAACAAGTTTAATATTTCTACTAAAAATACTAAATTTGTTAGTGCAGACAATGATAGAAAGCAACTGCAATTTTTGGTCCAAAATTTATTCAAGAATCTTCTGTCTCAGACATGCATTGAAAATTATGAAAAAAATGTCATTGTCAGAGATCAATAATTGTCAGTATTACTGATTTAGATAATTTTACCTTAAATGATCATATGACCTACACTTTCCAAATCAACAAATCATGAAGTCAATTACAAATAAAAAATAAGATAATCAATTCAACAGATCACAAAACTGGTTAAACATTTTGAATATATTAAATGTAAATGTCAGTGTGTTGGTGTATCACTTTTTTCAACTTTATTCCTAGAAGCCATAGCTCAACATATCATACTATTTTGAAATCAGGCAGACTCCGTGAGCTAATTAAAACTTTCCAGGCTAAATCTGGACCCGCAATCCTGAAATTTCAGATTCCTAGTTTTAATTACTGTGATTATAGTTTAGCAAATTTTTACATGATTTTTTGTACAATAAACATTTTCATAATTTGGAAATAAATTTGTTCTAAATTTTTACATGATTTTTTGTACAATAAACATTTTTATAATTTGGAAATAAATTTGTTCTAAATTTTTACATGATTTTTTTGTACAATAAACATTTTTATAATTTGGAAATGAATTTGTTCTAAATTTTTACATGATTTTTTGTACAATAAAAATTTTCATAATTTGGAAATAAATTTGTTCTAAATGTTTATGTGATTTTTGCAATAATTTCCAAATAGACAAATCATATCATTGTTTTGATTAAAACTGTTAATTGTTTGAAAAATATTATTCAAGTTTAATAAGATTCAATATGTACCCAATGCATGAAGTGTCATTACTGGGCCGAAGTTCCAATCAAGAGCCTTCTGTGGGAGCTAGCTTAATTGCCACCCAATAGGGTGACTTTTAAGCTAGTTTTGAATATGGCACTTACCTCTTGAGTCTGGGTAAACAAAACAAAACAAAAATGAGCCAATTTCTAAATATCTATATGCCTGTTGATAATATGCATGAATATAGTTTAGAGCAGGTCACATGATAATTAAATCCATTAAAAAGCTAATTACAATCCACCAGTTTTGTTTGTTTGTTTTAGAACCGTTTCTAGTTGGACATAAATACAAGTCAAAAGTTGAGTGGTTGCATTGATGTCAGTAGAGACAGCTCCAAGGTCACCATTTCTCTTTCTGCCCATTCTCTTTTTGTTGATGTAGAATCAGCAATCACAGCTGAAACAACACGCAAAAACTTCAAAGACCAGCATAAAAGTGACAATTACAATGTAAACCACACATACATTTTTATTGTATGACAAACATATTAATATCATCAGGTCTTATGACTTTCTTTGAACATATCCAAGTACTGTTTTAAAGAGACAATGTTCACTCATAAATTGCTTGTTCTTATATCTTCTCTGTTCATGTTTATTGCAAGTTACCCAACAAAACAGTAGCTGTAGGGCCACTTACCTTCCATTCTGCAAATCATCCAAATGACTGTATCCTTCGACCTTCTTCAGGTTCCCTGTCTATCAAAAATTCAGACAAATAACTTCCAATTGACGTTCTCCAATCGACTTCTACACATGGATATATATATTTGCCAATCCCTCCGCACAAGCAGGATGTAACACAAGGTCAATTTTTTAAGCAGAGTTTAACTTGTTTGAATTCAGAGTTTTCCTTCTCCTAGACAGATTGCCTTACCAAGATTGAAGAGTCCAGTCTGCCTTACTATTTACCCATAACTGAAGGGAGTATAGTTGGATTCATACCTTTCCCAAGGATATTAGCGCTATGTGAAATGCAAACAGTTTTGTCTAGGATTTGAACTCGGGTTGACAAGTCCATCTCCTATGACTCTAACCATTACGCCACGTGCCTCCCATTATGCCACATAGATATACCAGTGTTGACCAATCAACAAAAACATGCATTCATCAGCTCTTTATGGACACTAGGTACCGTCTAGAAGACTTACCGAGAGCGATGGCAGATAGGGACGGATAGCGAGAGAGAATCTAGGGAATCTGTGTTGTTAGCACACCTTGATGATGATGATGATGATTAATGATATAAATATGGATATATGTTAGCTTTTTGTTGATATTCTATTTTGATTTTAAATGTACAGAGAATCCTGATTTCTGGAAATCAGGATGATAAAGTCCCCTAAAAATGGTAACCCTTAAAATAAAATAGCTAGGTGTGGTTTATTGATATTTAGTTATTTACTCAACTTGTTCACCATGGGTAGGATGTGACACAAGTTCGTAGGTATGGGGAAACCAGTGAAGATTGAACTTGCTATTCAGTAGTAATAGATCTGTGAGACTATCTTGCTAAGCATTACATAAGAATGGCATGCCTTCTTATTGACCCAACCCATTCACCATGAGTAGGATGTGACACAAGGTTGTAGGTATAGGGCAAGGATCGAAGTGGCTATTCAGTAGTAATAGATCTGTGAGACTAGCTTGCTAACCATTACACCATGATGGGATGCCTTCTTCATATAGCATAAGTATATAGTTTGGTTTTAAATAGATATGTCGTATAGTATAAGTAGGTATTTATCCAACCCCTTCGCTTATGGGTAGGATGTGACACAAATATGGGAAACCTGTGAGGATTGAACTAGATATTCAGTAGAAATGGATCTGTAAGACTATCTTGCTAACCATTACATCACAATGGCATGCCTTCCTTATTTACCCGACCCATTCACAATGAGTAGGATGTGACACAAGGTCACAAGTATGGGGCATCCAGTGAGGATCAAAGTCGCTATTCAATAGTAATGGATCTATGAGACTTGCTTGCTAACCATTAAACTGCAATGGGACGCTTTTGTTTATTCATATGTAATTATCACATTGTACCTAAACAATGAAAATTGAATCATCTGTTTTTCCTATAAATAATGTCTGATGAAACCTCAGAAGAGAGAAACAAGATCTCGCAGGACTTGTTAATTCAACCTATCAATTGCTAATTACTCTGTTCATCATTTTTAAAAAATTATTATTCATTTATTTATTCATTTTTTATTAACCCCTCAAAATAAAACAACTATTTATGCCAATAGAAAGTTAAGTAATTTGCAAGGTAGGCATGATTTGGAACAGAAGTAACTAAGTTTCTTGGCATTATAATTGAATGGACATTATTTCAAAAGCTCTAAGAAATAGACAGTTTCTTTTAACTGATGTAACAGGAAAGTGATTATTTACTTAATTACTTATCTATTGTATTCATTAATTATATCAATTGGTATAAAGTATTTACTTTAACAAATACATGGTTTATATAAACCTTTTTACATAGTCATATAGTACATAAATAATGAGAATAGAGTTGTCTGTTTTTCCTATAAATAATGTCTGAAGAAACCTTGGAAGAGAGAAACAAGATCTCGCAAGACTTGTTAATTCAATCTAGCAATTGCTTATGAGTATTGAAGATAGGGAAAAAGGTTTACTAATCAAGTATTAAGTATTGAGGATAGAGAAAAAAGTTACTAATCAAGTGTTAAGTATTGAGGATAGAGAAAAAGGTTTACTAATCAACCTTTTTCTCTATCCTCAATACTTAACACTTGATTAGTAAACCTTTTTCTCTATCCTCAATACTTATATTGAGGATAGAGAAAAAGGTTTACTAATCAAGTGTTAAGTATTGAGGATAGAGAAAAAGGTTTACTAATCAACCTTTTTCTCTATCCTCAATACTTAACACTTGATTAGTAAACCTTTTTCTTTATCCTCAATATAAGTATTGAGGATAGAGAAAAAGGTTGATTAGTAAACCTTTTTCTCTATCCTCAATACTTAACACTTGATTAGTAAACCTTTTTCTCTATCCTCAATATAAGTATTGAGGATAGAGAAAAATGTTTACTAATCAAGTATTAAGTACTGAGGATAGAGAAAAAGGTTTACTAATTTTACTAACATACAAGGTGAATTTCTCTGTTCACCTTGTATGTTAGTAAAATTAGTAAACCTTTCTTTTCCCTATCCTTAATACTCATGTTTCTTCCTATTATTTCTCTGTTAACTCTGATACTCGATGTTACAACAGAAACTCAGTTTAACAATTATGGTTTCCAATCATATACAGTATAAAAATGGATCTTCACAATCACTTTAAACAGGTAAACACTTCATCAGTCATCCTCGGGTCAAGCTGACTCTCTTGTCAACCATCCCTATCAGTTAGTGCCCATGGCAGGTCCTCCACACAGCAACCAGAATCCGCACAGAGCTGATGTAGGTGTTTGCTGGTTGGCCTACATTGGTATGTCCATGTGTACGTGTCTAAAGGGGAATGTTACTTATGAGTTTGTCCTTGCTTGTCCAGCATGGCTTGTTCATTTTAAGAGCCAATATATCAATATATTTTAAAAAACATTTTAAATATTATCTATCTATACATATATAAAGGGCAGTTGTGTATATGTATGTATGTCTGGAGTAAACTACAAAAATAAAGCAATTAATGACAGAGTAAATATATATACACATTAACTATCACCAAAGCTTACTTTTTATGAAAAAATATTGAAGATTTTATATATATTTGGGAAAAAAATTCTGACATCCCACCCGATCCAACTCAGGATTAGTAATAATGGATTTGCGAGACTAACTTTTTAAAAATTCCCCCCTCTACCTAGTCTCATATAGATCTGTTTAACCCATAGAGAGGACTATAACAGGTACTACCACTCTAATGGGAGTAATGGCAAAAAATAGTCTTGTTATGCTTATAGTGAAAGTTAAACAAGATGCTAATTACAATCATAGAAGCAGCACCCTACAAGAGAAGCTGTACAATCATTTACCTTCTATCTATATATCTATCTAGATGAATAAAACATGCTGAACACTTCTGGTGAAGCAAGGATGGGCTCAGAATTTTAGTTCTCCAATGGGCTCCTTCACATGGACACACCAGTATGGGTCGACCAGCAAAAACCTTGACCATTAGGTTCTGAGTGGATACTGGATGCTGTGCAGAGGACCCACAAAACAATAGTCGATAGAGACGGGTGGTGAGGAAGAATCATGGAGATCTGTGCTGCCAATATTTTTTCAGAAGTCATTCCTCCTCGACTTTGATTGGATTTAACAACCTGAATCGAACCATCAATATATAATGGAGATTAGGTCTCTTTTTGTTAGTAACCGAGACTACGTTACTGCTTACGTCACAGTAACTTCAGGAATTAAGGAAGTTTAGGAATGAGTATTCAATTTATAGTCAGTAGCAAATACTACATAAAAACTGTTTGATACAATTCTTGCTTGGATATATGTAATGAAGTTATTAGACAGCTGTTTTATAATTGACGAAGAGGCAATTTCCTTTCAATCTTTAATGAGTTATTTTTTTTTTGTATGTGTTTTTTTTAAAGATATTCTCACTGAAAAAAGAAAGTTATTTTAAAGGTAGTTTTTTTTTGTTTTTATGCTTGAACATCTTGGAGCAGATGGCTACTTAAATAATAATTATAAATAAATAATTTTAATAGATATTTATTCTTGGCAAAAAAACAACAAAAAAAACAACAAAAAAAACAATGTCTGCTAATGCAGTATGAGGGTGGGCTGAAAAGTTCATAGGCTGAAAAGTTTATATGATAACATTATGTCTGCTATTGATGACTTGTATGACAAGTGGGACTCAAGCACTGCAACATCGATGTAAGAAGTGTGTGGACCGCAAGGGGGCCTCTGTTGAAAAATAAGCCTTATTTAGATACATTTCATGAGAGTATATTGGTCAGCCTGTTAACGTTTCAGCTGACCCTTGTAATATGACATCAATGCAAAAATGTCCCAGCAAATACTGATCAATTTCTTGAGCACAGTTTAACAGGTTTTCCTTTTCCTAGACTGGTTGCCATACCAAGGTTAAATAACCCAGTCTGTCCTACTAATTACCAATAGCTGGAGAGAGAATAGATGGATTCATATCTTTCCCAAGGGCATTACCATTATGTGAAATGCAAATAAATTTGGCCTGGATTTGAACTTGTATCACCATGTTCATTACACCACATATCTCCCCTGTACCCAAATTCTAACAAATCAACAGTTTTCCTTTCTTTCTTGGCTGGTCTAGGTGTAGAGGAAGTCATTTTCCTCTGGGTTGACATCTTGAGGCCTCACAATCAAATTTCCAAATTGTTAGCTAAACCATAACTGAATGGGTTATTTCCTATAAGTCTAACATAAACAAAGGGGAACCACTCTTGGCTGATAAATTATTTATTTATTTTCCCATTAAACTAACCCTAGACCTTAAACCTAAACTTAACACTGTCTTCTTTTTTCCAAGTAGATCAATAAATAAATAAATAATTTATCAGTCAAGATTGGTTCCCCCTTTGTTTATGTTAGACTTATAGGAAATAACCACTGAATGTATGTGTGTGTGTGTGTGTGTGTGTGTGTGTGTGTGTGTTGAACCAGTGCCCACAAGAGACTGATAAAAAGAAGTTCACATGTTTTGAGCAAGATGGAGACATCTCAACACTGGACGGCAAGATTCTGAAATTAATAAACCAGTTCCCATACCTAGGTAGTAATATCTCATCTACAGAAAGCATTTTTTAAATTTTTTATTTTTTATAAACTTTGAATTATATCAAAGTTGTATACTGATTTACTTATGATCACAGGCCTCCTCCTCCTCCTCCTCTTCCAACTAATGCTCATACTACTTGATTTGGTTGGTTTGGTTTTACGGCATGTCAACCCTTATTGGGTCATTTTATGCCGAAGACATTTTTAAAAATTCATTCTTGATGTGTACTCAATTTTCTTTTAAAACTCATTTTTTTTAAACATATATTTTTAAATCTCATTTTTTTTCTATTTAACCCATATATAGGACCCTAACAGGTACTACCACTCTGGGTTAGAGTGAACCTGGGAGTAATGGTGAAGAAGGGGTACTCCATATTCCCCAGAACTTCAGAATTGGAACTTCACCATCAGATAAATGTCATACCCAGGACATTAAGACCCTCGACTACTGCTTTCTAGCACATATTTTTGGTGATACATGCAGGTCATCATAAGTCACATAAGTTGTAAACTGACAAATATCCATACATTTTTTCTTCTTCTTCTTCTGACCACTCTTTTTTTTTCTCTTACATTAGTATATTCCTTTAGATTTTATTACTGATCATTACGGGGTTTAGAATATGCCAACTGTATCCCTTGGACTGGGGGGTGGGGGATAATTCCATGTCAAATCATTCAGGAAAATGTAAAATTGTCACCCACCCACTTCAATTTTTCTGAATTTTTTTCCAGATGTGGACTATTAGACAACCCCCAAAATTGAGCTTCCAATTCCCAAAATTGGCAGAGTTATGTCGATTTTTAGCTCTCCAAATTTGGTGAGGTTGGCCAAAAATGTTGACATTTTGTAATATATTTTTGTCTGTAAAATGAGTTCTAGAGCTTCCCTACTACGAAAAATTGGTTTATACAAGCATTTTTATCTTAAGAATCCAAAAATGGTATGAAAAAATCTTAAAATCAACCAATTTTAAGTCATCAATGATTTCTGATTTTTTCATAGCAATACCAATATCCTGATGTGGCACTGAATCTATGATAACATTTTTTGTAGGCTGTAGTTCAGGAGCTGTATTGTTGCTAGGCAATAGCGATGTAGACATAGGGATTTCCCAACCAAAATTCAGGCTGCCTGGGTATATGTACTTCTAGTATATATTGGCTGCTCAGGTTCTAAGACAAATGTTTGGTTTTATTTGATTCACTCTATCATTATTCCAGAAATGAATAAAAAGTCCCATATTACAAAGTCAAATATCCTTTTGTACCAACAGCTGGACACTCACCTTTCAAAAACAATATATGGTTATTATTAATTCATATATATATATATATATATATATATATATATATACACACACAATGAGGAGGAACAAATATTCGTATACATACAAAATTTGATTTATTGTATTTCCAACAAATGAATAAATATACTTTTCATATAATTAACTGTACACAGATGCATAATAAAAATATGTATAGAAAACATAAAAAAATTAATTTAATAGAAATAAATCCCATTTATCCATTTTAATGGGTTAAAAAAGTATATATATACATATGGTTGGATTGTTAATGGTTGAGACGCCATTTACTCTTGTGCCTACATCCGTTCAAAATCTTAGATCTTTGATTTGATAATTCTTTAGAACTAAGGTAGGATGCAATGTATATAATATATATATATATATATATATATATATATATAGTAAATAATTACTATTTTCAAAATTAGGCATGACTTCAATTAAGCACATATCCTCCAAAAATTGTCGGCCTAAAGCCATATAAAAATAAACTCATTTGTTTGTTTACTTAACCTCACATATAGAGTAAGTAAAGACAGCGGAGAGGCCTATTATTGGTATCAATCTATCCTTTTTTAACTAGTGCTAGACCAGGGAGATTGTTTTTGCCTCTAAGATGGAGTGTCATACCTACTATCTGCTCCACCCGTTACTACACAGATCCAAGTTGTGCTACTCATGTGCTGAGTTGGCGATGTCTGGTATTGAACTGGTATCAGTGGTTCTGATGCAGATACTCTACCGACTGAGCTAAGCCGAGAAATATGATAATACAGCGCCATACCACATTAAAAGAGAACTTTCACAAGAACTTCAGCAAATGGAAAACTCATAGGAGTAATGCTAAATGCTAAGAGTGACTATTTTGTAGAAAATTAACGTTTCATTCATTGTTCATTTCCATCTTGATAAATACAGCTTCAGTCTTGATATTCTTTGAAATATAGAGAAATACACAGATTGGAGAATCTGCATTTATTTCTCATAGGTAGATTAATCAGTCTATATTTATTTCTTAATGCCAGCTTTCAACCCCGCCATATTTATGACTCCCTTCTGACCCCCAGGATTTTATCGACCCTTTCATGAGTCCACTAACCCCCAAGGGTCAATATCAACCGCTTTGTTGATCCCAGATGGAGTCCTTAATTTTTATTCAAAGGAAATATTCTAAAAAAAGGAAGATATTAATGAATCAAGATTTATTTATAAAATACAATTAGCAATTATGACAAAGGTTATTTGCTCTTCATGTCTATTACAATGTTGATGAATTTCTCTGTGGTCACTCATGGACATTCCAGCCACTATTCTATGAAAGGACTTTTGTGTAGCTTTGAGGTGAGCGGTCACTCAATACAATGGCTAACAGTATATAGAATAATAAATACTGTAGCCCTTTCATGTCCAGTGGCTTCTAAGATATACACTAAAAAGTTCTCCATTTGATCCACCCACACTTGTTCCTGACTGTCCACTCTCATTAAAGCCATTTAAGCATATTAGCGCCACTTGTGCAGTTTCTTCTTTTCTGAGGACTTTCTTTTGATTCTCACTTGAGTTTGGCAATTAGTGTGTGTTGGTCATATTAGTGGGCAGCTTACTTCTTCAAATGACTGGGTCATACATCTCAGTGCTGCTGTAGAAAGGATAATAAGAGGAGGGTTGGGCTATAGGAGAATATATATATATATATATATATATATATATATATATATATATATATATATATATATATATATATATATATATGAGAATATATATATATATATATATATATATATATATAGAGAGAGAGAGAGAGAGATAGAGAGAGAGAGAGAGAGAGCATTATGAAACAAGAAAGAAATCTCAAAAGAAATGAGAGAGAGAGAGAGAGAGAGAGAGAGAGAGAGAGAGAGAGAGAGAGAGAGAGAGAGAGAGAGAGAGCATTATGAAACAAGAAAGAAAATCTCAAAAAGAAATGAATATATATATATATATATATATATATATATATATATATTTTTTTTTTTTAGATTGGTAATATCATTAGGAATTTTATTTACATTTTTTCTTTATTGTTTTTAATTTGTTGGTATTTAATATTTTACTTAATATTTTACATAGTTATTTATATTTTGGACAATTATAATAATTTTTAAGATTTAAATTTTTATCTTAATCCTGGAGTAGATTTTGAGTTATGAATAAGTTACTATTCCTTTCTATTGTTAAATGATATTCATTATGAATATTCACTGATATGTTTGCTTTCCTTAGGGTAAATTAAAAAATGGATTTTAAATATGATTTATATAGTAATTTAATATTGGAGTGAATATGTAATATATATGTTTTTATATTGTTTAATTAATTAATCTAACTTAATTAATATTTAATGGTTATAGTAATATTAATAATATTGATATAATAATTAATAATAAATTATTAAAATGAAGAAAACATTTTTTGAAGAGGATAATTTGTTGATAACTAGGATAATAGTACATTAATTTCCAGAATATCCATAGATTTTATTTTAACTTTATTACATTTGACTATATTTAAGGTTAGTGATGGAGTAAATAGTATTGAAACTAACAATATTAGCTGTTGAAGTGAGTTAGTGTACTGTTGGTTTGAGCAACAAGCTAAGCACAACTAAACCAGTGTCAAGACAACTGGTACTTATGGGAATCCAGAATAGTCCACTCATGCATGTGGGTTTGGGTTTTGTGATCAGCTTTTTCAGGAAGCAGCGATTTCTGAGTGTGATCCTACCCAATCTATCCACTCAGACCGGGTATTGCCGATGTGAGAGAACTTCTATGATAGTGCCTGTAGTGGTCCACCGGCGGTTTGATGGGTTCTGGATGGCTACTTTGTCACCATTCTGTAGCAGGCCAAGACTGTGTGTGTGCCTGTTGTATCTTTCTGACAGCAGGACGTTCTGTTGACGAAAGCTCTCCTCTCGATGTTGTGCCACAGCTATCCATTCAGGATGTGGTTTGTAGAGGATGGGTCTCAATGAGATTGAATTCTATGATGTTCTGAGGCATCATAAATAACCTGCCATTTTGCAGTAGTCTTTGCAGCAAAACAGATTCGTATTAAGTTACGATTGCTTGCTGCCTTGTCTTACCAATTCGACAGTAATTGGAACTAGTATGATTATTCTACTTTTTCCTGCTTCCTACATGTATTATATAGATACTTTAGATGTTAGCTTAACTTATTATAAACTTTAAAATAAGAAATTTGATTATATTTTCATAAGGATATTAATAATTTAAAAAAAAAAAATATTAATTATGGTAATTCAATAATTAATAATAATAATTGTTGGTAATAATGATTAATATTATGGTATGATTAATGAGTGATATTATAGTATGTATTAAAATTATTAATATCTTTAGATATGGTTGTATTTAGTATCAAAAATATTAATGACAATAATTTGATGAATGGATGAGGACTATGGATGAAAATGCCGGTCGACATCCTGAGAATGTTGGCTCAACTTTTCCTTTCAGTTACTCAACACAAGATGAATCACCCCTGAAAGAAGAATGAATAATCAGGATACTTTTTCACTCAATTGGCGAAAACTTTTCCCAGAGGAACAGAAAGGATGCTGCAAAGGAAAAAGAGGAACACATGACTTGCTTTATATAGACCAACACATTCTTAAAGAAGTCAAAAATAGGCGGAAAAATATTGCAATGACATGGATCGACTACAGAAAGGCTTATGACATGGTCCCACATACCTGAATTTTAGAATGTCTAAAAATGTACAAAATTTCCAACAACATCATAAATTTCATTGAAAATGCCATGGAAAACTGGAGAGTCCAATTAAAAGCCGGAAGGCAATCCCTGGCAGAAGTAAAGATCCAAAGAGGTATTTTCCAAGGAGACCATTATCACCACTAATTTATCATAGCAATGATGCCACTCAATCATATACTTAAAAATGTACAGGGGGGTATAAATTCACTAACTCACAAGAAAAGATAAACCACCTTATGTACATGGATGACATTAAAATTTTTGCAAAAAATGAAAAAGAATTGGAAACCCTAGTACAAACTATTAGAATATATAGCCAGGATATAGGAATGGAATTTGGAATTGAAAAATGTGCTATGCTAATAATAAAACAGGGTGAAAGAAAATTAATGGACGGAATACAACTGCCAAATCAGGACATTATAAAATCACTTGATGAAAATGAAAGTTACAAATACTTAGGAATTTTAGAAGCAGACAATATCAAGCAAGCAGAAATGAAAGGAAAAGTTAAAAAAGAATACCTCAGGTGAACAAGAAAACTCATAGAAACCAAACTCAACAGCAGAAATTTGATCAAAGGAATTAATACCTGGATTGTCCCCATTATAAGATACTCTGGACCATTCTTAAAATGGACAAAAGAAGAACTAAGACAGATTGACCAAAGGACTAGAAAATTAATGACCATGCACAAGGGTCTACACCCGAGAGATGATAGAGATAGACTATATGTATTGAGAAAGGAAGGGGAAGAGGTCTTGCCAACATAGAGGACTGCGTAGAGACCACAATCCAACAACTTGAAGACTACACAAAAAAGAGCAAAGACAGATTACTTATGGCAGCCAACAAAAGTAGATGTGACATATGGACAAACAGAAAGACAACAAAAACTAGAAAACAAAAATGGGAAGAAAAACAATTATATGGACATTTCAAATGACAAATCGGAGAGGTTGCACATGAAAAAACCTGGACATTGTTAAGAAAAGGAAACCTCAAAAGAGAAACTGATTCACTAATAATTGCTGCACAGAATAATGCCATAAGGACAAACTATATCAAAGCAAAAATTGATAAGACCCAACAAAATAGTAAATGTAGACTATGCGGTGACAGAGATGAGACTGTAAACCATGTACTATGTGAATGTAGCAATCTAGCACAACTGGAGTGCAAAACTAGGCACAACTGGGTTGGAAAGGGAATTATGCAAAAAATTAAATTTTGACCATACAACAAAATGGTATATGCATAAACCAGAATCTCTTCTTGAGAACGAAACGCATAAAATTCTCTGGGACTTTGAGATAAAAACGGATCACCTTATCCCAGCAAGAAGACCAGACCTAGTGTTGATTAACAAAAAAGAAAGAACTTGTCAACTGGTGGATTTTGCAGTTCCAGCAGATCACAGGGTAAAGCTGAAGGAAAATGAAAAAATGGACAAATACCTAGACCTTGCCAGAGAACTGAAAAAGTTATGGAATATGAAAGTCAAAGTTATACCAATTGTAGTTGGTGCATTTGGAACGGTCCCAAAAAGATTGGAAAAAAGTTTGGAAAATCTGGAAATCAGAGGGAGAATCGAGACCATCAGAATACTGCACTGCTGCAATCTGCCAGAATACTCAGAAGAGTCATGGAGACCTGAGGAGACTTGTTGCCACTCAGACTCCAGTGCTAGGCCATCAGCTAACGCTGATGTGAAAAACTCAAAAAGAGTGAAGAATAATAACTGATAATATTAGTAACAGTAATTGTAATAATAGTAATGATAGTAAAAAAATAATAATCTAATATTTCTATGATTTTGTTAGTGCTGTGATTATGCTATAATTGTAATGATGTTTTAGTTGTGCTTTTTATTTTTATTTTATTTTATTTTAAAATAAATTAATAAGAGATTCTCTACTACAATTTTAATTCATATAATAATTATAATATGAATTCAATTTATGGTAATTATTGATAAGGATAATAGCTAATATCATTGACAGTATTAATAATAAGATAATAGTATTATTAATTTTAATTGATAATGATATAATTATTATAATAATTATAACAATATAATTTTACTATTTTTAATTGTGATTATAATAGTAATTAAATTGATTTTTTATTTTACTTTTTATATATTTATATTTTTTTTTATATTTTAATATTTTTATATTTAAAAAATTTCATATTAGATATTAAATATTAGATTTATATATTAAATTCTAATGTAAATTAATTTGAAGATAAAGCCTTTTTAATGATTTCAAAAAATTATTTTTATAAAAAACGTCTAGACATAAATTTTTAGAATTTTTAATTAATTTATTTATTTATTTACTTATGTGTATATATATATATATTTTTTTTTATAATGGATTTATTTGTTTTTTGAGGAAGTCAGTTGAACAGGAAGCTAAGATATACATTGTATCTTTTTGTTAGGCTTAGAATTTTTAACTTTATCATTGCTATCTGACATAAAGATTGTGAATATTGAGATTTTTTTCTGGTTATATAACTTCTTTTTCAGTGAATCCCATTATTTTTGTAAAACCTGTCTGACGAGGCTGGGCTCTTAACAATTTTTAAAAATTTTTTAAATTTCAAAATTTTTTTTAGTTTCTGGTCGAAATAAATTATTACAGGATGACGGTTTGTTAAGTTTTTCTTTCTTTGAATGTATATATATATATATATATATATATATATATATATATATATATATATAGTAAAACTGCACAAATTAAGATAAATATATATATATGTCTTGGCCAAAAAAAATATATGAACATTTTTTTCAGTAATATTCCCATTATTTGTCAGTTTTGGAAAATATTGATTTTCATCAATTTTAGATGTGGGGTCCTGTTTTCAATATAAATACTATGTCAAAACAATCTGTGACTTACCGACACACATCCATAACAGTTATCTTCCCTAGGCTTTATTTGCAAATATCAATTTTGAAATTATAACATGGGTCCTAATAGTTTTCTTCCACTCTACTCTTATGGATTTTCCTTAGGAAATAATAAAAATAAAATCAAGGGAAAGATACATATTTAGTGTAATGGTTATTATCATTGGAAATTGAACTAGTGACCTGAGTTCAAATCCTGGACAAGGTTGTTTCTTTTTATTTTATGCTAATGCCCTTGTGAAAGGCATGAATCCATATGTTCTCCTCTCAGCTACGGGTAAATAAAGTCTACCCGACTGGGTTCTTTATTTTTGGTAAGACAGCCAGTCTAAGAGAAGAAAACTCTGTATTCAACTAGCTGTACTCCACTTTATCATTGACCTTATGTCACATCGTGCTCATGGCTGAGGGGTTGGTTAAATACATGCTATTTACCCATAGCTGGGGAGAGGAAGTGGCTTAATGCCTTTCCAAGGGGAATTAGTGCAAAGTGAAATACAAACAGACTCGTTCAGAATTTGAACTTGGCTTGCCAATTTCACTTTTTATAACCATAAATATAGTTATTTACTAAGCTTAGCTTAGATGTGGCACAAGGTCAGAAGTATGGGGCGCCCAATGAGAATTGAATCCACCTACAATGGTCTGAAAGTCTAGCTTACTAACCATTACACCATGCGAGGTGCCCTATAAGCATACATATAACTTATTTTCAGTCATGCTATTCTGAATTGATACCGGCCCTCGCCAACTCAGCATATGAGTAGCACAGGGATCTGTGTGGTAAAGTAAGGAGCTGATGGTAGGTGTGGCGCTCCACCTCAGATGCAAAAAAACAATCTCCTTGGTCTAGCGCTAGTGAAAAGGGGATAGACTCCCTCGCTGTATGGCTCATACTGACATTAGGCCGCCCTGACGACTTTATTTATTTATTTTTTTCCAAATATGGCAGTACACATGATTTGAAAAAAAATTGTATTTAGTTTTCATGTATAATACACTCACTTAACTTTTAGGTTTAAAAATCTATACACAAATAATTATGGTAATGCAACCAATTTGGAAGAAGGAAAACACTGAATTCTAACTGACTGTACCATACTTAAAGACTGACCTTGTGTCACATCCTGCCTGTAGTGGAGGATTGGGGTAAATATATCCAAACACAAGATAAATTACTTTGTGTATATATTGTATGATGCAATTTCTATGGCAGGTAAGAAAACTGTTTCCTTGTTAATGATGATAATGATTTTGTCACCTTAAGAATGTCTTTATATATAGAAGTACAACCTTCGAGAAATGAATGTTTATTCTCACAAAAAAAGAAAAAAAAAGAAAGTGTTCCCAGCACAATAGAGCAATATAACATAGCAGCAAAAGTGTCCCAGCAAATATTGATAAATATAGCCTCAAATATATGAGATTTTTTTCTTCTTTCCTACAGGGACATACACGAAACTAACACTGGATACAGAATGACACCTTTACTAATCAAACTAAAATTGGTATTACAGTCAAGCAAATTATACACCCTATTCTCCAAGAACATACTGCAATCTATATCTGTGTGTGCCATCTGCTACTTTTTATGCACATGCAATTTGTTCTTGGCGCTTTACACATTCAGATATTCTATAGAAATAGATGAATAGATACTGGGGATAGATTTTCGTATATTGCATGTATATATAATTCTCAGTCTGCTTTGGACCTAAAATTTCTTAAACTGGCTTTATTTGTTATTTGTTACACTTATCATAGGTGATATAAATTGCTTCATCTTTGGAATGAAAGTGAACCACCTTGGATTTAATTATCTTGGATTTTCACAGCATTTCCTTCACGATCAGCTGAAGTTTGTGGTGTGAAATAGGATTCTTTAAGGAATGGTCTATTTTTAAATTGCTTTATTTTCTCACTCTCTTTCATTCTCTCTCTCACTTTTTCTTTTTTCTCTCTTTCTTTCTCTCTCCTACTCACTCATTTATTATTTTCTCTGTTTTCTTTCATCTTTTTTAAAAATAATTTTTTTCCAGTTAAATATTTCTTTCTATATTTTAAAAATCTTTTTTTAAAATACTTTTTCTTCCAGTTTGATATTTCCTTCTTCCATATTTATTTTTTTTCTTTTATTTCTTTTTCTTGGTTTTCTTCTTTCATAATTTTCTTTCAACTTTCATTTGATTTATATCAGTTCCTTTCTCAGTGGACTTCTTCATAAATTTTCTTTTTTCTATTTTTATCTTAACCTTGGCTATTTCTCTTTTACTTCTCCCAAACACATTTTTCTCATCATATAGTTTTTTTTTCTTCCTCTTTTCTTCTATCCTGTTTATTCAATCATTTAAATCTTCCTTTCTTTACCATTCTTCTTTTTTTATCATGTTTATTCTTTTCGATTCTCACATTTTCAAATTTATCAGCATAAATTTCTTTTCTTCCTTTTTCTTTCAATTTGTTTTGAGCATCAGTTTTTTCCCCTTTCAGTGTATTTCATGGTTTGGTTTCTTTGGTTTGGTTTGGTTTGTTTTGTTTTACGGCATATCAACCTCAGTGGGTCATTTAATGCTGATAAAGTTTTGAAATAAATCAATTCTTAATGGATAATACAATTTTTTTATAAATACATTTTTCTATTTAACCCATAGATGGGACCCTAACAGGTACTACCATTCTGGGTCAGAGTGGACCAGGGAGCAATGGTGATGAATGGGGTGCTCCACATTCCCCAAACCTCCAAAACTGGAACCTCACCATCAGATAGAGTTTAACGTCATTCCCAGGACATGTAGACCCACAGCCACCACCTTCTAGCACCCATATGATAAAAAGGGGTTGGGGCTTGCCATAAGGGTAATAGGGTTGGGGAAATCATATAGGTGCTAGGGTTTGACGTGACCAGCCGATTGATCGGAGGGGGCCTCTCTGACCGCCCGTCTAGCCCAAGATAGGGCCAAAGTGGAGTATTGCATGTCAGGAACTGCTCATCCACCTGGGCTCTATCCTTAAGCATCACGGGTCGCCACCCACGGCCAACAGGTGGCCCCATTGGGGGAGTCTTATCCCTCTGCAGAGGTGCAGTCGGTGCATTCTAACACCCCAGCTGACAGGGCGGTTGGTTTCTTTGTTTAATGAACAATCAACCTTCAAGGGTGATGTAATGCCAAAGCTATCCTTGTAAAAGAACAGTAGTGGTACTATTTAAGGCATATCTGGGGTATGAGGGGGTACCCTACAAAAGTTAGTATTTAGTTCTCATGTACAATACTCCCATAACATTTAGTCTTAAGAATCTGGAAAAAAATGCTTATTATACATATATAATAAAAAAAACCCATTCAACTAACTTTTCTCTTATTTTAAATATTGGAGGCGCTTGTGGTGTAATGGTCATCATTGATGGAAACGGATACAGTGGCTAAAGTTCAAATCCTGGGCGAGGCTGTTTGCATTTTATATAGAGCTAATACCATTGGGAAAAGTATGCATACAACTATTTTCCATCCAGCTAAGGTTAAATAGTAGGGCAGATTGGGCTTTTTTAATTTTGGTATGGCAACTAGTCTAGGAGAAGGATAACTCTGAATTCAAACCTGTTAATCTGTTTAAAAATTGACTTGGTGTCTCATAACATACACTTAATATGCTAAAAATATATTATTGGGAACCTTGCTCATGTATAAAATATTCATGAACTGTGATGGTAATCCTTAAACATCCATGTATTTTATATGTGATAGAATGTTATCTATTTCCCCATATTCTATAACATTCATGATTTACCGTTTGGATGACTGAATAACACGTTTGAGTAATGAGCAAGTAACGCTGACTGATCACTGAACAAACTGAATTTGTATGTACACGGCCTACTTATTATTATAATAATAAGTAGGCTGTGGTATGTAACTTGTTTACCATTTAAATAAATGACCATTCATCGTTCGGTTAAAAGAAAGGTATCCTGGCTATGAGTTGTCTTCTTTTTTAAAATTTTTTTTTAGTCAAATGACTGACTATTTATTTGAACACATGATTGCTTACCAATATATATATATATATATATATATATATATATATATATATATATATGGCTGGAGGGAGAGTAGTTGGATGCATACCTTTCCCAAGGGTATTAGTGCTATGTGAAATGCAAACAGCTTCATCCAGGATTTGAACTCGGTTCGACGAGTCCATTTCCTACGACTCTAACCCTTACACAATGCGCTTAAATAGATATAGCATATCTAGTTAATTGTTTGTAAAGATGTGGATTGGGATTGTTAGCATTGTAGGAAATGTAATTAACGAGCCAAGTTCAAATTCTGGATAAGGCTGTTTGTGTTTCACTGCACGAGGAGAGTTATATAACCATCTCTTCTCCCCCAACTATGGGTAAATAGTAAGGTAAACTAGGCTCTCTAGCCTTGGTAGAGTAACCAGTCTAGGTGAAAGAAAACTGAATTCAAAACCCTCTACCAACAAGAGAAGGTGCTAGGGAAAGAGAAAGACAACAAAAAATTGTTTGTTTTTGAAAAGGATTGTCTCAGGAATATCATCATCATCATCATCATCATCATCATGTCATGCTGACAGTATGGATTCCCGTGAATGTCTGAAATCCTTCCCTATTGGTAATTGTTCCTGGCAGGTCTTCCACATGGCATCCGGTATCCATACATAGATGATTAATGTATGTTTTTGCTGTTCAGCCTAGCCTCCATGTGTAGGTTTCCACAGGAGAACATCACTTATGAGTTCATCCTTGCTTCTCCAGTTATGTCTTGTTCATCTTACATGGATGGTTTGAGTGATAGGAAGTAAGTGGCCATACAGCCGCTTTTTTTAGGATGTTTCTTCAAAGATTTGTTCAAAACAGCAAGCAGAATGAGTTTCTCACAGGAATCTCATCAAAATGGATGATATAAAGTTTGGCAGTGGAATAATAATTAAAATCTTTGACATTATGAAGAAGGAATGATTGAAGTGGGAAAGACAATGGAAATGGACTCTCTCATCAATTTTGACGCATAAGGGTTCATTAAATGAACAACCCACACAGTGTTTTGTTTTGTGTAAAGAATAAAATTACAGTTATTTCGTCTTGTTAATGAATTTCTTTTAAGATTTATCACCGAGATTTTTTTTTCGCATATTCATTAAGATAAAACCAAACAATTGCTGGACTCTTCCATCGATTTTGACACATGAGGGTCCATCCAATGAACAATCCACACAGTGTTTTGTTTATAGTGGTGATGGCTTGTGTCGGACCATCTGCATATTTTGGCACAGTCAATTGGAAAGATTCGGTGCACAAGGAATGCCACAAACCCAATCAACGACTGACCTCAGGTTTTTCAAATGCAGAGTTTTCATTCTCTTAGACTGATTACCTATCCAGGGTTAAAAAGTGCAGTCTGACCTACTATTTTACCCATAGCTGGAGGGAGAAGTATTTGTGTATGTGTACATGTGGAAGGGGAGGTTTCATGTGTGTATGTATGTGTTTTTGTGTATAAGGATCAATCAGTTACTGTTTTGTAAATCCTTAATTTTTTCTTAATAAGAAGTTACTGGTAGATATTTACTCAGGTAGGATGTGACACAAGGTTGCAAATATAGGATATTCAGCGAGGGTCAAACTCACTATTTAGTAGTAATGGATCTGCAATACTATTTTGCTAGCCATTACACCACGATGGGATGCCCAAGAAATTGGTTGCTGGTATGTGTTAATACTGAGATTATTTGGAACTGTGCCTGAATCTTGATTCTGACCTGAGCAAGGTTGAATGGATGAGTGACAGTTGAAAGTTACACATGCAGCAAGTCTTTCTTTTTCATATTATTGTTGAAGAGAAAAGCAAAGGCCAATAGTGCTTAGTATGTGTTGCAGGATTGAAGAAACCATAATGGACTGTCTTAGAAACTCCAGCTCTTGGTTTTGAATTCAGGATTACCCTTTCTCCAAAGATGGTTGCTCATCAAGGTTAGAAATTAACAAGCTAATTATTGTGAAATAGGATTGAAGACTGGAATTAATAATTTCTTGACTGTTTTGGTTGAGTAAGTAACTTATTCAATCAGTAGTAATTATTACTAAGCTAATAAGTAAAAAAAAAAGGCAGCTAATTAAATGTGACTAAATATGAATGACTGCAATCATTAAAAATAAGAATGAATAATATTGATTGGGCACTTGACTTACTTTGATTGATACCTTGAAACAATTATTGAACAATTGATTCATTTAGAGTTATATATACATTATTTTTTTTAGAATACAAGGTGTGTCAAAAAATACCAAGTTGAAAGCTGTATTTACCAAGATAGAAAAGAAGAATAAATGGAATGTTATTTTTTTCAGAATACAATGTGTGTCAAAAAGTACCAAGTTGAAAGCTGTATTTACCAAGATAGAAATGAAGAATAAATGGAACCTTAATTTTTTCAGAATACAAAAAGTGCCGAGTTTGAAGCTGTATTTACCAAGATAGAAATGAAGAATAAATGGAATGTTATTTTTTCAGAATACAAGGTGTGTCAAAAGTATAAAAAATCTTGATACTGTTTTGACACACCTTGTATATATGTGTGTGTGTGTGTGTGTGTGTGTGTGTGTGTGTGTGTGTACACATGTTTGTATGTGTGCGTTTTGTGCATGTGTATGTGTGTGTATTTGCACACATGTTTGTGTATGCATGTATGTGTGTGTGTATACATGTGTTTATGTCTTTGGATGTGTCTCTGTGTGTGCACATATTTGTGTGTGTGTGTGTGTTCACATGTTTGTATGTGTAAATATATAGAAAAGCATGCATTGCGTAATGGTTATCATCATAAGAAATGGACTCAATCAAGTTCAAATCCTGGTTGAGGTTATTTGCATTTCACTTTGCATTAAAGTCCATGCAAAAGGCATGAAACCATCCCTTCTTCAGCACAGGTATTACTTGATATACAAAATAATTTTATCTGATGGGCATGTGTAAATTTGAGGTAGCAGCCACTATATATACATATTTACCAACCCCTCTGCATGAGCAGAATGTGACACAAGGTCAATTTCTTTAGCAGAGTTTAACAGGTTTAAATTCAGAATTTTCCTTCTCCTATACTGTTTACCTAGACAATGTTAAAGAGCCCAGTCTTCCCTACTATTTACCCATAGGTGGAGGGAGAATAGTTGGGTTCATACTTTTCCCAAGGGTATTTGCGCTATGTGAAATGCAAACAGCCTCATCCAGCATTTGAACTTGTGTTGCTGCATCCATTTCATACAACGGTAACCATTACACCATGTGCCTCTCTCTCTTTAAATATATATATATATATATATATATATATATATATATATATGTGTGTGTGTGTGTGTGTGAAGAGAAAAATGGAAGTGAATCCGACAGTAATATAGTGAAAAATTTTGAAAAAACACAGGTTCAAATAAAAAGAATGGTATTTATTCAGCCAACACTGCAGTGTTTCAATCTGTTTAGTCGATCTTCTTCAGGGCCTTTTGTTGATATAAGGAAAAGTAACATTTTTATCACAGGATAATAAGATGGCTGTTATCGGTTTGTTTACAAAGTTTGAATGGAAATAAATAAGATAAACGGTTTTGAAGTTGAATATCTTTTACGTTGTGTGTGGGTGTATATATATGAACTTGATGAACCAAGTTCAAATTCTGGACATAGGTAGTTTGAATTTACCTTTTCACTAATGTCCTTGAGAAAGGCATCTATTCATCTCTTATTCCTCAAGCTATGGGTAAAATAGTAAGGCAGATTAAGTTCTCTAGCTTTAGTAGGGCAACCAGTCTAGGAGAAGAGAAAATTCTGAATTCAAAATCAAAGGATTATTGGTGAATCTGTGGCACCATTCTGTGCACCATTTTCCTGTTATCAACTCAGTCAAAAAGTGTGGCTGGTTCTACATAATTCTTTGCCACTATAAACCAATCAACTGTGTAGGTAGTCCAACAGTTTTAATCTGTGACTGAACTGTAGGGCCCTAATATACAGGGGTTCAATGGGGTATCCCTTAATATGTAAGATTATTGCAAGATTAAGAGATTAACTATTTGACAGCTTAAGCAGTTGACTTTATAATTGGTAATCTATTTTTTTTTTTTGTATACTCGACTGATCACAGACTTGACCACTTATTTACCTTATTTAATCAAATAGATTGATTGAAATGTCACTCAGTTGAGTGGTTATATTGTTGACAGACCAATTAATTCTTTAGTCTGTGAACTAACTGGCACAGCATTCAGTTGAATTAGTAACAATTAACAATCATTGGACATGTAGCTGAATAACCATACACTTGGTAGATCATTGCTAAGACACTTAACTGATAATCTAGTTGAGTAAACAATCCCTTGATTTGAATGACCAAATTACCTATACTGCTCACTGATTAAACATTATTATTACCTATACTGCTCACTGATTAATCACCGAATTTCAGGCTTGGAATGTTTCATCTTGGAGAAGAACCAACATATCAAAATTAAATGGTTCTTCTCTGAGATGAAACATTCCAAGCCTGAAATTTGGTGATTAGCAGTTAATCAGTGAGCAGTACAGGTAATAATAATGTTTAGTCATTCAAATCAAGGGATTGTTTACTCAACTAAATTATCAGTCATTGTGATATGTTGACATTCTGATCAACTTAATTTTGCTTGAACCCATACAACCACCCAAAAATCTTATACTTTATTTTTATCTATAGATAAAAAAAAAAAAAGTGACCCGTTGTGTCACCTATTGAGCTCTAGGTAGATAATTGTGATCAGGAAGAAAGTTAGTTTGCAAAACAAATTAAATTTAAAAAATAAATTAAAAAATAAAAATTTAAAAAATGAAAATTTAAAAAATAGATTAAATAAAAATACTAGACTATATAAACTCTTAATAAGTGTACCAATTATTCTAAGTAGAATAAAGCTTTCCAAAGCCTATCGGTGTTATCGTTTGTCATTACAATGGTATAAACATTTTTGAATCTATTAAATTGTGTTTTGCAAGTTATGCTTGGAGATTAATAATTGTAAACAGAAACACTTGAAAAATTCAATTGACAGTTGGAAGTACAATACTTGGATGCATATCTTTCCAATTGGTATTAGCGTTATGTGAAATGAAAAAAGCCTTGTTCAGAATTTGAACTCGGGTCACTGACTCCACTTCTTACGACAATAACCATTACACGATGACCGCCTTTAAAGATATATATATATATATATATATATAACCTAAAAGAAGGCACATTCGAGCCCTACATGAAAGCAACAACACACCCATCTACATAACACCTCCTCTAACCACCCCTCCATCATCAAACACATTCCTAAATCTATCAGCCGAAGGTTATCAGAAAATTCTTCCAACATAAACATGTTAAAAAACAATATAATATACAATAATGCACTTAAAATAAATGGCCACAAACAACCCACCGAATACAACCCCACAAAACTCAAAATCAAACCATAGATCCAGAAACATTATCTGGTTTAACCCCTTTCAACAAATCAATATCTTCAAATATAGGCAAAATCTTCCTCAACCTCATACGTAAAACTTCCCACCGAACCACCCCTTAGCAAAAATCTTTAATAAACAACTTAAAAATAAGTTATAGCTGCACCAAAAATATTCACAAATTATTAAAAGCCACAATAAAAAGGTAGAACAAAACAGCAGCAATCCACCACCCACCAATCTATGCAACTGCAGAGACAAAAACACGTGCCCCTTCAATGGTCTCTGCCTACAAAGGAAACGCAGTATACAGGGCAACTGTAAAGTATAACACAACCACAAGCATTCATCGGAGCAACAGAAGGTACACTGAAGCAAAGATCTTACACAACAACTATCATTCACTAATATTAACTACTCAACCAGTACATCACTATCCACATATATCTGGAGCCTAAAAAGACATGAATATTTCCCCCAAGATAAGCTGGGAGATCTAAAAATTGCACCCACATACAATAAGTCCACAAAAAAATGCCTCCTTTGCCTCCAAGAAAAACTTTCTATCATCACCCACATACCACATGCACCCTGCTAAACAAAAAATCTGAAGTACTGCCAAGTGTAGACATGAAAAAACACCTGTTGTCGAATTTCGACCCATACACTTAACCCCCCACCACTGCTCACACACTACGCACTACCCCCTCGGCACTATTATACACATAACATACTGCATCTTCATAACAACAACAACAAATATCACTACCAACTCCAACCTCACACACCTGCACAAGAAACGTAAGTAAAGATCCTTCTTTTCTATGCACCCCAGTACTATATCCAACCCCTGAGAATAAACCACCCCATCTACCTACATATCCCACACCTTCCCCACCTATTCAACCACCCACTCTGTCCCTATCTACCTGAATATACCCACACGCACCTATTTACCTGCCTCCCACAACCCATTCACCTATCTATCTTTCTCAATAAATTTCCACCAACACATACACCCATTTATCAACACTTTATTTTCTATCTGATTAGGGTATATATCACTCTTAATTAATAACTCCTCACTATCGTGATAATCATAAAACGCCGCCCTCCCCCATTTACCCACAACGACCAGCATCTTTATTGACACGAAATTAGGGTCTACCCATTGACCAGTTTAGGACAACTCGAATTAAACGGAAATAAATATTTTCCGAACTTTGTTTATAAAAATCCCAAAAAAATAAACAATTAAAAATCTTACAAGATAGTACGAAAGAAATAATAGTTCATTCAAAGTCAAACTATTCTTAAGAAACCACACCGTTACCTTATAATAACGAACCCACCCATATTGCACGCTGCTTTTTAGACAAAAAATACTATGATTACAACCTTACGTTTAGCGTCTACGCACGTTTGAGCGCAAAGGACGCATAACACAAAAATTTATCTAAGAACACATAACAATAAATGTATATATCTATCTACTATCTATTATGTGTGTGTGTGTGTGTGTGTCTATATGTATATTATACATACGTGTGTATTCGCGTACCTATCCAGCATATATATATATATATATATATATATATTATATATAATATAGTATAATATCCACATAACAATGAAATTCCCTCACCAATCAATCAATCTATCCATCTATCATCTATTTATCCATCTATCATTCCACCTAAGTCCATCTTCGTCCATCTTACGTAACAGTTCTACCCCTCTGGCCTACATCTTGTTCCCCGCTTCCTTCTTTCAACCAACCCCAACCTTGGTCCTTGTACATATGCTTTCGTGTGTATATATACGTGCTCTTGTATGTTTATGCATGTGTGAGCATGGGTTATGCGTGGATGTGTGCGAGCGCATAAGTGTGTATACTGTGTGCATGTGTGTGTGTGTGTGGAAGTGTATGTGTACGTATATATATATGTGTGTATGCGTGTATATGTATGTATGTGTTTATATACGTATGTGTGTGTATATATGTATATGTATGTATATATATATATATGTATGTGGGTGTGTGCATGTGCATGCGTGCTGACGTGTATGCATGCGACTGGATGTGTGTGCGCGCAAGTGTGTGTGTATGTGTGTACGAGCATGCATGGTCGTGTACATGCGCGCGTATGTGCATATGTGTGTGTGTGCATGCATGCATGTATGAGCGTGTGCATGCGCACGTATGTGCATACATCTGTGTGCGTGCATGCATGTGTCTTTGGGCACATATGCGTATGTATGTTCCTACGTATATGCGCGCGTGTATATATGTATGCATGTATATGTATGTGTGCCTGTACGTGAGCGTGTGAGTGTATGTGCACAAATTTGTATGAGTACGTATATGCGTGTCTGTCTGTGTGTACATGTGTGCGTATGTGCGTATATATGTGCACATGGAGCCCATAGTAGTATGCGTATGCGCTTCAGTATGTATATGTAAGGCTTACCAGCAAATATAGTGACATGTGTGTGCATATAAATATGTATGAATATTATTTTGTATGCGTGTATATGTCGCGAGTATATGTAACCATGTGCAACCACGTCCGGTTGTCAACGCAACACTCGTAATAGACAACCGCGAGTTCAAACACCACCACCCACCCACCCATAATATACAACATTTACAACCTTAAAATTAATATTATTCAACACCCACTCCCCAACCATCACGACCCGTCCGTATACATCATACACGGCCCACGCATCAGATAGAAAGAAAACATGCACGCACGCGCGCACACACACATACATGTATAGACACGAGCGCTCGCACGTAAGCACTATTAAAATACTGCACACTAACAGATCAACGTATTATGTGTGTGACCAGCCACTACGCGTACACAACCTTTATACTGCCCATAAACCTCTCATACATTCAATTCACCTTCACATACATACACACATCATTTTATCCAATCATACGCATCCATGTCTATTGAATTTTTGAAATTTTTTGAAATTTTTTTCGATTTTTTCTCACATTTGAAACATCTTCACCTGATGAATGCATCGCATGAAACCAATATGGTTGTGAAAGTTCCTTTGTCACCCAATAAATAGATATGTAAAACCTATATATTTATCTTATATATTATATATATATATATATATATTATGTATAGTATGTATATATATTATAATATATTATGTATATTATGTATAGAGAAAGGTAAAATGCTCTCGTATGTATAAATGCATTTATCTTGTCTAGTATTCCCTAGAGAGTTCTCCAAGGGGAGGTAATCATAAAGTAGGGGAGGTAACTTCAATTACTTATTAAACCATTTAATTATAATAATTTCTATTTGAATTATTAAATTATTTATGATAATGTTATTTTTCAAGAACTAGGATAATAAGTAATGACTTCAACAGACAGGTGGGGGGGAGGCTAGTGGCATAGTGGGTAACATAATAGACTGCAATATTGTAGTAAGCAAATTTGAAACCCATTCATGCTATTATGTTCACTTTCAGATTAAATACCCTTGGGGAATGGTGTGAACCTTTATCCCCCCCCAGCTATGGTTAAATAGTACCACTATTGTTCCTCGACAATGTTGGCTTTGGCATTAAATGACCCATGAAGGTTGATATGCTATTAAAACAAAGAACAAATCAACAGGAACAGAATTTAAACAAATATTTACTGTGGGCAAAAGATATTGAAAAATGCTATGTATATTGGCACACTTTTCTCTTTCACAAATTTACGAGGAGTAGGAATTTGTATTTTGCATATTAGAGATTATGCAGATTTTCAAAGGTGAATGTCAACTTACAAGTTTCAAGAATCCATTGCATAGGTATATATTTACTGAGTTTTCCTTAAAGTAATACAAATGAAATAAATATGTTAAACTCTATACAATAAAGATACATTTAATTTTGAACTGAATAATTTTTGTTTTTAGGAATACACAGCACTGGTTATAATCAATACTACTTACTACTACTACTACTACTTCTGTTCTTTCGTCCATTCTTCTATTTCCACTTCCTCCTCTTGCCAGTTCACTGGTGCTTGAGAAATTCTCTTCACAAACCAAACAGGAAGTAGACTTTACAGATGTTGGCTTGGCAGAAGGGATACAAAGAAAAATGAGACATTTGCCAAAGAAAGGCAATTTTTAATTTGGCTTCTTATGTGAACTATTTTGATTCAAAAGATTACCTGTTGGTTTTCATCCCTTCAGCATTATCTTTTTTTTGGTTCTTTTTTCTTTAACACAATTGTTTGAAACATCTCATGTGGTGTAAATGTCAGCAAGCTAGGCTAGCAAACCACAACTATTGAGTTCAATTCTTACTTCTAATTCTGACCTTTTGTCACAACTAAGCTCAATTCTTATTGGGCTATCCCATACTTCTGGCCTTGTGTCATAACTAAACTCAATTCTTATTGGGCAAGCCCATACTCTGGCCTGGCCTTGTGTCATAACTAAGCTCAATTCTTATTGGGCAAGCCCATACTTCTGGCCTTGTGTCATAACTAAGCTCAATCTTATTGGTCTCCATACTTTCTGGCCTTGCGTCACTACTAAGCTCAATTCTTATTGGCAATACCCATACTTCTAGCCTTGTGTCATAACTAAGCTCAATTCTTATTGGGCAAGCCATACTTCTGGCCTTGGGTCATAACTAAGCTCATTCTTATTGGGTTTCCCATATTCTGGCCTTGTGTCATAACTAAGCTCAATTCTTATTGGGCTATCCCAATAATTCTGGCCTTGCGTCACTACTAAGCTCAATTCTTATTGGGCAATCCCATACTTCTAGCCTTGTGTCATAACTAGCTCAATTCTTATTATACTTCTGGCCTTCATGAACTAGCTCAATTCTTATTGGGCTATCCCCATAATTCTGGCTTCATCACTACTAAGCTCAATTCTTATTGGGCAACCCCATACTTCTGCTTGTGGCTCTGGCCTTGTGTCAATAACTAAGCTCAATCTTATTGGGCCCCATACTTCTGGACTTGTGTCATACTAAGCTCAATTCTATTGGGCAACCCATACTTCTGGCCTTGTGTCATAACTAAGCTCAATTCTATTGGGTTTCCATACTTCTGGTCTTGTGTCATAACTAAGCTCAAATTTTTTGGGTACCCCATATTTCTGACCTTTTGTCAGAACTATGCTAAGCTTAGTAAATAATCACAATTGTTTATCCATCAATCAAGTCATTTTTTTTTTTTTGTTGTTTTGTATTTTATAAGAGAAGATAATTGGATTATTTTTCTATATTTTTCTATTGCACTAATTTTGCCTTTTATTTTTTGCAAAGAATTTGTTGACTACATTGAAGTCTTCTGCAATATTAGAGAGGGGTGCTGTGTTTACGGGGCAGTCAGACTTTTTTTTTTATACAACCTGGGATCATCATAGATCCATTTTGCTGACACCCCTATTGGTAACTTGGGAATCTTTTCTTTCTTTCTTTTAACACTTTGCCCAACATTTACAAAAAAAAATATTTGCAAGTTGCTTTAATTTTTACCAAAGGATTTCTGCCCTCCATTTTCTCTCTATCATGAATGTATCTTCAAAGTTTTCTTTTCCTCTTTTTCTCTTCCTTCCTAGTAATTCCTGATCTTTCCTATTTCTACACCTACCTCTCTTCTACTTTCCCTCTCTCACTCACTGATTTATTTTCTCTCATTCTCTCTCATGAAAGCATAAATAACACCTTTGTTAATTCTGTTCACTCACCTCCATCTTTAATATTTCATTATAGCAAAAGATCTTCACTCTGCTGGCTCTTAAATACATTTTTTTAAATGTCTTCCTTTATTAAGGGAATAATAAAAGAAAAAAAAGAATTTAAAAAAAGAGCAAAAAAAAACAAAAAATTAAATCACTGATTCTTCTGACCTTCACCGAACAAAATTCAGGTTAAATTTAATAAAAGCCGTTGATACCAATAGCAAAGCTTAAAGCAATAATGTTTCTTATTTCAGCAGATAAATATATGAAAACACATTACCAGAAAATGTGGGAAAATTTGGCAACACTAAATTCGAAAGGAAGCTGTGCAAAAGATTAGATCACATCAGAAACACCATGAATTAAATAAGTTAAGAGAGAAGAGAGGTTTTATAAGAAAAAAAAAGGAAAAAAGAACTACATGAAATATTTAGTATATGTCATGTTTGGAAAAGGATAAATGGTTTAAGAAATATGGACATTTTTTTTTCAGAATTCAAAAGCAAACACTTATACAGAATTGTGAAATAAGATTTTTTTTTCAAAGCTGATGAGAATGTGGAATTCTTAATCTTTAACCCATAAAAGCTGTAAGAACCTGAGTGCTATTTTACTATACACTGTAAACTCAATATTCAAGCTCAGTGCTATTTTACTATACACTGTAAACTCAATATTTCAAGCTCAGTGCTATTTTACTATACACTGTAAACTCAATATTTCAAGCTCAGTGCTATTTTACTATACACTGTAAACTCAATATTTCAAGCTCAGTGCTATTTTACTATACACTGTAAACTCAATATTTCAAGCTCAGTGCTATTTTACTATACACTGTAAACTCAATATTTCAAGCTCAGTGCTATTTTACTATACACTGTAAACTCAATATTTCAAGCTCAGTGCTATTTTACTAATACACTGTAAACTCTTTCAGGGGCCAGTTAAGCTCAGTCTATAGAGCATTCACCTAGGAATCTGGATGTGACACAAGGTTAATTTTTTAAGCAAAAATAATTTTTTTTGAATACAGAGTTTGCCTTCTCCTAGACTGGTTGCCTTAACAAGGCTAAATAACCCAGTCTGTCCTACTATTTATCCATAGCTGGAGAGGGTCAGATGGATTCATTTCTCAAGGGTATTAGCATAAAGTGATACGCAAAACAGTCTCATCCAAAATTTGATCTCAGGTCGCTGATTCTATTTTTGTGCAACAATAACTGTTACATTAAGTACATCTCCTATCCTATATATATATATATATATATATATATAATATATATATATATATATATATGTGTGTGTGTGTGTGTGTGTGTGTGTGTGTGTGTGTGATGACAGAAAAATAAATATATTACTCTGAATATGTGTTTCAGTTTACTAAAGATTAAATGTACATCTAATATAGCTGGATTACAGTAATCATCACTTATACAGATCAATATAAGCCCAGGTTCCAAAATAAAGGGTGCATCAATAGTACTCAGACCCATATTAATGCACTGTATATCCTACTTGGGCATAAACATTGGCCTGTGCTATTACAGAATATTGAAGATTGTGCACTGGTATGAGTGTTACTACATCACAACATTGCCTTTGATTTGAAAATGTTATCAGAATATCTACAATACTCTTGCATGCACATAGCACACCCAGATCAATATCATCAGTGTCTTTCAGGGTTTTGCAATATCATTTTTCATGAGAGAGAGAGAGAGAGAGAGAGAGAGAGAGAGAGAGAGAGAGAGAGATGAACAAAAGTGATAAGACAAATAGAATATTTCTTTGTTGTTATTTAATTTTTAATTGTTCTCAACTAGTAAAATTTTTTTAGGAGAAATGTCTTTATGAAGAAAATATCTAGAAAGTTTTTTAAAATAGTTTTTTAAGAGTTGATATGCTATAAAATAAAGCAACAAAAACATGGGGAATTTGACATATCCATTCATTGAATGAAAATTATTCTTTCAAATATATTTAGGCATCGGTCATTTTCTTAGGCATGTTTCATTTAAAATTATAGACAAGACAGTTTGTTTGTCCTTATGTATTTTCCTGTTGTATTTTACACATTATATACATTGATATGTAAAATTAATTCCTTTTATTAGACTATTTCCCTTATTTATGTTCTGTTTACTCACAATGTGTATGAAATAAGAAAAAAAGAAAAAAGATGGAAATTTCACCTACCCCTAGAAGAGTGGCATTGAGAGTGACTCTCTTTATATAGAGTGCAGTACCGGAAGTGAGAAAGCATTGTAGGAAGGGGGTGGATGGCTAAAAAAATTGAATGTCTGGCAGAAGTTAGATTTCATGAAGGCGAACTCGTATGAGCATTAGGGAATTGCAAGAAAGTGACGTTGGACAGAGAATGTAGAGCTGAGAGAGAAACATAGGATCCAATTTGACAATTTAGATATGAAACAATGTTTCAACCAAATCCAGATTTTTTCAAGGTGATGTTGAACTTATTCAGCTGTTGTCAGCTGGTCTGTTTATTAGAACTAAAAGGCAAATACAATATTAGTAAACTAAACACACATATAAAATACATATTTCAATATTATATATTATCTATCTATCGAGATTTGTGTAAACTGATCAGTATTCAACTGTTGCAAGTTGGATCAGCTTCTCAGAATTCAGACAGCTTGGCTATTCTACTTTGTGGAATGGGCAAGTCTATTTTTAGAATTTTGATTTGGCTGGTGGTTTTAGTGTGTATATTTGTATCCATATATACTGAACTTTGACCATGTACTCTCAGTTGCTACAGAGTGTATTCAGTTTACTCTCTGTCTTTTTTTTGTGTGGTGACTGGACGCTAGTCACAGCCTTCCTGTGAAGGCTAGTATCATGTTATATCTAGCACTATCTACATAGATATTATTGTCTAAAGGAAAGGACTTGGCAACAGAAGTTCAAATCCTAAGACAAGGCTGTTTGCCTTTCAAATAGCACTAATACCCTTGGAAAATATATGCATCAAGTATTCTCCCTAGAGTTATGGAAAAATAGCAGGGTGGACTGGGCTCTAACCTTGGTTTACCTATCACTCTAGGAAAAAGGAAACTGATTTGAACCTGTTAAACTCCTCTTATGAATTGACCTTGTGTTGCATCCTGCTTGTGCCAAGATGTTAGCAATACATACATACATACATATCATGCATCACTGTCTGTCAACTCACCCTCGAGCAGACCACTTCTTGATTATGAAGTAGAGATTAAATGCCAATATTTGAACAGTTTGTGCACTCTTAGGTAACTTTTAAGTACAGAAAGACTAAAAAAAACAAAAAAAAACTTCTAGCAAACAGGTGAGAACTAGAATGTTGTTTCTCCTTGTGTATTTTCATATGGTGTTTTAGGCCTCCAGCTATGTTACAAGATTTATTGCATTCAGGATATTTTGTGCCATTCACCAGATTTTAAATATGGGTTTGAGTAGGTTTATACAATCTCAGATGGGGAGTGCGTGTGGTGTACTGGTTAAATCCTAGGAAATGGACTTGACAACCTGAATTCAAATCCTGGACGAATCTACAGTTCATATAGCGCTAATACCCTTGGGAAAGGTATGAATTCAACTATTCTCCCTCCAGCTATGGGTAAATGGTAGGGCAGACTGGGCTCTTTAACCTTGGTTAGGCAACCAGTCTAGGAGAAGGAAAACTGAATTCAAACCTGGTTACTACTAGAATAGGCTCAGTCCTACTTAGTGATCTATTTCAATAAAAAAAAAAAAAAGATGACAAACTAGTCTTGCCTTAGAAAGACAAAGTCTCCCACATATCTTGTAGGCAAGATCCACTTTATTCAGTATATATTTACCCAACCTCTCTACCATGGATAGGAGGCAACACAAGGTTGATTTTCCAGCAGAGTGCCACTGGTTGGAATTCAAAGTTTTCCTTCTTCTAGACCAGTTTCTTTAGCAAAACAAAAGAGTTGAATAGCATACTATTTACCTATAACTAGAGTGAAGAGATGAGTTGGATTCATGCCTTTCCAAGAGCATTTGAATAAAGTGAATCAATAGCTTTGTCCAGAACTTGAACTCAACTCCTCAAGTCCATTCTCTAAGATAATACACCACACCTCCACTTTATTCGGTATGTCAATATATCTTCACTTTTATGTGCTACACATTTCAGTTTTGAGTGTTCTATTTGGTTCATGTCAATCTGACAGATTAAATGAAATATTCCCCAGGAGGGTCTGTCATATGCTAGTTCTTCTCAGTCATCAACTGATATAATAGTTTCCTTATGGTAATTTTAGACATCTTTGTAAAGGATTATATTATATCATATGTCTATATACATATTTAGATTTTTCCTATCAGTGTCTTGAAGATCCTACTCAGTAAAACCTGGTTAGTTAACTCTGCTACTGATTTGGTTATCTAAACTAGCTCTACATATGTATTGAGTACTTTTTTATATTCGTTTGATTTTTTTTCTGTTGAGTCAATCTCTCTTCACAATATATATACAGGGTTTCAGAAGAAATTTGACAGTTGAGGAAAAAGAAAAGTGCTTGGTAAATACAAAATTTAATAGATTGTAAAGAAATTCAAACAGGCATGGAAATTACACTACTGTCAACAAGTTTCACTCAAAATAACCGCCATTACTATCAATCACAGCCTCAATCCTGCTCTGGAACCTGGAGCAAGCTGATGTTACAGTTTCCTTGAGAGAAGGGCCTCAAAAACTACCTTAATTCTGTCGATTAACTGGGCTTTTGTAGTACTGGCCCGGCGACTGGTGTCTTTCTCAAAGAGCACCACATACATAATATGGGTTAAGATCAATGGGGGTTAAGATCTGGGGAGTTTGGAGTCCAAACTTTGGGACTGGTGTAGTCATAAAATTCGCTGACAACATTTTTGACTTTTTCCATAGGTGTGGCAGGGGGCCGAATCATGCTGCCATACATATGGCCTACCATTGGCTACCCTTGTTATCCAGGGCTTGACTACAGTGTTTAGTAACTCTACGTAGACATCTGAGGGTCCTCCAACACTTTTTTCTGCAGATTTTCAAGGAATTCTGCTGTACAAACGCAGTAAGATTGTCTGATATGTTGCTTTCTTCTAGCCACAGCCCCGTAGTCTCCATTGCAATTCTCCAGTTCATGCCTGATTGTTTTTACAGTGTTCAGGGAACATTGGGCAGTAACCATAATCTCCTTATTTTCATGGCCAGTGCAGATCATCATGATACAAGTTTATTCTCTTTTATGATTCAGGTTGGTTCCTGTCATCCATTCTATCTGTTATCACGTATGAATGAGAAGGGTCCAAGCTTTTTAAATGATGCATAGTGTGTATCAATACCTCCAACCTACGGAGAAAATAACCAAATATAAATATCTCAATCTATCCCGAATACCCTGTATATATATAGTATTGTCCATAAAATAAGTACCCTCCTATTAATTTTAAAAATGGTTAGTTTAATTCTAAACTAAAAATAACAGGATTCTATTATTTCTAGTGGAATACTATGCAACCAACGCGGATAATATTTGGCTGGTTTATTTATTATCAAACTCTACAGCATTGAAACTCTATAACCAAAAACATAATTGCATAAATATATGTGGATTGATATATATTCTATTTCTCTGAATGTTTGAGATGAGGCTTGCTGATTAGTAATATCTGCGTTATTCAGACTATTTTCCTCATCTTCATTGTTATCTGTACAACGTTTTGGCTGATATGAGAAGAAGGCCGGAGGGCATATCGGCTGAAACATTGTACAGATAACAATGAAGATGAGGACAACAGTCCGAATAACACAGATAATACTGATACATATTCATATTTTTGGTTACAGAGTTTGGTTTAGAAAAAAATAAACTTTTAATTAAAAAATTGGAAGAGGTGTACTTATCTATGGGTGATACACTAGATCAGGGATCACCAAACTCTTTTCATGGTGGGCTGGATAATTGAAAAAAGGATCACCAAACTCTTTTCATGGTGGGCTGGATAATTGAAAAAATAATGAGCACGGCAACATCATTATTGTGTTCAATACTTGCTAGCCAGAACAAAAGCTCTCAGAAAAAGATGTAAAACAAAATTTATCTTTCTGTGTATATTCATGGATGAGTGGCAATAAGATGCACAAAAAACAAATTTAACCAAAATATTTATTTTCAAAAACATTCTCAAAAACATTACGAATTCAAGTACCATAGCAGGCCTGATAAATGCCTTCGTAGGCAGTGTATGATGACCCTGCTCTAGATAGATATGTGTGAATGAATAATTCTAAAGGATATTCAGTGCCTAGCTTCAAGAAATCAAGGATCAAGAAATTTGTCATAGTAGTGTCAAAGCTGTGACTTTTCTATTACTTTTAAAATCAACTACTTATCTCTTAACACATTTTAAATTTATGATTTGTAATTCCATCCTCACTCTATAACCTTCATTTCAATTTTGTCTTATTTTTCTATAGATGATATAAAAGTTATATTAGTCATTTCAATTTTTAACATTCAGAGAAGATACATTAACAAAATTATTTTCGGAATAAAGTAACCCATGAAAGGTTGACATGCCATAAAACCAACCTGCTAGACAAACAACCCAAACTAACAAGCTAGCCAAATCAACAAGACCAGCTAACACAATCAATCACTAACCGACCAACCAAATCACTAGTCAAACTGACTAACACCAAATCAACCACCATCACTAGTTGATTTGGTTGGTCGGTTTAGCTGATTGATTTGGTTAGCTGGTCTTGTTGATTTGGCTACTTGTTTAGTTGGTTAGTTTGTCTAGCAGGTTGGTTTATGGCATGTCAACCTTTCATGGGTTACTTTATTCCGAAAAAATAATTTTGTTAATGTATCATTCTCTGAATGTTAAAAATTGAAATGACTAATATAACTTTTTATATCATCTATAGAAAAAATAAGACAAAAATGAAATGAAGGTTATAGAGTGAGGATGGAATTACAAATCATAAATTTAAAATGTGTTAAGAGATAAGTAGTTGATTTTAAAAGTAATAGAAAAGTCACAGCTTTGACACTACTATGACAAATTTCTTGATCCTTGATTTCTTGAAGCTAGGCACTGAATATCCTTTAGAATTATTCATTCACACATATCTATCTAGAGCAGGGGTCATCATACTACTGCCTACGAAGGCATTTTATCAGGCCTGCTTATGGTACTTGAATTCGTAATGTTTTTGAGAATGTTTTGAAAATAAATATTTTGGTTAAATTTGTTTTTGTGCATCTTATGCCACTCATCCATGAATATAACACAGAAGATAAATTTTGTTTACATCTTTTTCTGAGAGCTTTTGTTCTGGCTAGCAAGTATTGAACACAATAATGATGTTGCCGTGCTCATTATTTTTCAATTATCCAGCCCACCATGAAAGAGTTTGGTGATCCTTTTTCAATTATCCAGCCCACCATGAAAAGAGTTTGGTGATCCCTGATCTAGTGTATCACCCATAGATAAGTACCTCTTCAATTTTTTAATTAAAAGTTTATTTTTTTAAACCAAACTCTGTAACCAAAAATATGAATATGTATCAGTATTATCTGTGTTATTCGGACTGTTGTCCTCATCTTCATTGTTATCTGTACAATGTTTCAGCCGATATGCCCTCCGGCCTTCTTCTCATATCAGCCAAAACGTTTGTACAGATAACAATGAAGATGAGGAAAATAGTCTGAATAACGCAGATATTACTAATCAGCAAGCCTCATCTCAAACATTCAGAGAAATAGAATATATATCAATCCACATATATTTATGCAATTATGTTTTTGGTTATAGAGTTTCAATGCTGTAGAGTTTGATAATAAATAAACCAGCCAAATATTATCCGCGTTGGTTGCATAGTATTCCACTAGAAATAATAGAATCCTGTTATTTTTAGTTTAGAATTAAACTAACCATTTTTAAAATTAATAGGAGGGTACTTATTTATGGACAATACTATATATATACAGGGTATTCGGGATAGATTTGAGATATTTATATTTGGTTATTTTCTCCGTAGGTTGGAGGTATTGATACACACTATGCATCATTTAAAAGCTTGGACCCTTCTTCATTCCTATACGTGATAACAGATAGAATGGATGACAGGAACCAACCTGAATCATAAAAGAGAATAACTTGTATCATGATGATCTGCACTGGCCATGAAAATAAGGAGATTATGGTTACTGCCCAATGTTCCCTGAACACTGTAAAAACAATCAGGCATGAACTGGAGAATTGCAATGGAGACTACGGGGCTGTGGCTAGAAGAAAGCAACATATCAGACAATCTTACTGCGTTTGTACAGCAGAATTCCTTGAAAATCTGCAGAAAAAAGTGTTGGAGGACCCTCAGATGTCTACGTAGAGTTACTAAACACTGTAGTCAAGCCCTGGATAACAAGGGTAGCCAATGGTAGGCCATATGTATGGCAGCATGATTCGGCCCCCTGCCACACCTATGGAAAAAGTCAAAAATGGTTGTCAGCGAATTTTTATGACTACACCAGTCCCAAAGTTTGGACTCCAAACTCCCCAGATCTTAACCCCATTGATCTTAACCCATATTATGTATGTGGTGCTCTTGAGAAAGACACCAGTCGCCGGGCCAGTACTACAAAAGCCCAGTTAATCGACAGAATTAAGGTAGTTTTTGAGGCCCTTCTCAAGGAAACTGTAACATCAGCTTGCTCCAGGTTCCAGAGCAGGATTGAGGCTGTGATTGATAGTAATGGCGGTTATTTTGAGTGAAACTTGTTGACAGTAGTGTAATTTCCATGCCTGTTGAATTTCTTTACAATCTATTAAATTTTGTATTTACCAAGCACTTTTTCTTTTTCCTCAACTGTCAAATTTCTTCTGAACACCCTGTATATATATTGTGAAGAGAGATTGACTCAACAGAAAAAAAATCAAACGAATATAAAAAAGTACTCAATACATATGTAGAGCTAGTTTAGATAACCAAATCAGTAGCAGAGTTAACTAACCAGGTTTTTACTGAGTAGGATCTTCAAGACACTGATAGGAAAAAATCTAAATATGTATATAGACATATGATATAATATAAATCCTTTACAAAGATGTCTAAAAATTACCATAAGGAAACTATTATATCAGTTGATGACTGAGAAGAACTAGCATATGACAGACCCTCCTGGGGGAATATTTCATTTAAAATCTGTCAGATTGACATGAACCAAATAGAACATCCAAAACTGAAATGTGTTAGCACATAAAAGTGAAGATATATTGACATACCGAATAAAGTGGAGGTGTGGTGTATTATCTTAGAGAATGGACTTGAGGAGTTGAGTTCAAGTTCTGGACAAAGCTATTGATTCACTTTATTCAAATGCTCTTGGGAAAGGCATGAATCCAACTCATCTCCTTCACTCTAGTTATAGGTAAATAGTATGCTATTCAACTCTTTTGTTTTGCTAAAGAAACTGGTCTAGAAGAAGGAAAACTTTGAATTCCAACCAGTGGCACTCTGCTGGAAAATCAACCTTGTGTTGCCTCCTATCCATGGTAGAGAGGTTGGGTAAATATATACTGAATAAAGTGGATCTTGCCTACAAGATATGTGGGAGACTTTGTCTTTCTAAGGCAAGACTAGTTTTGTCATCTTTTTTTTTTTTTTATTGAAATAGATCACTAAGTAGGACTGAGCCTATTCTAGTAGTAACCAGGTTGAATTCAGTTTTCCTTCTCCTAGACTGGTTGCCTAACCAAGGTTAAAAGAGCCCAGTCTGCCCTACCATTTACCCATAAGCTGGAGGGAGAATAGTTGAATTCATACCTTTCCCAAGGGTATTAGCGCTATATGAACTGTAGATTCGTCCAGGATTTGAATTCAGGTTGTCAAGTCCATTTCCTAGGATTTAACCAGTACACCACACGCACTCCCCATCTGAGATTGTATAAACCTACTCAAACCCATATTTAAAATCTGGTGAATGGCACAAAATATCCTGAATGCAATAAATCTTGTAACATAGCTGGAGGCCTAAAACACCATATGAAAATACACAAGGAGAAACAACATTCTAGTTCTCACCTGTTTGCTAGAAGTTTTTTTTTGTTTTTTTTAGTCTTTCTGTACTTAAAAGTTACCTAAGAGTGCACAACTGTTCAAATATTGGCATTTAATCTTCTACTTCATAATCAAGAAGTGGTCTTGCTCGAGGGTGAGTTGACAGACAGTGATGCATGATATGTATGTATGTATGTATTTGCTAACATCTTGGCACAAGCAGGATGCAACACAAGGTCAATTTCATAAGAGGAGTTTAACAGGTTCAAATTCAGTTTCCTTTTTCCTAGAGTGATAGGTAAACCAAGGTTAGAGCCCAGTCCACCCTGCTATTTTTCCATAACTCTAGGGAGAATACTTGGATGCATATATTTTCCAAGGGTATTAGTGCTATTTGAAAGGCAAACAGCCTTGTCTAGGATTTGAACTTCTGTTGCCAAGTCCATTTCCTTTAGACAATAATATCTATGTAGATAGTGTAGAATAAACATGATACTAGCCTTCACAGGAAGGCTGTGACTAGCGTCCAGTCACCACACAAAAAAAAGACAGAGAGTAACTGAATACACTCTGTAGCAACTGAGAGTACATGGTCAAATGTTCAGTATATATGGATACAAATATACACACTAAAACCACCAGCCAATCAAAATTCTAAAAATAGACTTGCCCATTCCACAAAGTAGAATAGCCCAAGCTGTCTGAATTCTGAGAAGCTGATCCAACTTGCAACAGTTGAATACTGATCAGTTTACACAAATCTCGATAGATAGATAAATAGATAGATGGATTGAAATATGTATTTTATATGTGTGTTTAGTTTACTAATTTTTATTGTATTTGCCTTTTAGTTCTAATAAACATTGGACACCAGCTGACAACAGCTGAATAAGTTCAACATCACCTGAAAAAATCTGAAAAGTATTTGGTTGAAACATTGTTTAATTCAATCGACTTGGATTGTCAAATTCGACTATGTTCTCTCTCAGCTCTACATTCTCTGTCCAACGTCACTTTCTTGCAATTCCGTAATGCTCATACGAGTTCGCCTTCATGAAATCTAACTTCTGCCAGACATTCAATTTTTTAGCCATCCACCCCATTCCTACAATGCTTCTCACTTCCGGTCTGCACTCTATATAAAGAGAGTCACTCTCAGGTGCCACTCTTTCTAGGGTAGGTGAAATTTCCATCTTTTTTCTTTTTTTCTTATTTCAACTACACATTGTGAGTAAACAGAACATAAATAAGGGAAATAGTCTAATAAAAGGAATTAATTTTACATATCAATGTATATAATGTGTAAAATACAACAGGAAAATACATAAGGACAAACAACTGTCTTGTCTATAATTTTTAATGAAACATGCCTAAGAAAATGACCGATGCCTAAATATATTTGAAAGAATAATTTTCATTCAATGAATGGATATGTCAAATTCCCAGTTCATCTTTGTTGCTTATTTTATAGCATATCAACTCTTAAAAACTATTTTAAAAACTTTCTAGAATATTTTTTCTTCATAAAGACATTTCTCCTAAAAAAAATCTTACTAGTTGAGAACAATTAAAAAATAAATAACAACAAAGAAATATTCCTATTTGTCTATCACTTTTGTTCATCTCTCTCTCTCTCTCTCTCTCTCTCTCTCTCTCTCTCTCTCTCTCTCTCATGAAAAATGATATTGCAAAACCCTGAAAGACACTGATGATATTGATCTGGTGTGCTATGTGCATGCAAGAGTATTGTAGATATTCTGATAACATTTTCAAATCAAAGGCAATGTTGTGATGTAGTAACACTCATACCAGTGCACAATCTTCAATATTCTGTAATAGCACAGGCCAATGTTTTATGCCCAAGTAGGATATACAGTGCATTAATATGGGGTCTGAGTACTATTGATGCACCCTTTATTTTGGAACCTGGGCTTATATTGATCTGTATAAGTGATGATTTACTGTAATCCAGCTATATTAGATGTACATTTAATCTTTAGTAAACTGAAAACATATTCAGAGTAATATATTTATTTTTCTGTCATCACACACACACACACACACACACACACACACACACACATATATAATATATATATATATATATATATATATATATATATATATATAGGATAGGAGATGTACTTAATGTAACAGTTATTGTTGCACAAAATAGAATCAGCGACCTGAGATCAAATTTTGGATGAGACTGTTTGCGTATCACTTTATGCTAATACCCTTGAGAAATGAATCCATCTGACCCTCTCCAGCTATGGATAAATAGTAGGACAGACTGGGTTATTTAGCCTTGTTAGGCAACCAGTCTAGGAGAAGGCAAACTCTGTATTCAAAAAAAATTATTTTGCTTAAAATTAACCTTTGTTCACATCCAGATTCCTAGGTGAATGCTCTATAGACTGAGCTTAAACTGGCCCCCTGAAAGAGTTTACAGTGTATAGTAAAATAGCACTGAGCTTGAAATATTGAGTTTACAGTGTATAGTAAAATAGCAGCTGAGCTTGAAATATTGAGTTTACAGTGTTTAGTGTATAGTAAATAGCACTGAGCTTGAAAATATTGAGTTTACAGTGTATAGTAAAATAGCACTGAGCTTGAAATATTGAGTTTACAGTGTATAGTAATAGCACTGATGAGTGTATAAAATAGCACTGAGCTTGAAATATTGAGTTTACAGTGTATAGTAAAATAGCACTCAGGTTCTTACAGCTTTTATGGGTTAAAGATTAAGAATTCCACATTTCTCATCAGCTTTGAAAAAAAAAAATCTTATTTCACAATTCTGTATAGTGTTTGCTTTTTGAATTCTGAAAAAAAAATGTCCATTTCTTAAACCATTATCCTTTTCCAAACATGACATATACTAAATATTTCATGTAGTTCTTTTTTCCTTTTTTTTTTCTTTATAAACCTCTCTTTCTCTCTTAACTTATTTAATTCATGGTGTTTCTGATGTGTCTGCACAGCTTCCTTTCGAATTTAGTGTTGCCAAATTTTCCCACATTTTCTGGTAATGTGTTTTCATATATTTATCTGCTGAAAGATAAGAAACATTATTGCTTTAAGCTTTGCTATTGGTATCAACGGCTTTTATTAAATTTAACCTGGAATTTTGTTCGTGAAGGTCAGAAGGAATCAGTGATTTAATTTTTTGTTTCTTTTTTGCTCTTTTTTTTAAATTCTTTTTTTTTCTTTATTATTCCCTTAATAAAGGAAGACATTTAAAAAAATGTATTTAAGAGCCAGCAGAGTGAAGATCTTTTGCTATAATGAAATATTAAAGATGGAGGTGAGTGAACAGAATTAACAAAGGTGTTATTTATGCTTTCATGAGAGAGAATGAGAGAAAAAATCAGTGAGTGAGAGAGGGAAAGTAGAAGAGAGGTAGGTGTAGAAATAGGAAAGATCAGGAATTACTAGGAAGGAAGAGAAAAAGAGGAAAAGAAAACTTTGAAGATACATTCATGATAGAGAGAAAATGGAGGGCAGAAAATCCTTTGGTAAAAATAAAGCAACTTGCAAATATTTTTTTTTGTAAATGTTGGGCAAAGTGTTAAAAGAAAGAAAGAAAAGATTCCCAAGTACCAATAGGGGTGTCAGCAAAATGGATCTATGATGATCCAGGTTTGTATAAAAAAAAAAAGTCTGACTGCCCCGTAAACACAGCACCCCTCTCTAATATTGCAGAAGACTTCAATGTAGTCAACAAATTCTTTGCAAAAAATAAAAGGCAAAATTAGTGCAATAGAAAAAATATAGAAAATAATCCAATTATCTTCTCTTATAAAATACAAAACAAACAAAAAACAAAAAAATGACTTGATTGATGGATAAACAATTGTGATTATTTACTAAGCTTAGCATAGTTCTGACAAAAGGTCAGAAATATGGGGTACCCAAAAAATTTGAGCTTAGTTATGACACAAGACCAGAAGTATGGAGAACCCAATAAGAATTGAGCTTAGTTATGACACAAGGCCAGAAGTATGGGGTTGCCCAATAAGAATTGAGCTTAGTTATGACACAAGTCCAGAAGTATGGGGTTGCCCAATAAGAATTGAGCTTAGTTATGACACAAGGCCAGAAGTATGGGGTTGCCCAATAAGAATTGAGCTTAATTATGACACAAGGCAGAAGTATGGGGTTGCCCAATAAGAATTGAGCTTAGTAGTGATGCAAGGCCAGAATTATGGGGATAGCCCAATAAGAATTGAGCTTAGTTATGACACAAGGCCAGAAGTATGGGGTTGCCCAATAAGAATTGAGCTTAGTTATGACACAAGGCTAGAAGTATGGGTATTGCCCAATAAGAATTGAGCTTAGTAGTGACGCAAGGCCAGAATTATTGGGATAGCCCAATAAGAATTGAGCTTAGTTATGACACAAGGCCAGAAGTATGGAGAACCCAATAAGAATTGAGCTTAGTTATGACACAAGGCCAGAAGTATGGGCTTGCCCAATAAGAATTGAGCTTAGTTATGACACAAGGCTAGAAGTATGGGTATTGCCCAATAAGAATTGAGCTTAGTAAGTGACGCAAGGCCAGAAGTATGGAGAACCCAATAAGAATTGAGCTTAGTTATGACACAAGGCCAGAAGTATGGGCTTGCCCAATAAGAATTGAGCTTAGTTATGACACAAGTCCAGAAGTATGGGGTTGCCCAATAAGAATTGAGCTTAGTTATGACACAAGGCCAGAAGTAATGGGCTTGCCCAATAGAATTGAGTTTAGTTATGACACAAGGCCAGAAGTATGGGGATAGCCCAATAAGAATTGAGCTTAGTTGTGACAAAAGGTCAGAATTAGAAGTAAGAATTGAACTCAATAGTTGTGGTTTGCTAGCCTAGCTTGCTGACATTTACACCACATGAGATGTTCAAAACAATTGTTGTAAAGAAAAAAGAAACCAAAAAACAGATAATGCTGAAGGGATGAAAACCAACAGGTAATCTTTTGAATCAAAATAGTTCACATAAGAAGCCAAATTAAAATGCCTTTCTTTGGCAAATGTCTCATTTTCTTGTATCCCTTCTGCCAAGCCAACATTTCTGTAAAGTCTACTTCCTGTGGTTTGTGAAGAGAATTTCTCAAGCACCAGTGAACTGGCAAGAGGAGGAAGTGGAAATAGAAGAATGGACGAAAGAACAGAAAGTAGTAGTAGTAGTAGTAGTATATGATTATAACCAGTGCTGTGTATTCCTAAAAAAAAATTATTCAGTTCAAAATTAAATGTATCTTTATTTGTATAGAGTTTAACATATTTATTTCATTTGTATTACTTTAAGAAACTCAGTAAATATATACTATTGCAATGGATTCTTGAAACTTGTAAGTTGACATTCACCTTTGAAAATCTGCATAATCTCTAATATGCAAAATACAAATTCCTACTCCTCGTAAATTGGTGAAAGAGAAAGTGTGCCAATATACATAGCATTTTTCAATATCTTTTGCCCACAGTAAAATATTTGTTTAAATTCTGTTCCTGTTGATTTGGTTTCTTTGTTTTAATAGCATATCAACCTTCATGGGTCATTTAATGCCAAAGCCAACATTGTCGAGGAACAATAGTGGTACTATTTAACCCATAGCTGGGGGGGGGATAAAGGGTTCACACCATTCCCCAAGGGTATTAATCTGAAAGTGAACATAATAGCATGAATGGGTTTCAAATTTGCTTACTACAATATTGCAGTCTATTATGTTACCCACTATGCCACTAGCCTCCCCCCCCACCTGTCTGTTGAAGTCATTACTTATTATCCTAGTTCTTGAAAAATAACATTATCATAAATAATTTAATAATTCAAATAGAAATTATTATAATTAAATGGTTGTAATAAGTAATTGAGAGTTACCTCCCCTACTTTATGATTACCTCCCCTTTGGAGAACTCTCTAGGGAATACTAGACAAGATAAATGCATTTATACATACGAGAGCATTTTACCTTTCTCTATACATAATATACATACATATATATATATATATATATACATACATATCATACATATATATATATATATATATAATATAATAAGATAAATATATAGGTTTTACATATCTAATTTATTGGGTGACAAAGGAACTTTTCACAACCATATTGGTTTTCATGCGATGCATTCATCAGGTGAAGATGTTTCAAATGTGAGAAAAATCGAAAAAATTTCAAAAATTTCAAAAAATTCAATAGACATGGGATGCGTATGATTGGATAAAATGATGTGTGTATGTATGTGAAGGTGAATTGAATGTATGAGAGTGTTTATGGGCAGTATAAAGGTTGTTGTACGCGTAGTGGCTGGTCACACACATAATACGTTGATCTGTTAGTGTGGCAGTATTTTAATAGTGCTTACGTGCGAGCGCTCGTGTCTATACATGTATGTGTGGTGTGCGCGCGTGCGTGCATGTTTTCTTTCTATCTGATGCGTGGGCCGTGTATGATGTATACGGACGGGTCGTGATGGTTGGGGAGTGGGGTTGATAATATTAATTTTAAGGTTGTAAATGTTGTATATTATGGTGGTGGTGGTGGGGTGTTTTTGAACTTCGGTGTTGTCTTATACGGTGTTGCGTTGACAACCGGACGTGGTTGCACATGGTTACATATACTCGCGACATATACACGCATACAAAATAATATTCATACATATTTATATGCACACACCATGTCACTATATTTGCTGGGTAAGCCTTACATATACATACTGAAGCGCATACGCATACTACTATGGCTCCATGTGCACATATAATACGCACATACGCACACATGTACACACAGACAGACACGCATATACGTACTCATACAAATTTGTGCACATACACTCACACGCTCACGTACAGGCACACATACATATACATGCATACATATATACACGCGCGCATATACGTAGGAACATACATACGCATATGTGCCCAAAGACACATGCATGCACGCACACAGATGTATGCACATACGTGCGCATGCACACGCTCATACATGCATGCATGCAACACACACCATATGCACATACGCGCGCAATGTACACGACCATGCATGCTCGTACACACATACCACCACTTGCGCGCACACACATTCCAGTCGCATGCATACAGTCAGCACGCATGCACATGCACACACCCACATACATATATATATATATACATACATATACATATATACACACACATACGTATATAAACACATACATACATATACACGCATACACACATATATATATACGTACACATACACTTCCACACACACACACACATGCACACATATACACACATATGCGCTCGCACACATCCACGCATACACCCATGCTCACACATGCATAAACATACAAGAGCACGTATATATACACACGAAAGCATATGTACAAGGACCAAGGTGGGGTTGGTTGAAAGAAGGAAGCGGGGAACAAGATGTAGGCCAGAGGGGGTAGAACTGTTACGTAAGATGGACGAAGATGGACTTAGGTGGAATGATAGATGGATAAATAGATGGATAGATGGATAGATTGATTGATTGGTGAGGGAATTCATTGTTATGTGGATATATACATAATATATATATATATATATATATATATATAATATATATATATATATAGCTGGATAGGTACGCGAATACACACGTATGTATATATACATATAGACACCACACACACACACACACTAGATAGATAGATAGATAGATATATACATTTTATTGTTATGTGTTCTTAGATAAATTTTTGTGTTATGCGTCCTTTGCGCTCAAACGTGCGTAGACGCATAAACGTAAGGTTGTAATCATATGTATTTTTTGTCTAAAAAGCAGCGTGCAATATGGTGGGTTCGTATATTATTAAGGTAACGGTGTGGTTTTTCTTAAGGAATAGTTTGATCTTTGAATGAACTTTATTCTTCGTAACTATCTTGTAAGATTTTTAATTGTTTATTTTTTATGGGATTTTTATAAACAAAGTTCGGAAATATTTATTTCCGTTTAATTCGAGTTGTCCTAAACTGGTCAATGGGTAGACCCTAATTTCGTGTCATAAAGATGCTGGGTCGTGTGGGTAAAATGGGGGGAGGGGGCGTTTTATTGATTATCACGATAGTGAGGAGTTATTAATTAAGAGTGAATTATACCCTAATCAGATAGAAATAAACAGGTGTTGATAAATGGGTTATGTGTTGGTGGAAATTTATTGAGAAAGATAGAATAGGTGAATGGGTTGTGGGAGGCAGGTAAATAGGTGCGTGTTGGTATATTTCAGGTAGATAGGGACAGAGTGGGATGGTTGGAATAGGTGGGGAAGGTGTGGGATATGTAGGTAGATGGGTGGTTATTCTTCAGGGGTTTTGGAATATAGTACTGGGGTGCATAGAAAAAGAAGGATCTTTACTTACGTTTCTTGTGCAGGTGTGTGAGGTTGGAGTTGGGTAGTGATAGATTATGTTGTTGTTGTTATGAAGATGCAGTATGTTATGTGTAATAATAGTGCCGAGGTGTAAGTGCGTAGTGTGTGAGCATGTGGTGGGTTAAGTGTATGGTCGAAATTTCGACAACAGGTGTTTGTTTTCATGTTCTACACTTGGACAGTACTTCAGATTTTTTGTTTAGCAGGGTGCAATGTGGTATGTGGGTGATGATAGAAAGTTTTTCTTGGAGGCAAAGGAGGCATTTTTTTTGTGGAGCTTTATTGTATGTGGGTGCAATTTAGGATTCTCCCAGCTTATCTTGGGGGAAATATTCATGTCTTTTAGGCTCCAGATATATGTGGATAGTGATGTACTGGTTGGAGTAGTTAATATTAGTGAATGATAGTTTGTGTGTGTAAGATCTTTGCTCAGTGTACCTTCTGTTGCTCCGATGTAATGCTTGGTGGTTGTGTTATACTTACAGTTGCCCTGTATACTGCGTTCCTTTGTAGGTCAGAGACCATGAAGGGCACGTGTTTTTGTCTCTGGCAGTTAGCATGATTGGTGGTGGTGGAATTGCTGCTTGTTTGTTTCTTCTTTTTATTGTGGCTTTTAATAATTTGTGTATTTTTGGTGCAAGCTATAAACTTATTTTAGTTGTTTTTTATTAAATGATTTTTGGCTAAGGGGTGGTTCGGTGGGAAGTTTACGTATGAGGTTGAGGAAGATTTTGCCCTATATTTGAGATATTGATTGTTGAAAGGTGGGGTTAAACCCAGATAATGTTTTGGATCTATGGTTGATTTGAGTTTTGTGGGTTGTATTCGGTGGGTTGTTTGTGGCCATTTTTTTAAGTGCTTATTGTATATTATATTGTTTTTTTTTAACATGTTTATGTTGGAAGAATTTTTGATAACCTTCGCTGAATAGATTTAGGAATGTGTTGTGATGGAGGTGGGTGGTTTAGAGGAGGTGTTTATGTAGATCGGTGTGTTGTTTGTCTTTTCATGTAGGCTCGAATGTGCCTTCTTTAGGTTTATATTATATATATATATATAATATATCTTTAAAGGCGTCATCGTGTATGGTTATGTCGTAAAGAAGTGAGTCAGTGACCCGAGTTCAAATTCTGAACAAGGCCTTTTTTCTTTCAAAGCATACGCTATACCAATTGGAAAGATATGCATCCAAGTATTGTACTTCAACTGTCCAATTGAATTTTCAAGTGTTTTCTGTTTAACATATTAATCTCCAAGATACTTGGCAAAAAACACAAATTAAATAGATTCAAAAATGTTTAATACGCATTTGTAATGACAAACGATAACACTCGATAGGCTTTTGGAAGCTTTTAATTCTACTTACGAATAATTGGTACACTTATTAAGGATGTTTATATAGTCTAGTATTTTATTTAATCTATTTTTTAATTTCATTTTTTTAATTTTTATTTTTTAATTTATTTTAATTTAATTTGTTTGCAAACTAACTTTCTTCCTGATCAGCAATTATCTACCTAGAGGCCTCAATAAGGTGACACAACGGGTCACTTTTTTTTTTTTTTTCTATAATAAAATAAAGGTATAAGATTTTTGGGTGGTTGTATGGGTTCAGCAAAATTAAGTTGATCAGAATGTCAACATATCAAGCAATGACTGATATTTAGTTGAGTAAACAATCCCTTTGATTTGAAATGACTAATACATTATTAATTAACCTGTTACTGCTCCACTGATTAACTGCTAATCACCAAATTTTCAGGCTTGGAAATGTTTCATCGTCAAGAGATAGAACATTTAATTTTGATATGTTGGTTCTTCTCCAAGATGAAACATTCCAAGCCTGAAATTCGGTGATTAATCAGTGGAGCAGTATAAGTAATAATAATGTTTAATGCAGTGAGCAGTATAGTAATTTGGTCATTCAAAATCAAGGGATTGTTTACTCACACTAGATTATCAAGTTAAGTGTCTTAGCAATGACTACGCAATGTATGGTTATTCAGCTACATGTCATGATTGTCTAATTGTTACTAAAAATTCAACCTGAAATGCTGTGCCAGTTAGTTCAAGACCCTAAAGAATTAATTGTCTGTCAACAATAATAACCACTCAACTGAGTGAATTTCAATCAATCTATTGATTAAAATAGTAAATAAGGGTCAAGTCTGTGATCAGTCGAGTATACAAAAAGAAAAAATAGATTACCAATTATAAAAGTCAACTGCTAAGCTGTCAAATAGTTAATCTCTTAAAATCTTGCAATAATCTTACATAATTAAGGGATACCCGCTTGAACCCCTGTATATTAGGGCCTACAGTTCAGTCACAAGTTAAAACTGTTGGACTACCTACACAGTTATTTGGTTTATAGTGGCAAAGAATTATGTAGAACCAGCCACACTTTTTTGACTGAGTTGAATAACAGGAAAAATGGTGCACAGAATGGTGCCCACAGATTCACCATAATCCTGATTTTGAATTCAGAATTTTCTCTTCTCCTAGACTGGTTGCCCTAACTAAGCTAGAGAACTTAATCTGCTTAACTATTTTACCCATAGCTTGAGGAATAAGAGATTGAATTAGATTGCCTTCTCCAAGTGACCATTAGTGAAAAGGTAAATTAAACTACCTATTCCAGAATTTAAACTTGGTTCATCAATGTTCATATATATACACCCACACACCAACGTAAAAGATATCAA
>CM042141.1:7623139-7658945 GCA_023376005.1 Doryteuthis pealeii | reverse complement strand
GAAGAGTAGAATTCCCCCCCACACCTGTCTGTTGAAAGTCCATGCCATATCATACAGAGAATTATGCCTATGTAATCTTGAAAAATAACATTATCATAAAATAACATTATTATCATACAATAATTTACATAAATTCAAATAGAAATTATTTAATAGATAGAATGGTTGTAAATAAGTAATTGAGTAGTTACCCTTCCCCTAACCTTTTATGATTACCTCAACCTTTGGAGACTCTCATAGGGAATACTAAGACAAACGATAAATGCATTTTATACATACGGAGCAATTTTACTTTCTCCTAATTCATAAATACTATTATATTAGTATATACATATATAATATACTATATTATATACTTTTAAAGGCGGTCATCGTAGTATGGTTATTGTCGTAAGAAGTGGAGTCAGTGACCCAGAGTTCAAAATTCTGACAAGGCTTTTTTCATTTCACATAACGCTAATACAATTGGGAAGATATGCATCCAAGTATTGTACTTCCACTGCCAGATTTATTTATCAAGTGTTTTTCTGTTTACAATTATTAATCTCAAGCATAACACGAATTTAATAGATTCAAAAATGTTTATACCATTGTAATGACAAACGATAACACCGATAGGCTTTTGGAAAGCTTTATTCTAACTTAGAATATTGAGGTACACTTATTAAGAGTTTATATCAGTCTAAGTTTTTTATTTAATTTATTTTTTAAATTTTCATCTCTTTTAAAATTTTTTATTTTTTAATTTATTTTCTTAAATTTATTGTTTGCTCGCAAACTAACTTTCTTCTCTGATTGCACAATTATTCTTACTCTAGAGCTCATAGGTTGACCAATAAAGGTCACTTATTTTTTTTATCTATATAAAGTAATAATAGGATTTTTGGATGCTTGTATGTGCGTTCAATGCATACAATTTACAGTTGATGCAGAATGTCAACATATCAAAATGACTGATAATTTTAGTTGAGTAAACATTAATTATTACCGTACTGCTCACTGATTAAACATTATTATTACCTGTACTGCATCACCTATGATTAACAGCTAAATGCACCAAATTTTATGGCTTGGAAATGTTTCATCTCAATGAAGAAGAAACCATTTAATTTATGATATGTATGGGTTCTTCTCCATGATGGAAACATTCCCAAAGCCTGAAATTCGGTGGATTTAATTTTATCAGTGAGAGTATAGGTAATCAATAATCGTTTAATCAGGAGGCAGTATAGGTAATTTGGTCATTCAAATCAAGGGATTGTTTACTCAACTAGATTATCAGTTAAGTGTCTTAGCAATGATCTACCAAAGTGTAATGGTTATCATGGCTCTACATGTCAACTGATTGTTAATAATGTTAATATAATCATGAATGCTGTGCCAAGTTAGTTTTTCCGATCGACCTACACAGAATTAATTGGTCTGTCAATCTAATATAACACTCAACTGAGTGACATTTCAATCCATCTATTTGATTAAGATATAGGTAAATATAGTTGGTCAAGTCTGTTGGCATGAGAGACTTCTCGAGTAACAAAAGAAAATAGATTACCAATTATAAAGTCACTGCTTAGCTGTCACAATAGTTAATCTCTTAATCTTGCAATAATCTTACATATTAAGGAATACCCCATTGACCCCTGTATATTAGGGCCTAACAGTTCAGTCACAGATTAAAAACTGTTGGACTACCTACACAGTTGATTGGTTTATAGTCGAGCAAAGAATTTTTAGAACCAGCCACACTTTTTGACTGAGTTGATAACAGGAAATGTGCACCAAATGGTGCCACAATTCCACCATAATCCTTTTGATTTGAATTCCAGAATTTTCTCTTCTCCTAGACTGGTTGCCCCTACTAAGTAGAGACTTAATCTGCCTTACTATTTTTACCCATAGCTTGAGGAATAAGAGAATGAATAGATGCTTTTCTCAAGGAGCAATTAGTGAATAGGTAAATTCAGACTACCTACTGTCCAGAATTGAACTTGGTTCATCAAGTTCATAATATATACACCGCACACACAACGTAAAAAATATTTCCCCTTCAAACCGTTTATTTTTATCCATTCGCACTTGATACAAAAAACCGCAAAACAAAAAACAAGTCAACCCGATCTCTGCACATTTGTATAAAGGAACATTAAAAATTAAAATGTTATATAAAGGAATAAACAGGCATCCTGTCCTTTAATTTTAATATGCGGCGACTGAGACTATAGAGCAATCGGTAATTTCATCTTAAAACTGTTACGTTTTTTCCATCTATATCGGTCAGCAACATTCAATAAAGGCCCTGACAAGAATAATAGATTCTGACCAAAACAGAGTTCGAAATTAACACCATACTGGACAGATTGTATGGATATATTTGCTACATAATACCATGTGTGCTGACTTTTTATTTGAACTTCTACCTATAGTGTTTTTTTCAATTTTTTTTCACTATATTAGACTTATTATACATAATTTCTTCTTCTTCTGGGGTCTGATATCGTGGAATTATTTCACTTCCAATTTTATCTCTATTCAACACCACCTGCATTCACGCACACACATATATAGTATAAGATAACATCTATATGAAACTTTAAATTAATTTGTAGAATAATATCGCTGCCTATTTAGGATGTTTATAGATAGTATTAAGAGAGTATGATAAGAGGCGCCCTGTGTAATGGTAGTAGCCCAGGAATGATTCTATTCGTTATAGTTTGCTAATGGAATTAATTTTGGGAACGCAAGCAGCCCTAGTTTCTAATTTTTCGGAGACAAAGAATAACGTAAATGCTGGATGGGCTGTTTTTGCATTTCCAACATAGTGCTAATACCCTTGGGAAAAGTATAACAACTATTCTTCCCTCCACCTTATGGTAAATAGTAGGAAGACTGGGCTCTTTAATACATTGTCTAGGTAAACAGTATAAGGAAGAAGGAAAAATTCTGAATTTAAACCTGTTAAACTCTGCTAATGAAATTGACCTTGTGTCAGCATCTGCTCATTCAGGGGGTTGGTAATATGTATATAGTAGTGCTGCTACCTCAAATTTACCACATGCCCGTCAGATAAAATTATTTTTCATAATCAGTAACCTGTGCTGAAGAAGGGATGGTTTCATGCCTTTTGCATGGACTTTTATGCAAAGCATAAATGCAAATAACCGTCAACTAAGGGTTTGAATTGACTGAGTCCATTCTTATGATGATAAACATTAGCAATGCAATAGCTTTTCTAATATATTTACACATACAAACATTGAACACCCACACAACACAAATATGTGCACAACACAAGAGACACATCCAAGACATATACACATGTATAAAACAACACACATACATGATACATCCAAACATGTGTGCAAATACACACACATACACATGCCACAAACGCACAATACAAACATTGTACACACACACACACACACACACATATATATACAAGGTGTGTCCAAACAGTATCAAGATTTTTTATGAACTTTTGACACACCTTGTATTCTGAAAAAATAACATTCCATTTATTCTTCCATTTCTTATCTTGGGTAAATACAGCTTCAACTCAGGCACTTTTTTGTATTCTGAAAAAATTAAGGTTCCATTTATTCTTCATTCTATCTTGGTAAATACATGCCTTTACTTGGTATTTTTGTACACACCTTGTTATCTAAAAAAATTATGTAATATATACTCTAAATGAATCATTGTTCAGTAATTGTTTCAAGGTATCAATCAAAGTAAGTCAAGTGCCCAATCAAATATTATTCATTCTTATTTTAATGATTGTAAGATCAATTCATATTTAGTCAATTTAATTAAGCCTGCCTTTTTTTTTTTTACTTATTAGCTTAGTAATAATTACTAACTGATTGAATAAGTTACTTCCAACCAAAACAAGTCGAAGAAATTATAATTCAGTTTCAATCTATTTCACAAGATTTAGCTTGTTAATTTCTAACCTTGAAATAAGCAAACCATCTTATGGAAGAAAAGGGTAATCCTGAATTCAAAACCAAGAGCTGGGAGTTTTCTAAGACAGTCACAATTATGGTTTCCTTCAATCCTTGCAAACACATACTAAGCACTATTGGCCTTTGCCTTTTCCTCTTCAACATAACATGAAAAAGAAAGACTTGCTGCATTGTGTAACTTTCAAACTGTCACTCATCCATTCAACCCTTGCTCATGAGTCAGAATCAAAAGATTCAGGCACAGTTCCAAATAATCTCAGTATTAACACATACGCAGCAACCATTTCTTGGGCTCCCATCGTGGTGTAAATGGCTAGCAAAATAGTATTGCAGAGATCCATTACTACTAAATAGTGAGTTTGACCCTTGCTGAATATCCTATATTTGCAACTTGTGTGTCAATCCTACCATGAGTAATACCCTACAGTAAACTTCTTATTAAGAAAAACTTAAGGATTTACAAAACGTAACTGATTATCTTATAACACAAAACACATACATACCACATGAACCTCCTTCACATGTACACATACACAACAAATACTTCTCCCTCCAGCTATGGGTAAAATAGTAGGTCAACTGCACTTTTTAAAAACGACCTGGATAGGTAATCAGTCTAAGAGAATGAAACTCTGCATTGAAAAACCTGAAGGTCAGTCGTTGATTGGGGTTTGTGGCATTCCTTGTGCACCAAAATCTTTCTATCGACTGTGCAATTATGAGATGGTCCCCCAACACACATCACCCTTAAACAAAACACTGTGTGGATTGTTTCATTGGAACCGGACCCTCATGTGTCGAAATTCGATGGAAGAGTCCAACTATTGTTTGTTTTATCTTAATGAATATGCGAAAAAAAATCTCGGGGTTATAAATCTTCAAGAAATTCATTACAAACGAAATAACTGTAATTTTATTCTTTACAACAAAACAAAACACTGTGTGGGTTGTTCCATTTAATGAACCCTCATGCGTCAAAATTGATGAGAGAGTCCATTTCCATTGTCTTTCCCACTCTTCAATCTTCCTTTCTTCATAAATGTCAAAGATTTTAATTATTATCACTGTCTATAACTTTATATAAAATCCATTTGATGGAAAGATTCCTGTTGAGGAAACTCATCCTGCATGCTGTTTGAACAAAATTTTTGAAGAAACACCCTAAAAAAAGCAGCTGTATGCCACTTACTTCCATCACTCAAACATCCATGTAAGATGAACAACAATAACTGGAGAAGCAAGGATGAACTCATGTGAGTTCTCCTGTGGAAACCTAACCACATGGAGGCTAGGCTGGAACAGCAAAAACATACATTAATCATCTTGTATGGAATACCCGGATTGCCATGGTGGAAGACCTGCCAGAACAAATTACCAATAGGGAGATTCAGACATTCATGGGAAATCCATACTGTCAGCATGACAATGATGATGATGATGATTGATATTCCTGAGACGAATCCTTTTCAAAAAAGCAAACAATTTTTTTGTTGTCTTTCTCTTTCCCTAGGCACCTTCTCTTGTTGGTAGCAGGGTTTTGAATTCAGTTTTCTTTCACTAGACTGGTTATCTAACAGGCTAGAGAGCCTAGTCTACCTTACTATTTACTCATGGTTGGGAGAAAGATTGGTTATATAACTCCCTACGTGCCAGTGAAACACAAGACCCTTTATCCCACAGAAATTTGAATAACTTGGCTCGTTAATTATCATATTCCTAACAATGGCTAATACCTTCTCAATCCCACATCTTTAACAAACAAAACTAGATATGCTATATCTATTATAAGCGCATTGTGTCAGGGGTTAGAGAATCCGTAGGCCAAATGGACTCTATCACGGAAACAAGAGATTCAATCCTTGGATAAGAAGCTTGTTGCATATTCATTATAAGCAACCATAATACCCCTTGGGAAAGGTATGCACTCCACTACCTCCACCTCCAGCCATATATAAATAATATATATATATATATAATATATATATATATAAATATATATATTGAAGCAATCGCATGTTGTTCAAAATAAATAGTACAGTCATTTGACTAAAAAAAAAATTTATTTAAAAAAGAATACAAAGCTCGTAGCCAAAAGGATACCTTTCTTATTATCGAACAATGAAATGGTCATTTATTTAAATGGTAAAACAAGTTTACAATACCACAGCCACTTATTATTATATAATAAGTAGGCCGTGTACATACAAATTCAGTTTGTTCAGGTGATCAGTCAGCCGTTACTGCTCATTACCAAACGTGTTATCAGTATCATCAAATGTAAAATCATGAATGTTATAGACATATGGGAAATAAGATTAAACATTCTAACTCACTATATAAAATAGATGGATGTTTGAGGATTACTCATCAACAGTTCATGAATATTTTATACATGAGCAAGGTTCCCAATAATATATTTTTTAAGCATATTAAGTGTATGTTTATGAGAGACAAACACACCAAGTCAATTTTTAAAACAGATTAAACAGGTTTTGAAATTCAGAGTTATCCTTCTCCTCGACTAGTTGCCATCCAAAATTAAAAAAGCCCAATCTGCCCGATACTATTTACCTTAGCTGGATGGAAAATAGTTGTATTCATACTTTTTTCCCATGGTATTAGCTCTTATAAATGCAAACGACTTCGCCCTAGGATTTGAAACTTTAGCCACTGTATCCGTTTCCATCAATGATGACCGCATTACATCGACACCAAAAGCGCCTCCAATATTAAAATAAGAGAAAGTTATATGAATGGGGTTTTTTTTTTTTTTTTTTTTTTTTTTTTTTTTTTTTTTTTTTTTTTTTTTTTTTTTTTTTTTTTTTTTTTTTTTTTTTTTTTTTTTTTTATTTTTTTTTTTTTTTTTTTTTTTTTTTTTTTTTTTTTTTTTTTTTTTTTTTTTTTTTTTTTTTTTTTTTTTTTTTTTTTTTTTTTTTTTTTATGAAAATCCCATTATATATGTAATAACTTAATAAGATTCTTTTTTCCAGATTCTTTAAAGACTAAATGTTAATGGGAGTATTGTACATGAGACTAAAATACTAACTTTTTTGGTAGGGTAACCCGTCATACCCAGATATGCCTAAATAGTACCACTACTGTTCTTTTACAAGGATAGCCTTTGGCTTACATCACCCCTGAAGGTTGATTGTTCCAATTAAACAAAGAAACCAACCGCCCTGTCAGCTGGGGTGTTAGAATGCACGCGGACTGCAACTCTGCAGAAGGGATAAAAGACTCCGCATGGGGCCACATGTTGGCCGTAGGGTGTGCGACCCGTGGATGCTTAAAAGGATAGAGCCCCAGGTGGAATGAGCCAGTTCCCTGACATGCAAGTACTCCACTGTTTTGGCACTATTCTTGGGCTAAGACGGCGGTCAGAGAGTCCAGAGCCCTCCGATCAAATCGGGCTGGTACACGTCAAGCCCTAGCACTATAGATTCCCACGCCTATTACCCTCTTATGGCAAGCCCAACCCCTTTTTATTCATAGGGTGCTAGAAGTGGTGGCTGCGGGTCTCTGTCCCTGGGAATGACGTTAACTCTATCTGATGGTGAGGTTCCAGTTTTTGGAGGTTTTTGGGGAAAATTGGCAAAGCACCCTATTCATCACCATTTGCTCCTGGTCCACTCTGACTGGAGTGGTAGTACCTGTTAGGAGTCCATCTATGGGTTAATAGAAAATGTAATTTATAAAAAATTGTAGATTATCCCATTAACGAATGATTTATTTCAAAAACTTTATCAGCATTAAATGACCCACTGAGGTTGATATGCCGTAAAACATAACCAAACCAAAGAAACCACAAAACCATGAAATAACACGAAAGGGGAAAAACATTGATTGCTCAAAAACAAATTGAAAGAAAAGGTAAAGAAAGAAATTTATGCTGATATAATTTGAAAATGTGAGATCGAAAAGAATAAACAATGATAAAAAGAAGAATGGTAAAGAAAAGGAAGATTTGAATGATTGGAATAAAACAGATAGAAGAAAGAGGAAGAAAAAAAAAAAACTATATGATGAGAAAATGTGTTTGGGAGGAAGTAAAGAGAAATAGCCAAGGTTTAAGATAAAATAGAAAAAAGAAAATTGTTATTGAGAAGTCCACTGAGAAAGGAACTGATATAAATCAAATGAAAGTTGAAAGCAAATTATGAAGAAGGAAACCAAGAAAAAGAAATAAAGAAAAAAAATAAATATGGAAGAAGGAAATATCAAACTGGGTAAGAAAAAGTATTTTAAAAAAAAGGATTTTTAAAAATATAGAAAGAAATATTTAACTTGGAAAAAAATATTTTTAAATAAAGATGAAAGAAAAACAGAGAAATAATAAATGAGTGAGTAGGAGAGAGAAAGAAAGAGAGAAAAAAAAGAAAAAGTGAGAGAGAGAATGAAAGAGGGTGAGAAAATAAAGCAATTTAAAAATAGACCATTCCTTAAAGAATTCCTATTGTCACAACCACAAACTTCAGCTGATCGTGAAAGGAAATGCTGTGCAAAAATCGCAAGATAAATTAAATCCCAAGGTGGTTCACATTTCATTCCAAAGATGAAGCAATTTATATCACTATGATAAGTGTAACAATAACAAATTAAAGCCAGTTTAAGAAATTTTCTAGTTCCAAAGCAGACTGGAATTATATATACAATGCAAAATATACGAAATCTATCCCCGTATCTATTCTCTATTTCTAAATAGAATATCTGAATGTGTAAAGCGCCCAGAACAAATTGCATGTGCATAAAGTAGCAGATGGCACATTACAACAGATATAGATTGCAGTATGTTCTTGGAGAATAGGGTGTATATTGCTTGACTGTAATACCAATTTTAGTTTGATTAGTAAAGGTTCATTACTGTATCCAGTGTTAGTTCGTTGTATGTCCCTGTAAGAAAGAAGAAAAAAAATCTCATATAATTTGAGGCTATATTTAATCAATATTTTGCTGGGACACTTTGCTTTGCTATGTTATATATTGCTCTATTTGTGCTGGAACACTTTTTTTTTTTCTTTTTTTTTTTTTTGGTGAGAATAAAACATTCAAATTAAATCTCGAAGGTTTACTTCTATATATAAAGACATTCTTAAGGTGACAAATCATTATCATCATTAAACAAGGAAACAGTTTCTTACCTGCCATAGAAATTAGCATTCATACAATATATACAACAAAGTAATTTATCTTGTGTATTGGGAATATATTTACCCCAATCCTCCACTCAGGCAGGATGTGACACAAGTCAGTCTTTAAGTATGAGTAGCAAGTCAGATTAGAATTCAGTGTTTTTTCCTTCTTTCAAATTGGTTACATTACCCATAATATTTGTATAGATTTTTAAACCTAAAAGTTAAGTGAGTGTATTATACAATGAAAACTAAATACAATTTTTTTTCAAAATCATGTGTACTGCCATATTCGGAAAAAAAAAAAATAATAAAGATCGTCAAGGGGGCCTAATGTCAGATGAGCCATACAGCGAGGGAGTCTATCCCCTTTTCCACTAGCACCAAGGAGATTGTTTTTTTGCAATCTGAGGTGGAGCGCCACACCTACCACAGCTTCCTTACTTTACCACACCAGATCCCTGGCTACTCATATGCTGAGGTTTGGCGAGGGCGGTATCAATATCAGAAATAGCATGACGAAAAATAAGTTATATGTATGCTTATTAGGGCAAAAATACTCGCATGGTGTAATGTGTTAGTAAGGCTAGACTTCAGCCATTGTAGGTGGTTCGATTTCTCATTGGGCGCCACCATACATCTGACCTTGTGCCACATCTAAGCTAAGGCTTAGTAAATAACTATATTTATGGTTATAAAAAACTAGAATGATTGGGGCAAGCCAAGTTCAAATTCTGAATGAGTCTGTTTGTTTTCATTTTGCACTAATTCCCTTGGAAAGGCATTAGCCACTTCCATCTCCAGCGTATGGGTAAATTAGCATGTATTTTAACCAACCACTCAGCCATGGAGCACGGATGTGAAAACAAGGTCCAATGTTAAGCGGAGTACAGCCTAGTTGAATACAGAGTTTTCTTCTCTTAGACTGGCTGTCTTAAACAAGAATAAAGAACCAGTTACCTACTATTTACCCCGTAGCTGAGAGGAGAACATTGGATATTCATGCTTTCACAGGCATTAGCATAAATAAGACAAACACCTTGTGAAAAAGGCATGAATCCATATGTTCTCCTCTCAGCTACGGGTAAATAGTAGGGTAGACTGGGTTCTTTATTCTTGTAAGACAGCCAGTCTAAGAGAAGAAAACTCTGTATTCAACTAGCTGTACTCCGCTTTAACATTGACCTTGTTCACATCGTGCTCATGGCTGAGGGGTTGGTTAAATACATGCTATTTACCCATAGCTGGGGAGAGGAAGTGGCTTAATGCCTTTCCAAGGGGAATTAGTGCAAAGTGAAAAACAAACAGACTCATTCAGAATTTGAACTTGGCTTGCCAATTTCACTTCTTATAACCATAAATATAGTTATTTACTAAGCTTAGCTTAGATGTGGCACAAGGTCAGATGTATGGGGCGCCCAATGAGAATCGAATCCACCTACAATGGTCTGAAAGTCTAGCTTACTAACCATTACACCATGCGAGGTGCCCTATAAGCATACATATAACTTATTTTCAGTCATGCTATTCTGAATTGATACCGGCCCTCGCCAACTCAGCATATGAGTAGCACAGGGATCTGTGTGGTAAAGTAAGGAGCTGATGGTAGGTGTGGCGCTCCACCTCAGATGCAAAAAAACAATCTCCTTGGTGCTAGTGAAAAGGGGATAGACTCCCTCGCTGTATGGCTCATACTGACATTAGGCCGCCCTGACGACTTTATTATTTTTTTTTTTTCCGAATATGGCAGTACACATGATTTGAAAAAAAATTGTATTTAGTTTTCATGTATAATACACTCACTTAACTTTTAGGTTTAAAAATCTATACACAAATAATTATGGTAATGTAACCAATTTGGAAGAAGGAAAACACTGAATTCTAACTGACTGTACCATACTTAAAGACTGACCTTGTGTCACATCCTGCCTGTAGTGGAGGATTGGGGTAAATATATCCAAACACAAGATAAATTACTTTGTGTATATATTGTATGATGCAATTTCTATGGCAGGTAAGAAAACTGTTTCCTTGTTAATGATGATAATGATTTTGTCACCTTAAGAATGTCTTTATATATAGAAGTACAACCTTCGAGAAATGAATGTTTATTCTCACCAAAAAAAAAAAAAAAGAAAAAAAAAGTGTTCCTAGCACAATAGAGCAATATAACATAGCAGCAAAAGTGTCCCAGCAAATATTGATAAATATAGCCTCAAATATATGAGATTTTTTTCTTCTTTCTTACAGGGACATACACGAAACTAACACTGGATACAGAATGACACCTTTACTATCAAACTAAAATTGGTATTACAGTCAAGCAAATTATACACCCTATTCTCCAAGAACATACTGCAATCTATATCTGTGTGTGCCATCTGCTACTTTTTATGCACATGCAATTGTTCTTGGCGCTTTACACATTCAGATATTCTATAGAAATAGATGAATAGATACTGGGGATAGATTTCGTATATTGCATGTATATATAATTCCCAGTCTGCTTTGGACCTAAAATTTCTTAAACTGGCTTTTATTTGTTATTTGTTACACTTATCATAGGTGATATAAATTGCTTCATCTTTGGAATGAAAGTGAACCACCTTGGATTTAATTATCTTGGATTTTCACAGCATTTCCTTCACGATCAGCTGAAGTTTGTGGTGTGAAATAGGATTCTTTAAGGAATGGTCTATTTTTAAATGCTTTATTTTCTCACCCTCTTTCATTCTCTCTCTCACTTTTTCTTTTTTCTCTCTTTCTTTCTCTCTCCTACTCACTCATTTATTATTTCTCTGTTTCTTTCATCTTTTTTAAAAATAATTTTTTTCCAGTTAAATATTTCTTTCTATATTTTTAAAAATCTTTTTTTAAAATACTTTTTCTTCCAGTTTGATATTTCCTTCTTCCATATTTATTTTTTTCTTTTATTTCTTTTTCTTGGTTTTCTTCTTTCATAATTTTCTTTCAACTTTCATTTGATTTATATCAGTTCCTTTCTCAGTGGACTTCTTCATAAATTTTCTTTTTTCTATTTTTATCTTAACCTTGGCTATTTCTCTTTTACTTCTCCCAAACACATTTTTCTCATCATATAGTTTTTTTCTTCCTCTTTTCTTCTATCCTGTTTATTCAATCATTTAAATCTTCCTTTCTTTACCATTCTTCTTTTTTTATCATGTTTATTCTTTTCGATTCTCACATTTTCAAATTTATCAGCATAAATTTCTTTTCTTCCTTTTTCTTTCAATTTGTTTTGAGCATCAGTTTTTTCCCCTTTCAGTGTATTTCATGGTTTGGTTTCTTTGGTTTGGTTTGTTTTACGGCATATCAACCTCAGTGGGTCATTTAATGCTGATAAAGTTTTGAAATAAATCAATTCTTAATGGATAATACAATTTTTTTATAAATACATTTTTCTATTTAACCCATAGATGGGACCCTAACAGGTACTACCACTCCAGGTCAGAGTGGACCAGGGAGCAATGGTGATGAAGGGGTGCTCCACATTCCCCAAACCTCCAAAACTGGAACCTCACCATCAGATAGAGTTTAACGTCATTCCCAGGACATGTAGACCCGCAGCCACCACCTTCTAGCACCCATATGATAAAAAGGGGTTGGGGCTTGCCATAAGGGTAATAGGGTTGGGGAAATCATATAGGTGCTAGGGCTTGACGTGACCAGCCGATTGATCGGAGGGGGCCTCTCTGACCGCCCGTCTAGCCCAAGATAGGGCCAAAGTGGAGTATTGCATGTCAGGAACTGCTCATCCACCTGGGCTCTATCCTTAAGCATCACGGGTCGCCACCCACGGCCAACAGGTGGCCCCATTGGGGGAGTCTTATCCCTCTGCAGAGGTGCAGTCGGTGCATTCTAACACCCCAGCTGACAGGGCGGTTGGTTTCTTTGTTTAATGAACAATCAACCTTCAAGGGTGATGTAATGCCAAAGCTATCCTTGTAAAAGAACAGTAGTGGTACTATTTAAGGCATATCTGGGGTATGAGGGGGTACCCTACAAAAGTTAGTATTTAGTTCTCATGTACAATACTCCCATAACATTTAGTCTTAAGAATCTGGAAAAAAATGCTTATTATACATATATAATGGGATTTTGCATAAAAAAAACCCCATTCAACTAACTTTTCTCTTATTTTAAATATTGGAGGCGCTTGTGGTGTAATGGTCATCATTGATGGAAACGGATACAGTGGCTAAAGTTCAAATCCTGGGCGAAGCTGTTTGCATTTTATATAGAGCTAATACCATTGGGAAAAGTATGAATACAACTATTTTCCATCCAGCTAAGGTTAAATAGTAGGGCAGATTGGGCTTTTTTAATTTTGGTATGGCAACTAGTCTAGGAGAAGGATAACTCTGAATTCAAACCTGTTAATCTGTTTAAAAATTGACTTGGTGTCTCATAACATACACTTAATATGCTAAAAATATATTATTGGGAACCTTGCTCATGTATAAAATATTCATGAACTGTGATGGTAATCCTCAAACATCCATCTATTTTATATGTGATAGAATGTTATCTATTTCCCCATATTCTATAACATTCATGATTTACCATTTGGATGACTGAATAACACGTTTGAGTAATGAGCAAGTAACGCTGACTGATCACTGAACAAACTGAATTTGTATGTACACGGCCTACTTATTATTATAATAATAAGTAGGCTGTGGTATGTAACTTGTTTACCATTTAAATAAATGACCATTCATTGTTCGATTAAAAGAAAGGTATCCTGGCTACGAGTTGTATTCTTTTAAAAAATTTTTTTTTAGTCAAATGACTGACTATTTATTTGAACACATGATTGCTTACCAATATATATATATATATATAATATATATATATATATATATATATATATTATATGGCTGGAGGGAGAGTAGTTGGATGCATACCTTTCCCAAGGGTATTAGTGCTATATGAAATGCAAACAGCTTTATCCAGGATTTGAACTCGGTTCGATGAGTCCATTTCCTACGACTCTAACCCTGACACAATGCGCTTAAATAGATATAGCATATCTAGTTAATTGTTTGTAAAGATGTGGATTGAGATAGTGGTTAGCATTGTAGGAAATGTAATTAACGAGCCAAGTTCAAATTCTGGATAAGGCTGTTTGTGTTTCACTGCACGAGGAGAGTTATATAACCATCTCTTCTCCCCCAACCATGAGTAAATAGTAAGGTAGACTAGGCTCTCTAGCCTTGGTAGAGTAACCAGTCTAGGTGAAAGAAAACTGAATTCAAAACCCTCTACCAACAAGAGAAGGTGCTAGGGAAAGAGAAAGACAACAAAAAATTGTTTGTTTTTGAAAAGGATTGTCTCAGGAATATCATCATCATCATCATCATGTCATGCTGACAGTATGGATTCCCATGAATGTCTGAAATCCTTCCCTATTGGTAATTGTTCCTGGCAGGTCTTCCACATGGCATCCGGTATCCATACATAGATGATTAATGTATGTTTTTGCTGTTCAGCCTAGCCTCCATGTGTAGGTTTCCACAGGAGAACATCACATGAGTTCATCCTTGCTTCTCCAGTTATGTCTTGTTCATCTTACATGGATGGTTTGAGTGATAGGAAGTAAGTGGCCATACAGCTGCTTTTTTTAGGGTGTTTCTTCAAAAATTTGTTCAAAACAGCATGCAGGATGAGTTTCTCACAGGAATCTCATCAAAATGGATTATATAAAGTTTGACAGTGGAATAATAATTAAAATCTTTGACATTATGAAGAAGGAATGATTGAAGTGGGAAAGACAATGGAAATGGACTCTCTCATCAATTTTGACGCATGAGGGTTCATTAAATGAACAACCCACACAGTGTTTTGTTTTGTGTAAAGAATAAAATTACAGTTATTTCGTCTTGTTAATGAATTTCTTTGAAGATTTATAACCGAGATTTTTTTTTCGCATATTCATTAAGATAAAACCAAACAATTGTTGGACTCTTCCATCGATTTCGACACATGAGGGTCCGTCCAATGAACAATCCACACAGTGTTTTGTTTATAGTGGTGATGGCTTGTGTTGGACCATCTGCATATTTTGGCACAGTCGATAGGAAAGATTTGGTGCACAAGGAATGCCACAAACCCAATCAACGACTGACCTCAGGTTTTTCAAATGCAGAGTTTTCATTCTCTTAGACTGATTACCTATCCAGGGTTAAAAAGTGCAGTCTGACCTACTATTTTACCCATAGCTGGAGGGAGAAGTATTTGTGTATGTGTACATGTGGAAGGGGAGGTTTCATGTGTGTATGTATGTGTTTTTGTGTATAAGGATCAATCAGTTACTGTTTTGTAAATCCTTAATTTTTTCTTAATAAGAAGTTACTGGTAGGTATTTACTCAGGTAGGATGTGACACAAGGTTGCAAATATAGGATATTCAGCAAGGGTCAAACTCACTATTTAGTAGTAATGGATCTGCAATACTATTTTGCTAGCCATTACACCACGATGGGATGCCCAAGAAATTGGTTGCTGGTATGTGTTAATACTGAGATTATTTGGAACTGTGCCTGAATCTTGATTCTGACCTGAGCAAGGTTGAATGGATGAGTGACAGTTGAAAGTTACACATGCAGCAAGTCTTTCTTTTTCATGTTATTGTTGAAGAGAAAAGCAAAGGCCAATAGTGCTTAGTATGTGTTGCAGGATTGAAGAAACCATAATGGACTGTCTTAGAAACTCCAGCTCTTGGTTTTGAATTCAGGATTACCCTTTCTCCAAAGATGGTTGCTTATCAAGGTTAGAAATTAACAAGCTAATCATTGTGAAATAGGATTGAAGACTGGAATTAATAATTTCTTGACTGTTTTGGTTGAGTAAGTAACTTATTCAATCAGTAGTAATTATTACTAAGCTAATAAGTAAAAAAAAAAAAGGCAGCTAATTAAATGTGACTAAATATGAATGACTACAATCATTAAAAATAAGAATGAATAATATTGATTGGGCACTTGACTTACTTTGATTGATACCTTGAAACAATTACTGAACAATTGATTCATTTAGAGTTATATATACATTAATTTTTTTAGAATACAAGGTGTGTCAAAAAATACCAAGTTGAAAGCTGTATTTACCAAGATAGAAATGAAGAATAAATGGAACCTTAATTTTTTCAGAATACAAAAAGTGCCGAGTTTGAAGCTGTATTTACCAAGATAGAAATGAAGAATAAATGGAATGTTATTTTTTCAGAATACAAGGTGTGTCAAAAGTATAAAAAATCTTGATACTGTTTTGACACACCTTGTATATATATGTGTGTGTGTGTGTGTGTGTGTACACATGTTTGTATGTGTGCGTTTTGTGCATGTGTATGTGTGTGTATTTGCACACATGTTTGTGTATGCATGTATGTGTGTGTGTATACATGTGTTTATGTCTTTGGATGTGTCTCTGTGTGTGCACATATTTGTGTGTGTGTGTGTGTTCACATGTTTGTATGTGTAAATATATAGAAAAGCATGCATTGCGTAATGGTTATCATCATAAGAAATGGACTCAGTCAAGTTCAAATCCTAGTTGAGGTTATTTGCATTTCACTTTGCATTAAAGTCCATGCAAAAGGCATGAAACCATCCCTTCTTCAGCACAGGTATTACTTGATATGCAAAATAATTTTATCTGACGGGCATGTGTAAATTTGAGGTAGCAGCCACTATATATACATATTTACCAACCCCTCTGCATGAGCAGAATGTGACACAAGGTCAATTTCATTAGCAGAGTTTAACAGGTTTAAATTCAGAATTTTCCTTCTCCTATACTGTTTACCTAGACAATGTTAAAGAGCCCAGTCTTCCCTACTATTTACCCATAGGTGGAGGGAGAATAGTTGGGTTTATACTTTTCCCAAGGGTATTAGCACTATGTGAAATGCAAACAGCCTCATCCAGCATTTGAACGTGTTGCTGCATCCATTTCCTACAACGGTAACCATTACACCATGTGCCTCTCTCTCTCTTTAAATATATATATATATATATATATATATATATATATATATGTGTGTGTGTGTGTGAAGAGAAAAATGGAAGTGAATCCGACAGTAATATAGTGAAAAATTTTGAAAAAACACAGGTTCAAATAAAAAGAATGGTATTTATTCAGCCAACACTGCAGTGTTTCAATCTGTTTAGTCGATCTTCTTCAGGGCCTTTTGTTGATATAAGGAAAAGTAACATTTTTATCACAGGATAATAAGATGGCTGTTATCGGTTTGTTTACAAAGTTTGAATGGAAATAAATAAGATAAACGGTTTTGAAGTTGAATATTTTTTACGTTGTGTGTGGGTGTATATATATGAACTTGATGAACCAAGTTCAAATTCTGGACATAGGTAGTCTGAATTTACCTATTCACTAATGTCCTTGAGAAAAGCATCTATTCATCTCTTATTCCTCAAGCTATGGGTAAAATAGTAAGGCAGATTAAGTTCTCTAGCTTTAGTAGGGCAACCAGTCTAGGAGAAGAGAAAATTCTGAATTCAAAATCAAAGGATTATTGGTGAATCTGTGGCACCATTTGGTGCACCATTTTCCTGTTATCAACTCAGTCAAAAAGTGTGGCTGGTTCTACATAATTCTTTGCCACTATAAACCAATCAACTGTGTAGGTAGTCCAACAGTTTTAATCTGTGACTGAACTGTAGGGCCCTAATATACAGGGGTTCAATGGGGTATCCCTTAATATGTAAGATTATTGCAAGATTAAGAGATTAACTATTTGACAGCTTAAGCAGTTGACTTTATAATTGGTAATCTATTTTTTTCTTTTTTGTATACTCGACTGATCACAGACTTGACCACTTATTTACCTTATTTAATCAAATAGATTGATTGAAATGTCACTCAGTTGAGTGGTTATATTGTTGACAGACCAATTAATTCTTTAGTCTGTGAACTAACTGGCACAGCATTCAGTTGAATTAGTAACAATTAACAATCATTGGACATGTAGCTGAATAACCATACACTTGGTAGATCATTGCTAAGACACTTAACTGATAATCTAGTTGAGTAAACAATCCCTTGATTTGAATGACCAAATTACCTATACTGCTCACTGATTAAACATTATTATTACCTATACTGCTCACTGATTAATCACCGAATTTCAGGCTTGGAATGTTTCATCTTGGAGAAGAACCAACATATCAAAATTAAATGGTTCTTCTCTGAGATGAAACATTCCAAGCCTGAAATTTGGTGATTAGCTGTTAATCAGTGAGCAGTACAGGTAATAATAATGTTTAATCAGTGAGCAGTACAGGTAATAATAATGTTTACTCAACTAAATTATCAGTCATTTTGATATGTTGACATTCTGATCAACTTAATTTTGCTTGAACCCATACAACCACCCAAAAATCTTATACTTTATATAGATAAAAAAAAAAGTGACCTGTTGTGTCACCTATTGAGCTCTAGGTAGATAATTGTGATCAGGAAGAAAGTTAGTTTGCAAAACAAATTAAATTTAAAAAATAAATTAAAAAATAAAAATTTAAAAAATGAAAATTTAAAAAATAAATTAAATAAAAATACTAGACTATATAAACTCTTAATAAGTGTACCAATTATTCTAAGTAGAATAAAGCTTTCCAAAGCCTATCGGTGTTATCGTTTGTCATTACAATGGTATAAACATTTTTGAATCTATTAAATTGTGTTTATGCTTGGAGATTAATAATTGTAAACAGAAACACTTGAAAAATTCAATTGGCAGTTGGAAGTACAATACTTGGATGCATATCTTTCCAATTGGTATTAGCGTTATGTGAAATGAAAAAAGCCTTGTTCAGAATTTGAACTCGGGTCACTGACTCCACTTCTTACGACAATAACCATTACACGATGACCGCCTTTAAAGATATATATATATATATATATATATATATATATGTATATTATGTATAGAGAAAGGTAAAATGCTCTCGTATGTATAAATGCATTTATCTTGTCTAGTATTCCCTAGAGAGTTCTCCAAAGGGGAGGTAATCATAAAGTAGGGGAGGTAACTCTCAATTACTTATTACAACCATTTAATTATAATAATTTCTATTTGAATTATTAAATTATTTATGATAATGTTATTTATGATAATGTTATTTTTCAAGAACTAGGATAATAAGTAATGACTTCAACAGACAGGTGGGGGGGGGGAGGCTAGTGGCATAGTGGGTAACATAATAGACTGCAATATTATAGTAAGCAAATTTGAAACCCATTCATGCTATTATGTTCACTTTCAGATTAATACCCTTGGGGAATGGTGTGAACCCTTTATCCCCCCTCCCCAGCTATGGGTTAAATAGTACCACTATTGTTCCACGACAATGTTGGCTTTGGCATTAAATGACCCATGAAGGTTGATATGCTATTAAAACAAAGAAACCAAACCAACAGGAACAGAATTTAAACAAATATTTTACTGTGGGCAAAAGATATTGAAAAATGCTATGTATATTGGCACACTTTCTCTTTCACCAATTTACGAGGAGTAGGAATTTGTATTTTGCATATTAGAGATTATGCAGATTTTCAAAGGTGAATGTCAACTTACAAGTTTCAAGAATCCATTGCAATAGGTATATATTTACTGAGTTTCCTTAAAGTAATACAAATGAAATAAATATGTTAAACTCTATACAAATAAAGATACATTTAATTTTGAACTGAATAATTTTTGTTTTTAGGAATACACAGCACTGGTTATAATCATATACTACTACTACTACTACTAATTCTGTTCTTTCGTCCATTCTTCTATTTCCACTTCCTCCTCTTGCCAGTTCACTGGTGCTTGAGAAATTCTCTTCACAAACCAACAGGAAGTAGACTTTACAGAAATGTTGGCTTGGCAGAAGGGATACAAGAAAAATGAGACATTTGCCAAAGAAAGGCATTTTAATTTGGCTTCTTATGTGAACTATTTTGATTCAAAAGATTACCTGTTGGTTTTCATCCCTTCAGCATTATCTGTTTTTTGGTTTCTTTTTTCTTTACAACAATTGTTTGAACATCTCATGTGGTGTAAATGTCAGCAAGCTAGGCTAGCAAACCACAACTATTGAGTTCAATTCTTACTTCTAATTCTGACCTTTTGTCACAACTAAGCTCAATTCTTATTGGGCTATCCCCATACTTCTGGCCTTGTGTCATAACTAAACTCAATTCTTATTGGGCAAGCCCATACTTCTGGCCTTGTGTCATAACTAAGCTCAATTCTTATTGGGCAAGCCCATACTTCTGGCCTTGTGTCATAACTAAGCTCAATTCTTGGGCTATCCCATAATTCTGGCCTTGCGTCACTACTAAGCTCAAATCTTATTGGGCAATACCCATACTTCTAGCCTTGTGTCATAACTAAGCTCAATTCTTATTGGGCAAGCCCATACTTCTGGCCTTGTGTCATAACTAAGCTCAATTCTTATTGGGCAAGCTCATACTTCTGGTCTTGTGTCATAACTAAGCTCAATTCTTATTGGGCTATCCCCATAATTCTGGCCTTGCATCACTACTAAGCTCAATTCTTATTGGGCAACCCCATACTTCTGGCCTTGTGTCATAATTAAGCTCAATTCTTATTGGGCAAGCCCATACTTCTGGCCTTGTGTCATAACTAAGCTCAATTCTTATTGGGCAACCCCATACTTCTGGACTTGTGTCATAACTAAGCTCAATTCTTATTGGGCAACCCCATACTTCTGGCCTTGTGTCATAACTAAGCTCAATTCTTATTGGGTTCTCCATACTTCTGGTCTTGTGTCATAACTAAGCTCAAATTTTATTGGGTACCCCATATTTCTGACCTTTTGTCAGAACTATGCTAAGCTTAGTAAATAATCACAATTGTTTATCCATCAATCAAGTCATTTTTTTGTTTTTTGTTTGTTTTGTATTTTATAAGAGAAGGTAATTGGATTATTTTTCTATATTTTTTCTATTGCACTAATTTTGCCTTTTATTTTTTGCAAAGAATTTGTTGACTACATTGAAGTCTTCTGCAATATTAGAGAGGGGTGCTGTGTTTATGGGGCAGTCAGACTTTTTTTTTATACAAACCTGGGATCATCATAGATCCATTTTGCTGACACCCCTATTGGTACTTGGGAATCTTTTCTTTCTTTCTTTTAACACTTTGCCCAACATTTACAAAAAAAAAAAATATTTGCAAGTTGCTTTATTTTTACCAAAGGATTTTCTGCCCTCCATTTTCTCTCTATCATGAATGTATCTTCAAAGTTTTCTTTTCCTCTTTTTCTCTTCCTTCCTAGTAATTCCTGATCTTTCCTATTTCTACACCTACCTCTCTTCTACTTTCCCTCTCTCACTCACTGATTTATTTCTCTCATTCTCTCTCATGAAAGCATAAATAACACCTTTGTTAATTCTGTTCACTCACCTCCATCTTTAATATTTCATTATAGCAAAAGATCTTCACTCTGCTGGCTCTTAAATACATTTTTTTAAATGTCTTCCTTTATTAAGGGAATAATAAAAGAAAAAAAAAAAGAATTTTAAAAAAAGAGCAAAAAAGAAACAAAAAATTAAATCACTGATTCCTTCTGACCTTCACGAACAAAATTCCAGGTTAAATTTAATAAAAGCCGTTGATACCAATAGCAAAGCTTAAAGCAATAATGTTTCTTATCTTTCAGCAGATAAATATATGAAAACACATTACCAGAAAATGTGGGAAAATTTGGCAACACTAAATTCGAAAGGAAGCTGTGCAAAAGATTAGATCACATCAGAAACACCATGAATTAAATAAGTTAAGAGAGAAGAGAGGTTTATAAAAGAAAAAAAAAGGAAAAAAGAACTACATGAAATATTTAGTATATGTCATGTTTGGAAAAGGATAAATGGTTTAAGAAATATGGACATTTTTTTTTCAGAATTCAAAAAGCAAACACTTATACAGAATTGTGAAATAAGAATTTTTTTTTTCAAAGCTGATGAGAAATGTGGAATTCTTAATCTTTAACCCATAAAAGCTGTAAGAACCTGAGTGCTATTTTACTATACACTGTAAACTCAATATTTCAAGCTCAGTGCTATTTTACTATACACTGTAAACTCAATATTTCAAGCTTAGTGCTATTTTACTATACACTGTAAACTCAATATTTCAAGCTCAGTGCTATTTTACTATACACTGTAAACTCAATATTTCAAGCTCAGTGCTATTTTACTATACACTGTAAACTCTTTCAGGGGGCCAGTTAAGCTCAGTCTATAGAGCATTCACCTAGGAATCTGGATGTGACACAAGGTTAATTTTTAAGCAAAATAATTTTTTTTGAATACAGAGTTTGCCTTCTCCTAGACTGGTTGCCTTAACAAGGCTAAATAACCCAGTCTGTCCTACTATTTATCCATAGCTGGAGAGGGTCAGATGGATTCATTTCTCAAGGGTATTAGCATAAAGTGATACGCAAACAGTCTCATCCAAAATTTGATCTCAGGTCGCTGATTCTATTTTGTGCAACAATAACTGTTACATTAAGTACATCTCCTATCCTATATATATATTATATATATATATATATATATATATATATATATATGTGTGTGTGTGTGTTGTGTGTGTGTGTGTGATGACAGAAAAATAAATATATTACTCTGAATATGTGTTTCAGTTTACTAAAGATTAAATGTACATCTAATATAGCTGGATTACAGTAAATCATCACTTATACAGATCAATATAAGCCCAGGTTCCAAAATAAAGGGTGCATCAATAGTACTCAGACCCCATATTAATGCACTGTATATCCTACTTGGGCATAAAACATTGGCCTGTGCTATTACAGAATATTGAAGATTGTGCACTGGTATGAGTGTTACTACATCACAACATTGCCTTTGATTTGAAAATGTTATCAGAATATCTACAATACTCTTGCATGCACATAGCACACCCAGATCAATATCATCAGTGTCTTTCAGGGTTTTGCAATATCATTTTTCATGAGAGAGAGAGAGAGAGAGAGAGAGAGAGAGAGAGAGAGATGAACAAAAGTGATAAGACAAATAGGAATATTTCTTTGTTGTTATTTATTTTTTAATTGTTCTCAACTAGTAAGATTTTTTTAGGAGAAATGTCTTTATGAAGAAAAAATATTCTAGAAAGTTTTAAAAATAGTTTTTAAGAGTTGATATGCTATAAAATAAGCAACAAAGATGAACTGGGAATTTGACATATCCATTCATTGAATGAAAATTATTCTTTCAAATATATTTAGGCATCGGTCATTTTCTTAGGCATGTTTCATTAAAAATTATAGACAAGACAGTTGTTTGTCCTTATGTATTTTCCTGTTGTATTTTACACATTATATACATTGATATGTAAAATTAATTCCTTTTATTAGACTGTTTCCCTTATTTATGTTCTGTTTACTCACAATGTGTAGTTGAAATAAGAAAAAAAGAAAAAAGATGGAAATTTCACCTACCTTGTGGCCCTAGAAAGAGTGGCACCTGAGAGTGACTCTCTTTATATAGAGTGCAGACCGGAAGTGAGAAGCATTGTAGGAATGGGGTGGATGGCTATAAAATTGAATGTCTGGCAGAAGTTTGATTTCATGAAGGCGAACTCGTATGAGCATTACGGAATTGCAAGAAAGTGACGTTGGACAGAGAATGTAGAGCTGAGAGAGAGCATAGTCGAATTTGACAATCCAAGTCGATTGAATTAAACAATGTTTCAACCAAATACTTTTCAGATTTTTTCAGGTGATGTTGAACTTATTCAGCTGTTGTCAGCTGGTGTCCAATGTTTATTAGAACTAAAAGGCAAATACAATAAAAATTAGTAAACTAAACACTCATATAAAATACATATTTCAATCCATCTATCTATTTATCTATCTATCGAGATTTGTGTAAACTGATCAGTATTCAACTGTTGCAAGTTGGATCAGCTTCTCAGAATTCAGACAGCTTGGGCTATTCTACTTTGTGGAATGGTCAAGTTTATTTCCAGCATTTTGATTGGCTGGTGGTTTTAGTGTGTATATTTGTATCCATATATACTGACACTTGACCATGTCCTCTCAGTTGCTACAGAGTGTATTCAATTACTCTCTGTCTTTTTTTTGTCTGGTGACTGGATGCTAATCACAGCCTTCCTGTGAAGGTGAGTATGATGTTTATTCTACACTATCTACATAGATATTATTATCTAAAGGAAATGGACTTAGCAACAGAAGTTCAAATCCTAGACAAGGCTGTTTGCCTTTCAAATAGCACTAATACCCTTGGAAAATATATGCATCCAAGTATTCTCCCTCTAGTTATGGAAAAACAGCAGGGTGGACTGGGCTCTAACCTTGGTTTACCTATCAGTCTAGGAAAAAGGAAACTCTGAATTTGAACCTGTTAAACTCCTCTTATGAAATTGACCTTGTGTTGCATCCTGCTTGTGCCGAGATGTTAGCAAATACATACATACATACATATCATGCATCACTGTCTGTCAACTCACCCTCGAGCAAGACCACTTCTTGATTATGAAGTAGAAGATTAAATGCCAATATTTGAACAGTTGTGCACTCTTAGGTAACTTTTAAGTACAGAAAGACTAAAAAAAAACAAAAAAAAACTTCTTAAATTGGGCTAGCAAACAGGTGAGAACTAGAATGTTGTTTCTCCTTGTGCATTTTCATATGGTGTTTTAGGCCTCCAGCTATGTTACAAGATTTATTGCATTCAGTATATTTTGTGCCATTCACCAGATTTTAAGTATGGGTTTGAGTAGGTTTATACAATCTCAGATGGGGAGTGCATGTGGTGTACTGGTTAAAGTCGTAGGAAATGGACTCGACGACCCGAATTCAAATCCTGGACGAAGCTACAGTTCATATAGCGCTAATACCCTTGGGAAAGGTATGAATTCAACTATTCTCCCTCCAGCTATGGGTAAATGGTAGGGCAGACTGGGCTCTTTAACATTGGTTAGGCAACCAGTCTAGGAGAAGGAAAACTGAATTCAAACCTGGTTACTACTAGAATAGGCTCAGTCCTACTTAGTGATCTATTTCAATAAAAAAAAAAAAAGATGACAAACTAGTCTTGCCTTAGAAAGACAAAGTCTCCCACATATCTTGTAGGTAAGATCCACTTTATTCAGTATATATTTACCCAACCTCTCTACCATGGATGGGATGCAACACAAGGTCGATTTTTCAGCAGAGTGCCACTGGTTGGAATTCAAAGTTTTCCTTCTTCTAGACCAGTTTCTTTAGCAAAACAAAAGAGTTGAATAGCATACTATTTACCTATAACTAGAGTGAAGGAGATGAGGTGGATTCATGCCTTTCCCAAGAGCATTTGAATAAAGTGAATCAATAGCTTTGTCCAGAACTTGAACTCAACTCCTCAAGTCCATTTTCTAAGATAATACACCACACCTCCACTTTATTCGGTATGTCAATATATCTTCACTTTTATGTGCTACACATTTCAGTTTTGAGTGTTCTATTTGGTTCATGTCAATCTGACAGATTTAAATGAAATATTCCCCCAGGAGGGTCTGTCATATGCTAGTTCTTCTCAGTCATCAACTGATATAATAGTTTCCTTATGGTAATTTTTAGACATCTTTGTAAAGGATTTATATTATATCATATGTCTATATACATATTTAGATTTTTCCTATCAGTGTCTTGAAGATCCTACTCAGTAAAACCTGGTTAGTTAACTCTGCTACTGATTTGGTTATCTAAACTAGCTCTACATATGTATTGAGTACTTTTTTATATTCATTTGTTTTTTTTCTTCTTTCTTTTACGTTGAGTCAGTCTCTCTTCACAATATATATACAGGGTGTTCGGGAGAAATTTGACAGTTGAGGAAAAAGAAAAAGTGCTTGGTAAATACAAAATTTAATGGATTGTAAAGAAATTCAACAGGCATGGAAATTACACTACTGTCAACAAGTTTCACTCAAAATAACCGCCATTACTATCAATCACAGCCTCAATCCTGCTCTGGAACCTGGAGCAAGCTGATGTTACAGTTTCTCTGTGAAGGGCCTCAACAACTACCTTAATTCTGTCGATTAACTGGGATTTTGTAGTACTGGCACGGTGATTGGTGTCTTTCTCAATAGCACCACATACATAATATTGGTTAAGATCTGGGGAGTTTGGAGTCCAAACTTTGGGACTGGTGTAGTCATAAAAATTCGCTGACAACCATTTTTGACTTTTTCCATAGGTGTGGCAGGGGACCGAATCATGCTGCCATACATATGGCCTACCATTGGCTACCCTTGTTATCCAGGGCTTGACTACAGTGTTTAGTAACTCTACATAGACATCTGAGGGTCCTCCAACACTTTTTTCTGCAGATTTTCAAGGAATTCTGCTGTACAAACGCAGTCAGATTGTCTGATATGTTGCTTTATTCTAGCCACAGCCTCGTAGTCTCCATTGCAATTCTCCAGTTCATGCCTGATTGTTTTTACAGTGTTCAGGGAGCATTGGGCAGCAACCATAATCTCCTTATTTTGATGGCCGGCGCAGATCATCATGATACAAGTTATTCTTTTCCATGATTCAGGTGGGTTCCTGTCATCCATTCTATCTGTCATCAAATATAAATATCTCAAATCTATCCCGAATACCCTGTATATATATATAGTATTGTCCATAAATAAGTACCCTCCTACTAATTAAAAAAATGGTTAGTTTAATTCTAAACTAAAAATAACAGGATTCTATTATTTCTAATGGAATATCATGCAACCAACGTGGATAATATTTGGCTGGTTTATTTATTATCAAACTCTACAGCATTGAAACTCTATAACCAAAAACATAATTGCATAAATATATGTGGATTGATACATATTCTATTTCTCTGAATGTTTGAGATGAGGCTTGATGATTAGTATTATCTGCGTTATTCGGACTATTGTCCTCATCTTCATTGTTATCTGTACAACGTTTTGGCTGATATGAGAAGAAGGCCGGAGGGCATATCGGCCGAAACATTGTACAGATAACAATGAAGATGAGGACAACAGTCCGAATAACGCAGATAATACTGATACATATTCATATTTTTGGTTACAGAGTTTGGTTTAGAAAAAAATAAACTTTTAATTAAAAAATTGGAAGAGGTGTACTTATCTATGGGTGATACTCTAGAACAGAGATCACCAAACTCTTTTCATGGTGGGCTGGATAATTGAAAAAATAATGAGCACGGCAACATCATTATTGTGTTCAATACTTGCTAGCCAGAACAAAAGCTCTCAGAAAAAGATGTAAAACAAAATTTATCTTTCTGTGTTATATTCATGGATGAGTGGCATAAGATGCACAAAAACAAATTTAACCAAAATATTTATTTTCAAAATATTCTCAAAAACATTACAAATTCAAGTACCATAAGCAGGCCTGATAAAATGCCTTCGCAGGCAGTAGTATGATGACCTCTGCTCTAGATAGATATGTGTGAATGAATAATTCTAAAGGATATTCAGTGCCTAGCTTCAAGAAATCAAGGATCAAGAAATTTGTCATAGTAGTGTCAAAGCTGTGACTTTTCTATTACTTTTAAAATCAACTACTTATCTCTTAACACATTTTAAATTTATGATTTGTAATTCCATCCTCACTCTATAACCTTCATTTCATTTTTGTCTTATTTTTTCTATAGATGATATAAAAAGTTATGTTAGTCATTTCAATTTTTAACATTCAGAGAATGATACATTAACAAAATTATTTTTTCGGAATAAAGTAACCCATGAAAGGTTGACATGCCATAAAACCAACCTGCTAGACAAACTAACCAAACTAAACACGCTAGCCAAATCAACAAGACAAACCGACCAACCAAAATCAACTAGTCAAACTGACTAACCAAATCAACCAACCAAATCAACCAGCCAAACCAACCAACCAATCAACCAGCCAAATCAACCAACCAAATCCACCAGTTGAATCAACAAGCAAATCAACCAGCTAAACCGACCAACCAAATCAACTAGCCAAATCAACCAACCAACTGACCAATCAAATCAACAACCAAATCGACTAACCAAATCAACCAGCCAAATCCACCAACCAAATCCACCAGTTGAATCAACCAAGCAAATCAACAGCTAACCGACCAAATCAACTAGCCAAATCAACCAACCAAACCGACCAACCAAATCCACCAGTTGAATCAACCAAGCAAATCAACCAGCTAAACCGACCAACCAAATCAACTAGCCAAATCAACCAACCAAACTGACCAATCAAATCAACCAACCAAATCGACTAACCAAATCAACCAGCCAAATCCACCAACCAAATCCACCAGTTGAATCAACCAAGCAAATCAACCAGCTAAACCGACCAACCAAATCAACTAGCCAAATCAACCAACCAAACCGACCAATCAAATCAACCAGCCAAATCGACCAACCAAATCCACCAGCCAAATCGACCAACCAAATCAACTAGCCAAATCGACCAACCAAATCAACTAGCCAAACCAACAACCAAATCAACCAGCCAAACTGACCAACCAACCAACCAAATCCACCAGTCGAATTGACCAACCAAATCAACTAGCTGAACTGACCAACCAAATCAACTAGCCAAACTGACCAACTAAATCAACCAGCCAAAACAAACAACCAAATTAACCAGCCAAACTAAACAAGCCCACCAAATCAACCAAATAAGCTAACCAAATGGACCAACCAATTCAATTAGCCAACCAAACCAACCAGCCAAATCAATCAAATAAACCTACCAACCAAACCAGCCAACAATAACAAAAATTATTTTGTTTATTTTTTATTCTCTACAGGAATTATTCAACACATCTTTATATTAATTTCCAAAATGTATCATTTGAATATGAAAAGAAAGCATGGAATTATATTGTCAAATATATTTTTCAATAATCATTGTTTGCTTTAAAGGCTCTGAAGTTGTCTTAAAATTTTAGCATGGTAGATATTTTCTCTTTATTCATAAAAGTAAAGGCAAATAACATGTATGCAATTTAAGACTATGAATATTATAATAAATCATGGAATAAAACTTTCAAATATTATCAGAATTATCATTTTTCTGAGCCTTACTCCTTTTTTTCCTAAAATATTTTTATATTTTGTTGAGTATTTAAAAAAAAGGTGAAATCCCATTCTGATAGAAATATACAGGTACATTTTCTCTGCTTTCTGATCAATAAAAAAAAAATACTCCCCCAATGAGGCCACCTAATACTCATGAGTGGTGACCCATGATGCTTAAGGATGGACCCCAGGTGGCTGAGCAGTCCACTTTGGCCCTTACTTAAGCTAGATGACCGGTCGGAGAGTCTGAGAGTCCCCTCTGATCAATCGGCTGGTCATGTCAAGCACTAGCAACTATATGATTGCCTCAACCCTACTGCCCTTATGGTAAGCTCCAACCCTTTTTATCATATCTGATGGTGAGGTTCCCATTTCGGAGGTTTGGGGAATGTGGATCACCCCTTCAACACCATTGTTCTCTGGTCCACTCTGACCCGGAGTGGTAGTACCTGTTAGGGTCCTATCTATAAGTTAAATAGTAAAATGTGTTTATAAAAAAAATTGAGAATCCATTAAGAATGAATTTATTTCAAAACTTTATCAGCATTAAATGACCCACTGAGGTTGATATGCCGTAAACCAAACCAAACTAAACTTTGCTTAATTTGGTACACAGGTTACTTACAGTACCCGTTGTTACCAAGTGATCACCCATCTAAGAACAAAGTGGGCTCATTGCTACTTAACTTGGTGGATCTGGTAGGAATTGGTATTTTCAGCCTGACCTGAGTATAAGTAATTTTGCGTTGTTATTCTTCCTTGCCAATGCTGTTCCTGACCCTGCTAGAGTGCATTTTTTTTTTTTTTTTTACTGATGCAGTTACTTGGAAATGATACTGATATTGAAGATGTTCTTTGGTCTGAGAGTTTGTGAAACCACACTGCTTTGTAATTGACATCAGTTGGCAGTCTGTGATTCCCAGAGGTTTGCATCGATGCCAAAAAATTCAGATTGGCTTTCAGAACTTAGGCCACAAACAATGGAATATGTAATTCTAAGATAGCATCAAATAGGACTTTTTATCCTTTTTTTTTTAATATAAATTCATGTACTGCATATTGAAGCACACATTCATATCAGCACAGACTTTCAGACACACCTATATTTATACATACATCTTGAAAATTATGCCCTCTTAATAGAGTATATATTTCAAATATAAACATCAATATATATATAATATATATATATATATATATATATATATATATATATGATAAAACATCAACCACACTGTATATATACATTGCTGCATATATACACATATATATAAATGCATATATATATAAATGCATACACATATGTATAAATGTAATAACACACACGTAGACAAATGCACATACATACATACATAAGCACACACACACACACACACACATATATATATATATATATGAATGCATACACACATATACAAAGACACACACACAGCCACACATAAACATAAGTATATACATGCAGATAAATTCATATACACAAATATATAGAGATAAATGCATACAAACCTGTATAAATGCATACACACATATATAGGGAGAAATAAATGCATACACTGACACACATATATATACATGTACATAGATAAATGCATATATACACATACATAAATGCACTATACATATATATATATATATATATATATATATATATACAGATTTATGTATATAGATGAATCCATACACACAAATACATAAATGCTTATATGCATATATATTTGTGCAAACCGTATAAAATGAATAATTTGGATAATGATATCCGACAATGTGGTTAAGACCTTAACCATAAATCATTGTTTTCCTTTCCATTTTTCTCTTCTTATTTTTCTCTTTTTGTAATTTTTTTCTCTTTTTATATTTTCTCTCATTCTTTCTTATGTAAACCACTCCCTATTTCATGTCTATCTTTCTTTCTACCTCCCACCTTCTTGTTTTTATTTACAACTTCTCAATGTATTTTTCATTGCTTCTTTGTGTTCATTCCAACTTCTTATAACACACACACACACACACACACACACACACACACACACACACACATATACGAGGTTCAGCTGAAAAGTTCATAGCCTGACCAAGATACTCTCATGGAATGTGACCAAATGTGGTTTATTTTCCACATAGTTCCCCTTGCAGTCCACACATTTCTTCCATTGGTGTTGCAGTGGTTGGATACCACTGGTCAAAAAGTCACCAACAGCAGATATATGTCAACAATATTAACTTTTGAACCTCCATCGTATATACTGAAAATCACACACACACACACACACACACACACACACACACACACATATATATATATATATATATATATATATATATATATATATATATATATATATATATATATATATATATATATATTTAATATACCAAGCGTGTTGTAGATCCTTGCGGAGAGAAAAAAAACAGCAGAAAGTTTGATTGTAAAAATATACTACCAAACATCAACCAGAAGAAAAACATTTTTAAAAAAAAGAAAGGACCAAGATATTCGTACCAACAAAAAATAATCTATTGGTACAGTATTTGGCCAAAAGAAAAAACAATTTATATGTATATATATGTATATAAGATATATATATATATTCATATAACCGCTAGGAGAAAGCTAATAAGTAAAAAGTGCTTGATACCTAAGTAGAGCCAATAAAATGAGTCAGATTTTAGCCCTGAAGAGCTTTATGTGAAACTAATAATAGGTTCGTCTGATTCATTAGATTATCTTATATAATATATATATACACACACAAAAATGATAGATAGATATATTGATAAACATACGCACAAGACAAGCATCTGATGATCCCAGTCACACTATTATGTTCACTTTTGGACTAATGCCCTGGGGAAAGGTATGAACCTCTTAATTCCCTCCCCAGCTATGGGCTCAATAGCACCACTACTGTTCTTCTGCAAGGATGGCTTTGGTATTGAATGACCCATGAATGTTGATATGCCAATAAACAAAGAAACCAAACTGTTGATCAATTTATCATTGTGAAACTGTCAGTGATGCTAATGGGCTTCTGAAGACTGTCTGATATTCTAAACATAATTTTGTAATTCTGAAACAATTACATAACTATTTGGTAATGAAACAATACACTTTTATTAATTACTTTTGAAAATACTTTATTTCTCCTTCTAAATTTATTCTCTTTTATTATGCTTACATTGTCTTCATTGTTTATTTTGGGTTTTTTTTTCTATTATATTTCTTTCTTTATATTTCCCTTTATTCAGTTTTTTAATCTCTCTTGCTCTCTCTTTCTTATTTCTCCACCTTCTCTCTCTCTTCTCAGTCTCTGTCTCAGTCTCATCTCTGTCTCTGTCTCTCTGTCTGTCTGTCTCTCTCTCTCTCTCTCTTTCTTCAACATCTTCTGTTTCTACTTCTTGCTTTGTCAGTCTCTGTTTTTTTTTCTTTTTCTTTTAGATGTTCTATTTAACCTTCCTCATATTTTCTCTCTCTCTTTCTGTCTCTGTCTCAGTCTATCTATCTATCTATCTATGTCTTTTATTCAATTTCTTCTTTTTCTACGTCTTGCCTCTTCAGGATTTTTTTTGTTTTTCTTCTGTTACAATTTCTATTTACTCTTCCTTGTGATTTTCTCTTTCCTTCTCATTCCCATTTTAACCCCCCCTCGTCTGTAAGGTTCTCTTTCTCTTTGTCCCATTTATAAATCACTCCACTTGCTCAATTTTTTCTTTCTTTTTATGTTTCCCTTCTTTCTTCTTCTTTCTTTCTAAATTTTTCTCTTTTTTATACTCACCTCCTTATTCTTTTTTTCTCTCTTTAAAGTAACCTCTCTTTCTTATCTGTTCTTTCTTTTACCTCTCGTTTTCTCTCTTCTAAAGTAACTTTCTTATCTGCTCTTCTTTCTCTTTTTATACTCACCCCCTTATTCTTCTTTTCTCTCTCTCTCTAAAGTAACCTCTCTTTCTTATCTCTTTCTTTTACCTCTCGCTTTCTCTCTTTTTATACTCACCCCAATTCTTTTTTCTCTATTCTAAAGTAACCTCTCTTTCTTATCTGTCCTTTCTTTTACCTCTGGCTTTCTCTCTTTTTATACTCACCCCTTATTCTTTTTTTCTCTCTTCTAAAGTAACCTCTCTTTCTTATCTGTCCTTTCTTTTACCTCTCGCTTTCGTATTTTCATTCTAACTTTTTATTGCTCTTCTTTTATTTCCACTTCTTATCTCATCCATACCATATAAACAGATCTGAACAAAAAAAATCACATGATGAGAGTTAGACAGCATTTTGCTGTCTAACCAAATTAGTCCCAGCATGCCTTGTTCTGATAGCTTCTAACAACAACAAAAAATCAAATAAAATGAAATGGAGAGAAAAAACAAGAGAGTTCTGAGCAAATCACAAGGGCCTAGAAACAAAATGGAGGATCTCCATTTGCAAATTTGTGGAATCATGGGAAAAATAAAATTATCCCATGATTGGAATGAAGGGAAGCAAGCTCAAAGATGGTAAAAAAAATTCTTGTCAAAAACCATTTATTTACATGAAATCAAGAAGAGCTAAAAGAAGATCATGAAAATAAAACAAATTCTTTCCTTCTTTTTCTTCATATATATATATATATATATACAGATACACATACACAGAACCCCCCCTATATATATATATATATATATATATATATATATTATATATATATATATATGGGTGTTTCTGTGTATGTGTCTGTATATATATATATATATTCACACACAGACACAGAGAGACACATAGAGAAAGCCCTATATATATATATATATATATATATATATATATATATGTGTGTGTGTGTGTGTGTGTGTGTACTGTTGTACTACAACTAAGTTGAGTAAATAGCTATATATATATATGCCCTTGTGCTACAACTAAGTTGAGCAAATAGCTATATATATATATATATATATATATATATATATATATATATGTGTGTGTGTGTGTGTGTGTGTGTAAAATCTGCCTATCTATTAGTTCTTGAACCCCGTAATGTTAAATATTAGATACATAAAACTTTTAACATTGGCTGACAAACTCCACAAGACATGTACCTAAATCTTCTTACATTAGAAAAATTGAAGTATAGCATGTATACAAGATGTGACACAGGCAAGATGTAACATGTATACAAGATGTGACACAGGCAAGATGTAACATGTATACAATATGTGACACTGGCAAGATGTAACATGTATACAAGATGTGACACTGGCAAGATGTAACATGTATACAAGATGTGACACAGGCAAGATGTAGCATGTATACAAGATGTGACACAGGCAAGATGTAACACAAGGTGAGTTTTTAAGTAGAGTAAAGACGGTGTGAAATCAGAATTTTCCTTCTCATAGCCCAGTTGCCATACCAAAGCTAAAGAGCCAATCTGTCCTACTATTTAACTATATCTGGGAGAGAAGAAATGAATTCATGCCTTATCTAAGGGCATTAGTGCCAAACGAAATGCAAACAGACTCTTTCAGGGTTTGAACTTGATGAACAAAAGTGAGATGAACAAAAGTGGGAAGACAAATAGGAATATTTCTTTGCAATTATTTATTTTTTAATTGTTCAACACCATCAGAAAAAAAAAATTTGGACAGAAAAGTTTTTAAAAAGAGTTGATATGCTACAAAAGGGAGGGAAAATATATTGGCAATGTGGCATATCCATTTCTTAAATGAAAATTATAAATTTATATAATGTATATATATATATATATATATATATATTATATATATAATATATTAAGTCATCCAGAGACACCATGTTTCGACGTTTCACATCTCATCAGTGTAACTGGACACAGCAACTACTTCTGACCAGGAGTGAAACCCGACTGACTTTTCATCAGCTCAGTTTCTTAACCTCTCAGCCATCGACAGCTGCCATTAAGGAGCAGTGTTTTAACTGATAAATATATACATCGATATATATATATATGTATATATATATATATATATTATATATATATATATATATATATATATATATGTATATATTTACTCAACAAGTAGGATTTGATACAAGGTCACAAATATGGGGCATCTAGTGAGGATCAAACTTGCATTTCAGTAGCAACAGATCTGTGAGATCAATGTGTGCATATACATCTGTGTAATAGTAACCCAACCAAATAGAACATTATAGCAAAAGTTTTATGATAGCAATACACCTAAAATGCTTTAACTTAGAGAATAAAGTAATTTCCAGTCCAATTTGCAACTGAATGATGATTTTGTTGGGTCTAAGATGACACTGAATTTCATTTTTTAACCATTCAAATTGTTGTTGTTAATTTAAATCCTTTATTTGTTTTTTAAGTAGAAACATTAATTTCATCATGAATCACTGTTAATCAATGGGTTTATAGATCATCGAGTCCAAATATGAATCAGTTAATTTTATTTTATCAGGAAATAATAATACATTTCTTTCAGATAAGAATCAAATGAATTTAGCACTTTAAGCTTAGCATGAAAATCCTATGTGCAACTGAGTTAGTCACCAGTAGAAACTAAAGAAATAATTTTGCTACAATATTTGCTTATATT
>CM042141.1:7590639-7618139 GCA_023376005.1 Doryteuthis pealeii | reverse complement strand
TTGTTTAGTTGCGACTATCCAAGTACTTGAAGAATACACAAATAAAAGTAATGAAAGACTAATTGCAACAGCCAGGAAAAACAATTGCAACATATTGACAAGTAGAAATACATAAAAAAATAACTAGAAAACAGAAATGGGAAGAAAAACAACTATATAGGTACTTCAAGCGACAAACTGAAGAGATATCACCTCTAAAGACATGGATATGGCTAAGAAGAGGAAACCGTAAAAGAGAAACTGGGTGGGAAAGGTGATCCACTGGGAATTATGCAAGAATTTCAATTTTCACCATACTGCTAAATGGAATATGCACAAACTGGAATCTGTCCTAGAGAATGAGATGCATAAAATTCTTCAGGACTTCAAGATACAGACAGATCACTAAATCCTGGCTAGGAGACCAGACCTAGTTTTGATTAACAAGAAGAAGAGAACCTGCCATCTTGTGGATTTTTCCATCATGGCCAACCACCAATTGAAAGTGAAAGATAGACAAATACTTGGACCTTGCCAGAGAACTGAGAAAACTGTGAAACATGAAGGTGAAAGTCATACCAATTGTAATTGGTACCCTTGGAAGGGTTCCCAAAGCTCTGGAAAATAATCTGGGTGAATTGGAAATCAGAGGAACAATCAAGACCATCCAAACTACAGCATTGTTAAGATTGGCTAGAATACGCAGAAGAGTCCTGGAGATCTGAGGAGACTTGCTGTCACTCAGCCTCCGGTGAACCACCAGCTACAGCAAGTGTGAAAAAATTAAATAATAATAATAATAATAATAATAATAATATGATAGAGACAGACTATAAGTATCAAGAAAAGAAGGTGGAATTTATCATTAAATAGGAATAGTTACTTGAAACTGTGTGATTGCTTGTAAAAAATAACTTTGGTATTGAATAAACCTACAAGGGTGGACATGAAAAAAACAAAAAAAAAAAACCAATGAACCAACCAGTATTATTATGCTACCTGTATTTATTGTAGTTTCCATGGGAATATATAGGAGGCATTACTTCTGGAGTGTTCCTTGCACATTTATATAAAACACTATTTCTCTTCACTTTTCAAAAGCCCTTGAAAACCTGTATAATCATTGTAATAAAATATAAGATCTGTTAAAAAAGAGAATCAATACAAAGTCAATATTTAAATAAAATAAAATTTGTCAATAATTTATTCAACATAATGCAGCGCAGGAGCTGGATTTATGAAATATATCTATTTACAGTGTTAATATAAATATGACAATCATGAAACAAAGTATTTATTTTGCATTTAAAACTTACTTTAAAAATGTTCCAGATATCAAAGTGATGGGTATCAGCCAGACATCGAGGGAATCTATCCCCTTTTCACTAGCACTAAACCAAGGAGATTGTTTTTGCGTCTTAGCCATCAGCTCCTTACTTTACTGCACAAATCCCTGTGCTATTTACAGTGTTAATATAAATATGACAATCATGAAACAAAGTATCTATTTTGCATCTAAAACTTGCTTTTCACTAGCACTAAACCAAGGAGATTGTTTTTGCATCTCAGGTGGAGCGCCACTCCTACCATCAACTCCTTACTTTACTGCACAAATCCTTGTGCTATTTACAGTGTTAATATAAATATGACAATCATGAAACAAAGTATCTATTTTGCCTTACTTTTCACTAGCCCTAAACCAAGGAGATTGTTTTTGCATCTCAGATGAAGCGCCACACCTACCATCAGCTCCTTACTTTACTGCACAAATCCCTGTGCTATTTACAGTGTTAATATAAATATGACAATCATGAAACAAAGTATCTATTTTGCATTTAAAACTTGCTTTTCACTAGCGCTAAACCAAGGAGATTGTTTTTGCGTCTCAGATGAAGCGCCACCCCTACCATCAGTTCCTTACTTTACTGCACAAATCCCTGTGCTACTCATACACTGAGTTGGCGAGGGCTGGTATCGAACCAAGAACCTTGAGATTCCTAGGCAAGTGCTCTACCGACTGAGCTAAACTGGGCCTATAAATTTTTATTAAAGGGAAATTGATTCCAATTCTGAGTTTAATATAACTGAAACTCTTATGTCCATAAGTTATGTTAAAAAAAAAACAGAATAATTTTAGCTTTGTCTAAATTCCTGAAATGTGGAATTTTGAAAAAAATTCAACTTGTCAATAAGTTATTTAACATAACACTAGGAAGGAGCTGGAGTTGTGAAATGTGTCTATTTAGTTAATATAAAGTATGAAAATTGCAAAACAAGAAAGTTTTTATTTTCTATTTTAAACTTGCTAATATGTGAACATTCTAAAACCAAAGTGTAATTGATTCCAAAACAAGGGTGCTATATAAGTTGAAACTACTGCATTCATGAAAAACAAATTCTTATTTCAAACTGTCTAGATATTAATAAGAGAATTGAGTTCATAGGCTCAGATAAGTAGACATTTGAATAACTATATATTACTAAAATTATAATATATATATATATATATGTGTGTGTGTGTGTGTGTGTGTGTGTATAGAAACATAGATAGATAGATAGTTGGATGATATCAAGTGTTTCCTTGATAGGATTCAACCAAAATTGAGAACTCAAATATATATATATATATATATATATATATATATATATATATAAGATTTTTGGATGTTTGTTTTTTTTTAGAAGCAATGTTGAATAAATTATTATTTATATTTTTGCTTGAAGGCAATTATAAATGCATGTATCGTATAAAATTCGATAATTATAGAAAATAAACTTGACAAGTAAATCTCGCAAAGGATGGCTCGCCATGCAGAACACCGTACAGACTGTTTCGACTTTATTAAGTCTCTTCAGCGATGTATACTAACGACTCCCTCCGACAGGAATCGAAACCGGACTTCACAGCATAGTCAGAGACCATATCCGTTTGGCCGCCGGTACATAGAGAACAATCCCTGCGAAATTAACCTTGTCAAGGAAACTATTACACGCCCCTGCCATAGTAGGCAAGTAGACGTTTATTTAGTAAACAAACCCGGCCGTTAAGCTCTTCGGCGAAGTGAATAAGATTTTTGGATGTTTGTTTTTTTTTTAGAAGCAATGTTGAATAAATTATTATTTATATTTTGCTTGAAGGCAATTATAAATGCATGTATCGTATAAAATTCGATAATTATAGAAAATAAACTGACAAGTAAATCTCGCAAAGGATGGCTCGCCATGCAGAACACCGTACAGACTGTTTCGACTTTATTAAGTCTCTTCAGCGATGTATACTAACGACTCCCTCCGACAGGAATCGAAACCGGGACTTCACAGGCATAGTCAGAGACCATATCTGTTCGGCCGCCGGTACATAGCGAACAATCCCTGCGAAATTAACCTTGTCAAGGAAACTATTACACGCCCCTGCCATAGCAGGCAAGTAGACGTTTATTTAGTAAACAAACCCGGCCGTTAAGCTCTTCGGCGAAGTGAATAAGATTTTTGGATGTTTGTTTTTTTTTAGAAGCAATGTTGAATAAATTATTATTTATATTTTTGCTTGAAGGCAATTATAAATGCATGTATCGTATAAAATTCGATAATTATAGAAAATAAACTTGACAAGTAAATCTCGCAAAGGATGGCTCGCCATGCAGAACACCGTACAGACTGTTTCGACTTTATTAAGTCTCTTCAGCGATGTATACTAACGACTCCCCTCCGACAGGAATCGAAACCGGGACTTCACAGGCATAGTCAGGGGAGTCGTTAGTATACATCGCTGAAGAGACTTAATAAAGTCGAAACAGTCTGTACGGTGTTCTGCATGGCGAGCCATCCTTTGCGAGATTTACTTGTCAAGTTTATTTTCTATAATTATCGAATTTTATACGATACATGCATTTATAATTGCCTTCAAGCAAAAATATATATATATATATATATATTTGGGAGAATATGTGCTTAATTGAAGTCGAACCTAATTTTTGAAAATTAATTAATTAATAATTAATTAATTAAGTGGGATTACCTATTTAAATGTAAGGCTAAACAAATTGAGAAAAATCAATCTCTGTATGTACATTTCGGCCTATTAGGCCTCATCAGCAGAGCTATAGATACGAAGATCGCCCCGTGTGCGAATCGAAACCTGACCGTCAAACTGACGGGCAAGTATCTTACCTCCACACCAAACGGACTTAGCTAGATTTCTTCGTTTTGTTTAGTAGGTATTTATATTCCTCTTAAGTGACCTCTACACGAACTTACGAAATGTACATACAGAAATTGATTTTTCTCAATTTGTTTAGCCTTACATTTAAATAGGTAATCCCGCCTAATTAATTAATTATTAATTAATTAACTTTCAAAAATTAGGTTTTGACTTCAATTAAGCACATATTCTCCCAAATATTGTCAGCTGAAAATAGCCATATCACAAACATCGTCTGTTTGTTTACTTCTCATATATATATATATATATATATATATATATATATATATATATATAGTAAATGAAGAAAAACTCTAAACTTGCTTCATTACAATAATTTATTTCAACCGTATTAATACGGCATCTTCAGGTAATCACAAGAACATGACTCTTACGAGTAAGAGTAAGAGTAAGAGTCATGTTCTTGTGATTACCTGAAGATGTCGTATTAATACGGTTGAAATAAATTATTGTAATGAAGCAAGTTTAGAGTTTTTCTTAATTTACTAAATATCTTGCTCTGTCCTTTTACTCACTGGTATTAGGCACATTGAGCTCTCCTTATGGTCTACCTGCATCAGCTTGGTTAAACCACACATGGAAAGACCCTAACTACGGAAAAAAAACTATATATATATATATATATATATATATATATATAACATAAAAAGATAAATCCAAATGGGGAAGGTTTGCAAGAAAAAGTATTTGACACTACTACACCAAAGCTATTATACAACCCCCCAAAATAACAAATTATGAACACAAGAAGTCCATTATACTAAGTTTCATATGGTGTGCACAATCATCAGATGGAAAAGTCTTTTCTGTATGATGATAATGCAGACCACATGAAACTTAAAGTAGCAAACTTCTAGTGTTCATAATTTGTTACTTTTATGGATTATTCATATATATATATATATATATATATATATATATATACACACACATATATACATATATCTTGCTCTTTTCTCCCTCACACCTTCCCACGCATCAGCCCTCATCCTCCTCTTTTCACCCTTTCTCTACCTTTTCAATATATAAAGACACTGTAGTTCTTGTCTCAAACAAATTTTCTGATGAAACTTTGTTAACATACTGAGGTAAAATATCAATTGAATGAAGTTGTTTGTGTTTTATCTGTTTTTCCTCAATTTTTGATCACATTTTGTTGGATTTTACCCTATCTGTTACTCCTCATATATGTGTATATATATATGTAAAAAATGGAAATTGGAAATAAATCCGACAATATGAGGAAGAATGAATAAAGAAAAGAAAGAAATAGAATGGATAATAAAAGATGAATTTAATCAATATCACTTACACATGTGTTTCGGTCAGTTCATCTGTGTGAAAATATTTCACAAAGAAGATTCAACCTTCATCAGAGTGAAATTTTATTCAAAAAATTCATTCGAAATAAAATTTCACTCTGATGAAGGTCAAATCTTCTTTGCAAAATATTTTCCCACAGATGAACAGACTGAAACACATGTGTAAGTGATATTGATTAAATTCATCTTTTATTATCCATTTATATTTCTTTCTTTTCTTTATTCATTCTTCCTCATATATATATATATATATATATATATATATATATATATATATATATATATATATAACCCTAACCCAACAAAGATAGCACATCATTCTAAGATTTGTATTAAAGCAATTTACTTAGAATGTCTTAACTTAGAAAATAAAATAATTTCCAGTCTAATTTGAAACTGGATGATAATTTTGTGGAATCAGAATTCATAGTTATTATCCTTTTTTAATCAACCAATTTTTTGATATAATGGAGATAATGTTGAAATGCTAATTAGAACACCTTAGTCCTTCCAAAATAGAAGCATCAATAATGTTACAAGAGAAACCCAACAGATTCATTGGTTGTCCAGTTGTAATTAAAATCAATGTTAATTAAAAGATTAAGTTTTATCATTTCCAATAAGTATCTCTTGAGATTGTCTGCTGAAACACTTAACTCAAAAAACTTTGGTTCTCTGAATTTTACAGCAGAGAAAAAAAAATCCTCTTTGCTTTTTAAAAAAATATTCAAAGCCAAATTTTATTATTGATTTTCTTCTATACATTTTTATAATATTTCCAGATGAAAGACACTCTAATGATTTTTTATAAAGATTGCAAAATTTTGGTCATATTAAAAATCTGTCATCAAATAATTAACTTGATCACAATTAAAATTATCAGTAAAATGTCATCCTCAATTTCAATTTTAGAATGTTAACAACTATGACAGGACATTTCTGCTAATATCAGGAAGCAATCCAGATTGATATATATATATATATATATATATATATATATATATATATATAATCTTTTGATTAGTTTGGATATTGTTTAATGCTTCCAAGTATTGTACTTTTGACTTGCGAATTAGAGAAAAAAAACATCAACATAATTCAATATTTCTCAAAAAGATCTTATTCAGAAAATTTAGGCAATTCACTGAACTTATAACATTTCATTGTAATTAATTCAGGCATTTCTCTCTGGACTCACTCTCTCTCTCACACACATAATATATATATATATATATATATAATATATATATACACATAATGTGTGTATATATATATATATATATATATATATATATATATATATATATTAGGTGAACAAAAGCAATAAGACAGACAGGAATAGTATTTCTTTACTTTTTAATTTTCAATTGTTCTCTTTTTAATTGTTCTCAACTAGTTTTGATCTTAGGTCAAAAAGAATTTAAAAAGTTTTTGAAGTTTTTTTTTTAAAGAGTTTTTAAAAAAGTTGATATGCTACTAAATAGCCAATGAAAAATAAATCAGTAATGTAGCATATCCATTCATTAAATTTCATTGTTTTTTTGTTTTTTACAGGTTATATATATATATATATATATATATATATATATATATATATATATATAAAATCATGTATAGCTGAATTATGAAGACTTGATTTTTGGACAAAATTAGTGTCAACCTATGCATGAATAATAACTTTGTAAGGTTAAAATTCAAACATAATAGGAACAATGCTTAGTTATAAATTAATAATTTTGTGACCATAAATCAATGGTCAAAGTCTGTACAAGACTGATTCTGGTATACAAGTAACTATGTTGTATATGTACACACACACACACACACACACACACACACACACACACAAACTCACATATATAATTAGATATATGCAAAAGTTTACATAATTCTTTATTAAAATCTAAATTTTTTCCCTGTGTATTCAATCCCTAGTATTTCAAAACAATAGGCACTATTAACTTTGTACACATATATACACACACACATACACAAACATTTGTATTTATAGAGAGTCTATGATATAATTGATATATGTGTACTTGTTTATCATATGCATGTATACTTAGTGTATTCATGCAAGTATGTGTATGCAATATGCATGTATATGCATGTCTCTCCTCTCTCTCTCTCTCTCTCCTTCCCTATATATATATATATATATATATATATATATATATATATATATATAATTACGTAAAGGAACTTGATCTGATAAAATCTGATTACCTTTATTGTTCTTTGCTGGTTTGTTTTATATCAATTTAATTAATTTTATCAAATGTCAGCTTTTATGAAAATTTATTTTTATCATTTTATTAAATTCTCTTCCTGGTAGCAATTTCTCATATTATCCTTCATTTTTCTTTTCTTTTTTTTTTTTACTCATCTTATTTTTCTTTGCAAGGATCAGATGGTGTTTCTCTTCAGTTTAGATATTTTTATCTAAATTAAAAAATAATCAATAACTGGATTTAATTATCTCTGTATGCTTACTTTGATTGAGCTATTTTTGTGAAACCAGCAGAGTATAATTAAAATAGAATTATCTCCCCTCTTCATCAAAGAACTCTTTAACCAAAGAAATAAATAAGAAATCCTGAAGTATTTAAACATAACTCAAGCAATGATGCATTTCAGTCCTTCTAGTTTTAAGATTTATATTTTTATGTATTTTATTGGATTTATTTAAGTGTAATTTATTAAACAGTTATACCCTCATTTTTTTATTGTAATTTTTGAGTTAATATTTCAATGCTAGAAAAGATGATTAAACTGTGTACTTATTAAAGAAGAGGAGAAAATATATACAGTGTTTCAGAATACAAATTACCATCATTGCTTAAGAAAAAGAATATAATTATTTGATTCTATTACAAAATTCTACATTAAATTTTAAGCGAACTATTGTCATGTTACACATTATTGTTTAGTTCTCTAATAAGTTACCTCCCTTAGTGTTCCTTTTTTATTAGTGTAAGTAAAGTCGTCGAGTTGGCCTAAATTCAGTATCAGCCAATCAGCGAGGGAGTCTATCCAGTTTTCACTAGCGCTAGACCAAGGAGATTGTTTTTTTTGCATCTGAGGCGGAGTGCCACACCTACCATCAGCTCCTTACTTTGCCGCACAGATGCCTGTGCTACTTATACACTGAGTTGGCAAGGGCCGGTTTCAAACTAGGAAACTTGTGGTTTCTAGCCGAATGCTCTACCGACTGCGCTAACGCGGCCCTTTTCTAAAATTGTCACCAGTCTGGGACTTCTGGTGTCCACCCTTTTCTTCACTAAGAATGACACACATTTATCATCTTTCCAAGTCAATCCTATAATTTGTACCTCCACATTATACTGTTCCACCCTGCAAAGACAATATTGGTTTCTTGCAAAATACAGGCATCGTCTTTTGGCAGAAACTTTCGGAAGTCAATAAACCTGTTGATAAAAAGCAATTTGTCTTCAGAATCATGGCTGCCAAAAGGCATTTAAACTTTCTACCAGAAGACGATGCCCACATTTAGGGAGAAACCAGAATTGTCTTTGCAGGGTGGAACCACTGTCCTTCTGTTAATATCCCTCTTACCCTCAAATTTTATCCATGAAATTAATTTTCAGTTGATAGTTTGGTTTGGTTTGGTTTCTTTTTTTAATGACATATCAACCTTTGTAGGTAATTTAATGCCAAAGCTATCCTTGTAGAAGAACAGTAGTGGTACTATTAATTTTAATGGGGGTGAGGATTTGGGGGTTCATACCGTTTCCGAGGGTATTAGTCTGAAAGTGAATGTAATAGCTCAACTAGAGTTCAAGCTCACTTACTACAGTGTCACAATCCAGCATGTTATCCACTACACCATAGGGATTCCCCCTTAACCCATACCTGGGAGATAAGGGGGTTCATACCTTTCCCAAGGGTATTAGTCCAAAAGTGAATGTAATAGCTCAACTGGAGTTCAAACTCACTTACTACAATGTCACAGTCCAGCATATTAGCCCCTAAGCTACAGGGACTCTCCCAATTTTCATTTGAGAATGCAAGAAAAAGTAGCATAGTACCAGGTCTCCTGAGTATGGAAGGTGTTGCACTTACATAAAAACATGTTGCATAAAAAATATCAACAATTGTATCATGATTGTTTTAAAAAAAATTGGCACCAATTCATCTAGACGTCAAGATTGCTGTCAAAACATCTAGACATCCCCACTTTATGATATAAGTTGTTCAGCTGTGCATACATCTTAATAAGTTTTTAAAGTTTAAAGCTTCAGTTTTGTTCCCACCTCATATACATTTAAATATGCTCACACCCACACAAATGTGTGTGTCGTGTAATGGTTCTCACCAACACCCTCAGTTACCAGTTATAGTGGACGTGATTGATAGGTTACAGGTCAAAGTTTATAATCCTGAAGCAAGGCCTGGGAAAGTAAAAATGCATGGTCTTGATGCAGTCACACGAGAGATTTAGTTAGGTTCAAAAAGTTAGTCAGTTGAATTTCCACTCAACAAAAGTGAAAGTTGTGTAATTTGAGAATTAAGTAAAAACCACCACTGTCCCATTGGGAGTGGGGATGATCTATCAAGGAAAAAGTGATTATTTTCTTCTATTGACTCAACAAAACCACTCCACATAAGCAGTGATGTAGTTTTGGTTACAGACAGACACTGAATCTCCATTATAAGATTTATTCATTTCATTTTGATACCCTGAATAATTGGAGCTAATTGAAGATGTAATTTTGGATGTTAACTCTTCAATAACAGAATTAAAGAGATTGTTGAAATATAACAACTGAAATAAACAAGAGTGATTTTTGAGAACAATTTTTCTGTCTTTCCTTCTTGTCTGGGATCAAGTGACAACATCTATTTTGAGGCTATCGACCTTTTGACCTTTTTAAGACCTGCTATGCATGTGTATGTGTGTGTGTATGTGTGGTGTATATGCACCATTGTGAAACAAATGTTTGCTATAATGCAGTGGTCAGAAAGATTGACATGTAAGTAATTAGCAATGAACTAATTCCCCGATGATTGCTCTATAAACACAGCTGTGCAGTAAAGTTTGCTTATCCCAACATTTATCAATATGAGTATATTTATGTCTATATCTGTGTGTGTGTGTGTGTGTGTGTGTGTGTGTGTGTGTGTGTGTGTGACAGGCAGACAGACAGATTTCTCTGTCAGTCAAAGTTAACTAAATAGACATATAGAGATAGAATGAAATGGATGGACAAGGGCAGAGAAAAAGGGAGTGTTTATAAAAGAGATTACGTTAGTTTGAACCTCTGCACAAATTGGGAAAACAAATAATAAAGATTAAGTGAATGTGAAAAAATAAATTGTGGAAGATACGATTTGCATTGTTACAGGTCTCTAAAAAAAAATAGAAGGTTTCAGAGAAGAAGAGGTAAAGGTTGTCACTTGATACCCAATAAGAAGCAAACTTTTAGACCAAAGTCACTCACATTTTATTTCAGATGTTACGTTGCTTTTTTTGGACTGGTTCCAAGAATGAATATATGGAGTGACTTTGTTGAATCGATGGAAGAAAATAATCACTTTTTCATTTATGAATCATTGCCTACTCCCTGTAGAGTAGAGCTGGTTTCACTTATGTCCCAAATCAATCAATCACCAATTCACTTTTTGAATCTTACTAAATCTCTCAATTCTAATGTGGCTGCCTGCAGCCAATCAAACAATTGCTTATATGTTTCCCACAGATATGTTTTAGCAGTAGTGAATTCTGACCTGTCCATTGTCGATCATGTCTCTGCAAATGTCTGAATACAGTTAAGTACCAAGGGTGCTAGTGAGTGTCATTATATAACAAATTAATTACTGTACTCATTAATAAAAATAATTAGAACGGTTTAATCATTGACTATTGATTACTAGACAATCATTAAAACAGAGTAGTATTAACTTCAACACATTTTTCCTTTTATATTTATAGGGATCTATGTGGTAAAGGGGCCGGGTTTAGCTCAGTCGGTAGAGCGCTCGGCTAGAAACCACAAGGTTTCTAGTTCGATACCGGCCATCGCCAACTCAACGCATGAGTAGCACAGGGATCTGTGTGGTAAAGTAAGGAGCTGATGGTAGGTGTGGTGCTCCACCTCAGACGCAAAAACAATCTTCTTGGTCTAGCACTAGTGAAAAGGAGATAGGCTCCCTCACTGATTGACAGATACCAACTTTAGGCCACCCTGACGACTTTACTTAGATATGCAGTAAAGTGAGTAGCTGATGGTAGGTCTGGCACTCCATCTCAGACGCCAAAGCAATCTCCTTGATCTAGTGCTATTGAAAAAGGGATAGACTCCCTTGCTGTCTGGTTGATACCAACTTTAGGCTACCCTGGCAACTTAATTCTTATGTAGATTGCTTATCTATTCATTTTTCTAATTTATTTCATTATTCATGTCAGTTTTACTATATCCTAGCAAGAAATTCATCATTTTAGCAATTTCCTTGTCACATAATGGTGCAAGATCCTTTTAGTAATTCAATGAAAAATATTTATGATAAAAAAAAGATTCATTATAAACTTCATTCAGAACACAATACAAAAAATATAATGACTCATTTGGGATGTAATAAACCCTTGATCTAAAAACAGCTTGTAATGTAATTTGTAATGTCTACTAATACATATATATGGATGTACACAGATGATGTATAAATATATATATATATTTACACAAATTATGTATACATATATATATTTACACAAATAATGTATGTATATATACGTCTATATACATGTTTGATGTATATATATATTATATATATTATATATATATATATACATATATATATATACATATATATATATATATATATATACAGGGTGTTCAGAAGAAATTTGACAGTTTCATAAGGAAAAAGAAAAAGTTCTTGGTAACTACAAAATTCAATGGATTGTAAAGAAATTCAACAGGCACAGAAATTACACTAGTGTCAACAAGTTTCACTCAAAATAACCACCATTAGCATCGATCATAGCCTCAATTCTGCTCCAGAACGTGGAGCGAGCTGATGTTACAGTTTCCCTGGGAAGGGTATCAAAAACTATCTTAATTCTGTCGATTATCTAGGCTTTTGTAGTACTGGATGTGCGATTGGTGTCTTTCTCAACAGCGCCACATACATAATAATCCATGGGGTTAAGATCTGGGGAGTTCGGAGGCCAAACATTGAGACTGGTGTAGTCATAAGAATTCGCTGACAACCATTTTTGACTTTTCCAGAGGTGTGGCAGGGGGCCAAATCATGCTGCCATACATATGGCCTACCTTTGGCTACCCTTGTTATCCAGCGCTTGACTAGAGTGTTTAGCAACTCCTTGTAGGCATCTGAGGATCCTCCAACACTTTTTTCTGCAGATCTTCGAGGAATTCTGCCGTACGAACACAACCAGATTGTCTGTTATGTTGCTTTACTCTAGCCACAGCCACATAGTCTCCATTGCAATTCTCCAGTTCATGCCTGATTGTTTTTACAGTGTTCTGGGAGCATTGGGCATCAACCATAATCTCCTTATTTTGATGGCCGGTGCAGATCATGATACAAGTTATTCTCTTTTATGATTCAGGTGGGTTCGTCATCCATTCTATCTGTCATCATGTATATGAATGAAGAAGGGTCCAAGCTTTTAAATGATATGTATTGTGCATCAATACCTCCAACCTACAGAGAAAAATAACCAAATATAAATATCTCAAATTTATCCTGAACACAGGGGCCGGGTTAGCTCAGTCGGTAGAGCGTTCGGCTAGAAACACAAGGTTCCTAGTTCGATACCGGTCCCCGCCAACTCAGCGTATGAATAGCACAGGGATCTGTGTGGTAAAGTAAGGAGCTGATGGTAGGTGTGGCGCTCCACCTCAGATACTAAATACAATCTCCTTGGTCTAGCACTATTGAAAAGGGGATAGACTCCCTCGCTGACTGGCTGATACTGACTTTAGGCCACCCCGACGACTTTACAAAAAATATATATATATATATATAGTGCTATGATAATATTTTGTCATCTAAATTATGCAAAAATGAAAATAACACTGATATCTCTCTTTATCAGATATTTTTTTATTAAAATTATGTGAAAATATCTTGAAATAATATAGATTAAATTCATTCTAAGAAATCACCAAGGGCTTCAACCACACCGTTACGACAACTTTTGAATCTTCTTCAAGACTTTCCATTGTCTCCTTGTTTAAATTGCTAAATGCTACTGTTAACTGGTATCCTTGCCTTCAGTTGTTCAGTTTATCTTTTGTATTGCATAGAGTTTTCTTGGTCTCTCACTTAACCATGTCCCACAATCAAGGAGATTGCAATCTGTGGAGTTAAGTGGCTAGATGTTAGGGGTGATGTGGTCACGGAAATTTTCTTACAACCAACACTGGGTTCCCCTGCTTATATAGCACAGCACCGAGTCCTCTTGCTACACATAGTGTCTTCCAGCAGCCACCCTCTCAATCCAGGGTAGCACTACCTCCTTCAAGCACTTGACAATGTAGGCCTCCATGTTGAGTGTGAGGCCATGTAGGAAGATGAAAGGAGGCATAACATCGCCATAGCTAGTGACCACCCCAAACACAATGATGTGGACTGAGTGTTTGCTTTTTATCACTATTGGTACATTTTGTGGGGACAGAGAAAGCCGGTTGTTCTGTGAGTTCACCATCTGATATTGGCAGAAATTCTTTTCATCTGAGAAAAAGCAAATCATGTTTGTTTGGAGGGATTGTTTGAGTTTGATGAAAAGCTTTGCAGGAATTCAGTAACATATTTGTCAGACTCCATTTTGCCATACTACTGCTAAGTTACTTTCTGTAACAAGACAAAAAAAAATCAAATAAATTAGTCAAGACTAGTATCCTCATTTCTGTTATTAATATCACAATAGTCAAACCTGGAAAAATTCCACTGTTTGATTAGAAACAAGCATCAGAAATTAAAAATCAATAATATCTTTAATGATTTATTTAGGAGTTTTTAACAAGTAATTGAGAGTTACCTCCCCTATTTTACAATTACCTTCCCTTTGGAGAACTCTCTAGGGAATACTAGACTTTATAAACTCTCAATAAGTGTACCAATTATTCTAAGTAGAATAAAGCTTTCCAAAGTCTATTATTGCTATCGTTTGTCATTAAAGATTTGTTATATAAATCCTTTTGGTTTCAGTTGAAATATGACAGAATATTGGTGATCAGATTCTTGTTAGTTCATTGTAAGCATTCTGCTGTATGATTACAAAAATGTCACATTTTGTTAGTTTTTAAACAATACAATGTTAGCTTGGTTTTTTTTTGTTTAATGGCATATCAACCTTCATGGTTTATTAAATACCAAAGCCATCCTTGTAGAAGAATAGTAAGTAAAAGTAAAGTCTGCAGAGTGGCCTACTGTCGGTATCAGCCAAACAGTAAGAGACTATCCACTTTTCACTAGCACTAGATCTGGGAGATTGTTTTGCTAAAGTGGAGCAACACACCTACCATCAGTTCCTAGATGCTTTACTGCACAGATCAGATTACCCGAGCTGTGGTACTCATGCACTGAGTTGGTGAAGATCGGTATCAAAATCAACTTTGTGATTCCTTTGCTCTACTGACTGAGCTTAATCGGCTCCTAGAACAATAGAAGTACCATAAAAACCTACATTAATCAGCTCTGCACAGATATTGACTGTTGGGCAGAGGACCTTCCAGGAGCTAATAAGGTGAGGAAGAGTCATGGAGATCCGGGGGGGGATGAGGGAGTTCATAACTTTCCCAAAGATATCAGTCCAAAAGGAATCACAAGTTTCCAGGTTCAATAACGGTCCCCGAAAACTCAGTGCATGAGTAGCACAACTTGGGTAATCTGATCAGTGCATTAAAGTGAGGTGCTCAGCAAAACAATCTCCCTAGCCAAGTGCTAGCGAAAAGGAGATAGACTCCTTCACTGTCTGGCTGATACCAACAATAGGCCACTCCACTAACTTTACTTTTTACTTATTATATGCCATACTAAGCAAAGCTTAGTAAATAAGAGATGCTACTAATATCTTCAGAGAGTTTGACAAGTTTTAGATAATCTATTAGTGTCAGGGTGACCATGGACCACAACCCTGAACTTTGCCACTAAGCCATATCTGCAAGTCTTGGCATTAATACAGCTGCCTTTTATTACTGTTTTTTTTATAAAGATTTCCTCTCATATCAGTTCTAAAGGGTGGGGGAGGGGTGAGCATGATGATGTGATATGAAGAATCAGACTGATCAGACATTATTGATTACAATAATTCCTTTTGCAAAATAATATGAACAATCAATAAAAATTTTACACTTTCATTTTTATTCTCTCTCTCTCTCTCTCTCTCTCTCTCTCTCTCCTCTCTCTCTCTCTCCTCTCTCTCTCATCTAAATATTCAATTTTGATAGGAGTTTTCCATGCATGCAAAGGAATTGATTTTCATCAATAAATTATTAACCACAATTGACATAATGTTCTGACAACATGAAATGAAGAGTTATGAGACATGCCAATCAGATTTCTTTTTTCTTTCACTCTTTTTCATTCTTTTTATTTTAACCTTTTCTTTCTTTCATTTATTATTTTTATTTTAATCGTTTTGTTTTTTTCATTCATTCTTTTTTTTTGTTTCCTTTTTTTCATTCAATCTTTTATCTTTTAATCTTTTTCTTCTTTTCATCTAATCTTTTTCTTTTAATCTTTTGTCTTTTGTCTTTCACACTTTTTCATTATTTTTCTTTGAATCTTTCTCTTTATTTCATTCATTATTTTTACTTTTAATCTTTTCTCTTTCTTTCTTTTTCATTCTTTTTCTTTTAATTGTTTTCTTTCTTTCATTCCTTCAAATAATATTTTTTCATTCTATTTGCTTTTATTCTTTTTCTTTCTTCTATTCTTTCTATTTTCTTTTAATCATATTCCATTATTTAAAAAAAATATTCTCTCCTTTTATTTTCACTTTTTTCTTTTATAATCTCTTTACATTTCATCATTCTTTTTTATCTTAATTTTTTCATTTATTATTTCTTTTCTTTTATCTTTTTTTTCCATTATTTCTTTTTTCTCTTAATCTTTTATCTTTTTTTTTTTCTTTTTTCTTTTCATTCTTAATCCTTTTAATCTTTTTTTTATTCATCTTCATTCATTTTTCATTTAAGTTCTTTTTCACTTCTGGAGTTCTGTGAGAGTGTGTCATCACCTCTTCTTTGACTTGGAGTGGTAGTACAGATTAGGGTCCCATCTATGAGTCAAACAGATCTGTTTGTAAATTATTAGTATTATTAGGAATACTTGGATTCATATAATAGTGTGCAAATTGTTTGTGTTAAGAAAAGTTACTTGAAACTATAATTGTTTATACATGATTATCATTATTTATTTGAACCTATACAATTGCTTGCAAGTCCTGTCAGCTGGGGCTTTAGAATACACTGATTGCACCTCTGCGGAGAGGTAAGACTCCCTCAATGGGCCACCTGGCCATGGGTGATGACCTGTGATACTTAAGTATGGAACCGAGGTGGCTGAGCAGTCCATGACATGCAACACTCCACTTTGGCTCTTAGGCTAGACGGCAGTCAGAGAGGCTCCCTCCAATCAATCAGCTGGTCAGATCAAGCCCTAGCACCTATATGATTGCCTCAACCCTGATGCCCTTATGGCAAGCCTCAAACTTTTTATCCTATATGTGCTAGAAGGCAGTGTCATTGTCCTGGGCATGATTTTAAACTCTATCTGATGGTGAGGTTCCAATTTGGAGCTGAGCATTACTCCCAGGTTCACTCTGACTCAGAGTGGTAGTACCTGTTAGGATCTGATCTGTAGGTTAATAGAACAAAATGAGTTCTAAAAAAATGTGTTTTAAAAATAAAATTGAGTACCCATCAAGAATGAAAAAACAAAATGTCTTCAGCATAAAATGACTCAATGCCGTAAAAAAACCAACCAACCAACCAACTAACCAACAATTGCTTGCAAAAAAGTTTGACTTTAGCATTAAATAATCATACAAGAGCTAACATGCTGTAAAGCAAGTAGCCAAGCAGCCAAGCAGCCATCATAATTTATCTCAGGAAATAACTATTAAATGCTAATTATAGAGTACATCCTTTTATTTATCTATTAAAACATTGAATATTAAAATAAAATTAATTATTAATTAAAATTGAAATAATTTCCTAAGTCCAATACAACTGTATGGAAGGAATCAGATTTCAGATACCTTGTGGATGTCTTTAACTCTTAACGTCCTATACCGCTTCATTCCACCTGGCCGGAAGTCACTTTCATTTTCATAATCTACTCCAAATAATATCCTTTGTTTGAATATAATATTAAACATATTTAAGTGTCTTTGATTTAAGGGAAATAACAGGTAACTTTAAATGAAAAGGCCATTTTTAGCCATTTATTGGTAAATCCACTACACAATTATGCAACGCTGTGTAAAACAATAAATGTGTACATAGTGCTTACAGTGAGATGAGAGTGTGAGATTACCTTCCTTGTTTGCTAAATAATTTCTGCTAAAAGAATTATTTGTGAAATTTGTAATTAATTTCAAAAGTTATTTTTTACTTTCGCCCTTTTTTCCATAACTAGAAGTTAACTAAAAAGTTTAGGAATAAATAATTACCAAGATTTTGTGTAAAATTTATGTGTAAAATATTCAAAATAATTAATCAATTAATAGTTAATAGATGCATGCAGAATTTTATATGAGGTGGACAGAACTAAGTTTCCATATCAAATTATTTTATTTATTTCACTCCTTTAATAAATTTGATGATTTTACTTACTGATGATACAAACCCTGTGACATTGATTTTTTAACTCCACCCCATCAGGCAATATCTTTCAAAATACATTTTTACACCGCTCAGAGGGTGTTTTTTGGAAAGTAAATTTAAGAATGAAAGAAAATACTCATCAAAATAAGTTGGTTTCTTTGATTCCCTGAAGAAGAAAATTTGTCTCTCGTTCATCTCTTTCTTTAATCAACATTTACAGTAAATGGAAATCCAAGTTATATTTCACCAGTCCTATGTTGAGACAAAGAATATCACCAGCTTACACAAAGAATGAAGGCTGGAGACCAACTTTAAGGAAGTCTAGAAAGGAACAAGTCATTGTATCTCGATTACGCATTGGTCATACAAGACTAACACACTCCAATATACTCCAACAAGAACAACAACCACAATGTGGAACATGTCAAACACCTTTGACGGTTAAACACTTATTCATGGAATGCAGGTTTCTTGCTCACATCAGAAAACGTTATTTTAAAGCAAACAATATGAAAGATCTATTTGAAAATGTCAACATGGAGGATATTCACTCTTTTTTGAGAGAAATAAAATTATACCATAGAATATAGACATGAAACAAATCAATACCATACAACATAATTCCCAATAATGCTAACACATTTTTAAGACCAATTACTAAAAGTATAAATATAAATACTTGATATGTATAACTTCCTAACCGTTTGGCATGACTTAACCCCAGACGGGTTGATATGCCGTTAAAATTAAATAAACAAACAAAACAATGGAACATCATTGATGTTATCAAACACTTGCTATTGTGATTGAGCATTTTGTAAATGTATTTTATTACAATTGATTTCCTTTCCCACCATTGAAGATCTTATTGAGTTCATAGAGTTCAGCAATACTTGCACATCTTCCTGATGAAGCCAGAGTATAAAAGTGTCACCCACATATTCAACTCAGATGATTGGTTTCAATGGTCATTCTTAAAGCCATTTCCTTAAAGTATTCAATGCATATGTTTGCCATCATTGGAGATAATGGTGTTCTCATAGCCTCAGCCTCTTTCTACAGATATGTGTCAAAGAAACCCTGATTGGAAGTCTCTTGGGTATGACATTAAACTGCATCCGGTGGTGAAGCTCCACTTCCTGCACTCTGGGAAATATAGTCACCTCTTCATACTTTTGAGGATTTTATAACAGTTGAATATAAAGGATTGCTGTCATACAGCAAAATCAACTCAAGACTGCTTTGTAACCAATATAGAACACAACCCTGCTGACAGGGCTTAGAATACACTGAATGTATCCCCTTGTTGTGTAGTAAGACACCTCTCCCCCTCAAAAAGGGTGTCTTGAGCATGACACTAAACTGAATCTAATGATGAGGCTCCAGTTCTGGAGATATGCAGAGTGTGGAGTACCTGTTTATTGGCATTACTCCCAGGTCCACTCTGACTCGAAATGGTAGTAGCTGTTAGGGTCCCATATATGGGTCAAATAAATATGCTTGAAAATTATTAGTATTAGATAGGAATACTTAATATATTATAGTTATTTACTAAGTGTAGCTTAGATGCGGCACAAGGCCAGAAGTATGGGGCACCCAGTGAGAATCGAACTCACTAACACTGATTTGCTAATCTAACTTGCTAAACATTACACCACATGAGGTGTCTAATATATCATATAACTGTGTGCAAATCGTATTTATTAAGAATAGTTACTTGAAGTCATAATTGTTTACTAAGGATTATTATTATTAGTTACTTGAAACCATATAAATGTGTGCAAACAAATGATTATTACTAAATAGAAATAGTTACTTTAAACCATTATAATTGTGCATAAATTCTTAGTATTAGATAGGAATATTTGAAAAAATACAACTATGTATAAATCATTTTGTATTAGATTGGAATGCCTAATATCTTATAACTGAATACAAATAAGCACAATTGTAATAAAATGCAATTGAACATTGAAAATATAGTTATTATTGTAATCAAACATTTATAAATTAATCAAATTTTGGCAATAAATAAGCCATAAGGGGTTGATATGCCACTTAATAAAAACCCCAACACACATTGAACGTGTTATATACACAAATATAGATATCTTCCGATTCACTAAATTCAACAATTCAATTCGCACACACCGCAATAAAGAGATACTCCTGCCAATAAAACAAAACATAAGTTGCTGATGTCAAACGGAAGTTAACTCAATGGTAGCCTAAAACAAAGTGACCAAAATAACATGGTTCTACGCATAGGCTCTAGCAGAACTTCTGGCTGGAAAACAATAATTCCTAAATAATAAAAAATAATATTATAAATAAAATTTGCATTTTCATCCAATCTAAATGATTCTCGGCAGAAATGAAAAGATTTCAGTTGATCCGATTTCAGATCACGACAACCTATATGTCAGCTTTGAAGAGCCGACAAGACAGAGATATCCTGGCGACAGCACCGAGAGCATCTACAAGGGCCGACCTTGCAAAACGAAACATACATCACAAGGCGGCGGACTTACATCTATCACTTACCCCCTTCCCTGACCGACCAGCAAGTTAAAGGGGCAAACATCCTACAACAACAAGAATACGCCAACTATCATACACCAACCTGCTATCAGCTACTAAACACAAGACTCTGCCACCTAACCAACATCTAACTACTACCACTGGTTCATCTGCCCACATCACCACCTACACTACAACTGATTTGGCCACCGGACATCTCACTGACTTTATTATTCACGTCACAACTATCACCAAAAATCAGACCTTCTCCTTTAAATTCACTTCTAGCTTTCTTCGCCTTTCATGTTCCTTTAAACAATACAATTGATAAAACATAAAATCTATTTTTCCTTGCCACCATATGCTTGCTACTAAACCTGTTTACTACAAACGTATATTATTTGTTCACAGAATAACAACATTTGTATTTGGTTGATTATTAGAATACTTTTTGACACACCTTGTATTCTGAAAAAATTAACGTTCCATTCATTGTCCATTTCTATTGGTAAATAGAGCTTCAATCCCGATACTTCTATGACAAACCTTGTATTCTCATAAGGAAGGTCAAATTTGAAACTAGTTTGGAGAAAGGTCAGATCTGAAACCAGTTTGGAGAAAGGTCAGATGTGAGAAGCCCTGTTCTGCACTCTGCTCTTTCGATGTACTTTGTCTAGTTCCCCAAGCGTTGTGAATTATGTGCTGGCCGAATTTAAGGCACGAGTCAGAAAAACAGGCTCACAAGGATTGAAAAACAAAACAACAACTACAAGTGTAAACAAGACACGGATGGAAGAAGGGTGTGTTTGATACTCACTGGCTGCTACTGTTTATCCCTACTGGCGATCTTAACACCCCAACGGCCGAGTTGTAACTGCCTTAGTGCTCGAGTTTAGTTGTATTTATGTCAAATTCCCCTTTCCCAACCATCTTCTCCGGACCACACAAAGGGCCAGCACTTAAATAAATCGCAGACTTCTAGTCATCATTAACCCTTAAAATTAAAGTACTTAAATATTTTTCAGACACTACGGCTTCAATACGTTGACCATTATTTTTTTCAAAAGAGATTTTCTCCTAAAAATTCTTTTTGCTTTTAATACCTGGGTGCCTAAGATATTATCATCAAGTGGTCCCATTTCATGGTGGTCGTACAAGTCTCTTTAAACTTTACGACCTAATCTTTGGATTCGTAAAAAGGTCAACCACCCACCACTTTTACTTATGCTTGGCTTTAACCTATTCCCTTTCTTATTCATTTATTTATTTATTTATTCTGACCATGTTCGTTTTCAACCATAGTATCACACAGATTTGAAACCAGTTTGGAAAAATCTTGATGTACTCATCAATTGGTTGGAATTAAGGATCCTTCCTCAAAGTGAAGAGAATTCTTTACATAGGATAGATACTTACCTGAGTGTCTTGAGCATGACACTAAACTGCATCTGATGGTGAGGCTCCACTTATGGAGATATGAGAAGTTTGGAGTACCCATTTATTGCCATTACTCCCAGGTCCACTGTGAACTGGAGTGATAGTACCTGTTAGGGTCCCATCTATTGGTCCAATCGATCTGTTAAAAAATCATTCATATTTGATAGAACTGTTTACAAAATAAATCCTATGAAACAACTGTACAAACATTTAAATATAAATGTACAATGAACATGATTCCCTAACCTTTAGGAATAAAATAACCCTTGATAGGTTGAGATGCCATTAAAATCAATCAATTAAATGAAATCATCAAATTACACTTAGCTGGGAGTGGTTGACTATGTCTACTAGGAATCTGCTCAATGCAGAGTCAAAACAACAACAGTCAAATGCTGTTTTTGTGAATTTGGGGGAGATTGTACATATATGATAGCTTACTGTATTGTTGACAACTAATGAATTTATATAAACATACCTGTTTATGTAAGGGCAAAAGTGGATCTAGGATAGGCTAGAAGGATAGTTGATTAGGATCCTCTTGAAGTAATAATGTTTTTTTCCCCTCAAAATCACTCTGCAACATTTGTCACTTGACTTGTTAAATTGTTTTATGTGTTATTTAATACCAAAGTCAGTCTTGTTTTTGCAAGCATTTATATGATTTCAAATAACTTCCTATTTCATAATTCTTTTGCAAACAATTATACCTTCAAGTAATTATTCTTAATACAAATAATTTGCACACAATTATAGCTTTAAGTAATTATTCTTAATACAAATAATTGCACACAATTATAGCTTCCAGTATTATTCTTAGTAATAATTTGTACACAATTATAGTTTCAAGTATTCCTATCTAATTTGCAAGCAATTATAAGGCAGGTTAGTCTTTAAGCATGTCAACCCCTGTTGGGTTATTTTATACCAAAGTCAGTTTAACAGACTCCAATTATATACAATACAAAAATGTATCTTCAGAATCATTTTAAACAGGCAAACACTTCATACTTTCTTGCAATGTGCTTTAATAACAAATGTAATTAATGTAGTTCAAAATCATTTTTAATGTTATCTAAAAAAAACTATTTGACTCATAGATAGGACCCTAACAGTTACTAACATTCTGGGTAAGAGTGAATTTGGGAACAATAGACATAAAGTAGTGACTCCACACTCACTAGAACTCAAGAACTGGAGCCTCACCACCTGAGGCAGTTTAGTGTCATACTGTTGTAACTCTAGTATCAAAGTTAATTGAGAAATAATAGGAAGAAATACGAGTATTAGGGATAGGGAAAAAAGTTTATTAACCAAAGATTTAAGGCGAACAGAGTAATTAGCATTGCTAGGTTGAATTAACAAGTTCTGTGAGATCTTGTTTCACTCTTACAAAATTTTGTTTGGCATTATTTATAGGAAAAACCGATGATTCCATTCTATTATCTAGGTACTATATGACATATACTCAGGACAACATTTGTGACTTAGTCTCAACTCTAGGGGGAACTTACACTGTATGAGGCCTATTAAATGGCTTAGAACAGAGGTGGAGAAATTGCAGCCTTAAAACCATCCAAACTATCATGTGTGGCTTTCCACAGCCTTGTAAAAATATCAATTAAACTTCAATTAATAATTTGATAAAACAATGTCTTTTTGAAAAGAAAAGAAGCAATCTAAAAAAAAGTCATTCAAAGTTAATGTTTTTTGTTTCTTTTTAGGAAGAATATATTAATTAAGTTTGGGTTAAGTTATTTACAGATAGTTCAAACATTATATTGTTTTAAACATACTCAAATTTTATTGAGTTCAACCTTAGTAGTTGATAATAAATTTCAATTCCGCTATTAAACATAAAAAGGTTCCCCACCATTGGCTTAAAGCATTTGCTATTTCTGTCCTTTTTTTTTCTTTTCTTTTTTTTTAAACAATAACAAAGAATATTTTATGAACAACAGAAAAAAATAATGTTGTATACAAATGAGATGCTATAAATCATAATTCAAATTCTTTTTACTGAAAGATTTTTTTTAGAATCTGTGAATGGTGCCGCCAGTGGTTACATATTTATATGAATTTGATGACAGCTGCCATTCCAAATGTAATCATATTCTTGAGAGATTAATGAGGTTTCTTTTTTTTTTACCTTGAATAATTCTAGGCTTTGAATTTTATTTCTGGCAGATGATAGAATGCATTAAATATCCTTATCAGGATTACTAAGACCTTATAAGACATAGAGCAAAGGTTTAAATCTACATGAATGAAACTTGGAAACAACAAGATATAAACAAAAAAACATTATAAGCCAACAGTAACATTTAGGTTCACTGCTATCATTCATGCAATAAAATTGATATCTATAACTAACAATAATAAAGTGAACCAGATTTACACATAAAACAGATTAGAATTATAGACCATTATTATTATTATTAATAATTTTAGCTGGTATTATCCTTCATCTTCCAAATTTTTGTTGAAACTTACTCAGGTTGTTGCTTCTGTAATAGTAAGGAACAGCATACATGTGTTTGAATATTACATTCTGTTATCCCTTCAGACAAATAATGGACCATCCCATTTTGATTGTGAGGAAAGAAAGAAAAGAAAAAAGAACATGTAATATAGCAGAGAGAAAGAAAACCCTAAATGATAAGAAAGGAAGAAAGAAAGAGAGAGAGAGAGAGAGAGAGAGAGAGAGAGAGAGAGAGAGAGAGAGAGAGAGAGAGAGAGAGAAGAGCAATGCTATACATCAGATGCTTAATTCTGTTACAATAGAATGGAATGAATAGAAAAAAGAAAGAAAAAAAAGGGGGGAGGGAAGATGGAAAAAAGAAAAAAAAAAGAAAAAATGCAAGAGATAAATAGATAGATAAATAGATAGAAAGAAATTAGTAAAAGAAAGATATTAAGACTTTTATTAGTACTACTAAACCAAGTAGTAAATAATCTATAAAAGTAGCAATGATTTTGCGTTTTATGTATATTATTCTCCATTAATTAGGTTGTTTACAAAAAATGATTTGTATAAAGAACTAGAAGCAGCTACCCAGCATCACCTGGGTAGAGGGGAGGGGACAAAATCCCTGGTGTATTGATTTGTTTACTACTTAAAATTTACAAATGCTGGACATGTTTATGTAGAATTCTAATTATATTTTAATTTTTAAATGTATAAATCAAATCTTCATACTTTTTGCACAAAAAGCAAGAACCTGTGATATTTGATGTTTATATATATATTTACATATATAGTCAATTGTTTTATTTTCATAGTTTCATCTGGACATACATACACACCAACTGCCGTTTATATATGCATAGATGCAATTTCCACAAATAATGCAAGTTATTATAATCATTTGCTGATTGTTGGAAAATAAATTTCTCTTTACTCTAGTTTACAACAATCAAATTACATTTATTTGTTTCTGTATATCTGTTGTATACTCTCTTTATTCTTCTTCTGATCATCTTTATTCTTATGTTCTTCTTCTAGCATCTGGACTTCGTCTCGGGGATTTCATGTCTGGTCTTCTATTGAGGGATTTTCTTTATCAGAAGCCCTGGATCATTGGTAGTTTTTGGATAAATAACCCAAGACTTTGATTTTCTTTAGATCATATTTTATTCCGAAATTCCCACCAGACTACTGCACAGATTGAGTCGGCAGCGCGCTTAACGTGACTTACTACTTCCGTGGTTTGGCCGATCTAACTAAACTCTTTCTAATCTAAACCGGAAGAGGGCCTTCTCCACCGATTCTCATGGTATCCACCAGGAAAGGATCAGAATGAGATCAAGACTTATAACTCAATCCTTCAAGCCACCAGCTGTACTCATTCAGCCATTTTGGTTTCAACACTAACTGTACATAAGTGTTAGTGTTACATAATTATTGGATCCCTAATGCTTTTATAAGGTATTGTAGAAATCATTATGGCGATTAGTACAGCTGATGGCCTTGAAAGTGAGTGACAGCACTTGACCTCACTCTGACCTTGCTTTCTGGGGATGGATCGTGAGAACCGGAAGCCATGGAAGACCCTGTCTTCCGGTTTAAGGATATAGTCAGTTTAAGTCAGTTAGCAGGTAGGAACTCGAAGGTGTAAGTCGCATTTCTAGGTGCATCCTGTCATCTGCGCAGATTGTCTGGTTTGGGGATTTATAAATAAAGTAACATCAACGTAAATCAAAGTCTTGTGTTTATTACCTAAAAACTAACAATAACACAGGGCTTCTGATAACGAGAAATCCCAACAGAAACCAGACCCGAAGTCCCCAAGAAAGTCAAGACCAGACCTTTAGAAGATATACCAGACCAAGATGTTAGAAGATAGACGATCAGAATAGCAAAGCCGGCCAGAAGAAGATACGACCAGAGTAAGAAGTAAAAAGGGTATACAACGTTATATAGATTGGGTACTGTGAGAACCCCAGTATATAACATTAGGGTACTAACAATTATGTAACATATCACCATTTAGATTTTTGCCATTAAAGGAATTTGTATAATTTTTTATTCGTATTATAAAAATCTATCCTCATTAAGTTTAATAAGAATTATTAATAGTTCAATGTTTATGTAACCTATAGATTATGAAGAGTTTGCTAGTTTTTATCTAGAGACAGTCAAATGTTTTGATGTAAGGCTACTAAATTTGGTATGTATATTTATTGGACCCAGGAGAAAATTTTAACATAAAAAAAAATGTCTGTTCCACATTTAGCCATTCTCTCCTGCATCATCTGTCTCTGAATCTGTCTTCAATAGTTTGACTTCTTCCAACTGAGACCTGACTCTGTTCACTCCTTTGGGTCGCTGACTACTTGACTGATTCCCAGTTTCTAACTTTTAAAAATTTGCAAGCTTTATATATATATATATATATATATATATATATGAAACTAATAGTAGGTTCGTCTGACTCATTAGATTTATCTTTATTTTTTGCTCTACTTAGGTATTGAGCACTTTTTACTTATTAGTTTATTCTCCTAGCGGTTATATGAATATATATATATATCTTATATACATATATATACATATAAATTGTTTTTTCTTTTGGCCAAATACTGTACCAATAGATTACTTTTTGGTATATTAAATATATATATATATATATATATATATATATATATATATATGTTTAAATGTTGTGTATTTTGGCAGCAAGTTATTTTTTAGGC
>CM042141.1:7460639-7585639 GCA_023376005.1 Doryteuthis pealeii | reverse complement strand
GTGTGTGTGTATGTGTATGTGCATGTGTGTGTATGTATGTGTTTGTGTGTGTGTATGTGTATGTGTATGTGTGTATGTATGTGTTTGTTTGTGTGTGTGTGTGCGTGTGTGTGTATGTGTTTGTGTGTATGTGTTTGTGTGTGTGAGTATGTGCACGTGTATGTATGTGTTTGTGAGTGTGTGTATATGTATGTATGTATTTGTTGTGTGTGTGTGTGTATGTGCATGTGTGTGTATGTGTATGTAGGTGTTTATGTGTGTGTGCGTATGTGTATGTATGTGTTTGTGTGTGTGCGCATGTGTATGTATGTGTATGTGTGTATATGTGTATGTATGTGTTTGTATGTGTGTATGTGTGTATGTGCATGTATGTGTGTGTGTGTGTTTGTGTGTGTGTGTGTGTGTGCATATCTCACAGCACTTTTTGTCATGCCACTGGATTGATGTAATAAATCAATGCAACCTCAACATTTCTATTTTTAGTCTTTGAAATCTTAAATCTAAACATCCTTGCTTACATAGTATCACCTGTCAAAAGATGACCCTCTCTGCCATTTCATTAAACTATATTTTTTAAACTCAAGCTGCTAGGCTGCATGACATCATTATGCAAATGTTATTGAAAGAATTGGATCATTAGCATTGCTAATGATTTTTTTGAATAGAAATGCAATGAAAATCAAGAAGAAGGGATTGTCTGTGGTCAGTAATTAAAGCAAACATGATTGATAGAATAGGGCTATTACAAGGCGTGTCAAAAAATGAAGATTTTTTTGTAATTTTTGACACACCTTGTATTCTGAAAAAAAAAAAGTTTCATTCATTCTTCATTTCTATCTTGGTAAATACAGCTTTAAACTTGGTACTTGTTTGTGTGTGTGTATGTGCATGTGTGTATGTATGTGTTTGTGTGTGTGTGTGTGTGTGTGTGTGTGTATGTTTGTATTCTGAAAAAAAATAATGAATGGAATGGTATTTATTTTCAGAATACAAGGTGTGTCAGAAAGTACAAAAAATCTTGATACATTTTTGACACACCTTGTATATGTATAGTTTCTTTTTCATGTTTTTTAAAATTATCTCTGTCTTTATGCAAATGAAACAAAAAATACAGATCTCTCATTCCACCCATTGCTATCAGAATAGGGCTATCATATGTATAATTTAAAAAAAGATTTAAAAGATATTTTTGAAACACAAGTTCAAATGAATAAAAAATCAGATTAAACATTTTTAAAAAGATTTATAATATTCATTTTTAAATGGACCCCTTCACCCTGGACTCCTGGCTGAAAAATGTAAAATGTTGTAATATGCTATTTGATACTTATAGGTTGTTAATTAAAGGCATTAGTGATGTAGAAATGGGGATTTCCTGGCTTGAATTCAGGCTGCAAGGTCTACCATCATTATTTATGTATAACACACACCGCTAACTACTGTATATAATTTGACTGTATCATATTCATATTTTTGTTTACAGATTTTCAATGCTGTAGAGTTTAGTAATAGATAATACCTAATAATATCCATTTTGATTGTATAATGTTCCATTAAATTGTGTGTATAATATACACTGACTTTTTAGAATTTGTAGTAGCTAAATCTAATCTAAATTTGTTCAACTTTTGATCAGTTTGTACTGACTAAAAATAAAATTTATATAGTTTGAATTATGTCTTAAAACACAAAATTTACATTGTATTTAGAACAAAAAAATAAGGACATATTCACACAAAAATGCAGCAAGTTTACAGGGAAAATAAGCTTACATTAGGAGAATGTATAACATATTAGTTGGACTATAGATCTAACTTATTTTTGGTTATCTGTCCCAAATATGGTGAGGCATGTGACCAGGAAAAAATGTAATTATATAGTTATTGTATATAATACACCCCCCCCTAACTTTTTGGGCTGAAAAACCTGTAAAAATAGTGCATCTTCTACATAAATAATTATGATAGTCTAAGAGAAAGAAAACTGAATTCTATCAAAAACAGAATTTACTTTTGACGTGTTAATACTAAATATATTCAGAATGTACATGTACACCCTTGGTTTAGTCAATCAAGCGTCTGCCTAGGAACCACAAGGTTCCTCCTGGTTTGACACCAGCCCTCATGAACTCAGCATATCAATAGCACAAGGATCTGTGCGGTAAAGTAAGAAGCTGATGATGGGTGTGGCCCTCCACCACAGATGCAAAAAAACAATCTCCTTGGTCTAGCGCTAGTGAAAAGGGGATAGACTCACTTGCTGATACTGACTTTAGGCCACCCCAACGACTTTACTTACGTCTACACCAGAAAAATGAAGAAGCATTAGAAAAATTTGCCACTGTCTATGTTGTTAGTATTAAACATCTGTTTCTTAGTTAAATGAGGCACTAGTGGTGTAATGGTTATCATCATAGTAAATGGACTCTGCAAACCAAGTTCAAATTCTGAACAAGGCTGTTTGCATTTCACATAGTGCTAATACTCTCAGAAAGGTATGAATCCAATTATTCTCTCCTTAGAAATAGAAGAGAAGACTGGGCTTAACTTTGGTATGGCAAATGGTTTAAGAGAAGGAAAACTGAATTCAAACCATTGTGCTTAAGAACAGACCTTGTGTTAAATCCTACTCATGGTGGAGGGGTTGTGTAAATACATACTCTTTCTTTTAACGCTTTAAAATCAACAACAGAAAAGCTTTATCCCATTTATATTTGAATAGTTATGTGGAAAAGTAATAAATAAAAGTGAAAAATAGGAAATGTGAAGATGATTTATTCATATTTTGAAAAATATGATGACGTCTAACATTTCGATTGATATCAAATATTTATCTATAATTAAATATTTATCAAACTAGAAGCGGTTACCCGCTCTTGTCTGGGTATAGGGTGGGAGGTAAAAAAGTTAGTCTCACAGATCCATTATTGTTGAATCGTGATTTGGATTCTCGTAGAATGCTCTATTAAAATCCCTATGTAAAAAAAAAGACCTCGCGTTGATTCAGACACTATGAAAAGAAAAATTAGTCTCCTATTTACAATACGCAAATATGCACAAAAAAAAAATCCATGCTGTTATCATTCAAATTTATTTTTTGATAATTTTCATGAATCTAAATCCAATCTTCATTTTTTTGTTCAAAACCAAGATCTGGTGATAGTGAAGTATATATATATTTCCTTTGTCGTTTTATTTTTATTGTTTCCTCTGGAGATACATATACACAAACTGCCCTTTATATACATATATAGATATGTATCACCAATGTTCTTCAGAACAAATCAAATATCAACTGTTGATGTTAGGTTTTGTTTATGTAGTGATATGAGAAAGAATATTCATACGTTGGAATTATGTCACAACAGCATTTTTTTAAAAAACCTAGTGTTCCTGTTGGAAAGAAAACTTGGTGCAAGTGAAATTATTCCATATTGAATAGTGTTGTGAGGCTTTTATAATAAGAACAAAACGACAGGTAACAAATGTAGTAAAATGTATTAACAGAAAGTAGACAAATACAATCGAGATAAGTGGAAATTACGTCTGACAATAGAGTTATTGGCTTACTCGCATTGGCTTTCTGCCAAGCCACAATTATCCCTGTTACTTATAGTAACATATCAGCGCATTCCATTAGTCTTATAAGGTGTATCACCTATAACACCCCCCTCCTAAGATTTCACTCCACAGGAGTCTTAATAAATAGTTATATAAAATATTTTTTAAATAGTAATAATTTTTGGCACTAATTTTTGTGTTTGTATTTCACAGATCCAAAAAGTCAAAATATATAGCTCTCTTATTTATATCTATATAAACAATTTTCTAATACACAAATAATTACAGTATGTACTTATATGTAACAGAATAAATACCCGTTGGTTGGGTTCTAAAGGGTTTTGTTTTTTGCTCTCTTAGAGTACAGGTCACCTTATTCACTAAAACTTGATCTCTTGTTACAAATTGATAAGCTTTTCTTTTTTTTTTTTTTCTTTTTTTGCAAAACCAGAAAATTTTGTTTTCTCTTAAGGGAAACCACTGAAGGAAAATGGACAACAGCTTTGCAACAATTTTCTTTCAAATAAAGGTTGGCTATTTGATGTCTTTTGAAAAAAATTGATTCCTGTTTTAATGATATTTGCTTTTGTACTTTCTCTTTTTTATACTGTTTATTCATTAATGGTTTTTTTCCCCTTGTGCAGCTAGTGTCTGTTTTGTTGTTGTTGTTTGTGTCGGGTCTGTGGTGTGTCAGTAATATTACATTAAGCCAGCAAATTGGAAATATGTATTCTCAGATTTGCACCAGATGGCGCTCTTTGCCAGACAGTTTGATCAACAGCTTTTCACCTAATTAGCAGACAGATTTGAAGGCACACCAATTATAAAAAAAAATAAAAATATGTGGCAATTTTCCATATAAATGATTCCTTTAAAAATAAATGAATAAAAAAAAGAAATTCTTTATCAAATTTGTATTTATATCAAATTAGCCAATAATGCTTATTTTTTTTTATTTACCAAAAAGCACTATTGTCATTGTAATCCCTGGTTTGTTTGTTTGATGAGTTTTTTTATCTAACTTTCTTTTATTTTTTTATCTAACTTTCTTTTATTTTATTTTTTTACTGTGACAAATTGAAAAAGAGACTCAAATGAATAACTAGTTATGGTTAATTAACTTTAACTGCCTGGCACTCAAAATTGATATCTCATCTAATAGTTTTCTAAAAAGTAAAGTCTGCAGAGTGACAAATTGTAAGTATCATCTAAACAGCGAGAGAGCCTATCCCTTTTTTGCTAGTGCTAGACCAGGGAGATTTCTTTTGCTGAAGTGGAGCGTCACACCAACCGTCAGCTCCCAGATTCTTTACCATTCAGATCAGTTTACCCAAGCTGTGTTACTCAGATGCTGATTTGGCAGGGACAGATATTGAACCATTCCTAGGTGAATGCTCTTCCGACTGAATTAAATACCACTAAATACTAAATTTCTGACAAAGCCTCATTAACATACTGAGGTGAAATATCAATTGAATGAAGTTGTTTGTGTTTTATCTGTTTTCCTCAATTTTTAATCACACATTTGATTATGCCAACCATAGACTTGCACTTGTAAAGTTTGAGATTGCAGATTTCCAAGATGATTCAATGGATTTTCTCTTATATTTAGTGGACAATAACAAAAGATTGAAGGGTGAATCTTGTTGAAGTGAGGTGTTTAATAGTGTGTCACAGGATTTGTTCTTGGGACCATTACTTTTTATTGTATTCGTTTCTGACCCACAGAGATGCATTTAAAGAAGAGTAGATATCATTTTTACACTGATGATACCCAACTTTACTATTCTTACAAATGTGAAAAAAAAAAAAAAATCAACAACACTATTTTTAACATGAATAATGGAGTTGTGTGGTGTAATTGTTATCATAATAGGAAATGAACACAGTGAGAAGTTCAAATCCTGGATGAGGCTGTCTGCAATTATTATGATTGGGTCTCATCAGAATCTTTGAAAAATTGAAAAATATTCAGTTGGATCCAATTATAATGAAGAATAATGTTATTGAGAGATTGTGTATAAAAGCTTATGTTTGACAAGAAATTAAATTGGACTTGACATGTAAATCTGTCAATTGCTATGTAATATAGCAAGTTAAAACATGAATTTAGATTCAAGAACTTCTCAAATGAGTCATCCATATTGAATTTAATTGAAACTAACATTCTCTCTCCATTTACCTATCGTGATGTCCTTTTGCAAAATTTAACTCAACAATGATAAAACAAAATACAAAAATTACAAAACAGATGGGTTTGTTTCACCTCTAACCTAAAATGACTTTTTAAAGAAAAATAAGTTTAAAAAAAAAAGGAATAACAGGAGATTGCTTCACAGTCTTTATTTAACATTTATTATAAAAAAAAACATAAATCACAGATTTATTTGTGCAAGTGTATAGGAACTTACAAAGAAATTCATGGTAATTTCACTTGAGATAGACTTGATATAGATGCCCCTTTTGCTAGAACTAAATTAAAGAATATCTCTTATTTCTTCAATATGTGTAATATAGGTATACCCAAAATTCGGCTGCTACGAATTTTAAAAACAAATTAAAATTAATTAAATCGATTATTTAAGGTAAAATTTTTGTCTAAGTAAAAAATAGTAACCATAATGAGCATCAATAAAAAAAAGCAAAATAATATTACACATGTAATTTATTTTTCATACATTTAAAACGATTTTTTCGGTCAATTTTGATTGCGTTCAGCCTGAAACACTGTTTAAAATACGTGTTTACAAAATAAATGTAACATTCGCAATTGCAAAAAAAATCAGGGAATTATCCGATTTTAATGAAATTTTTAGTATTGATTTATCAATTAATGAATTTTATAATGTATCAGTTATTTCATTTCAAAACTTTAATTTGATCTTTCTGCTATGATAAATTAATATATAAAATTCATTTAAAATATGCGCTGCAAAATTTTAAGTTTAAAATGTCATATTATTAGATTCTAAAAAATACTTTTTTAATAACTACTTTACTTTATTTGCGGTATCAATCACCCATATTTTTTTGGTCGAAAACTGTATTGGAAATTTAGCGCCCCCCCCCCCTTTTAAATGGAATAAATATTGATGTATATTTTTTTCTTTTATAGAATAATATGAAAACAGCAAAGTAACACCAAAACTTTAGTATATAGTTTTAACATATAAGATATACATTAGAGCTACTAGTAAATTAAAAAAAAAATTTATAACACAAATATATGAAGAATATGCAAATCCCTTACAATATGTTCCCAAAACCTGGTAGAGCTCTCTAGGGGTGACTTAAATTAACTTTCACTGCCAGCATAAAGCAATGATCATCTGTTTACAGACTGGATCTCTCTGGTAATCATAAAATATATAAACAAATGTATGTATTTAAACACCATCCCTTTATGGCAGCTGTCAAATGGCCGAGTTAACAAATCGGGCTGACGAAAAATCAGTCAGATTTCGCTCCCGGTCAGAGGTAGTTGTTGTGTCTAGCCACACTGAAGAGATGTGAAATGTAAAAACACAGTGTCTGTGGATGTATATATATATATATATATATATATATATATATATATATATATATGTGTGTGTGTGTGTGTGTGTGTGTGTGTGTGTGTGTGTGTGTGTGTGTAGAAAATCAGATTGAAATGTTTTGCTATAATGGATAGCTACCATTAACTCAGATATACATGCTCTGTCAATGATATTGAGCACTATTTACTTTTGTATATAGCATACTATATTATTAATATCAATTATATAATATATATATATATATATATATGTTGCCTCCTACTTTTAGGGTAAAGAGTAATATTACAATTTTCTGTTTCATTTTCAGGAGGAACACATTATTTAGTTGAAGGAAAGCAATCTAAAGTGTCATTGAATATCAGATTGGAGAAATTATTGTTGAGCTGTAATGCCTGCAGGGCTATAGTTATTGGAAAAGCATTCAAAATGAAATAGAATCCAGAATTCCAGAATAACTTCATTTCATAATCTGTTCCATTTGTTTGCCTATTTAGTATATTAGGACCATTAAATGGGATCTGGTTAATTCACTAGTAACAACTATTAGCAATATAAGATTCATCTCCAACAGTTTATATTGCCATAGAAATGCTAGGTGAAAGACTAGGTGTGTGTAGATATATATTTACCAACCCCTCTACATGAGCAGGATGTGACACAAGGTCAATTTTTTAAGCAGAGTTTAACAGCTTTGAATTCAGAGTTTTCCTTCTAGACTGGTTGCCTAACTAAGCTTAAAGAGCCTAATCTGCCCTACTATTTCCCCATAGCTGGAGGGATAGTGCATGGATGCATACCTTTCCCAAGAGTATTAGCGCGGTGTGTCTAAATATACCAGTAAATATGTATTCATCCAACCTCTCTGCCACTGCTAGGATCTTACACAAGGTCAATTTTTAAGTGGAGTACAGCTGTTTTGAATTCAGAGTTTTCCTTTTCCTAAACTGATTACCTCACAAAGTTCTTTAGAACCCAGTCTTCCTTTCTATTTATTCATAGTTGTGAGGAAATCAGATGGATTCATGCCTTTCCCAAGGGCATTAGCATGAAATAAAACACAAACAGCCTTCTTCAGATTTGAACTAGGGTTTCCGATTCCATTTCCTTGGATGATAACCATTATGCTAAGTGCGCCCCCTAAAACCAGTAAGTAACTAGTGAGAGACAAAATTCCACCTAAACTGATAGATTTCAAATGAAAAATTAAAATAAACAATATTTTTTGATGAATTTACAATGTGAAAACTTCTTACCTTCTTTCACTTTTTATCTTGCTTGTTACTTTCTGGTTTATACTCCCCCTCGCCCACTGCTGCCACTTGACAGTGGTTATGAACATTTCTGTGGCAACTGTAATGTTGTAGGTGACTCAAAGTGTTACATAATGAATAGGCAAAGCCTATCATTTTTGTAAGGAAGTGTAGTATAGATTTTGAAATTAAGGGTAACTCGATGGAATATCACCGATGATTCTGGGAAAGTAAGATTAGAATTAGTCAGAGTTAAGCCCGGGGCAGCTCATGTGGGTAGATGTGTTTTTTGTCTCAGTGATGCTTCCACACACACACACACACACACGGTATAAAGAATGTTCAGTAATCAGGGAAATAAATAGAAATGTGTACATGAAAATATATCCCCGTGTTTCCTGATTAAAGAACAAGAACAAAGATGGAATCTGCTAACTGAAACTAAAACTATCCTCATGGCCCCCAATCGCGCGCCTCTAAGGGGTCAAATGTTATAACTGTCACTGGTAATTTTCCATCAGGACCCCTTGATTTTAAATCAAACAGACCTTAATTTAAATATCTAGCTACAGATCTGTTCACAATTTATGACTGCTCATAAATTGTAACAACAAGACGACAAAATATCTCTTCAATAGTGATAGTTTGTCATTATATCTGGCGATGGAAATGTTTTGAAACAAGGTCATTTTCCAATTGAGTTTGTTTTAGGGCCGGGTTAGCTCAGTCAGTAGAGCATTCGGCTAGAAACCACAAGGTTCCTAGTTCGATTCCGGCCCTCACCAACTCAGCGTATGAGTAGCAAAGGGATTTGTGCAATAAAGAAAGGAGCTGATGGTAGATGTGGTGCTCTAACTCAGACACAAAAACAATCTCCTTGGTCTAGTGCTAGTGAAAAGGGGATAGACTCCCTTGCTGATTGGCTGATACCTGACTTTACTTTTTATGCTCAATTCATATTTTCTTCAGAAATACATCAATCTACTTCTCCCTGTGTGTTGTTCAACTTTTGCCCTTGAAATACAAGCTTTTGTATTCCTTCAGCATAGAAATCTTTGTACTAGGTTTTTAGCCATTTGCGTATGGTACTCTTCATTTCATCATCTATTAAAAACTTTGTTTTACACAGAAATTCTTTGAGGCGGGGTCAAATAAGTGGAAATCAGAGGGAGCCAGATCTGGACTGGATTGTTATATACCCTTTACTCAGGTATGTAATGGAGGAGAGAGAGAGAGAGAGAGACAGAGAGACAGATATATTAGATATATTAGATGATGATAGTTGATAGTCTTACTTTACATTCTGCTTACTTCGTATACTCGTCTGGATGCCATGTTCTCTGGTTGGGCTTCTGTTAAGGGTTGATTCTTCTTTGTTGATTCTTCTTTGTGCTGGGCTGGACATTGCTTGTTTTAATATTTAATTAACACAACAAGATTTGGTTGTTTCTTGATCAAGCTTTTTTTTTTCAACCCTGCCCATTTGATCCCTCCGTGGGTGAGTTGCAAACCCTAAGAGACACCCTCTCTGATTGGGCGCCAGCTTGCATCTGACTAACTAAACTAAACTTTATTCTCACAGCGCCCAATCGCATGCCTCACTGTTCTTGCATTGTCCTAGTGAAACCTAATGACAATTGATCTTAGAAAAGCCAATGTCACCATGCACAATTTTTTGTGCTTGACCCACAAACATTCGCAGTTGTTCAGAAATTATAACTCTTCTATCAGCCAAAATGAGCACATTAACTGAATCCACCATTTCAGGTTTGCTCACTATTGTAAACCTGCCTTGTCTATCTTCATCTTGAATACTATTTTGATATTGTTTAATCAATTTAGCCCATTTATAAACATTTTTGACTAAAACATGCTTCTCTGTACACATCACATTTTTTGGTAAATTCCACATGCATTGCATTTCTCAGCCAACAAAAATTTGATGACAGTTCTCAGTTCAAGTCAGGAGTGTTGTATACCCTTTCTTTAATTCTTTACTTCTTACTTGCTTCTATATCTTGGACATCTATTCTTCTGGCTGGCTTTGCTATTCTGATCGTTTATCATCTTATAGAAATGCAACTTACACCTTTGAGCTCCTACCTGCTAACTGATTGAGTTACTTCTATCCTTAAACCGGAACAGGGTCTTCTATGCCTTCCAGTTCTCACGATCCATCCCCGGAGGGCAAGGTGAGAGTGATGTCAAGCGCCGTCACTCACTCTCAAGGCCATCAGCTGCACTAATCGCCATTATGATTTCTACACTATTGCCATAAATATTAGGTGACTAATAATTATGTAACAAGGAGCACTCTTGTTTAATTCACCACCATTTTGAATAGTCTCAAAACAAATATATTTGCAAGATTAAAATAACTTTTGATATAAACGAATTTCAAACAATGCAAAGTTTACATTTATGGAAAAAAATTCTGAAAAAAAAAAAAATGTTTCCTTTTTTTTTTCCTAAAAAAATTTCCCTTATTCATTGAATGACCCTCATATAATGATTCAGCTTCACACCATATCAAAGGAGGAGTTTCAGGGGTGCTTCAATCATTGAGAAACTCCCTGGAATATGTTTGTTGAATGCCAAGAGGAGTATTTTAACGTTTAATTCATTGTTCTTTTCTTGTCATGGTAAATACAGTTTCAGTCTTGATACTTTTATTCACCGAACAACCAAAATATTATGACCAGCAACATGTGGGAAGATTGTAGTTACAGCTACCAAGAGTTATTGAATTTTGTTTTTCATGAGGGAAATTAAAATTGCTTTTATTTTATCATTTTTCTTTGCAAAAAACGCTTTCTTTTACTATTTCTCCCATCAAACATAAAAATTCACTAATAAGAATTGATTTTTAGCCCTGAATTCAGTAATAAAATCAAATTGAAAACCAATTGCTATCTGTCCAATATTCTTTACTTATTTTTTTTTCTTTTCTACTTTTATTGATAGCATTTTTGTCTGATTCAAAATTGACTGTGCATATGTCATAAAATTGTTATAGACATTTACAAAACTCCCACATCACTGGAGTGTGACACAAGGCCAGTTTAATGTGGGTACCTTGCAGAAAGCATGCCTCTTGGGGTGCAGTATCAAAAAATAGTTCAACTTTTGGAATTTCTTTTTTTAGGGGGCAGGGCTAAATACCCAGGCAATAAGCCTATCCCTTACCCCTTCAGACGAGGGAGCAGGTGTTGCCAGGGAGGGGGCTTATTATTTGTTTTTACACCATACAACACAAATGTATCCAGTAAGTATAAAATTGTTATAGATACAAAAAAAACCTATTGGTAAATCCAACTTTGGTCTTGATTTTTTAACACACCTCATAAATTTGTTTTAGTAAACTTCTCTTAGCAATACCTTTGGTGTTATATTATAAGGTTGTATATTTGCTATGAATTTGGTAATTGAAATCATATATATATATATATATATATATATATATATATATATATATATAATTTAACTAAGGAATTACATTGACTTAGTTAATGTAGAGTAGGGTCCTGAGGAAATCATTTCAATTTGATTGAAACCATGGGAGACCCTTTATTTTCCTTCTTACAATAATATTATTAGTATTATTACTGCTCTATATTTTTAATATATTGAGCACTTTTGGATTATTTACTGACGCCACTACGACAGAAAAGTTAAAGCGGCAATTGGATACTATATATATATATATATATATATATATATATATATATATATGTCTGGGACAATATGCAAATATGACATGGACACTATCACAAAGTGGGAGATTATTAAAAGAGCTTGTAATTAAATGTCTGGTGATAAATTCTGTCTTCTCTGTGTAGAAGAAAAGCTAGCTATTGCTGCAGCTTATCCTAATTCAAAAGAATTGTTAAATTAAAGATCTGAGATTTTTGAATGGATGTAGGCAAAAGAGTAAATGATATCTTGACTCTCAACAGTCCAATTGCATATTGTGTTTTCTCCTTTTTATGCAAATTTCTGCAAATATATATATATATATATATATATATATATATCAGTTTGTATCAATCATTTCCAGTCAGAGTTTTCCTGAAGATCCTTTTTGGTGAAACCTAAGTTGTTAATTTCTGCCACTGATTTGATTCTCTAAACCTGCTCCATGTATGCATTGAGCACTTTTATATATTCCTTATTATTCAAACTCATTTGATTTCTCTTTGTTTTCTGACAGTCAAAATTGTGATTCACTCAATTTTTTCCTTTTTGTCATTCTCTCTCTTCAAAAAGAAAAAAAAAACAACATATATATAAGATGAACAAAAAGCAGTAAGACAAACAGGAATTTCTTTGTTGTTATTTGTTTTTTGTTTGATATATATATATATATATTATATATATATATATATATATATGTGTGTGTGTGTGTGTGTGTGTGTGTGTGTGTGTGTGTTTATTTATTAATACTCTTGTTCCTTAATCTTCCAACAGTTCTCATCTTGGTTAAAATGAGACCATCCAAATCGTCCAAGATGAAATGCAAAAATATAAATTCTGATTATCTGGTGTTATTTATATGCCGGATTCTTATTTTTTATGAGTGTCCCCACAGCTAGATAATGGACTATTCCGTTTTTATTATAAAAAAGTCATGCTAAGCAGGAAAATTATAATAAGAAAGAAAGAAAGAAAGTCAGGAAAAGACAGAGAGAGGGGAGCGTCTGGCAGCGATAATGATAATCTGTTTTAATTGAACATAATGAAAAGATGAAAAGAAGAAAAGAAAGAAAAAAAGAGAGAGTTAAATCAAGATTATTATATTTTTTACATATTGAACTTTTTTTTATTTTCGTCCAATGAAAGCCATGGACTCAAATGGCCCTAAGGTCATGACTGATCAATCAAACATGGATGACCTAATGAGTCTTTCCCTGCGATTATTTTAAATTGCTACTCTACTTGTCAATAATAGACTAAAGAACTCACTAAAGACTTAACCGCCCTGTCGGCTGGGGTGTTAGAATGCACCGACTGCACCTCTGCAGAAGGGTAAGACTCCCCCAATGGGGCCACCTGTTGGCCGTGGGTGGCAACCTGTGATGCTTAGGGATAGAACCCAGGTGGTTGAGCAGTCCACTTTGGCCCTTTCTTGGGCTAGACGGGTGGTCTAATCAATCGGCTGGTCATGTCAAGTCCTAGCACCTATATGATTGCCCCAACCCTATTGCCCTTATGGCAACCCCCAACCCTTATCATATGGGTGCTAGAAGGAGGTGGCTGAGGGTCTACATGTCCTGAGAATGACTTTAAACTATCTGATGGTGAGGTTCCAGTTTTGGAGGTTTGGAGAATGTGGAGCACCCCTTCATCACCATTGCACCCTGGTCCACTCTGACCCGGAATGGTAGTACCTGTTAGGGTCCCATCTATGGGTTAAATAGAAAAATGTGTTTATAAAAAACATTGAGTATCCATTAAGAATGACTTTATTTCAAAACTTTATCAACATTAAATGACCCACCGAGGTTGATATGCCGTAAAACAAACCAAACCAAACCTAAAGACTTAAAGATTTTAGGAATTTTAATATACTAAAATCATGGTCTGATGTCCCATTAGTAAACATGTAAACTTTGATGATCATAGTTCTAGCCATTCTGAAGTTATGAGATGATAAACAGATGTACAAAAAAGACATTTGTATATATTAGGGTATTCAGAAAGTAAGTACATTTTAATAGATATAAAAAATAATGTATGCTAAATTTATTTTGATCTTTCATTTTCAAGGATTGCAGCCCAATGGAAAGGCAACTTTTCAATTCCACATTTAAAGAAATCTAAGTTTCTGCCTGTAAAAATGTTTGAAATTTGTTTCTGAATGTTCTGCCATTTATAAGATGTTCAAGTTATGGAAACAAACGAAAATCTGTAGGTGGTAAATCTAGTGAATATTGAAAATGTTGTATAACCTCCCATCCTAATAATATTATATTTTCTTGGATTTAATTAATTAGTCAAATAAATCACTAATTAGGACTGAGCCTATTCTAGTTGTGACCACCCCAAGCAGAGTTTAACGGGTTTGAATACAGAGTTTTCCTTCTCCTAGACTGGTTGCCTAACCAAGGTTAAAGAGCCCAGTCTGACCTACTATTTACCCATAGCCAGAGAGAGAGTAGTTGGATTCATACTTTTCTCAAGGGTATTAGCACTATGTGAACTGTAGCTTCGTCCAGGATTTCAACTTGGGTCAACAAGTCCATTTCCTACGACTTACACCACACACCTCCTTTGCTCTTGATTAATTCTCAATACAGTTTCATACCATTTAACATTAGTTCTGTCTTGGTTGACTGACTCATAATTCATAGCAATGAAATATATAACTTTCCAATCACCTTTATACATATATGTTAGTGCATGTAAGTGTGTGTTTGTGTGTGTGCATATGTGTGTATATTTTATTGTAGGATGTCTCTATATGTGTGTGTGTATGAATACCTCCTCACAAACAAATACATGTAAGTTAATCTGCAATAAGATTTCCAATTTGATTGTGCATTCAGAGACAAACTGCATGATGGGAAAAGGAACAATCTTTAAATTCAATTTATTGTTTGCAAAAAAAAAAGAATGAAAAAAGAAAATATGAGGTAAAGTTTAATTGAAATTACACAAGGAAGTATAGATTATTTAAATAAATAATATAAATCTTGTTAAAAAGAAGCAGAAATATTCATTTTGACAAAAATATATTCAGCAATTTTCTTGTGATAGGAATATTTAAATTTCACAGTATTTTTTGTTCTTGTTTTTTTTTTGTTTATTTATATATGAAGAATTGAAAAATATTTTTCAAGAAATGCTGAAGAGTCTGTATAAGATGTATCATTTAATTCTTGCCTCATTTTTATTGAAATTTATTTTGGCTAATATTGCTATCTTGTAAATTTTATTAAAGTAAAAGTTTTAAAATTTTAACTTTTAACTGAAAATTATTTATATTCATTTGATTTTATTACATGTGTACGTGTATCTGTGTGTGTGTGTGTGTGCATATTATGTAGGTAGATGGATAAATTTGTAGTCTAATGTCAAAAAGAAATTTTGTACAACCTCTTTCCTTGTCAATGCACTTCATTCAATGCTAAATATTAATCACATATAGCAAACATTATACAGTGAAAATTTTGAATCAAAGTTCAGGTAATAGATATGCCAGGCTACAGACTTATTCAGCCATCCTCTCATATATATATATATATATATATATATATATATATATATATATATATATTCGGTACCACCAATTTTCCCTGTGAAATTCCCACCCCCACCCCCTATATTTAACACAATGAAACTTGCTTTAAGGTTAATATTATCTTGAAATTTTTTTGACCATTTATATATATTGTTACAAACGCAAATTCTTCCTTACCTTTTTCACATTGTCGAGAACTGGTATGTTGGAGCAAGTGGGTAGTAGTTTGAGCGATACCGGCCTTCTAAAAAATGTGAATTATTCACCGGCGACACCGCAAACGGCGCGATTATTGTGACATTACGAAAGAGTGGGTTGAAGTGAGACTAAAAAAACGCAGCTTTATGAGAAAAAAAAAAAAAAAAAAGGTTTAAGACCCGAGTAAGTGTCACCCGTTTTTGCTATAATTTTGTTGGTGCCCTTTTTTCTTACCGTTTACCGGTGTGTACCTTATTATTTTTACTTTCGAATGCCAACAGCTTTTGGACAGTCGCACCCACTTATTGAATAAAAACAAACAACGAGGTTTTTCATTACTGTTATTAATTTTTATTTATCTAGTCTCCGTGTTATTGCACTTAATTTTGTCTGGTAGGTTTTTAGTTACGAATTATGGCGCTGCTAGTTAGCGTCTGACTTTAAAATCAGTGTAGCTTTTAAAGATAGTTTAAGAGCATGTGTGTAAGATAGGTACCACCAATTTTACCCTGTGAAATTTACCCCCCCCCCCATATTTAAACACAATGAAACTTGCAGAAAAATTAATATTTTCTTGAAAAAGATTTTTCCATTCGAAAAGAAAAAAAAACATTAAACAAACTCCTGATGATTTAAAAAAAAAAATTCAGCTTACGGAAATAATGAAAATTATGATTGAAAAACAATGTTTTCATTTTTGCACTGTTAAATCAACTGAAATTTAACGTAGCTAAAAACAAATTACGATAAGAGGTTTAAAAAAAAAATTCTATGAAAAATCAATTAATAGTCTGATTTTCACGAAAATTTCCATAAATGTTTACCTTTGGATGTAAATATATCTGAAATAGTAAGAATATGTAAATCAAATCAACACTGAAAATTTCATTAAAATTGGATAATTCCCTGATTTTTGGTAATTTTTTTTCAATCCTGGGTAAATTTGTTTTGTAAATCAAGGATTTTTCGTCAACTTTGGCAATATCTAGCGTTAAGGATGAAAGAATAGACACATGTTAAATGTTTTGGCGGACCTGAGCATCTGGACCCCCCCACCCCATCTAAAATTTTTGTTTTTAATTTTTTTTTTCTTTCTTTCAATGGATTATTATTGATTGAGTTTTCAGGGGTGCTCAGAACCCCGTATAAGTTTATCGTAAATCGAACCCCCATATCGGAACCGCCCAAACTGAATTTGCGCAAAGGTGTCAAAGTTAGGGTGGCCCAGAAAAAACAGAACCCAAATTATCTATTCATTTATTTTCCCATTATAGTTTAATGGGAAAATAAATAAATAGATAATTTGGGTTCTGTTTTTTCACCAACCCCAACCCCAAACCTTAACCCTAACCTTAAACCCCCCCTAGTTAAAATTAACAGTTTTATTACAAAATTTGTGGGTTCTGTTTTTTCTGTGTCACCTTAATTTTGACACCTTTGTGCAAATTCAGCCCAACTGTTAAGGTAGAGCAGTTCCGATATGGGGGATCGGTTTACTATAAACTTATACGGGGAATTGAGCACCCCTGAAAACTAAAAAAATAAATAACTTTTTAGAATTTTTTTTTTACAATCTGATAGATTCGTGTATAATCGATAATAATCCATCGAAGAAAAAGAAAAAAAATTAAAAACAAAAATTTTAGATGGGGGTTCCAGATGCTCAGGTCCGCCAATGTTTTTGTTGCTAAAAACATGTTTCTTCTGCAAAAGAATAAGTTTCCTGTAGTTCCTTATTTAACATGTTTATTCAACTTCAATACAATTACAGTGCCCCTCCACCCAAGTAGAGTTATTTCTATTTTTTAATATGTAAAATAACAACAATATCATATTGTCGTTTTTTGTTTTGTTTTTACACTTACCTGAATGGATGCTCGATGTGAGCGGGGAAGGTAATGAAATTCATGTTCTTGTGTAGTTGTCATCAAACCAAGAAACAGGGAATTTAATTTCTCCTCGACACCACTTTTTATTATTATAGATATCAATCTGCCGTGTCAAATTTAACCCTCGCCCACCCATATCTAACACCATGAAACTTGAATAAAGGTTAATATTATCTTCAACATTTTTGGACCATTCAAAAGAAGAAGCATTTTTTTTAAAAACCCATGATTTAAAAAAAAATTTTTTCAGCTTACGGAAATAATGAAAATTTATAAATGATAGGTACCACCAAATTCACGTCACGTTATCAGTTTAGGCATTTTGAAGGAAGAAACGTAAATATTTTTGAACTTTTAAAAAAAAATCTCGCAAAAAAGGAAATAATGAACATAAAAAGTTGTTACAAAGAAAAATAGTTAATTCAAAGATCAAATTATCCAATTGGGGTAAAATTACTCACAGTTATCTTGAAAAATAAGTAAAACAATCCATTTTTTTAACAACAGGGTCAATTTCTTTATTGATATCTTTTTAGCAGAATTCTGTATTCATGGTTCTTTTACTAAAAAGCTCTTGCATCGAAACTTATAAAAATCTCCTGATATAATTATTCAGACTCTTATCTGTATAGAAAAAAAGTAAAAATCATTTTTTGTCAGTTCATTTTTTCATAATTTCGTAAGCAACAGCAGGTGCTGTAAGCAATCTGATTCCTCTATTTATCAAAATGATTTGATTTGGCATTAAATGACCAGAAAAGAATTGATATGCCATAAAACAAAACAACCAACTGAATGACAAATTAATAGACTAGTTCATATAAAGTAAAGTCGTCAGAGTGGCCTAAAGTCAGTATCAGCCAATCAGTGAGAAAGTCTATCCCCTTTTCACTAGCGCTAGACCAAGGAAATTGTTTTTTAGCATCTGAGGTGGAGCATCACACCTACCATCAGCTCCTTACTTTACTGCACAGATCCCTATGCTACTCATATGCTGAGTTGGCAAGGGCTGGTATCAAACTAGGAACCTTGTGGTTCCCAGCCGAACACTCTACCGACTGAGCCTAGAAAGTAATGTCGCATCTACAGAAAGTGATGTCAATATATGCATAGGAAAGGCTTGGACTGCCATAGATTATCGATCATACGGAAATCTGCTCTGATAAAGCTAGAATTCTTCCAAATTATAGCCATGTCAGTACTACTATATGTCTGCACCATTTGAACTTGAATAAATTGAGAACTACACAAGGATTCTGTGAGCTGTCTTGAAAAACCTTGGTAGCAGCACCCCACAAAAAAGCAGCTGTACAGCCACTTACTTCCTATCACACCTACACATGGATGAGCCGACCAGCAAAAACCTACATTGATGAACCCTACAAGGATACTGGATGTCATGAGAAGGACCTGCCAGGAGCGATGTCCAATAGGGACAAGTGGCAAGAGAGAGTCATGGGAATCCATGCTGTCTTTATGACCTGATGATGATGACATGATTTCAAGTATTCCTACCCAATACTTCTAATTTTCAAACACTCATAGATGGGACCCTAACAGATCCTATCACTCTGGATTGGAGTGGAACTGGGAATAATGACAACAAAGCGTTACTCCACACTCCCCACTCCCCAGAGATACAGGACACTGGTTATTTAGTGACAAAATTTGATTCATTTGTAAAGGTTTCATTATAATTATATATATATATATATATATATATATTTCCAACTTTCTTTTGCAATCATTTATTTATCACATTTTTTGCCTAAAATAATAACCATTTATCTGCACGTAGTTATATATACAATTGGTTTGCATAGTTATATGGTTTCAAGTATTCCTATCTAATAGTAATAATTTATATACAATTATTTGGTTTCAAGCACTTATTCCTTTTTAATAATAATAATAAGTCTATTCACAGTTATATGGTATCAAGTATTCCTATCTAATACAAGTAATTTGCACAGTTACATGGTTCCAAGCATTCCTATCCAATACTTATAATTTTCAAACAGACCTAAATATAAATTCTTAACAGGTACTACCGCTCTGGTTAGAGTGGAACTGGAAGTAATGACAACTGTTACAATTTATGGGTGTCATAAATTGTTAGCAGACCCTGTAGCTGAGAATAAGGGCCGTTAACTTTGAGATCAGGGAATGAAAATTTACCAGTGACGGTTATAAACCACTGATCTTTGGAAAATGCACTATGAGAAACGCTTGATTAGTTTTAGTTTTGAGATTCAGCCTGGTCATCAAAGAGTTAAGACATGCTCTGAGGTTGGTCTCCCCGCGCTGCGAATAAGAATCATGGGCTAGATAAAATAAAAGCTTGATCAAGCAACAAAAATGTCTTGTTAGTTCATTTGATTGAAAATAAGTAAAGCCCTTAGTTAAGAAGAAGAAGCAGAAGAAACAATACATAAACAAGTTATAAAGAAGACCATCTCCTCTCCAAGTAAGTTTCTAATCTGTCTGTCTGTCTGTCTCTCTCTCTATCATCCGAGAACTCTCTCACTCACCGTTTATATACCCGATGTTTGATGTGGGTATACAACACAACAAAAGGGTACTCCATACTTTCCAGAGTTTTGAACTAGAGCCTCAATAGTGGATACAGTTTAGTGTCATAGCTAGGACACTCCTTTGTTCTACAGAGGATAGAGTTAGTATATTGTAAGTCTCACCAATTAAGTATTGAACAGGCTCATTGCCACTTACCCTCAGTGATCTAACAGAAACTGGTGCTTTCATTGTGACTTAACCGTAATTTGACATTCATCAATTATTTGTATTAGATAGGAATACATGAAACCATATAACTGTGCAAATGAATGATTATTATTATTAAATAGATTTGGTTTCTTTGTTTAATAGTATATAAAACCTGGGTTATTTAATGCCAAATCCAACCTTGTAGAAGAATAGTAGTGGCACTATTTAACCCATAGATGGGGGATTAGATAGGAATACTTGAAACCATATAACTGTGCAAATTATTTTTATTAGATAGTAAATACATAATATATATATATATATATATATATATATATATATCCAGTAAGATAGAAAAATTCAACAGACTATTTGGCTATTATAAATTTCTTTCGTCTGTAACTCTATAAAAGAGCCCAGTCTCCTCAGATAGTCATCGTATAGATAAATCCCAACTTACTTGTCTATTGGATATATATATATATATATATATATATAATATAGTCTAGGTAAGTACTGTTAAAAACTACAGAATATTTCTTTTTCATGATCTTTATCTTTCAAGTCGTCTAGTTATTTTTCTTAATTCAGGATCCAGCTGGTAAAGGAACTGTCCCATACTCTTTACCCTCGCACTTTCAACGGTCATCATCAGGGGTCTGTAGCGTGTTAAGTTTTATATATACATACATATATATATATAAGTAAAGAAATAACAAAAGACTTAGAGATTTAGCATTTATAGTCTATTTCAAGGAGCTTTAGCATTATAGTGCTAAATCTTTAAGTCTTTTGTTATTTCTTTACTTATATATTTGCTCTGTGACTCTAGCATTAAGAGCACACATTGAGCTCTCAAACTGCGATTTGTTTTTTTAAATAAAAAAATAATATATATATATATATAGTTATGATTATAATGAAACCTTTACAAATGAATCAAATTTTGGCATTAAATAACCCGTGTTTTTAATCTGACATTAAACAAATAAATCAAGCCCAAGCTTTGTTTCCTTGTGTTCCCTCAAAATGCAACTTTGTCACTGAACCCAACAAAAATATGTCATGATGATTGTAATGACAGTAGTGGTTGTCCTTTGCAAGTGACAGAAATAAAAACAAACAAAATCCTGAGTTATAAATAAAGCTTTTTGGATGTTACATTCAACCAGAGAATATAAAAATGATGTGATGAGTACAGCATCCAAAAATGGAAACAGTAAAAGATTTTCAGTTTTGGCCACCAGTCATTATTTCCATTTCATATTACATCTCTCGGAAAATAATGATTATAAATAAATGTTTTATTTTCAATGGTGCCATTTCTATAACAAAAGAATTATGGTGAAGTAGAATCACTTGTAGAGGTTGGTTTAGCTCAGTAGATAGTGCATCTGCCTAGAAACCACAAGGTTCTTGGATTCAATATCGGTCCTCATGAACTCAGTGCATGTGTAAGTAGTCCCAAGGCATCCAATCAGTGGATGAACTGAGTATAATTGTTTTTCAATTAATGATTACAATAGAAATATGCTATTTGATATTTATTATAACTAGCAAGAATATGTGCCCTCCAGGTGTAGGTATTCAAGTGTTAATGTAATGAAATAGATTAGAAAGACTAACGAAATTGAATAACGGATATAAAAAGATAATACTTATTTTAATGATATTTTAATTGGTTTCTATATAAAATCATTCATAGGATTGATTTTAATACATTGGAGAATAAAACAATAATATTACAGATCAATAACTCCAAGTAATTATTTATTAAACCTGGTTTTGTTAAAACCAATATGCAAATTAACCACACCATATGTTATGTAAACCTTTATTTCTTAGTGATATATAAGACACATTGTGGGATTTTAAATGCATTAATAACATGGGCTGTTTTGAGGCAAATATAACTCAGATTTTCATAGAGACATCGTTAGTAAATAAGAAATTCTATTTATTGATGATTTTAACTATAAATTAAATACTCATTGATAAACTTATGCAATTCCTGAGGGTATTGTGATGTAAACAGTGACATAGTTTTGGTTACAGACACCAAATCTCCATTATAAGATATATATATATTTATACCCATATGTCTTGCCAAGGGATAATAGTTAGTGTTATAGGTGATACACCCTATAAGACTAATGGAATAAGCCGACAGGTTACTATAAATAACAGGGATAATTGTGGCTTAGCAGTAAGCCAATGCGAGTATGCCAATAACTCTGTTCGTCGGACGTAATTTTCACATCTCTCTATTGTATTTGTCTACTTTCTGTTAATACATTTTTCTACATTTGTTAGCTGTCGTTTTGTTCTTATTTGACCCCTTAAAACCTCACAACAGTTAGCAAGCTATACTAAGCCATTACTACTGTGGGTTTATTTTATGGCATGTCAACCTTTGTTGGGTTATTTTATGCCAAAGTTTGACAATTATGATTTCTAATTACACACAGTACAAAAATGTATATTCACAATCATTTTAAACCAGTAAGCATTTCATATTTAGTTGCAATACCAATGTCTTAAGAACGAATGTATTAATGTAGTTCACAATCATTTTAAACACTTTATACTTACTAACAATATCAAGGTTTTAAGAACCATTGTACTAATATAGTTCATTTGAGACATTATCTCAAACAGATCTATTTAAACCAAAAATGGGACCCTAACAAGTACTACTACTATGGGTCAGTGGACATGGGAGTAATGGCAACAAAGAAGTAGCCCCACATTCCCCAGAGCTACAGATACAGTTTAGTTTTATACCCAGGACAATTTCTACTGTAATTTCTATCCTCACTGGGTGCTCCACACTTATAGCCTTGTGTCAAACTAAAGTAAACTTTGTAATTTTTATTATTTATCATGAAGGTGTTTAATTAACTTTCAGGTAATAATCAAACAAAATGTAGGTATATTTTTGGGGACACTGATAAAGTTTGTGATTACTTGTTTGGTTATCTACATCTTTCGGTGGCCAAATGGTTGGGCCCTGGGGCTGAAAATTAATCTATAAGAGTAACTTGACCTGAGGATGTACATGAGATAGGTGGTACTGACCTCGGGGTTACTGGAGTTTGCTACAAGTCAATTGGAAGAAAACTGCTATTTCCAGCTATATTGAAAGAGATAATGAGTTTAATATAGAACTGGTTGTTTAAGAGTAGCATCTAAACCAAAAACTATTTATTCTCATTGAAAAAGAAAGACTGTCAGTGTTGTTTATCCAAAAACATTATCAAAATAAAACCCCTTTTTTTTTCTTTTGTCAGAATACTGTTTTCTAGTCTTATCTTTTGAATCTATGTTAGAATTTACCCAGTAATATTTACAATTTCTTAGGTGTACTTTGTGTAATTGTTATTGTTAAAGGAAATGGAATTGGTGGCTCAAGTTCAAATCCTGGACAAAGCTGTTTACAAGCTTTGTCCAGGATTTGAACTTGAGCCACCAATTCCATTTCACTTTGTGCTAATGCTCTTGGGAAAGGTATGAATCCATTTCTTTTCCCTCTTCACTATGAGTAAATAGTAGGATAGACTGGGTTCTCTAAGTCTTGGTTAGACAACCAGTCTAGGAGAAGGAAAACTCTGAATTTAAACCAGCTATAACTCTGCTTATAGGGCCAGTTTAGCTCAGTCGGTAGAGCATCCGGCTCAGAACCACAAGGTTCCAGTTTCAATACCGGCCCTTACCAACTCAGCATATGAGTAGCACAGGGATATGTGTGGTAAAGTGGGGAGCTGATGGTAGGTGTGGTGCTCCACGCCAGATGCAAAAACAATCTTCCTGGTCTAGTGCTAGTGAAAAGGAAATAGGCTCCCTTGCTGTCTGGCTGATACTGACTTTAGGCCACCCCAATGACTTTACTTTTTACTTTATATGAACTGGTCTATTAATTTCAGAGGCTTGCCATTCTGTTGACTTTACTTTTTTCTAATAACTCTGTTGAAAAATTGACCTTGTGTTACATTTTGCCTGTAGCAGAGGGATTGGGTAAATACAAACGTTTACATTTTAAAAAAAAATTTCTCCTGCTAGTTGTATATGCAACTAAGAGTTAAAGAACCCAGTTTGCCCTATTATTTATGTACTTCTAGCTGGTGGGAGAAGAGAAGGACTAATGCTTTTTCTAAGGTCATTCACATGAAGTGAAACACACTCATCCAGGATTTGAACTCAGTACCTCAAGTCCATTTTCTTATGAGGATAAATGCTACACTATACATACAATAGAATGAAAAAAAAAATTTACATTACTAGCAAATATATGCACCCTCCGGGCGCACGTATTTAAGTTTTAATGTAATGGAATATGTTAAATTAGAAATACTAACGTAACTAAAAAAAGAATGCAGATAAAATGATTTAAAACAGAGGGGGTATAATCGAAAACAACTTTGAAACTAACTCTTCCATCATTTCCCTAATTTAACTACTTAGTTAAAATAGGAAGTAAAAAATAAAATTGCAGTTATATCTTCTTGTAAATGGATTTCTTTTAAGATTTATCCCCGAAAGTTTTGCTCATATTTATAAAAATAAAACCAAACAATTAGAAATCAATATTACTAAGCAAATATTTATTTAAAATCAATTTTTTAATATCAGTATGCAAATTAACCTTCCCGTTCACACTCCAAAATGCTATTTTGTTGTATATATAAATACAATTGCATGTTATTAGTATGCAGATATGGCCAACAGTATTAATAATGCAAAACAATTTTATTAATAAATAAGGTTTGAATGAAAATAAAATCATGGAGAATATGACGAAAATAACTAAGGGGATTGTCACTTGAGTAGTAATATAGTTTCGGTTACAGACAGAAAAACACACTATCTCCATTATAATAAGATTTGAAAAAAATCTTTAATATATTCAAATAGAATATATTTGCCTACAGTTAACATATTTTGATGTGATAAAAAAAATTGGCTTTTGTGAATATAGAAAGGTTTTTCCTATAAGTCCAACAAAAACAAAGGGGAACCACTCTTGACTGATAAATAATTCATTTATTTTCACGTTAAACTAACCCTAAACCCATCTTCTTTTTATCAGTGAAGGTTCCCCTTTGTTTATGTTGGACTTATATGAAATAACCGGTTTTTCATATGAAAAATAAAACTGGTAATAAAAAAAGGATTTGGAGACAATTAGAAACTGTAAAACTGTTCAATGAAATTTAATACAACCATAGAACATCATATAGTCCGACTGAATTCTCTGTAAAAGTGATTTAAAAGTATGATATATAGATAATTGGAGGTCTGCCAGATAATGGTCTAAGGTTTGCAGTTGAAAATTTAAATTAATATTATTGTTGTATTGACCACTACTGAATACAAATAATGGTGTGATTGGCTGGAAGAAAACAAGTGACAGCAAATCATTTAAACCAGGGTTTCCAAAACTTTTTCCTCTCTGTTGGTGAGGCTTAGAATATGCTGACCCCCCCCCCCCCCAAAAGGGTTTGCAGTTGAAAATTTAAATTAATATTATTGTTGTATTGACCACTACTGAATACAAATAATGGTGTGATTGACAGGAACAAAACAAGTGACAGCAAATCATTTAAACCAGGGTTTCCAAAAACTTTTTCCTCTCCGTTGGTGAGGCTTAGAATATGCTGACCCCCACCAAAAAAAAAAAAAGTGTTTGCAGTTGAAAATTTAAATTAATATTATTGTTGTATTGACCACTACTGAATACAAATAATGGTGTGATTGGCTTGAACAAAACAAGTGACAGCAAATCATTTAAACCAGGGTTTCCAAAACTTTTTCCTCTCTGTTGGTGAGGCTTAGAATATGCTGACCCCCCACAAAAAAAGTGTTTGCAGTTGAAAATTTAAATTAATATTATTGTTGTATTGACCACTACTGAATACAAATAATGGTGTGATTGGCTGGAACAAAACAAGTGACAGCAAATCATTTAAACCAGGGTTTCCAAAAACTTTTTCCTCTCTATTGGTGAGGCTTAGAATATGCTGACGCCTACCAAAAAAAAAAAAAGTGTTTGCAGTTGAAAATTTAAATTAATATTATTGTTGTATTGACCACTACTGAATACAAATAATGGTGTGATTGGCTGGAACAAAACAAGTGACAGCAAATCATTTAAACCAGGGTTTCCAAACTTTTTCCTCTCTATTGGTGAGGCTTAGAATATGCTGACCCCACCAAAAAAAAAAAAGAAGTGTTTGCAGTTGAAAATTTAAATTAATATTATTGTTGTATTGACCACTACTGAATACAAATAATGGTGTGATTGGCTGGAACAAAACAAGTGACAGCAAATCATTTAAACCAGGGTTTCCAAAACTTTTTCCTCTCTGTTGGTGAGGCTTAGAATATGCTGACCCCCCACAAAAAAAGTGTTTGCAGTTGAAAATTTAAATTAATATTATTGTTGTATTGACCACTACTGAATACAAATAATGGTGTGATTGGCTGGAACAAAACAAGTGACAGCAAATCATTTAAACCAGGGTTTCCAAAACTTTTTCCTCTCTGTTGGTGAGGCTTAGAATATGCTGACCCCCACCAAAAAAAAAAAAGTGTTTGCAGTTGAAAATTTAAATTAATATTATTGTTGTATTGACCACTACTGAATACAAATAATGGTGTGATTGGCTGGAACAAACAAGTGACAGCAAATCATTTAAACCAGGGTTTCCAAAACTTTTTCCTCTCTATTGGTGAGGCTTAGAATATGCTGACCCCCACCAAAAAAAAAAAAAAGTGTTTGCAGTTGAAAATTTAAATTAATATTATTGTTGTATTGACCACTACTGAATACAAATAATGGTGTGATTGGCTGGAACAAAACAAGTGACAGCAAATCATTTAAACCAGGGTTTCCAAAACTTTTTCCTCTCTGTTGGTGAGGCTTAGAATATGCTGACTCCCCACCAAAAAAAAGGGTTTGCAGTTGAAAATTTAAATTAATATTATTGTTGTATTGACCACTACTGAATACAAATAATGGTGTGATTGGCTGGAACAAAACAAGTGACAGCAAATCATTTAAACCAGGGTTTCCAAAACCTTTTCCTCTCTGTTGGTGAGGCTTAGAATATGCTGACTCCCCACCAAAAAAAAGTGTTTGCAGTTGAAAATTTAAATTAATATTATTGTTGTATTGACCACTACTGAATACAAATAATGGTGTGATTGGCTGGAACAAAACAAGTGACAGCAAATCATTTAAACCAGGGTTTCCAAAACTTTTTCCTCTCTGTTGGTGAGGCTTAGAATATGCTGACAATATCCCCTTCAAAAGGGTAAGACCAAAAAAAGGAGTTGAAAATTTAAATTAATATTATTGTTGTATTGACCACTACTGAATACAAATAATGGTGTGATTGGCTGGAACAAAACAAGTGACAGCAAATCATTTAAACCAGGGTTTCCAAAACTTTTTCCTCTCTGTTGGTGAGGCTTAGAATATGCTGACCCCCCACAAAAAAAAGTGTTTGCAGTTGAAAATTTAAATTAATATTATTGTTGTATTGACCACTACTGAATACAAATAATGGTGTGATTGGCTGGAACAAAACAAGTGACAGCAAATCATTTAAACCAGGGTTTCCAAAACTTTTTCCTCTCTGTTGGTGAGGCTTAGAATATGCTGACCCCCCCCCCCCCAAAAGGGTTTGCAGTTGAAAATTTAAATTAATATTATTGTTGTATTGACCACTACTGAATACAAATAATGGTGTGATTGACAGGAACAAAACAAGTGACAGCAAATCATTTAAACCAGGGTTTCCAAAAACTTTTTCCTCTCCGTTGGTGAGGCTTAGAATATGCTGACCCCACCAAAAAAAAAAAAAGTGTTTGCAGTTGAAAATTTAAATTAATATTATTGTTGTATTGACCACTACTGAATACAAATAATGGTGTGATTGGCTTGAACAAAACAAGTGACAGCAAATCATTTTAACCAGGGTTTCCAAAACTTTTTCCTCTCTGTTGGTGAGGCTTAGAATATGCTGACCCCCCACAAAAAAAGTGTTTGCAGTTGAAAATTTAAATTAATATTATTGTTGTATTGACCACTACTGAATACAAATAATGGTGTGATTGGCTGGAACAAAACAAGTGACAGCAAATCATTTAAACCAGGGTTTCCAAAAACTTTTTCCTCTCTATTGGTGAGGCTTAGAATATGCTGACGCCTACCAAAAAAAAAAAAGTGTTTGCAGTTGAAAATTTAAATTAATATTATTGTTGTATTGACCACTACTGAATACAAATAATGGTGTGATTGGCTGGAACAAAACAAGTGACAGCAAATCATTTAAACCAGGGTTTCCAAAACTTTTTCCTCTCTATTGGTGAGGCTTAGAATATGCTGACCCCCACCAAAAAAAAAAAAGAAGTGTTTGCAGTTGAAAATTTAAATTAATATTATTGTTGTATTGACCACTACTGAATACAAATAATGGTGTGATTGGCTGGAACAAAACAAGTGACAGCAAATCATTTAAACCAGGGTTTCCAAAACTTTTCCTCTCTGTTGGTGAGGCTTAGAAATTGCTGACCCCCCACAAAAAAAAGTGTTTGCAGTTGAAAATTTAAATTAATATTATTGTTGTATTGACCACTACTGAATACAAATAATGGTGTGATTGGCTGGAACAAAACAAGTGACAGCAAATCATTTAAACCAGGGTTTCCAAAACTTTTTCCTCTCTATTGGTGAGGCTTAGAATATGCTGACCCCACCAAAAAAAAAAAAAGTGTTTGCAGTTGAAAATTTAAATTAATATTATTGTTGTATTGACCACTACTGAATACAAATAATGGTGTGATTGGCTTGAACAAAACAAGTGACAGCAAATTATTTAAACCAGGGTTTCCAAAACTTTTTCCTCTCTGTTGGTGAGGCTTAGAATATGCTGACCCCCCCCAAAAAAAAGTGTTTGCAGTTGAAAATTTAAATTAATATTATTGTTGTATTGACCACTACTGAATACAAATAATGGTGTGATTGGCTGGAACAAAACAAGTGACAGCAAATCATTTAAACCAGGGTTTCCAAAACTTTTTCCTCTCTGTTGGTGAGGCTTAGAATATGCTGACTCCCCACCAAAAAAAGGGTTTGCAGTTGAAAATTTAAATTAATATTATTGTTGTATTGACCACTACTGAATACAAATAATGGTGTGATTGGCTGGAACAAAACAAGTGACAGCAAATCATTTAAACCAGGGTTTCCAAAACCTTTTCCTCTCTGTTGGTGAGGCTTAGAATATGCTGACTCCCCACCAAAAAAAGTGTTTGCAGTTGAAAATTTAAATTAATATTATTGTTGTATTGACCACTACTGAATACAAATAATGGTGTGATTGGCTGGAACAAAACAAGTGACAGCAAATCATTTAAACCAGGGTTTCCAAAACTTTTTCCTCTCTGTTGGTGAGGCTTAGAATATGCTGACAATATCCCCTTCAAAAGGGTAAGACCAAAAAAAGGAGTTGAAAATTTAAATTAATATTATTGTTGTATTGACCACTACTGAATACAATAATGGTGTGATTGGCTGGAACAAAACAAGTGACAGCAAATCATTTAAACCAGGGTTTCCAAAACTTTTTCCTCTCTGTTGGTGAGGCTTAGAATATGCTGACCCCCCACAAAAAAAAGTGTTTGCAGTTGAAAATTTAAATTAATATTATTGTTGTATTGACCACTACTGAATACAAATAATGGTGTGATTGGCTGGAACAAAACAAGTGACAGCAAATCATTTAAACCAGGGTTTCCAAAACTTTTTCCTCTCTGTTGGTGAGGCTTAGAATATGCTGACCCCCCCCCCAAAAGGGTTTGCAGTTGAAAATTTAAATTAATATTATTGTTGTATTGACCACTACTGAATACAAATAATGGTGTGATTGACAGGAAAAAACAAGTGACAGCAAATCATTTAAACCAGGGTTTCCAAAAACTTTTTCCTCTCCGTTGGTGAGGCTTAGAATATGCTGACCCCCACCAAAAAAAAAAAAGTGTTTGCAGTTGAAAATTTAAATTAATATTATTGTTGTATTGACCACTACTGAATACAAATAATGGTGTGATTGGCTTGAACAAAAACAAGTGACAGCAAATCATTTAAACCAGGGTTTCCAAAACTTTTTCCTCTCTGTTGGTGAGGCTTAGAATATGCTGACCCCCCACAAAAAAAGTGTTTGCAGTTGAAAATTTAAATTAATATTATTGTTGTATTGACCACTACTGAATACAAATAATGGTGTGATTGGCTGGAACAAAACAAGTGACAGCAAATCATTTAAACCAGGGTTTCCAAAAACTTTTTCCTCTCTATTGGTGAGGCTTAGAATATGCTGACGCCTACCAAAAAAAAAAAAAGTGTTTGCAGTTGAAAATTTAAATTAATATTATTGTTGTATTGACCACTACTGAATACAAATAATGGTGTGATTGGCTGGAACAAAACAAGTGACAGCAAATCATTTAAACAGGGTTTCCAAAACTTTTTCCTCTCTATTGGTGAGGCTTTAGAATATGCTGACCCCACCAAAAAAAAAAAGAAGTGTTTGCAGTTGAAAATTTAAATTAATATTATTGTTGTATTGACCACTACTGAATACAAATAATGGTGTGATTGGCTGGAACAAAACAAGTGACAGCAAATCATTTAAACCAGGGTTTCCAAAACTTTTTCCTCTCTGTTGGTGAGGCTTAGAATATGCTGACCCCCCACAAAAAAAAGTGTTTGCAGTTGAAAATTTAAATTAATATTATTGTTGTATTGACCACTACTGAATACAAATAATGGTGTGATTGGCTGGAACAAAACAAGTGACAGCAAATCATTTAAACCAGGGTTTCCAAAACTTTTTCCTCTCTGTTGGTGAGGCTTAGAATATGCTGACTCCCCCAAAAAAAAGGGTTTGCAGTTGAAAATTTAAATTAATATTATTGTTGTATTGACCACTACTGAATACAAATAATGGTGTGATTGGCTGGAACAAAACAAGTGACAGCAAATCATTTAAACCAGGGTTTCCAAAACCTTTTCCTCTCTGTTGGTGAGGCTTAGAATATGCTGACTCCCCACCAAAAAAAAAGTGTTTGCAGTTGAAAATTTAAATTAATATTATTGTTGTATTGACCACTACTGAATACAAATAATGGTGTGATTGGCTGGAACAAAACAAGTGACAGCAAATCATTTAAACCAGGGTTTCCAAAACTTTTTCTCTCTGTTGGTGAGGCTTAGAATATGCTGACAATATCCCTTCAAAAGGGTAAGACCAAAAAAGGAGTTGAAAATTTAAATTAATATTATTGTTGTATTGACCACTACTGAATACAAATAATGGTGTGATTGGCTGGAACAAAACAAGTGACAGCAAATCATTTAAACCAGGGTTTCCAAACTTTTTCCTCTCTGTTGGTGAGGCTTAGAATATGCTGACCCCCCACAAAAAAAAAGTGTTTGCAGTTGAAAATTTAAATTAATATTATTGTTGTATTGACCACTACTGAATACAAATAATGGTGTGATTGGCTGGAACAAAACAAGTGACAGCAAATCATTTAAACCAGGGTTTCCAAAACTTTTTCCTCTCTGTTGGTGAGGCTTAGAATATGCTGACCCCCCACAAAAAAGTGTTTGCAGTTGAAAATTTAAATTAATATATTTGTGTATTGACCACTACTGAATACAAATAATGGTGTGATTGGCTGGAACAAAACAAGTGACAGCAAATCATTTAAACCAGGGTTTCCAAAACCTTTTCCTCTCTGTTGGTGAGGCTTAGAATATGCTGACTCCCACCAAAAAAAAGTGTTTGCAGTTGAAAATTTAAATTAATATTATTGTTGTATTGACCACTACTGAATACAAATAATGGTGTGATTGGCTGGAACAAAACAAGTGACAGCAAATCATTTAAACCAGGGTTTCCAAAACTTTTTCCTCTCTGTTGGTGAGGCTTAGAATATGCTGACAATATCCCCTTCAAAAGGGTAAGACCAAAAAAAGGAGTTGAAAATTTAAATTAATATTATTGTTGTATTGACCACTACTGAATACAAATAATGGTGTAATTGGCTGGAACAAAACAAGTGACAGCAAATCATTTAAACCAGGGTTTCCAAAACTTTTTCCTCTCTGTTGGTGAGGCTTAGAATATGCTGACCCCCACCAAAAAAAAAAAGTGTTTGCAGTTGAAAATTTAAATTAATATTATTGTTGTATTGACCACTACTGAATACAAATAATGGTGTGATTGGCAGGAACAAAACAAGTGACAGCAAATCATTTAATCCAGGGTTTCCAAAACTTTTTCCTCTCTATTGGTGAGGCTTAGAATATGGTGACAATATCCACTTCAAAAGGGTAAGACCAAAAAAAGGAGTTGAAAATTTAAATTAATATTATTGTTGTATTGACCACTACTGAATACAAATAATGGTGTGATTGGCAGGAACAAAAACAAGTGACACCAAATCATTTAAACAAGGGCTTCCCAAAGTTTTCCCTCTGTTGGTGGGGCTTAGAATATACTGACTATATCCACTGCAGAGGGTAAGACGCCCCCCCCCAAAAAAAAGGAGTGGTATTCTAGGTATGATACTTAACTGCATCTAGCCACACTGAATGCTCATGAACTGTGATTTTAAAACTGTGGTTGATGAGTATACCTAATTCAAATGAAACATGGCTCTAACAAAAGAATTGCCAATTGAAACAATGGAAAGGATTATAAAAACTAATTCAAGAAGGTAATCCACAGTGAAGTGTGATGAAAGGTGTTAGTTGTTCCTAGACAACTGATTCTAAAATTTGGTGCAAATATAAAAGAAATAGGGTGGTTAAAAAAGAAAAAAAATACTGGTTGACCATGAAAGACATTCAAAGGGTGCTAATTCCATCATTTTTTCCAGAGGTGGTACAAGGTCAATCTATTAAGTAATGAGACTTATTTTAGTTATGATTTTATCATTGATTGGATCAGAAAAAAATTGGTAGTCTCACAGTGACTGTTGTTACCATTCCTAGAAATAGTGTACTGAATGTCTTTAACTAACACTTCCTTCAGTGAGTTTTTCACAACCTGTTGCATGTTCTCAATATTTCCCAAATAATGACCACAGAGCTGGGTTTTAATTTTGGGGAACAGGAAATGGTCACAAGAACTCAGATCAGTGGGGTAAGGGGCTGTGGTACCACAGCAATATTCATTCTTGCCCAAACCCTATTCGTACAGTGTTTTATGATTTTTCAGGTTGGTAACTCTGATTGAAAATTAGGTTCAGTGTTAATTCATAGCCAATAATTCTCCCTATTAAATGTTGATAAAATCTGATAAAATTCACAGTTTTGTCATATTTTCCTCTGTTTATGAAGTGACTCATCAACTAGAATAGGTTTCATTTTCCACAGTCTCTTAGCCATCCAAAAATGCCTTGTGTCACCTAAAATCCTGTGCCCTGGATAAAACATGATTTCCATAAGCCTGTATTAACTTGTTAGATATATTTGTATTGTCCTGAAGTTTAATATAGAATTTGATCTTGTGCTCCATTTTCATGATCCACTTACTCAAACATACTTGTAATAATCCATGACAAACAGGAACCGTGGATATACCACAGTGTGATAATTTGGCTATTACAATGTTTGATATGTTTACTTAAGAGATATTTCAAAATAGTTCAATATGAAAAAAGTATAATAATCTTTGACAAAATCCTTTCTTTCTTTTTCTCTTCTTTTTTCTAACACATCACTCAGTAAGTCCCGGGCCTGACATATAGATGGCGCCACTAATAAAAAATCCATATGATTTTTATAAAGTACTAACCTTCAAATTCTCCAGATCTGGCCCCCAGTGACTACTGGCTGTTTGCAGACCTCAAAAGAATGCTCCAGGGAAAGAGATTTGGCTCCAATGAAGAAGTGATATCAGAAACCGAGGCTATTTTGAGGCCAAAGACAAATCATTCTACAAAAAAGGCATCAAATTGTTAGAGAAGCATTGGAATCAGTGTATCACCCTAGAAGGAGACTATGTTGATGAATAAAGTCGAATTTTGCCTAAAAGTTATTGTTTTATTAGTTAGGCCAGGGCTTATTGAGTGATGTGTTAACTTTCTTTTTCTTTCTTCCTTTTCTGCTTTTTTTTTTTTCTATTTCATTGAAACAGACAATAAGTGCTATCGCTTCCAATCTCTCATCTTTCTTTCTTTCTATATTTGCTTTCTTTTTCCCTCTGATGTATAACATGTTTTTTCTTCCCTTTATTTCCTCACAATTACAACGATATGGTCCATTATTTATCTGAGGTGATGACAGGGCATAACATTTGAACACATGCATTCATATCTTATGAATCAAAATGGAATGGTTGATTATTTATATGATGTGATGACAGGGTGTGACACACGTAGGCAGTTACTAGTATATTAATATATAGATTACTCTGCTGAATGTGTTCACATGCATTAAAGGTCAATGATGATCAGCTAATTTTTAATCAGGGTTTCAAACCTGAAAAATAAAACAAATTAGTCTAATTACTTTTTTAATACTATCCATGATAGTTACTTCATTTGTAGATTGTCCTTTAACAATTATTAAAGGTTATGTTTGTTTCTTAGTGATGATTTCATGTTACATCTAAATCTGAATAGTAATTTTTTTAAATCACATGAATTGTATAAAATGATTAGTGGTATTGAAAAAAAGATATCACTTGATCCTGATGGCAGGAAAAATAAAAGACATTTTGGTCACAAAATCCACTCGGGTTTATTTGCTTTTTTTTTTTTTTTTTTTTCTGTTCGGTCTCAAAAGGAAGGAGGGGAGTAGCTTTACCCATTCAATGAAGAAAAGAAGACCTCATTTCCTTCATAAGTTTTTGCTTCTCACCCAATAGATGGGTGTGGGGGTGCAGTTTTACAATATCTCAAACTGCTTTGTTCCAACTGACGTTTTGAATTTAACTAAATCTCTCAAATGCCACGTGACTGCCTCTAGCCAATGAACAAACACCCATGCAATTTTTACTTTCCTAGACTTTGGCAAACAAGACCTTTGACCTGCTACTTCAAGTGTCTGTCGTATCTGCCATCCAGAGTGCCGAGGGTGGTGGAAGCACAAGTGTTTTAAAGTGATTTGTTCAAAGGTAAGCACATTTTCAAAATTGTATCAGCTATGTTCACCAAATATTCATATAATGAATGACTTTTTAGGAGCAATTTTTCACCTCAAAAACTTGTTCATTACATGAGGTATGTTTTTGAAACATTGAAGATTAACTTGTATATGGCCTAACTTTGAAGTAACCGATTCAAAGTGTCTCCTGCATAGCCTATACCTAAACAAAGGCTATTTGTTAAGATGATAATGTTTGTACTTAACGTTATTATATTATCAATGTTATTATGTATCAGTGGTGGGGTTTTAGTATGTTTGGAATATTCAAGTAAACATGGTAAGCTACATCAAGGTGTAAACTACATTGTTTATTTACAGTATTGCATTGATTATGATTAAATTACAGTAGTTTTGAAAGTATAAATAAGTGTTTGAATATCTTTGGATGTTGAAATATTTTTTGTTGGTTAGCATAGCCAAAAGTTAGGCCATCCTATCAGCTGGGGCTCTAGAATATGCTGACTACACCTCTGCAGAGGAGTAAGATTTTTTACAATGGGATTACTCATTGGTCATGGATGGCGACCTGTAATGCATGAGGACAGGATTGTGATGGCTAAGCAGTCTGTAAACCAGATATTAAGTGGTCCCATGACATTCAGCATTCCACCTCAGCACTTACTTGGTCTAGACAGGCAATCAGGGAGGCCCAATCTGATCAATCGGCCTGTCATGTCAAGTCCAAGTATCTATAAGATTTTTCTGAGCCTATTCTTCAAATTGCTTTTATGGCAAATGCCTAACCCTTTTTATCATATAGATGCGAGAAGGCAGTGGCTGAGAGTCAACCACCAGTTTATTAATACAACTGAAATTATTTCTTCTAATTTATTGATACACATGAAGTTAATAAAAATTATTTCTACCAATTTGTTGATATACATGAAGTTAATGAAAAATATAACATAAAAATTATTTCTACCAATTTAGTGTCATGTGTATAATGCTAAACTGCATCTAGTGGTGAGGTTCCAATTTTGGAGCTCTGGGGAGTGTGGAGTACTCCTTCATTGCCATTGCTCCCAGGTCCACTCTGACCTGGAGTGGTAATACCTGTTAGGGTTCCATCTATGGGTCAAATAGATCTGTTTGCAAGTCAATGAAAATTATTTCTACAAGTTTATTAATACATGAATTTAATGATAAATGCCAATTTATTAATACACATGAAGTTAATGAAAATTATTTCTACCTGTTTATAAAACCAAACAAAAATATTTACCTTAAAACTATTCACATATAAATCATATATACAAAAAACAAACAAAAAAAAACAGATTTGGCATTGAATAGCCCACAAGAGTTGTTATGCCATTAAACAAAATAATCAACCAATCAAAAGTTAAAGGCTGTTCATTATATGGAACATATGATAAAAGCCCTTTTTTGTGGCTGAAAATTTGACATTGTTCATTACTAGAGTATATATTGTATATATCTTAGCAGATAATATCAGCTATGAAATGGAAATTTAAGAATATATAAGACAATAGGAGAAATGACAAATGATGCTAAAAATGCACTGTTACACTATTTACTACAACATTCTAAAAATGGAAAATTGATGCACAATGCCATAACTGCTGCTTCAAAAAATATTTAAAGTACAGTGTCACAATCCTGATTATGGAAGAGAAAAAAAGAACTGACAGTCTTATGTTTAAATGTTAATGCTAAAAAAATCTAGAAGAAAAAGGAAAAGCTTCCAGGTTTTTGAAACGTTGAAAGATATTCCATTAAACAATTAGAAGCTTATCGTATGCACTGAATACACTCAAAACTACTATGAATCAAATCTTTAAAGAAAGGAAAAAACATTTAAATGCATTTCTTCTTCAATAAAGCCTCTTCTTTCTTTGTGAAGAAAATAAATATGAAACATTACAGTTATCTTTCCATTATGTACTTCCTAATGGCCACTTACACATAATAAATACATTCCTACTGAATTTTTATTTTGTTTTTATTAAAGTTAATTTTTATCTAAACCAAAGATACAAGGATTTTATTATTTCTAGTGGAACATTATACAATTATTATTAGGTATTGTTTATTACCAAACTCAGTTCTGAAGCTCTGAGGAGTGCGAAGTACCTCTTCATTGCCATTACTCCTAGGTCCACTCTCAGTCAGAGTGATAATACCTATCAGAGTCCCATCTATGTCAAATTGATCTGTTTGAAAATTATCAGTATTGGATAGGAATTCTTGAAACCATATCACTGAGCAATAAATAGTTATTTGAAGCCATATAATAGTGTATAAATTACTTGTATTAGATAGAAATACTTGATATAACTGTGCAAACAAATATAGGCAAATAAAAAGCCTGACAAAAAAAATGCAATGGAAGATTGAAAATATAGTTATGATTACAATAATTTAAAGATAAATCCAATTTTTTGGCATTAAAAACCCATAAGGTGTTAATATGTTGTTAAACAAATGAATCAGACCAGATAAAATTCAAGAGAGTAAATAGAGGCCACATTTATTCTTTTACTAAATTTCACCACAAAATGAACTCGCACATTCACTGTACTAATATAATGGTTATCAAAGATATAGCAGCTCTGCTAAGATATACAAAATCCACATCAAAGTTTTAAAAATATTAACTGTATTTTCCCAACCATGGTGGAAGACCATAGGCAGGATGTGGCAGAAGGTCAATTTTTAAGTGGAGTAAAGCTGTTTGAATTCAGTGTTTTCTTTCTCTGAGACTGGTTGCCTCACCAATGCTAAAGAACCCAGTCTGCTCTACTAAAAAAAATATTAACTGTAGTACTCTTTAAAATAAATACTACGCCTGTCCCATAATAGCTGTTACATGTGTATAATTTTTGTACACTAATCCCAACAATTTTTATGGGACAGAAGTGTTAATTCCACAATAATAGTAAATCACCTTTAAAAATCGGTTTACTTTAAATGATTTATGAATAATTTTGTCCTGATGTGGCAAAATGAGCTGCTTTTGAAATTGCTGACTTTGTATAAAAAAAACAAACAAACACTAATCCGGTTGGAAATGTATCATTATTTACAAAAAAAAAAAATTAATTGAATTGAATTTTTTTAAAAACAACAAAAAACAAATTCATGGTTGATGAATTACATTAAAATAAGCAATATCAGCGCGAAGTATAATTATCTGCACTTTTCACACAAGGATGTATGAATGTGTCTATGTGTGTTGGTGTGAAGACTTATTACACTCAATGTCTGGGAATTCAATGTGATTGGCCAAAATTTGTTGTTATTCACTCAAGTAATTAATTCTAATTAACATTCTTAGGAGATTGAACAGATAATGACCAATCACCATATCTTATTAAATCTAACCATCTATTATCTGAATTTTGCATTGAAAGATTTTTATTAGGCATTCAAAGCCTTTATTGTTAGTTAAATTCAGAGGAATGATTTAAATATCTTTTTAAACAAAAGCATCTTAATTTTGCAAGCAAAGATTTTATAGTACAATCAAAGCCTATTTTTGTTTATTCATAATTGCAATTAAATTTATGCCTAATTTTGAAGAAGCAAATTTTCATAAGTTTGATGAACCATTTACAAAAAAATTATTTACATATAATATATTTTAAAATCTGTGTATGGAAATCTGATGAGATAAAGTGAAAATTCTTCCAGGCTGTAGCCATGTCAATGTTACTGTATGGCTACACTACTTAGACCCTAATAAAACACGAAAAAGCTATATGTGAACTATACAAGGGTGCTGTATGCTGTCTTCAACAAATTCTGGAAGCAACACACCACAAAAAGCAGCTGTACGACCACTTGCCTCCTATCAAATAAACCATCCAAGTAAGACATGCTAGACACTGCTGGAGAAACAAGGATGGACTTAAGTGATATTCTCCTATAGACACCTACACATGGTCACACCAGGGTAGGGCAAACAACAAAAACCCACATCAATCAGCTCTGCATGGATTCTGTGTGCCGTGCAAAAGATCTCTCAGGAGCAATTGAAGAATAAGTTCCAATTACCGTCGAACTTGGAAGACAGCAATGACCAATAGGGACAGTTGAAGAGAGAGAGTGATGGGTGTTTGTGATGTCCGTGTGACATGATGATGATGATGATACACATTATTGCTCATAAATAAGTATTTGCCTGCCAAATTTTTATAAAAAGTTAATTTTCTTCTAAACCAAATATAAGGTAGGTTAGATAAGGTTGGTAGAGTGGCCTATTGTCAGTATCAGCTGAATACCAAAGGAGTCTATCCCCTTTTCGCTAGCGCTAGACTTGAGAGATTGTTTTTGGGTTTGAGGTGGAGTGCCGCACCTACCATCAGCTCCCCACTTTATCAAACAGATCAGATTACCCAATCTGTGCTACTCATATGCTGAGTTGGCGGGGACAAGTATGGAACCAGGAACCTTGCAATTCCTAGACAGGTGCTTTACCAACTGAACTAAACCGGCATCTCAACCAAAATAAACCAAATATACTAAAAGTTTATTATCACTCTTTACACATTGCAGACTGCTATAACCCATCTTGGTTGCTATACTCACAGCTTTTCAGCTGCTGTACTCTCCGTCCGTCTTCAGGTGCCTTTTGTCATACTCGTTAACCTTCAGTGAATTCCAAACTCCAAGCGGTTAGTAGTAAGCGTATTGTGGCAAAGGAAAAACAAACACAGGTTGAAAGTTTTGATAAATTGTATTACAAAATGAAAAGGTCATAGACTTTAGCAGTGTTGTTAGTAACATCTACGGAGTGGGTCGAAAAGACGGTCTTTGTAGTCGAATTGGTAGCGTTTCAAACCTCGGGATGCAATAGTTGACACCGGCAGTGATGTGGGCAGATAATCTGATAGTTGGTGGTTGAGTTGGTCATGGTGCTGGCAGTAATGTGGGCAGAAAGTTTCATAGTTGGTGGTCAAGTCAGTTGTGGTGCTGGCAGTGATGTGGGCAGAAAGTCTGATAGTTGGTGGTCGAGTCAGTTGTGGTGTTAATCGAAACGAGATGTGGTTCGAGCCTCGGTGATATGTTGGTTAATGTTAGCAATGTGGGTAGAATACATGATAGTAGTGTTGGTAGGAAGTTGGTGGGTTGGTAACTGTGGTACTGATAGTCAACGTTTGTAGTAGTTCGCCCCTTTAAGGCTGGGTCAGGTCGACCAGGTCAGAATGAAAGAGGGTAAAGGGGTGGCGAGTGATGTCTGTTGTCTTGTTGTAGCGGTTGAGCGCCCTTCACCTGTGTCGCCACTGACTGCCTGTTGGTTTTTCAAAGTCAGGGAAATTATACTTTTTTGGGTCGATGAAAAGGATCAGCTTTTGGTTTTCTTTATTTTTACCGCAAAGGTCATGGATTGGTTGAAAAATGAAAAGGTCTGATTTTATCTTGATAATTTCTTTTCAAGATTCCCATGTGTGCCGATGCGCAGAGACAAGTTTTTCTCATTTAGCCAACAGAAATCGCTCTGGCAACACCCGGTCAATGTTCTCCTAGTCTTTTAGGTGAAGTTGATAACATTTTGTATTGTTGGTGAATGGGTGTATTGGGTTTAGGAATTTTGTGAATCGGGAGATATCTTTATTTGTGTATATAACAACCCTTTATTTGAATCACAGGAGTAGACTGTTCATTATTCCACTGTTCATGTCTTGGGGGTATCTCGCATCAGCCACCTTTTGCCTTTTTCACTGCTATTGAAATAAAGATAGATATACTCATTGGCAATTCAGTCTCAAAAGACTATGATAAAAGTTTTTGTGTGCCCCTGAAGTTGCAGCGCCTCCTGTGACTATGAAGTCCTGTTTGAGAAACATTCTCGACCACAGATTTTGCATTTGTAGGTTGTCCCTGTAGATGATGATGTTCCGATGCTTTGTTAGCTTCATGATGTTGTATCAGGGTGACTTCTGACATGCCTTTTTTACTGCTATTGAAATAAAGACAGATATACTAAGAGTTTATTATTTCTAGTGAAATACAAGCAAAATGTATATTATTAGGCATCATTTATTACCAAACTCTACACCACTGAAACTCTGTAACCATAGATAAAAATGTGTAAGTATATAAAAGACTTATACTTATTTTTTTGAACTGCTATATATTGATATTTTTGGTTTCAATGGTGCAGAGATTGGTAATGAATATAAGCTAATAATATTTGTTTTGATTATATAATGCCTCATTAGAAATAATAAAATCCTGGTTAGAAGAAAATTAACTTATTATTAAAAAAAATTGTTACGGTGTGCTTACTTATGGTCAATATTCTGTGTGTATGTGTGTATATATATATATATATATATATGTATATAGTTAGGGTTGCATGGACATGAAGTTAATGGTGCTTGGTTACTGACAGTTTCTTGTCTATAATGTAAGATAAATAAAAAAATGAGTACAACTTAGATTGATTTTCCTACAGTGATCATCTGGAATTGAGCCAATACAAAGTTATATTCAGACCATGTTTAGAATAATTTTAAAAAATAATTTTAAAAAATGGCTGGTCAGCACAAGCTTTTAGTGTTATTGGTAGTTTTTGATCATCAGACAAGTGTGTTTATGTATGTATATATATTTGAATTATTGAAAGTTGACCCCACAAGTTAGAACAATTCTAAAAAAAAGTAAAGTCAGCAGAGTGGCCTATTGTCAATATCAGCCAGACAGTGAGGGAGTTTATCCCCCTTTCATTGTTTTTGCATCTGAGGTGGAGTGCCATACCTACCATCAGCTACCCACTTTGCTACACAGATCTAAGCTGTGTTACTCATGCACTGAGTTGTCAAGGGCTAGTATTGAACCCAGAACCTTGTTGTTCCAAGGCAGATTGTTACAATTCGTGTGGCTATTTTAGGGCTGTAGTCGAAAGCAGCTTGTGTTAAGCAGAGGCTGATCTTTAGTGAAGAATCCCTTGGTTCTTACTCGGTGTCCCTTAATATTGGGTTGAAATCCTTTGGTTCTTTCTCGTGTCCCTTAGTGTTGGGTAGAATCTTTTGGTTGAGCAGAGTCCATGGTTTAGGTCTGTTTGTTTGGGGCAAATGAATGGCTTTCAAGATCGGCGATTAAATAGCTAACCACGTATTTGAGGTGTTGATTGGCTGGCTTTAATCCACATACCCATGCAGAGTCTATAAGTTTAAGTGGTGGATTTCAGCACACCTTATAATACAAAATATTCCAACATCAGTGAAAAAAATCAGATAAATTATAAAGAAGTTAGATCAGTGGTTCTTTCTCAGTTTTAATCCATACCTCACTTTGAAAGCTAAAATAATTTGATATCCTCTTACTATATATCCTTTGCCCCTACCTCATTAAATAAATGGCAAGACTAACATGATATTACTAACCATTTCCATAAGTTGGAGGTGAAAAGACAAAGCAAGGAAAGCGATCGGTTATATACCGTTACTGATGATTAACTGAAGAAATTTCATACTGTGAAAACAGCGATATATAAATATTATATTGATGTAAGAAGAATAATATAATGGTTATGTTTGCAGAAAAGGGAAAGTTGTAAATGTAAGCAAACAATATCTGAAAACATCTGAAGATCTTTAGACATAATCAGTTATGCCATAACCAAACTCCATTTTAATCTTTCTGCTCTTCTTTCCAAAAATCTCTATTGGACATATTAGGGTTGGTTTAGCTCAGTTGGTAGAGCGTTCGACTAGGAATCACAAGGTTCCAGGTTCGATACCAGCCCTTGCCAACTCAGCACATGAGTAGCACAGGGATCTGTGCAGTAAAGTGAGGAGTTGATGGTAGTTGTGGTGCTCCACCTGGGACGCCAAAACAATCTCTTTGGTCTAGCACTAGTGAAAAGGGGATAGACTCCCTCGCTGTCTGGCTGATAGCGACTTTAGGTGATATACCATGCAAGTGTCTTTATTATATATTTAGGTGAAGTGCTAACATGAATAGTGTGTATATATATATATATATATATATATATATATGAAGGCGCATGGTGTCAGCTTGACATGATGATGATGATACACATTTTTGCTCATAAAAAAGTATGTGCCTGCTAAATTTTTATAAATGGTTAGAGTCGTAGGAAATGGACTCAACGACCCGGGTTCAAATCCTGGACAAAGCTGTTTGCATTTCACATAGCGCTAATACCCTTGGGAAAGGTATGCATCCAACTATTCTCCCACCAGCCAGTGTAAATAGCAGGGCAAACTGGGCTCTGAATCTTGGTTAGGTAACCAGTCTAGGAGTAGGAAGACTCTGAATTAAAGCCTGTTAAATTCCATGTAAGAAATTGACCTTGTGTCGCAACCTGCTTGTGCTGAGGGTTGGTAAACATATATATATATATATATATATATATATATATATATATGAGAGAGAGAAAGAGCAGACCTTCCAGTATTGCACATCAAGATAGTGGCAAAGAAATGTGAGAGGGTTTTTCCTGATATACCATCATAGGAATCCAATGAATTTATTTGCAATAATTTATCTACATATACAATTTACATACAAGAGTATGCGTAAGATTTGGAAATAAAGGAATACAATTTGTCATGTCAAAGGTGCATAGAAAGTGCACTGATCCATGAAACTACTGTTATAAATTTATGGCCAGGTTTCTACAACATATACCCTGTTCTCACCAAATTGATACTCAAGGAATATGGGATACTAAAAAATGTAGATAGCAACAAATGAAAGAAAACACATTATTATAAGACCCAAATACAGAATATATGATAAAAGAAAAGATTCTTTAAGTTTGGTTCAATTTTATTAAAAAAAAAAAAAAGAAAGAAATGTCCCAAATTTTATCCCGCTCATTATTCATTTTCAATGGTATAAAATCAATAAAAATACTGTTAAAAAGAGCCTCCTCTGTGATTTTTAATAAAACATGCCTTATATATATAAGGAAAATGGAAATAAATCTGATGGTATGTAAGTAAAGAAATATGAAAAACAAATATTCAGTGGATATGTTTATTTATGAATAAATAAATAGTACTACCTCTATTTGAACCTTTTAATTTTTTCATATTGGATATGTTAACTATCATCAGGGTAATATCAAGGAGTGATATCATGAACCTCCTTCCAAAAATATTTTCAAGTGAGATGAAATAAAAATGTGATAAATTTATTTGGTTATCATTAACAGAGTTCCTTTTTTTATTTTGATGTGGTGATGTCATAAGAATATTGGAAAACTTATATGAATTTAGATATATAACATATAAAAGTGTGGTTTAGAGTAATTATTAGAAATTGTGAATCTCTAAAGCAAGTATATATATATATATATATATATAAAATTAGCATCCATTGCTGTGGTTTGTAAACAAAAGGTTTAGTAAGAGTATTTGATAGGAAATTATATCAACACATAGAAAGTTAGTAGGATATATAATTTTTTCATATTTCTATACTTACATAGAGAGACAGAGGATGAGAGAATTTGCTATATGAATTTATATGAGGAGTAAAAATCCAACAAAATATGATTAAAAATTGAGGAAAAACAGATAAAACACAAACAACATTCAATTGATGTTTTGCCTCGGTATGTTAACAAAGCATCGTCAGTTCTGACTAAGCTTCGTTAACTGAGGTGAAATATCAATTGAATGAAGTTGTTTGTACTTTATCCATTTTTCCTCAATTTTTAATAAATTAATATACAGAAATATAAGTCATCATCATCATCATCATCATGTCGCACTTTCAGCGCGGATATCCATGACAATCTCTCTCCATCGGTCCCTATCGCTCATCATTCTCGGGAGGTCCTCTATGCAGCATCCTGCATCCGCACAGAGCTGATCAATGTACGTTTTTGCTGGTCAGCCCACACTGGCTTGTCCATGTGCTGGCTTCCCAGGAGGACGTCGCTTCTCCAGCAGTGTCCCGCGTGTCTTGTCCGTCTTACTCTGATGGTTTGTGTGATATGTGGCAGGTGGCCGTATAGCTGTTTTCTCATAGGGTGTTGTTTCCATGTCTTGTTCAGGATCACCCGCAGCATTCTTGTGCAGCTCCCATCTAGTTTATTCTCTAGTCGCTTAGTTAGGGTCCAGGTGGTGCAGCCATACAGCAGTACTGATATGACAACGGCCTGGAAGAACCGTCTCTTTAACTTGTCTGTGAGGTTGGATTTCCATATGATCGATAGTTTATTTATAGCGGCCCATGCTTTTCCTATACATGCACTAACATCATTTTCTGTGGAGGAGATGTTACTGCCTAAGTATCTAAATTGTTCTACAGAGTTTAGGAGTTTGCCATCGATGGTTGAGATGTCGCTTTTGTTTGTGAAAGACATGAACTCGGTTTTATCAGAGTTCACGTACAGGCCGACATTTCATGCTGCCTTTTCTAGGCTATGTAGTAGGGATTCGGCTTGTGCAGGTGTATTTGCGAGTAGTGCCAGATCATCAGCGTAGTCTGCATCCGTAATAGTATGTGCGGGATGTCGTTTGCTTCTTGCTTTTTTTAGTGTGAGGCCATTTTCTTTTATGGGGTCTAGTGATGTTCTGAGTACGTAGTCTAGGCATATGATGAATATATATGGTGCTAGTGTATCCCCTTGTAGGACTCCGGCGACAATGTCAAAGAAGTATGTGTCGCCATCTGGTGAACATACCATTGCTTTTGTATTTTGGTAGAGCATCATTATGGCGTTAACCGTTTCCTTGGGTAGGCCATATGCTAGTAGTATTTGCTCCATTTTCCCTCTGTGTATGGAGTCAAATGCTTTGGAGAAGTCTACAAATAGTAGGGTTGCCTCGAGATTCTTTGCTCGAACCCCCTCTATGATTCGGCATATGGTCAGAATTTGTGTGGTTGTAGATCGTTTTCTGCGGAATCCGTTTTGATTTTTTCTAAGGATTTTCTCTATTTCTGGTCGGATGCGGTTAAGGAGAAGGGCATTATATATCTTGGCAGCTATGGCAGTGAGGGTAATGCCTCTGTAATTCTTGGCGAGTCCTAGATCGCCTTTTTTAGGGAATGGGAGAAATGCACATTATGTATGGTTATTTCCTATAAGTCTAAATAAACAAAGGGGAACCACTCTTGACTGATAGATTATTTATTTATTTATTTATTGATCTACTAGGAAAAAAGAAGTTAGGGTTTTGGGTTAGTTTAATGGGGAAAATAAATAAATAATTTATCAGTCAAGAGTGGTTCCCCTTTATTTATGCTAGACTTATAGGAAATAACCTTATGTATTTATGCATATGGTTATAAGAAAACAACCCACAGAATAAACATATTGAAAATATATAAAAATAAAAACCTCTGAAAATAAATCATAATTTTTTTACCAATTTCCCATAAAATGAATTTCAGTAAATTGATTTAAAATGTATAATTTTAAAATAATTTTTTTTTACACGTGCTTAGATGATATACAGTCTATCATTGCTATAAAGAAGAAAAAAAATAAATGGAAAGGAATAGAAAGGTATGTGTTCATACATCCTTGTTATATCTTTGGTGTATATATTTACCAAATGTCTCCATCATCAGTAAGATGTGACACAAGGTCAATTTTTTAGAGTAGAGTACAGCTGGTTTGAATTCAAAGTTTTATTTCTTCTAAACTGGTTGCCTTACCAAGGCTAAAGGGCCCAGTCTGCCTTACTATTTACCCATAGCTATGGGGAGAAGAAATGGATTCATGTTTGAATGGAATATGATCATATCCTTAAGCATTTCTTTTAGCATCAAATTTTGATCACTCCAAGACATCTTCTGTACTACAAGGAGAAATTCAAGGACAACCTAAAATGCTTGAATGTTTGTCATTAGAGTTGGGAGGCTGTGGTATTGGAGAGCATGGAGGACAAAATGCTATGTTCTGATCTTTTGAACGCACTAGGCTCAATTATCAAGACACTTAGTGCCAAAACACTAAATTGACAGCATGAGGATAACCATGTTAGCAATGACTATATTTTTGTTGACTGCAGCTTTGATACAGAGCTCACTCAGCACAAACATTCCCATCATACATAAATCTCTTTACTTATTTGCTAAACACTTTAGTTATTCTCTATGGAAGAATCCATCCATCTTTCCATATATATAGTATGAACACTTGAATTCTGTTACTTGAAGTCTCATGTGATGTGCACAATCATCAGATGGATATTTCTGTCTGATGATTGTACACACCACATAAAACTTCAAATAATGGACTAAATAAATAATGGATAAAATTTTTCTAGGTTTTATACCTACTCTACTATATTAGTATCGAGGACAAATTTATGCAAAACCTTTTACATGCATTTCTTTTATTATATATACTAGCAAATATATGCACCCTCCGGGTGCAAGTATTTAAGTTTTAATATAATAAAATATTATATTAAATTAGAAAGGCTAGTGAAACTAAATAAGAATACCGATAAAAAGATTTGAAACAGAGGGAGTATAATAAAAGATTTGAAACAGATATAATAAAAATAGACCAACTGAAACTTACTCTTCCATCATTCTCGTCTTTCATTGTTATTTTTTCTAATTTAAGTATTTAGTTAAAAGAGGAAGTAAATAATAAAATGACAGTTATTTTTTCTTGTTAATGGATTTCATTTAAGATTCATTGAAGAGATTTTTGATTATATTCATTAAAATAAAACCAAACAGTTAGAAATCAATAATACTTAGCACATATTTAATAAAATCACATTTTTAATATCAATATGCAAATTAGCCTTCCCGTTCACACTGTAAACCGCTATTTTGTTGTATATATAAATATAATTACATGTTGTCAGTATGTAGACATGGTTAACAGTATTAATAATGTAGGTTTAAATAAAAATGCAATCATGGAAAATGTTACGTCAGTAACTAAGGGAATAGTGATATGAGTAGTAATATAGTTTCGGTTACAGACAGAAAAGCACACAATCTCCATTATAATAAGATATATATATATATATATATATATATATATATATATATATATATAGGCAGCAGATTCTCTTGTTGGTTGGTTGTTTTATGGCATATCAGCCCTTTTGGGGTTATTCAATGCTAAATCAAGTCATTTTTCATAAACAAAGGACTCTGGTTGCTTACAGTACCTTCAGTTGCTTAAGTGGTTAACCAATTAAATATTGAACAGAGTCATCGCTGTTTAACTTCAGTGATCTAGCAGGAATCATAGCTTTTAACATGACGACCGTAATAGATTCTCATGTTTTATAAAGAATGACAGATAAGGATTTATTCAGCATTTCTTCATGGCAAATGAGATTTTGCAACTGAGGTTTTAGGCAGTTTAAAAACCATCCAAACACTTTGTATAGTCCGAGTACAGGTACTTTCAACCATCTTTTGGTCATTTTTGAGGACATAGATGCTCTTATGTTGTGGAGTACTGGATTGCTTCTGTGTTCAAGAAAATTTTAGGTGGGTGTAACATCATATATGAATGTGTAGGTCATTGGTACTAGTTTGGAGTATAGATGTTACAGTCAAAGACCACGTGGCTGTGTTTCCACTCAGGCATAGGGGTTGTTTCTATATCAAATGTATTTTAATTCATACTAAAATTTTAGGCTTAAACCTGTTAGGCTCTAACAGCATTGAGCACTTTTTGACTTTGTTTTCAAAAAATAATTTGTTGTGGTTATTATTATATCTAATATATACACACACACACACTTGGGTAAGTCAAAAGTTTTACAATATTTTGGTAATGTGAGACACAATATAGCAGCTCCAAATGCATTTGCTGAGGTCATGAAGGTGACAAACTACACCACACAGGACTGTGAGATTTTGAGCTCACCTCTATGGTTTGGAGTACAATCTCAAAATCCACGGTTTTAGGCTGACCTGATCTTGCTTAAATGTTGAGATTCCTGCAACCTGTTCAAAATTTGTTGAGCCATTTGGTTACTGTACTGTGATCAACTGCGCCTTCATCTTTCACAGAAAAAATGTTCTTGGTTGCCTCCGCTGCATTATGGCCCAGTTCAAACTCATAAAGCATTAGTTCCCAAATTAGACTGTTGCCCATTCACCTGTTTGTCTTTCAAATCATACACAGAGTGAAGCAATGCACATGTCAGTGCACCAACTATCACAATACTACCTTCCATGGTTGTACTGATTCAGTCACATGATATATGTGCCACAAACTAAGACATACCAAAATATTGCAAAACTTTTGAGTTACCCTAGTATAACAATGTTCTGCCATCGTTTTCAGTAACAACCATAAAACCTAGCCAACCTTAGCAAATGGCTACACAGGTATACAAGTAGTTTGCTTACAGTTTTGAAGGGCCAACCACATTTTTTGGATGAACTGATAACAGAAGAATGGTACAACAGAGTGCCATAGATTCTCTGAACAACATTCGTCAAGTTTTTAATATTTCCTTCTAGATTGGTTGGGAGCCCAGTTTTCCTTATTACTTACCCGGGGAAGAAGTAATGGATTGATACCTTTCCAAAGTGAAATGAAAACAGCCTCATCCAGGAATTTGAACTTGGATTGAGGATTCGATTTTCTATGGCAATAACTTTTACATCATCTGTACCTCTAACATTTCAATCATACTCTTGAAAATGGCCAATGATGGTGGAAAATACTTGAACATTTCAGACAATTTTTATTTAAAATTGAACTAAACATAAGAAAGATTGTAAGACAACAATAATCAATCAATAAAAAAAAACTGCTAAAAAGAACCTTGTCTTTAGTTTGTAAGAAAGCATGTTAAAGACACACAAACATGCACACACACATATAGATATATACAAATTTTCTTTTTTTTATTGCTTTTATCTCCTTATGTATTTTTAAAGTGTTCAATGTTGGATACAGCTGTTATTATATTTATATATATAAATCATGTTGTATTATATAATATATCTAATTCATAACAGAAGAAAAGCTGTGCATAACTGAATAGAAAAACAAATTGCTGAACAAGAGGAACAAACTTTCAAATGTTTCAATGTTTCAAAATACAATCACAAGAACAAATTACAACTAAATAATATAAAGGAACAAACCAACATTATACAAGAAAGTGAACCAAACTAGATGGAGGAACATCCATCTATCTATACATATATAAAGGGCAATTGTGTGTATGTATGTCCAGAGGAAACTACAAAAATAAAACAATTAACGAAAAGTAAATATATATACACATTCGCTATCACCAGATCTTCCTTTTCGTATTGAAAATTATGAAGATTTGATCTATATTTTCGAAGACAGTTAACATCAGATTTATGGTAAGATAACATTAGAATTGTGCTTCAGCCATTGTTAAGGCATTTCTAGCTAAAATGTCATCAAATTTTAATTCAATTACTTATATATAATGGAAAAGTTGACTTAACGGTGAATATTGTCACGATGGTTAGGTGGTGTAGAATTCATGGGGGTAAGCCAGCGATATAACAAATACAAAGTGCTCAATACGTAAGTAGAGCAAATTTATTATAAAATGGGTACAAGAGATAACCTACTTGAATTTCACCATAAGGATCTTCAGGGTTAAATCCACTGAATTAATCGAGATACCGATTAATCGCAGTCGATTACACATGTGTCTTCATTGCATTAAACTGTTATTTTATGATAACAAACAGTTTAATGCAATGAAGAAACACTTGTAATCGACTGCGATTAATCGGTATCTCGATTAATTCAGTGGATTTAACCCTGAAAATCCTTATGGTGAAATTCGAGTAGGTTATCTCTTTACCCATTTTATAATATATGTATATATATATATATATATTTATATATAAATGTTTTTTCACTTAAAAATATTATATTAATTGAATAAATTCTAATTAAAGATGTTCGATTGAAAATGTAAACAATGTTTAAGCTATATTTTATTTACCTTTTCAACAAATTAAAATTCTCTTTAATAAAATAAAATTTCAATTTTTCTTTTTTTTTTTTTTCTTTTTTTTTTTCTTTTTTTCTTTTTTTTTTTCTTTTTTTTTTTCTTTTTTTTTTTTTTTTTTGCATTTAATATTCTAAATAGCAGAAATTAATTTTCTTTTCAGAGTGGTTTAAGTCTGTCCACTTTTTAATTTAAAAAATGATATACAATTATTTTGATATTCGATTGTTTCTGCTTATCATTTTACTAAATTTTACATAATACAAAAAAAAAAAATTAAAGAATTATTTTAAATTTAAATACGGTTATTTTATTTAATGCAATTACTATATATATATATATATATATATATATATATATATATATATTGAATGTTTTTTCACTTTGAAATATGATATTAATTGAATAAATTCTACTTTAAAATATTCGGTGTCTGTCACTTGAAATATGTAAACAAATCCAAAACAGTTAATGTTAGCCACTGTTTATAAAATAATCACATTAATTTATTCATTTTAATATTAAATATACAAATAAATACTAATGCAGAATAGCATGCAAGAGATGATATCATTAGATTACGTATAAAAAGCATTACATTTCATAGAAACCTTTGAGACAGCTCCCATAAGCGTTACTTCGGGAGTTTCCGTAATCCAATGCTATTTACATGTAAAATGCGATTTTAATGATATTATCTCTTGTGTGCTATTCTGCATTTGTATCAGAGAAAGAAAGATGAATAAATAGAATAAAAATAAAAGACATTAAAATTGAAATAGATTTGGTAGTACTAATGCAAAATAGTGTGCAAGAGATTACATTAGATTATGTATAAAAAGCACGGAAATATCTGAAAACATTGAGACATTCTGGTAAGGGTTACTTTGCGAGTTACCATAATCTAATGCTATTTACACGTAAAATGCAATTCTAATGATATTATCTCTTGCGCGCTATTTTGCATTTGTACTAAAATCAGTACTGTAATTTGATATTCAACTTTTAAGCACATTCAAAATTCTTTTTAAAAAATTTTTTCTTTACCATGATAATTTGATATTCAATCAGCTATGCTTTGAATTAATAATGTTATTTTTTAATTATTTATTGAATTTTACATATTGAAAAAAAAAATAAAATTAAAGAATTATCTTAAATTTAAATACTGTATTTATTTTTTTGTATGTTTTTTATTTATTTGAAATATCAATTTAACAAATCGCCTCATTTATTTAAAAAAAAAAAGTATTGTTAATTATTGAATAAAAATTTATTACTATATTGCTATCTGTGATGTCATTTCCTCTACACTGACAATAACAAAAAACCCCACCAGGCCGGATCAACAGGTCTTTTTTGCATGTGGCTATTCAGTAATAATGGATCTGCAAGACTACCTTGCTAACCATTACACTACGTTTACTTTATTATTATTTTCACCCTGTCTATACTCTCTACCTGTCTCTTTTTCTCTCTATCTATTCTCTCTACACCTCTCTCTGTCTCTATTCTCTCTACCCCTCTCTGCTTGTCTCTATCTATTCTCTTTACCTCTCTGCTTGTCTCTATCTCTTTACATCTCTGCTTGTCTCTCTTCTCTCTATCTCTCTATTCTCTTTACACCTCTCTGCTTGTCTCTATCTATTCTCTTTACACCTCTCTGCCTGTCTCTATCTATTCTCTTTACACCTCTCTGCTTGTCTATCTATTCTCTTTATACCTCTCTGCTTGTCTCTATCTATTCTCTTTACACCTCTGCTTGTCTATCTATTTTCTCTGCCCCTCTCTGCTTGTCTATTCTCTCTGCCACTCTGGCGAGGGGCCGGTATCGAACTAGGAACCTTGTGGTTTCTAGCCGAACGTTCTACCGACTGAAAATTTAGGGTACCATTGGTTTAGTGCAAAGCTGTTTGCTAGTATGACATAAAGGCATCATTCCAAGACAAGAAGAATTTAACTGTTGCTTATTTGAAAATTGCAAATAGCATAAAACAAATGGCATGAATCATATGCCAGACCAATGAATAATCTATATATTAATACTCGTGTTCTTTAAAAGTACAACCGTTATCATCTTGCAACACCATCTGGTTAAAAATGAGACTGTCTAAATCATCCAAGATGTAATGCAAAAATGTAAATCCTGATTATCCGGTGTTGCTTATCTGTTGAATTCTTATTTCTTAATTATTCACCTCAGCAAAATAATGGATCATTCCATTTTTATTATTAAGAAAGAAAGGGAAGAAAAAGGAAATGCTACACAGAAAAAATAGAAATAGAAAGAAAGAAAGAGAGTAGGGGAACGATAGAAGGGGTAATCTGTTTCAATCAAACATAATAAAAAGATGAATAAAAAGAAGAAAAGAAAAAAAGAGAAAGAGAGAGATATATGAAGATTATTGTAAGTTTTACATTTTGAACTATATCGCAATAGCTCTCAAGCAAACATATCAAACATTGTAATAATCAAATTATCATACTGTGGTATATCCACAGATCCTTCTAGTATTATATAGTATACCACACACATATATATATGCTCCCAATATTCCTGATAGAACACTGTAGAGGAGACATTAATTGATCTTTCACCGTCTAGCATAAGGCATTTACTTGCCTATTGTTTACAGACTTGAGTTCTCTGGTTATTGTAAAAACATATCTATGTACGTATGTATCAATTAATTGTTCGCCTATGACTGACAGTCACTGACAGGCATGAGGGTAAGGAGCTTGACAAACAAAAATTCTGTCAGGTTTCGCTCCTGTTAAAAAGTCAAGCCGCCCTGATGAGACGTAAACGTCAAAACACGTGTCTGTGGATGACTAATATATATATACATATATATATATATATATATATAAAGTTAGGAATTAAATCTGATAGCATGAAATTAAATAAAAAAAGAATGCAATTTATTATGATGACTATATATAGAAACTCCTTTGATCTATGAGTGTTCTGTAGGCAATTTACGTCCATGTTTTAACAACATATCCTCATTCCTCACCAAATTAATACTCATAGATTTTAGCATACTAAAATATATAACCAACAACAAGAAAATAAATATAATTGACCAAAATCTGTCTTTCCATAGTGATAGAGTTAAATCTCTGCAATCGGATGCTTTATATAAATTATATTTCCTGCTCTTTGATGTAGATTCATTTTTGCTAATAAAATCATTTGCATTATGATGACAATAGACCTCTGGCAAAACATGTTGATCGAATTTTCCAATATATAGTGTATATTGTAATGTGTGTGTGTATGTGTGTATATATATATATATATATATAATATAGTTTGTTATAATTATAAGTAAAGAGTGTTTAATATCATTGATAGAGCATGTATATATAAATTAGGGTTGCAGAGACATTAAATCAATGGAGCTTGGTAACTGTCAGTTTCTTGCCGATGCAATTTTCAAACCAGATTTAATAATTGCATAGGTGAGAAACTGACAGTTACCAAGTGCCATTGACTTTATATCTACACTGCCCTAATTTAGATATATATGCTTTATCACTGATATTGAGCACACTTTATTTACAAATATAGTAAACTATATTATAAATATATATATATATATATATAACTACAAGACACACATATATTTATATATACACCCACCATATATATATAGAGTATTACAGTGTGTGTTGAAATAACTTGTATCAACTATCAATATTGTGATTAATTCAATATTTTTCCCGGTAAGTAATTCCCTTTATCATATATATATATATATAATATATATATATATATATATATATACACACACACACACACACACACACACATAGTTTTATTCTTGGTTTGAATCTTCTTTGCCATTCTTGTAATCTGTTTAACATTTGGATTATTGTATGTAGAAAATTAATGTGTAGCAAAAGTGATTCTAACTTTTCTGTCAAACATTAATTGAATAATCTCCATGTTAATCCTGACCTCATGTCATTATGTCTAAAAACTGCTTAGAGATGGTTAGTAAATACAATTATCAACCTGTCTAACTAGGTATGTGCTAACAGGAATCTAACAGTAGCAACAAGGATGCAAATCTGGTGTACAACAGATATAGATAGATATACAGGTATAGGCCTATGTGTGAGATAAAGCGATAGAATATATGAATCCAAATATTCTCCCTTCAGCCATGGGTAAATAGTAGGGCAGACTGGGCTCTTTAACCTTGGTTAGGCAACCAGGAGAAGAAAAACTGGTCACTACTAGAATAGACTTCAGGCCTACTTAAGTGATCTATTTCAATTTACAAAATTTTTTTTTAAAAAGAGAAAGAGAGGTCTTTCCACATCACTTGCATGAGAAAGTCTAGCATCTAAGGGGAGCTCCTATCTTTGAATTGCTGAAACTTTTCTTCTTGTCTATGCTGTAGTTACTTCAGTGAGAGGGGCTATTTGGTGACCCTTAAACTACTGGGTCTCTCTATTGGTAGTCTTAGTTGCACTCTGTTGTGGATCTACTGATTTAGCTACTTGTATTTTTTCTGTGAAGTGCCTGTACTCTGCCAGTTAGATACTAGTTCTTCACAAAGAAGGATCATGGGAAAACAATAGTCCACTATTCTTGCTATATGGCATGCCAATGATAGGTATGTTGGACCATATTACCTTAAGGCACCCTTTTCAATTTCGTGTCATTAGGTCATTTTTTTCATTTACACCGTCAATATCCAGTCGTTTGTTAGGGGTTAGGGTTAAGAGTTCTAACCCTAACCCTAACAAACAACTGGAATTGACGGTGTAAATGAAAAAAATTGCCTAATGACACAAAATCGAAAAGGGGTGCCTTAAGGTAATATGGTCCAGTATGTCTTTTGAAGTATAGCTTTGTGGTCTTGGCTGACTTTAGAATTTCCATGATAGTGTTATGGAATATTGTTTGTGGATGGATGCTTGTTGCTTTGGGAGATATGTTTCAAACATTTGTTACATGGCATAAGAAGCTATAACCTGATGAAAATAATCACACAAGATATGGAGAAAATAAATGTCCCACTCACACATATCCATAAGTCATCTGTATTCATTCATTTCCTGAAACCCTTATTTCAAATAGACTCAACAACAAACTAAGCCACTTAAAAAAAAATTGGGGGGAGGGTCTCCGTGGCGTAGTGGCTAACACATTGGATTGTGGCATCATAGTAGTGAGTTGGAACTCCAATTGTGCTATTATGTTCACTTTTGGACTAATACCCTTTGAAAGAACCTCTCATTCTCCAGTTAAACAGTACCACTACTGTTATTCTACAAGGATGAATTTGGCCTTTAAATAACCCGTGAAGATTGATATGCCATTAAACAAAGAAGCAAATCAAACCAAAAAACATTACATTCTAACCCTTATTAATAATGTTAAAAAATCATTATTTAAGAATTCATTACTTTTTAGACTGATCTTTCTATTTAATGATACTACAAAGCTCTTAACATACGTATACCCATACTTTACATAGACAGTATATGTTAAATAATTGTTAGTACCCTAACACTTATGTACAGTAGTGTAGAAACCAAAATGGCTGTTATAAGTTGCAGCCGGTGGCCTTGAAGGATTGAGTGACACGGCTTGACCTCATTCTGATCCTCCTTCCGGTGGATACCATGAGAATTGGTGGGAAGGCTCCCTTCCTCTAGATTAGAAAGACTTAGTTCAGTATCGGCCAAAACCGCGAAGGAGCAAGTCGCGCTTAAGCGCATTGCCATACTCACACTCTGCGCAGGTAGTCTGGTGGGAATTTCGGAATAAAAATAAAAAATCGAAGTCTTGGGTTATTATCTAAAAACTACCAATGACCCAGGGCTTATGATAGATGAGAAATCCCCAATGGAAGACCAGACACAAAGTCTAGAAGAAGAACATAAGTTACCAAAGATGATCAGAAGAATAAAGAGAGTATACAATGTTTATTGGTATACAACATATATACGTATGAGCTTATTCCCGTCTGGACATAGACGGTCTGTATCATATGAGGAACACCCATGGTTGTATTTCTCATACTTAACTTATGTATACCCATGGTTGTATACATTTTAATCTTATCTTTCCTTGTCTAGTTTATATTTCGTCTGTAGCTTGGCTGGTATTTTTTTACTTAGGATTCTGAGTAGCAGCTTTCTTGCTTGCTTCATGGTATTTATGTCTGAGAATCTTTCTGTCTGTCAGTTGATACTCTGTTATCTGTATTAGTATTACTAACCTAAGACTTGTGTGCAAGACTAAGCTAAGCTAATAAAATCTCTAATTCTTCACATTGTGTAATTCTTAGTGAGATAGGCTGCCAAAATATTGTTGGTGAGTTTGATTCTCACTGGATACTCCATAAATGATAACAACAATAGAAGCTATAATTTGTACATTTTGAAAGAAGACCTCTTTAGTTTTATTTCTCTGAATGTTTGAGATGAGGCTTGAAGATTAGTATTATTAGTGTTATTCGGGACTATTGTCCCCATCTTCATTGTTATTTGTACAACGTTTCGGCCGATATGCCCTCCGGCCTTCTTCAGGTATTTCTTGTCGGACTCGGGAACCTTCTTTTCGAACTCGGGAACTTTCTTGTCGTATTCGGGACCATCACAGAACTTTGAACCTAACCCTTTATTTATTCAACTCCTACACCAGCTATGGTTAGTGGAATGAGAACAGGATACCCCCGTGGAATAAATAAAGGGTTAGGTTCAAAGTTCCATGATGGCTCCCGAATACGACAAGAAAGTTCCCGAGTTCAAAAAGAAGGTTCCCGAGTCCGACGAGGTTCCCGAGTCCGACAAGAAATACCTGAAGAAGGCCGGAGGGCATATCGGCTGAAACGTTGTACAAATAACAATGAAGATGGGGACAATAGTCCGAATAACACTAATAATACTCTTTAGTTTTATTCAGAAGAATTAATCTTTTTGATAAGAGATTCAAATAGAATCTTCTGAAATTGTAAATTGCTTTGTTATCAAACTGGTAAATTGACACACCACCACCACCACCTCAATTTCACTATCATCATTAACAACATGATTTTATCTTTCCAACACTATCACCTCCACCACCACTACTGCAGCTACTGTTTTCATATTTCGACCAACACCAACACCCTCATATCACCTTTCCTCATCAATAGTACGATCAATACAACCATTATTAATATCTTGACTATAATAACCTCCCATTACCAAAATATTGCTGCTATCATCTCTAAAATCATTATTTTTGCTCATCACTACCACCATTATATCATATTCATTTCTATCTAAAAACTAGCACCTGCTCTGCCGCATCTAACACTAACAATAATTGTTATCACAATGTTGCAGATTGATTGACTCTATCTTTGAATATTCTCTATTGGTTATGCATGTTATTTCATGTGATATACCATAAGTGATATCCTCATATCCCATAACCTTTTTAGGTTGTTGGGATAATACCATGCACAGTAATTCCCCTTTATGGCATCTCTCAAAGCAATAGGAGGGTTATTTGGCAGTGCCCATCGCCTCCCTGAGTAACATGTGACTGTTTGCTCAGAGTAATGGGCTTAAAGTTATATTGAAAGCACCGGTTCCTGCTAGATCACCAAAGTTAAGCAGCGATGAACCTGTTCAATACTTAGATTTAGCAATAGTGAGTACTGTAAGCAACCTGATATCAAAATGACTTGATTTGGCATTAAATGACCCAAAAAAGGTTGATATGCCGTAAAACAAAACAACCAACCAAATCAGAGTAATGTTTATCATTGTAGGAAATAGAATCGGCAACCAGAGTTTAAATCCCAGACGGGTGGTCAGAGAGGCCTCTCCGATCAATCAGCTAGTCAGGTCAAGCCCTACCTCTATATGATTGTCCCAAACCCTATTGCCCTTATGGCAACCCCAGCCCTTTTTATCATATATGTGCTAGAAGGCAGTGGCTGAGGATCTTAATGTCTTGGGTATGACGTTAAACTGTATCTGATGGTGAAGTTCCAATTCTGGAGCTCTAGGCAATGCTCCTAGGTCCACTCTGACCTGGAGTGGTAGTACCTGTTAGGTCCCGTCTATGGGTTAAATAGAACAAAATGAGTTCTAAAAAATGTGTTTAAAAACAAAAAACAAATAATGAAAAAAAAAAAAAGATTCTTCGGCAATTAGTCAACCTGCCGTAAAACCAACAAATCCAGACATGGTTGTTGGTGTTGCCCTTTGTGACATTGGAAAAAGCGTGAATCCAACTGTTCTCAGCTGTGGTTAAATAGTAGGGCAAACTGGGTCTTCAGCCTTGCTTAAGTAATCAGTCTAGAAGAAGGATTTCACATACTGCTAATACCCTTAGGAAAGGTATGCATCCAACTATTCTCCCTCCCTTCAGCTAGAAATTAAATTAGGTACATGAGAAAATTAAATTGAGGCAAAACGAATTTATTAAAAGAAAGAATATATAAGTTAGGTTCAAAGAAAATGTTTTATTTTTCTCAATTATATTGACTGTAAGAATAAACTTTACTATATTTTTCAGTTTGTATTATACAATAATTAGAATTCTTTCCAGCAAATTACCATTATTTTTTCAATAATAAACTCATTTTATAATTATTACAGGTTTTATAAAGGAAGCCTGAGTGCTTTTATGGTAGGGGGGGGCAGGACAATTTCCCTCTTTGCTCCCTTATAAATCCAGCCCTGTCTCAGTCTCAATACTTTTTGAATCCATCTCATATTGTAACAAGCAAATACAGTCAAAAATTCACTGGGAAAATTCTGTTTAAGTACTTTATGTCTTAACAGTAAAAAAAAAAATGCAATCTGATAGGGGAAATTGCGTGTAAACTGATTGATGCATTTTTATATTAACTGTGCAGCTATTTATGAATATTTTGACTTCTCTCATCTTGAATATAAAAATAAACACACACAGACACACACAAAAGAAAGACAATATGTGGCCTATAAGTAGCTTCCCATTCTTGGCTTCAGTGAGATATGTTCATTTTTCATGACAGTTTAGTCATAAGGGTATAAATAATATGTGAGGATTTATATAGAAAAGAAATTGTAAATGTAATATGAATTCTGATGCTACAAACATCTAAATCAATATTTAATCATAAAAAAATTGAATATAGGGAGGCAAACATAGCACAATGGTTAGTATGATTGTGTTAAATACCAACTTACAATGATTCAATCCTTATCAGTTCCTCTGTAAACTTGTACTAGATTAAGCTATCATCCTCATCAAGGTGTGCTGACAGCATGGATTCCCTTGACTCTCTCTCACCATCAGTTCCTATTGGCCATTACTCTTGATAAATCCTGTAGACAGCATCTTGTATCCATACAGAGCTGATGAATTTGATCAGCTGATACTGATTTGTCTGTGTATAGGAGTACATAGGAGAACATCACTTGTAAGTTCATCCTTACTTCTCTAATGGAGCTCAGCATGTCTTGCTTGTCTTACTTGGATGGTTTGTGAGGTAAATGGCTGTACAGCTGTTATGTTGTAATGTGCTGCTTCCTGGATTTGTTCAAAACAGCATGCAGCATCCTTGTGTAGTTACTTTTCTCCAGGCATTTCATTGAGGTCTAAGTGATGCAGCCATACAACAGTACTGATGCAGCTACAGAATAATTCCTATTTTATTTACATCAGATTTTTTTATATGGTTCATGCTTTACCAATGTATATATTAACATTGCTTTCAGTAGATGAGATATTGCTACCAAGGTATGAATTTAGCAAATACCCATACAAAATAGAATATACAATATTAAAAAACAAAAGTTTTTAAAAATATTTTAGATTTCTACAAATTGAATCCTAATAAAAATTGCAAGTGGTGTTTGTTGTGTAGTGGTTATCATCGTAGGATATGGACATGGCGAACTGAGTTCAATTCCTGGATGAGGCTATTTGCTTTTTATATAGCACTAATACCCTCGGTAAAGGTATTCATCCAACTATTCTACCTCCGGCTATGAGTAAATAGTAGGGTAGACTGGCAATCAGTCTGGGAGAAGTAAAACTCTGAATTCAAACCTGTTAAACTTCATTTAAAAATTGACTTTGGAGGGGTTGGGTAAATATGTAATAAAAATTATAGGTAGTATTTTTAAAAACTAATTCAACACAATGGTAAATTTGATTAAAAGAACAAAAATATAATTAAAGAACAAAAATTTTTTATTACAAATTCTTGTATTTATTCCTTTTTTCTGCTGTTGTAATGTAAATTTAAAAAAAAAAAGAAATTTTTAGATAAAACAATTTTTTTCCTAAGCTCAAGCTAATTCTTGGCTTTGTAAAATTTTTGTTGATAATGATATTATTGTCTGGAAGGTTTGGACAATATCAATGAAAAGCTCTCCGTGTATGACTGACTAATTAGGCTATTAAATTGTATACTACAAAGTTCATAGTGAGCACCACATTATAGGGTAATGGTTAATGAGATAGTCACAAAGATCAGTTACTAGTGAATAGTGAGTTCAGCACTCACTGGGTGCCCTTGTAGCCATGGGCCAAATGTGTGTAATAGTTATCAAGCTAGACGAGTGGACCATTGTTAGTGAGTGCAATTGTTTACTGATCATAGTGTTGATTTATTACATGGCCAAAAATATGGACCACTATGTGTATGTATATATTCTACCAACTCCTCCGAAAGAGTAGGATGTGACACAAGGTCAATTTCTTAAGCGGCGTTTAACAGGTTTGAATTCAGTTTTCCTTCTCCTAGACTGGTTACCAAGCCAAAAATTAAGGAGCCCAGTCTGTCCTACTATTTACCCATAGCTGGAGGGAGAGTACATGGATGCATACCTTTCCCAGGGGTATTAGCGCTAAATACTTTGAGAGCGGCCCTCACCAACTCAGCGTATGAGTAGCACAGGGATCTGTGCAATAAAGGAAGGAGCTGATGGTAGGTGTGGCTCTCCACCTCAGATGCAAAAACAATCTCCTTGGTCTAGCGCTAGTGAAAAGGGGATAGACTCCCTCGCTGATTGGCTGATACCGACATTAGGCCGCCCCGACGACTTTACTTTTTGCATACACTATGTGTATGTATTTGCCCAACCGCTCCGCCATAGACAGGATTTAGCACAAAGTAAATTTTTAAGTGGAGTAAAGCTGATATGAACTCAGAGTTTTCCTTCTGCTAGACTGGTTGCCTTACCAAGATTAAAGAGCTCAGTCTACCCTACTATTTGCCTATACCAAGGTCATTAGCATGAAGTGAAACACAATCGGCCTTGTCCAGGAATTGAACTTGGGTCACTGATTACATCTACTATAATGATAACAAGATGTAACTCCATTATATGAGGATTGAACTCACTAGTGAGTCGTAATTTGTCTTCAAGACTGGCTACATGTGGCTGAGTAGTCCATGACATGCAACACTCCACTTTGGTCCTTACTTAGGTTAGACAGGTGGTCAGAGAGTCCCCCTCCAATCAATCAGCTGGTCACATCAAGCCCTAGCACCTATATGATTGTCCTTATGGCAACCCCCTACCCTTTTTATCATATATGTGCTAGAAGGCGGTGACTGAGGGTCTTCATGTCCTGGGTATGACGTTAAACTCTATCTGATGGTGAGGTTCCAGTTCTGGAGGTCTGGGAAATGTGGAGCACTTCTTCATCACCATTGCTCCTAGGTCCACTCTGGTAGTATCTTTTAGGGTCCCATCTATGTGATAAATAGAAAAAATGTGTTAATAAAAAATGAGTACCTATCAAGAATGAATTATTTCAAAACTTTGTTGGCATTAAATAATCCACCGAGGTTGATATGCTAACAAACAAGACTGGCTTGTTAACCCATTGCACCACAATTAGATGCACTTTTTCCCTTGTTTTATTGAAAATTAGATTTGGCACAAGGCCATTGCTGCTGTTGTTGTTGGAATATAATTTTGAAAAGAAGAAAAAAAGCTACCTTGAAAGTTAAACAAATTTTATCCTAAGTTCAAGCTAATTGTTAGATTTTTGTTAATAACCTTATTTCCTGCAAAATTTAAAATGACAATGAAAAACTCTCCATGTGTGACTGACTAATTAGACTATTACATTGTATGCTACAAGGTTCATAGTCAGCACCTCATTATATTGTATTAGTTAGAGATCTAGTTATAAAGATCAATTACTACTGAATGGTAGGTTCAATCCTCACTAGATGCCTGTAAAGATTTGTGTAGACTGACCAGTATTTAACTGTTTCGCTAGTTGAACCTGCTTCTGAGAACCCAGACTTGGTTAAGTGGTTTAAATAACAGGTTGGGATATTCTACTATGGGGCATGGTCAAGTCTATTTCCAGGATTTTGATTGGCTGGTGTTTTAGTGTGGATATTTTTATCCATATATACTGAACACTTAATCATGTTCTGTCAGTTGCTACAGAGTGTATTTGGTTATGCTCTGTCTTTTTTTGTCTGGTGACTGGATGCTAGTCACAGTCTACCTGTGAAGGTGAGTATGATGTTCATTCTCCAGTGCCCTTACAGTAGCCATGTGCCAAATTTAAACAATGCTTAGTTTTTTTTTAGTGCCTCAAGGGGTGTAATAGTTTGCAAGCTAGGCTAGTGAAACATTCTTGTAGAGTTGAAGTCTCACTAGACCGGCGCTATTTCTGGTTTGGTTTGGTTTCTTTGTTTAATGGCATGGATTATTTAATGCCAAATCCATCTTTGTAGAAGTATTGGTACTATTTAACCCATAGCAGGAGGGATGACGAGATTCATACCTTTCCCAGAGTATTAGTCCAAAAGTGAATGTAATAATGTGACTGTCACAGTCGAGCATATTAACCACAGGGTTCCCCCCGCCCCATATTTCTGGCTTGTGTCAAATTCAGCTAAGCTTAGTAAATAGCTATAAGGTTTATCTATCATAATTCATTCAAAAGCGGCTGATATGATAGAATCCACTTGACAGTAGGCAAAAGAAAACTACTGTTACATATACAAGAAGAGACACTTTATGTAGTGTAATGGCTATTGAGCTAGAATAGCAGACTATTACTTGTGAGTTTGATTCTCACCTAGTGTTTCATATTGCTGGTCTTGTGCCACAATTAAGCTAAGTTTAATAAATAACTATATCCAAGAAGTATTACATATATGATAATCTTATTCTGTTAGTAATAGTATTTATTTCTGACCACTGACAATCCCTTACTTTTTATACACTGAGATTGGGTATGAAAGCCTACTTAAATTTTAGGCAAAAATTGGAAAATTTATTGTATAAATTTATCAATATAATTTTAAGGAGTAATGTTACTATAGGGATTTTTCATTCATCCTTTTTCACCAAGAATGGGTTTATTACAACTTCTTCTGTGAGACAATGTGTGTGTGTACATAATATACCTCTTTTACCTTCAAATCCTATCTCTGAAGTTAAATAATAGTAGAATATCATGACTTGGCTTTACATATTTAGGAGGGTATTTCATATCTTAAGCTGTGCTAGCACAAACTACTGAAATTGCTACTTTAAGTTTCATGCCTTATTCAAGCAATTAAAGTACTTGCTGTTCCTAAGTGATCACAATCTAAATACTGAGCTGACTCATGGCTTCTTAACTTAGACATAGATCTAAGAGAGTATTCCATGTTTTATTAACCTAATCTTGAACAAGTTCATTTCATAGTTATATTTATAATTCTTCTTGCATATAATTATATACTTAGGTTAGCTTAGTTGTAGCTAAAATGGATCAACTACGAAAGAGATAAAATTCCAAGCTTCTAAAATGCATCTGTTCTCTTTGATATCTTAACCCCAAAATAACTAAAAACGCTTCCTTTTCCACCACATGACAATCCCACTACCCAATCAGAATTCAGATACTCACTCACAATTCTAAATCTTGGTTCCTACACTTCTACAATGGAAATATTTTCACCTTAGACCTCTAGCTTGTCACTCGCCAAAACAAGTGTTTGATCCTGAGGTCAAATCCGTTGGAGCACTTGTATTTATTTATTTATCTATTTTTGTTTATTTTTTATTAGAGAATTTGCTTCTCTAGTAGTTTTGCAAAAAAGGATCAGCTGAACACATTTCAAGATGAATTACAATAAACCACATCTAACAAAATTCAGACAAGAAAAATAATAGAATTTTGTTTTAAATTAATAACAAAAAAAAAAAAATCCTTCATGGTAAATAGAAATATATCTTAATGTCAAATATTTCTCATTGTTATAAGCATTTTGTTTTTTGTTTTTTTGTGTTTTTATATTTAGTGAGATCTCTTTCATTCTATGTTTAGTTTTTAGATTTTATCTTCTTTTCTAAATTTCTGTATATTGTTCAGATATATTTATCTTGATCAATGAGATAAAATTGATTAAATTCACAAATTCTGATGTTATAAGGAACTCACAATTTATATTTTATTAGGAAAGGCATGGACTGCTATAGACAGATTATCAATCATATAGAAATCTGATCTCTCTGATAAGATGAATAAAAATTCTTCCAAGCTGCAGTCGTATCAGTGCTACCTGTATGGCTGCACAACTTGGACTCTAATGAAATACTTGGAGAAAAAAAGAAGCTAGAACTACACATGGATGCTGTGTGTTGTTCTGAACAGATTCTGGAAGCAGCAGCACACAAAAGAGTAGCTGTATGGTCACTTACCTCCTATCACACATACCATTCAGGTAAGATGAAAAAGACATGCTGGACACTGCTGGAGAAGCAGGGACAAGTTCATAAGTGATGTTTTCCTGTAGGGACCTATAGTTGGACAACAAAAAGTTAAATTGATCAGCTTTGCATGGATACTGAATGTTGTGCAGAAGATCTTCCTGGAGCAATGACCGATAGGGACAGGTAGCAAGAAATAGTCATGGAGATCCATGTTGTTGGCATGACCTGATGATGGTGATAATTCTTCCGAGCTGTAGCTGTGCCAGTATTACTGTATAGCTGCACCATTTGGAGTCTAATGAAACACTTGGTAAAAAAGCTAAATGAGAACTTCACAAGAATACTGCATGCTTTTTTTAACAAATTTTGGAAGCAGCTCCTAGAAAACAGCATTCATACTGCCACTTATCCTCTATTTCAAAAAACATCCAAGTAAAACAAACAAGACATGTTGGGCACTGTTGAAGAAATGAGGACAAACTCATAAGCAACATTCTCCTATGGACTCTTACACATGGACACACCAGTGTTAGCTGATCAGCAAAAACATACATTCATAGTTCTGTGTGTACACTAGGTTCTGTTTAGAAGACCTACCAAGAATGATGACAGATAGGGATGGGTGGAGAGAGAGAGTCAAAGAAATTCATGCTGTTGGCACACCTTGATGATGATGATGATTTCTATTCAAATTTTTGACTATGAAATTAAAAAAATGATAATCACTGAAAGTATAAACCTTATCAAGAAGGATTATTGTTTGAATAGTAAAAATAGCCAATATTTCATTGTTTTGAATATAATTTTAATGATATATAATAATCATTGGTGAAGAAATGAGAGAGAGAGAGAGAGAGAGAGAGAGAGAGAGAGAGAGAGGAGAGAGAGAGAGAGAGAGATGTTAGACAAGAAGAGCATAGGGTAGATAGATATTTGTGTTGATTTATGAATTGTTTGTTTTGTTTGGGAACAGATTCAAAAAAATATTCATTGATGTGTGAACTAAATAAAAACAAAGATACAAAAAAAAAGACAATGTGTGTATGTATTTACTCAACCCCTCTGCACAAGAAGGGTGTGACACAAGGTCAATTTTAAGCAGAGTTTAATTGGTGTGAATTCAGATTTTTCCTTCTTGTTGACCAGTTGTCACACCAAGGTTTAAAAAAACAAGTCTGCCCTACTATTTACCCATAGTTAGAGAATAATTGGATTCATATTTTTCCTAAGGGTATAGCACTATATGAAATGCAAACTGTATTTGAACTCTGGTTGCTGCCTCCATTATATGATGATAACCATTACACAATGAGCACCTCCTGAAAATGTGTGTATTCGAAATTGTAAATAGGTTTGTAATAGAAATACATGGATGTATGCTTAGTGTAAGGATTATCATCATAGGAAATGTAATTGGCGATCTGAGTTCAAATCATAGATGAGGCTGTTTGCATTTCACATAACGCTAATGCCCTTAGGAAAGGCATGAATCTATCTTTTCTCCTGCCAGCTGCAGATAAATAATTGAGGAGACTGGTTTCTTTAGCCTTGATTAGGCAACCAGTTTAGGTGAAGGAAAACTCTGAATTCAAACCAGCTGTACTCTGCTTAAAAATTGACCTTGTGTCACATCCTGCCTGTTACAGAGGAGTTTGGTAAATCAATATATGGGAATTGTCCTTTGATTACATTTATAAATAGACATGTCTGTAATTAATACACAGTGGTCCAGGCTCCTGGCATGAGTATGAAAACTGACATCTTTCAATTAAGCCTTGTTGAGTTGAAAAGAAAGCTAGATTCATGCCTTTTCCTTGATATGTTGCTATGGAAACTAATCTGTGGCCTCTTGGCAGTTGTTGGAAAAAGTCATCCTGCAAGCAGTGGGAGTTAATCTCCACAATAGGATGAAGCTGAAGAAACTAAGGCTGATGTACTATTAAGTGCACCATTTTATGACAATTTTTATTATTCTGCAGAGTAATAAAATGTAACAAAACTACCAAATTGATTGACTACCACTTTTATGTAGTTCCTTCTTTTCTCTTGCTATTTTAAGATCTTATGTCCATCTCCAGATTTGCTCTGGTCATCTGCTTACAGTTTTCTCATGACATCTTTATTGTTGCCAATGGTCACTCACATTGACCACTAAGTTTATGCGGCCCATTATTGAAATCCTTCTCAATAAAAACAGTCACGGATCATTATAAACTCATTTTTATCTCAAATGCAAATAACAAAAATAGCTTTTTATTTTAATTATTTAAAACTATGGACTGCTATTGACAGGTGGTTAAATCGAACTTAATGGACCTAAATTCCACCATCATATGTACCCCCCCCCCACACCGAAAGAAAAAAATACCAAAAATCAGGGAATTAACCAAATTTAATGAAATTTTTAGTGTTGATATATTAATATAATGCACCAGTTATTTCATTTAAAAACTTTTACATTTTTTCAGGCCAGTTAACTTTGAACCACGTATCTTTGAGAATCTATGTTACACCTCAAAAAGGAGAATGTATGTTACGCAACAAAAAGGAGTTTTAGCGTAGATATTTGCCAATGGATGAAACATGGATCCACCACTTCACTCCGGAGTCAAATCGGCAGTTAGCTGAGTGGACAGCAGCAGGTGAAAGCCGTCCAAAGTAACCAAAGACGCAAACATAAGCAAGCAAGGTTTTGGCCTCTATATTATGGGATGCGCAAGGTATATTAATGAATAAAAGATATAATGCACCAGTTATTTCATTTAAAAACTTTTACATTTTTTCATGTCAGTTAACTTTGAGCCACTAAGTTTATGCGGCCCATTATATATAATTCATCAATTACCTTGAGAAAGGAAGAACCATCAATAGTGAATATTATATAGCATTACTGATGCATTTGAAGGAAGAAATTGCCAAAAAAACAGCCAGAAATGAAGAAGAAAAAGTGCTCTTTCACCAAGACAATGCACCGTGTCATAAGTCGATCACAATGATGGCAAAACTACATGAATTGCACTTCAAATTGCTTCCGCACCCACCCTATTCTCCAGATCTGGCCCCCAGCAATTACTGGCTGTTTGCAGACCTCAAAAGAATACTCAAGGGAAAGAGATTTCGCTTCAATGAAGAAGTGATATTGGAAGCTGAGGCATATTTTGACGCCAAAGACAAATTGTTCTACAACAAAAGTATCGAATTGTTAGAGAAGCATTGGAATCAGTGTATCACCCTAGAAGGAGACTATGTTGATGAATAAAGTCGAATTTTGCCTAAAAGTTGTTGTTTTATTAGAAATTGCTTGTTAACTCAGGGATTGAATTCACGACTACTAGGTAATTAGGTACTCTCGACAAATGCTTATTTCCACTAGGCCAGGCTAGGAGGTGTGCTTAATGTAATGATTATCATCATAGGTTCAGGTGTGCTTAATGTAATGATTATTATCATAGGAAATGGAATTGGTTAGCCAAGTTCAAATCCTGCACATGGTTGTTTGTGTTTCCTTTTGCACTAATTCCCTTTGGGAAACTTTGTTTAAATAGTAGGGCAAACTGGGTCCTTTAGCATTAATAAGGCAACCAGTCTATGAGAAGGAAATCTCTGAATTCAAACCAGCTGTACTCCACAAACCAATTGACCTTGTGTTGCATCCTGTCTGTAGAGGTGGGGGTTGGGTACATACATACATATACACTAGGCCAGTTTGGTAACCTTACACAGAAAAAGAGGCATATTTGAGATTTGGACAGAATTTAACTTGAGAGTTTAAACGCAAGATGAAAAAAGTTTTATAAAAATAAACATTTAATAAAACCCAAAGAAAACTGATTTTGATTACAGCCTCCTCCCCCCCTCTCATTCTGATGTGACATCAAAGCATTTGTCAGCCTAACACTATGGGGCACAGTGGTCGGACATTATACCAAAAAGGGGAAGAAGGGGCCAGAGATGATGAAGCATGTGGCTTGCAAGCTGCTGGTTGCTAAACCCTTGTATTAGGACATTGATCTTTTGAACAATTCAATGGTGATAACTTGAAATCTTAAACATAATGCTGTTTTTTTTCCTCTCCAAATGAACCAGATTATACACATGAAGAAGGCGGAAATATACAGCAGCTGAAACCTTGTGAATATAATAATAACCAAGATGAAGACATGAGTATACCAATGAATAATCACTAAAGATATGTTGGTATAAAACAACCAAGATTACCAGTGAATAATCACTAAAGATATGTTGGTATAAAATGACCAAGATGAGGACATGTATACCAGTGATAATCACTAAAGATATGTTGGCATAAAAAACCAAGATGAAGACATGAGTATACCAGTGAATAATTAGTAAAGATATGTTGGCAAAACAACCAAGGTGAGGACATGAGTATACCAATGAATAATCACTAAAGATGTTGGTATAAAACAACCAAGATGACGACATGAGTATACCAGTGAATAATCACTAAAGATATGTTGGCATAAAACAACCAAGGTGAGGACATGAGTATACCATGAATAATCACTAAAGATATGATAAAACAACCAAGGTGAACATGAGTATACCAGTGAATAATCACTAAAGCCAAGGTGAGGACATGAGTATACCAGTGAATAATCACTAAAGATATGTTGGTATAAAACAACCAAGATGACGACATGAGTATACCAGTGAATAATCACTAAAGATATGTTGGCATAAAACAACCAAGGTGAGACATGAGTATACCAATGAATAATCACTAAAGATATGTTTGTATAAAACAACCAAGATGAGGACATTATACCAGTGAATAATCACTAAAGATATGTTGGTATAAATGACCAAGATGAGGACATGAGTATACCAGTGAATAATCATTAAAGATATGTTGGTATAAAACGACCAAGATGAGGACATGAGTATACCAGTGAATAATCACTAAAGATATGTTGGCATAAAACAACCAAGATGAGGACATGAGTATACCAGTGAATAATCACTAAAGATATGTTGGTATAAAATGACCAAGATGAGGACATGAGTATACCAGTGAATAATCACTAAAGATATGTTGGCATAAAACAACCAAGATGAAACATGAGTATACCAGTGAATAATTAGTAAAGATATGTTGGTATAAAACAACCAAGATGAGGACATGAGTATACCAATGAATAATCACTAAAGATATGTTGGTATAAAACAACCAAGATGACGACATGAGTATACCAGTGAATAATCACTAAAGATATGTTGGCATAAAACAACCAAGGTGAGGACATGAGTATACCAGTGAATAATCACTAAAGATATTGGCATAAAACAACCAAGGTGAGGACATGAGTATACCAGTGAATAATCACTAAAGATATGTTGGTATAAAACAACCAAAATGAGGACATGAGTATACCAGTGAATAATCACTAAAGATATGTTGGTATAAAACAACCAAAATGAGGACATGAGTATACCAGTGAATAATCACTAAAGATATGTTGGTATAAAACAGCTTAATGAACTGTTCAATTGCTATGAATAGGAACTGAACCTGGAAATGATTTTGTTTTCCATTTATAGCACTTTTGCTGCTTTATAAAAGACCAAATAAATAGGCGGTACTTGTAGGGTAATGGTTATTGTTGTTAGAAATAGACATATCAAACTGAGTTCAAATCCTGGATAAGAACTGTCTGCATTTCACTTAACACTTAGAAAAGGTATGCATCCAACAATTCTCTCTCCAACTATGAGTAAATAATAGGGAAGACTGGACTCTTTAACTTTGGTTAGCCTGCTGGTCTAGGCAAAGGAGAACTCTGAATTCAAACCTCTGCTTAAAAATTAACCTTGCATCACATCCTGCTTATGATAATGGTTGGATAAATGCATAAAAGACCAAGTAAACAAGACAAAATACAGTGAAAATGCTGGAATATTATATAAACTAGTTGTATTTAACTGTATATATAATATATGGATTTTAAGAAAGATAATTGATGTTCATAAAGATTCATAAGATTTTTCATTTATTTATGTTTAACATGTATGTCACTTTGAAAACCTGATATCCTAAATATTCTTATGATGAAAGAACCTGTGAATAGACATCATTATTTCTTATGCACAGGTTCACTTTCTTGTTTGACCTTTTGGTGGTGACGATTCACAGCCTATCAGGATTTCTAATTCTGTTCATGGCTACATAGAGAAAATGTTATTTAGGTAGATGTTGATCTGGGACAGAGTTTCTCTTCTTTTTGTTTTGTTTGTAGTAATTCCCGAAACAGACTTGAACTGGAAATTTCCAAAGGGAAACAGTTTTGTCATTGAGAACAATGAGAATATGTTCAACAAACACCCTTTTACATTGATGGAGAGAATAATATATATATATTATGGACTCTCTCGTTGATTTTTGATGCATGAGGGTTCACACATGCAATGAACACCCACACAGTGATTTGTTTATAGTGGTGAAGGCTTGAATGGAGGCACGTGGGCTAGTGGTTAGAGTCGTGGGAAATGGACTTGTCGATTCGAGTTCAATTCCTAGACAAAGCTGTTGGCATTTCACATAGCGCTAATACCCTTGGGAAAGGTATGAATCCATATATTCTCCCTCCAGCTATGGGTTAAATAGTAGGGCAGACTGGGCCCTTCAGCTTGGGTAGGTAACCAGTCTAGGAGAGGGATAACTCTGAATTCAAAATTCCTGAGGTTGGTTGTTGACTGGGTTTGTGGCAACATTTGATGCACCAATTCTTTCCTATCGACTGTGCCAAAAAGTGTGGATGGTCCAACACAAGCCTTCACCACTATATATATATATATATATATGGAGGTAAAATATGGAAATGAATCCGACAATATATAGAAATAGGAAAAACAAAGTGTTCTAAAAAAAGTCAAATTTATTATGATGTTTATGTCGATGTTTAAACATTTCGGTTTATGTAAAACCTACTTCAGGACAATGTAATAAAAAGAAGAGAAAAAGATTTTTTTTTTTTTTCAAAAACACCCATCACCTTTTGAACAACAAAGATCTTTTTCAATTTCTATATACATATACTAGACAAAACGTGACCCTTTGGGTCACCCATTGGGATTAGGAAAAAGTTAGTTTGCAAAGTGAATTAAATTTAAAAAAAAAACAGTCAGATAATTAAGAAAAAACATTAAAATCATTTTGTAAGATTTCTAAGAAAGGGAATATTTGACCTAATTAAAATTTTTTAAGAGCCAGTGATGTTAGCCGGCTAGATGCTTATGAAACATAACATACAACTACATTTCATAACTCTCCAATTTCTCTCTCTCTCTCTCTATATATATATATTATATGCTCACTGAGAAACTAACATATATAACAAGGAGGTAATCAAGATATACATAGAAAGGAGGAAAGTGATAGGCAGAATGTAAAGTAAGAGACGGGTCAGTTTTTTACTTAATTGTAAATTACAATTAGAACCAATTAAAATGGAATTTTTTTCAAACATAACTCAATCCTAAAACTAAGGAATCATTTAGTATAACTTAGGTATCATTAAACTAAACAGTAAACAAGCATTTAGGAAACAAACATTGATTTGCTCTGCTTTAGTATAATAATAATAATAATAATAATATATATATATATATATATATATATATATATAAAGGATGAAAGACAGATATGGCCTATAGTTTAAAATCTTTCCAGGAATGACTTAAACAATTCCTGAAAGATTGGTTGAAATCAGGCAAAAAATGGCAGTTTTAGTGGAATTGACAGACAATTAGTGAATTATAATCAGATGTTAAGCTTTCAAAATTGAAAGGACAAGTTGAGGAATTCTTAATCTTTACATCACAGCAAAAATAACAAATAGTGGATTAATTATTTTAATATTTCAGTCATCTTTAATGAATTATACAAATTTTGCTGTGGAATAAAAAAGAAAAAATACAAAAAAAAAAAAAAAATGAATTCACTATTTGTCTGAATTTTTTAGATGAGGCTTGATGTGTATTACTTTTATTTTTTTGGAATGTTGTCCTCATCTTTATCATGGTATGTAAAAACACAATGTTTCGGCCACTGTTTCCTCCAGCCTCCTTCAGGTTGTCCCTATCTATCCAAGCATAGCAATGGAGGATACAGCGGCCGAAACATTGTGTTTTTTTTTTTTTAAGGAAAACATTCCGAAAAATAAAAATAATACACATCAAGCCTCATCTCAAAAATTCAGACAATAATGAATTTATTTTCTTTTTCTGTCTTTGATTCCACAGCAAAAAATTTCTGCTTTACTTTCTTTTTTTTTTTTTAATGTTTAAAATGTCATTTTGTTGTTGATTAGCTCAGTTGCTTGCTGCTGCCAGAAAATATCACCGTTTCTTCCCAATTTACCTTGACCACCAGCTTAATGCCATACCATTATCGCTTCCTTTAATATTTCCCACTGGAATTCCTACAACTGCAACAGTCCTTTCAATCACCTGACTACTATAGCCTCTACTGTCAGCATTACCATTCTCACCGCCACTGCCACCACCACCACCATCATCATCATCACCTCTGCCAACACCACAACAACTAGCACCTCTACCAACAGTGCCATTGCCACCACCACTACCATTATCAAACCTGACACCCCCACCCCCACCACTTATTTTCTGCTATCCTCACATTGATGAATTTATTAAAAAATTCAGGTATTAACAACAATCAGACATTTTAGGAAAATAATCCAAACTTAGACGTGTATTTCTATTCTAATAAAAGCTAAACACGTACAGAAGATATTTGTTTAAATAATTATTAAAATCATAGGGAGAAGAGAAGATCAAATATTGTATAAAAATAACTGCTTAGGTTATATATGAAATAAATAAGAGAGGTTGATATGCCATTAAACAAAGAAAACAAACAAAAATTAATGATGGGTGATCAATTTATTTATTCATTTTTAATAGCTACACTTTCTAATAACTCCATCTTTACATTTTTTGTAATATGTAATCATGAATATAATAATCCTATTTTACTTACATTTATTCCTGACCATTGAAAATATCCTTTACTCAATGTATTTCTATAGTAAAATTTTTAGCAATATATTTACATTATACATATAAGAGGTCTACTGTATCAGTAACATTTATATTGATAACTGAACTGTAAAAATCTTGTTACTCCTTTACAAATTATTTCAGTATTAGAATCATTTGCAATACATTTCTATAGTAAAATCAAGGAGCAATACATTTACATTATCAATACAACAGACCCGTTCTTTCAGTAACACATTAATTACTAATCATTGATACATTATGTAAACATTAGAGCAAAGGCTTTTTAAAAGATTTTTACTCACTTTCTATCCATTGAAATAAAAATCATTTCCAATGTAGTTCTATCATATACATTTCTATAGTAGAAATCATTTTCAATGCACTTCTACAGTAGAAAATATTTTCAATGCACTTCTACAGTAGAAAATATTTTCAATACACTTCTATATTAGAAAACACTTCCAATGCATTTCTTTTGTAGAAATTATTTTCAATGCATTTCTATTGTAGAAATTATTTTCAATGCATTTCTATTGTAGAAATTCATTTTCAATGCATTTCTATTGTAGAATTCATTTTCAATGTACTTCTGTAATAGAAAGCATTTTCAATACATTTCTATAATAGAAAACCTTTACAATGCTTTTATATTATATACATGAGAGCTTTATTCTAATATTAACACTTGCATTAATTCCTGACCACTGAGATAATATGTAGTGATGAGAGCAAATGCAAATGACTATATGTATAGCAAATCCTATCCATACTATTATGGGTTACATCACCCATAATCCTCTACTCTTTCTCTTTGATCTTAATTCTATTATGTTGACAGTTGGGACAATAAGGACAAAAATAAATCATTTATACCTGCATAAACTTTATCATTAATTGCTGATAAAAGCAGTGTCCATCTGTTACATGTAACAGAAAGAAATGACACGCACACACACACACACATACTCACACACACACACATGTCCCGCTGAATTGAGTGCTGATTGTCAGAGTAGTCACTTTTATAATGAGTGGGAGGTAAACACACAAAACAGAAGGAAATAAGAGAGAAGGAAAGGAAATGTGTTGTTAGGTAGAAAGAGTCAGATGGAAAGAAAGAAAATAATGAACATTATACTATTTCTCTGAATTTTTGAGATGAGGCTTGATGATTAGTATTATCTGCATTATTATTCGGACTATTGTCCTCATCTTCATTGTTATCTGTACAACATTTCGATCGATGTGCCCTCCGGCCTTCTTCAGGTATTTCTTGTTGGACTCGGGAACCTTCTTGTCCTAATCGGGAGCCATCATGGAACTTTGAACCTAACCCTTTCACTTTGAACTGTCTTGACCTAACTCCTTTATCTCTAGACTGCAGGTTCAATCCTGGCCAGGGGCAGCAGTAACATAGATTAATAATTAACACAGCTTAACGCCTCTACCCCAGCTATGGTTAGCGGAATGAGAACAGGATATCCCCATGGACTGAATAAAGGGTTAGGTTCAAAGTTCCGTGATAGTTCACGATTACGACAAGAAGGTTCCTGAGTCCGACAAGAAATACCTGAAGAAGGCCTGAGGGCACATCAGCCGAAACATTGTATAGATAACAATGAAGATGAGGACAATAGTCCGAATAATGCAGATAATACTAATGAACATTACATTTAAAACTTATAACAATATTTTGAATATCTTTGAAATTTAATGGTAATAGCAAGAAGAAATACTAATCCAAACATAAATAAAAAGCTGCCATTATTAGAAATGATATATTCATAAGAAATACAGAGAAATAATGTCTTATTGTCCTGCTATTATATATCAGTTTCAAAAGGGAGATAACTCTTTTAGCTTGACTAATAAAAAAAGATACCTAGGGTCTTGAATATGCTGACTGCAATCCCCTGCAAAGAGGTAAGACCCCTCCCCCCACTTCTGAAAAAAGAAGGGGTCCTGAGTAAGACAAAACTGCATCTGCTGGTGAGGCTTCTGTTCTGAAGCTTTAGGGAGTGTGGAGTTACCCCACCGTTGCCATTAAAACTTGCTCCACCTTAACCCAGATTGGTACCTGTTAAGGTCAAAGTGATCTGTTTAAAATGATTGTAAAGATACATTTTTGTATTGTATATAGATTGGAGACTGTAATTGTGAAACTGACTTGAAAATAACCTAACAGGAGCTGACATGCCTTAAAACCAACCAACCAACAAATATATTTAATCAACAGGGTATACAGAGTTCTTCCTAATTAAATAATGTCAAGTGCTGTAACTAAAAACAGAAACTAAACTTGACCATAACCACTTTGAGGCTTTTAAAACAACAATTTCAATCCTCCCTGGAAACTGTCAGATGTTTTTTTCTCCCAGCATATACCTATTTAGTATTATACTAATGCTATGGAAGAAAACACTGTTGCTGTTACTATATAAAAGTAAAAGTAAAGTCGTTGGGGCGGCCTAATGTCGGTATCAACCAGACAGCGAGGGAGTCTATCCCCTTTTCACTAGCACTAGACCAAGGAGATCGTTTTTGTGCCTGGGGTGGAGTGCCACACCTACCATCAGCTCCTTACTTTACCGCACAGATCCCTGTGCTACTCATACGCTGAGTTGGCGAGGGCCGGTATTGAAACCGGAACCTTGTGGTTCTGAGCCGGATGCTCTACTGACTGAGCTATAACCAGAAACCTGTAAACCAGTTGTTTTCCCTTTATAGCAGCAGTCCACAATAATATATATTTACCAACCCCTCCACATGAGCAGAATGCGACACAAGGTCAATTTCTTAAGCGGATTTTAACAGGTTTGAATTCAGAGTTGTTCTTCTCCTAGACTGGTTGCCTAACCAAGGTTAAAGAGCCCAGTCTACCCTACTATTTCCCCATAGCCGGAGGGAGAGTAGTTGGATGCATATCTTTTCAAAGAGTATTAGCTCTATGTGAAATGCAAACAGCTCCATCCAGGATTTGAACTCTGGTCAACAAGTCCATTTCCTATGGCTCTAATCATTACACCACGCACCTCAAGTCCACAATGATATTGATGGTTCTACTTAGGTAAGAGTGAAGGATTCTAATTTGCAATTTCATTTTTATCTCTGTTATGTTGATAATTTGGATAATTAAAAAGTGACATTCAGTGTGAATGCAGACCCCCACACAATTTGCATTCACTTTCAAATTGGTCTGGAAATTGTTTTATTGTCTAAGTTAACAACTTTTAATTGTATTCCAGTAATAAAAATCTTACTGATATGCTATTTTGGCTGGTTTATGGTTACATACATGTATACAAATATAATGAGAATTTTAGTAATGGATAAAAAGAATATTGAACACATATACAGACCCTACAAAATTATCATTCAGTCTCAAATTAGACTGGAAATTGCTTTATTCTTCAAGTTAGTGCATTTGATGAATATTGCTCTACTAAAAGTCTTGCTATAATGTACTGCTTTTGTTGATTTATATACATATATACAAATATAATAAAAATTCTATAAACAACGTTATTAGACATAATGAAAGAAAAAGGTTTCATACTAAAAAAGGCAAGAAGCAGACAATATCCTGCAGAAAATATTACAGATGCAGACTATGCAGATGATCTAATGCTTCTTGCAAATATACCTTCCCAAGCTGAATCACTTCCTGGAGAAGGCAACAAGAAGCATTAGCCTCTATGTGAACTCAGATAAAATGGAGTTCATGTGTTTTAAACAAGATGGAGACATCTCCACACTGGATGGCAAACCAGCCCAGTTCACATACCTAGACAGCAATATCTTATCTACAGAAAATGATGTCAATATATGCATAGGAAAGACAAGGACTGCTATTGACAGATTATTGATTATACGGAAATCTGATCTCTCTGATAAGATAATGGGAACTACACAAGGATGTTGCATGCTGTCTTGAACAAATCCTGGACACAACTCGCTGCTCCAAAAAAGCAGCTGTATGGCCTCTTACCTCTTCTCACACAAACCATTCAAGTAAGACAAACAAGATATGCTGGACACTGCTGGAGAAGTAAGGATGAACTCATAAGTGATGTTCTCCTATGGACACCTAAATACTGAATACACCAGTGTTGGTTGAACAGCAAAAACTTACATACAACAGCTATGTGTGGACACTGGATGCTGTGCTGAGGACTTGCTAAGAGCAATGACTGATAGGGATGGGTGGCAAAAAAGAGTCATGGGAATCCATGCTGTCTTGAGGATGATAGTTATATATTAGTCACAACATTTTACTCTCCAGCTTTCTTTTGTCATTGTTGGTAACCTCCTAAAGATTTTAAACTGAACCCTTCATTCAATCCATAGGGGTTGAGTGTTCTCATTCCACTGTCCATACTCGGTGGATATCTCATATCAGTTAATTCTTCTGTCTGTCTCTTCCACTGACTCAAGAGTTTATGACATATTATTGCACTCCCTGATCCAGGGATTGAATTCAGGACTGTCAGGTAACTAGATACACTTTAACCAGCAGTATTATGCATTAGGCTATGTGTCCCATAGGAGAGTCCAACCACTGAAATGCTGTGTCTCAACCAAGATGTGAGGACACTAGCCTGTAACATTAGTATACAATAATAATTTATTTTTAATTTATAGATTTACAGGCTTGGTAAAATAAAATATAGCAAAAATGTGCATGACTCTGGAAGCAAATATTAATAAGTCCTTGGCTTAAAAACCACTTTGTACAATTAAAATTCTTCAATACACAGATAGAATTGACTATGTGTACAGAAGTTCTAACAAGGACAGTACTAAATTGATAGAAATTTAAACCAGGGGCAGGATGTGACACACAGTTAAATTTTAAGTGGAGTAAAGCTAGTTTGAATTCAGAATTTTCCTTCTGCTAGACTTGTTTCCCGAGCAAGGCTAAAGTGCCCAGTCTGTCACACTATTTACTCATAGCTGGAAGAAGAGAACAGATGGATTTGTGCCCTTCACAAGGGCATTAACATGAATTAAAATGCAAACCGTCTCAATTCACTGATTCTATCTTTTTATTATGACACTATAGACACTTCTGCTTCTGAGTGCAGGGGGATGCACTGGTGCATATGTGTTTGGTTGCATGTATGGCCATATGAGTTGGTGTAGATGAACTGAGTCAAAAGTTTTGAAAACTTGGGAGGCAATAAGATTGAGCTTGAAAGTTTATTTTTATGTTCTTTATAAACATAGATTTTTGGTGCTAAGTAGGTATATAAGAGTTTAATTGGTTTAACTACCCTAACACGGTGTTGTCTGTGTTTTTGAGGAGGGTAGGTATATACAGGTGTAGATTGTGGCAGTTGAGCTGGGTGTGCACTAGAGGACAGATTGTTTGAGAGTCGAAGGAGGGAATCCTATGCCAGAACAGTGCTGAGAATTATGAATGGAATAAAGTAAACTTGCATATGCAGTCCATATTGGAATAGTATCACCCAGAGCTAAAAAGGTCAGAACCACCCTTTATTATGCAAGATATAAGATTTCATGTTTTTTCTTATCTTTTTCTTTTTGTGCAACTTTGAACCTAACTTGCAAAACTAACAACTAAGAATTGCAATGTTTTGGTGACATGGGGGTGACATCATTATGCAGCCAAGTATACAAGCACTGAGCTGGTTATCTCATATTATGACAATAACCATTACACAGATGTGCAACCCTATACTAGTAAAGCTGCTACTACCAATTCAACTATTACTCTTACTAATAATGTAATTCTTCCTTCCTAGTAAGTTTCATTACAATCCACTGGTGCTTCTTTCAATTTAGGAATATTAGAGGCCAGTTTAGCTCAGTTAGTAGATCATCCACCAAGGAATCGCATGTTCGATACTGGTTCTTGCCAACTCAGTGCATGAGTAGTACAGCTTAAATAATCTAATCTGTGTGGTAAAGCATCTGGGAACCGACGGTAGGTGTGGCACTCCACTTCAGTAGAACAATCTACCTGGTCTAGTGCTAGCAAAAAGGGGATAGACTCCCTCACTGTTCAGCTGATACCAACAATAGGCCACCTATTCAGACGTTTTATTTTTATACTTGATTTGAAAATACATTGATTTACAATTTTGAAGAAGTTCCTATTTTCTTTTGAAAAAAATTCATATTTCATTATTCACAACATAACTGTGCTCACACCCTCTGTTTGGTTTGCATGAATATTCAGCAGGTGTCAATGAACATTAGTCAGTGCGATTTTTTCCACATGAAGGAATTAAGTTATACACTTCTGCTTTCATGTTATTTTACCAGACTGATGCTCAATTGCTATCTGTGCAATCAGAAAAAAAAAATGATGGGCTAATGGCAGAAAATTTCAACCTCTATTTCCTTGAGATTGTTTTCATAATCAACTCATATCATTTTGACATCATTATCCCCCAAAGCCACATCTCTTTGAAAATGGCCACAACAAAAAAGAGTCTAAGTGCATATAAAGACGAGGGAGAGAGCCATTTGCTTGTCATAATGATTACCAGAAGAGTGGGTAAAAACTGTGAAACAGAAACCCTTTTACAGTGTTGAGGGCAGTAAGACATAGAGAGTGAGAAACAGATTCAATCTTAAACCGGTCTAAGCCAGATCAACTAGTATAATTTAAAACCTTTTCAAACATGACACTAAATCCTGAAAATTTGGTTGATATTGAGCCAAGAATGGTGCAGCCATATCTGTATGGACAGACAATGGACATTGAATTATGATAAGATTACCATCAGCAGCATCATTAGAAAGAATAAAAATGCTTTCAGCAGCATTTTTATGAAGTTCATTCTTATATTTAAGTTATTTGAAATGAATTCCCAATGTATATTTTAACTTTATTTAATAATTAATACTTCTATAACCATTAACTATGCATTTTCCTATTTTATTATGCTTTCCTACAATGTTAGGGATGGATGTTGATAGTATGGCAGTAGAGGTTGAACCTTCCCACCAATAACCTACCACCCTGTCAGCTGAGGCAACCTGTTGGCTCTGGGTGGTGATCTGTAATGCCTAAAGACAGGATTGGGTGGTAAGTGGTCCTGTGACATGCAACACTCCACTTCAGCCCTTACTTAGGCTAGATAGGTATTTGCAATCAATTGGCTGGTCATCTTAAGCCCTAACACCCCTATGATTGTTCTAGCCATATTCTTCAAATTGGCAAATACCCAACCCTCTTTATCATATAAGTACTAGAAGACAGTGGCTAAGTGTCAATCAACCACCAGTTTATTAATACAATTGAAGTTATTTCTTCTAATTTATTGATATGCATCAAGTTAATGAAAATTATTTCTACCAATTTGTTGATACACATGAAGTTAATGAAAATTATTTCTACCAATTTGTTGATACACATGAAGTTAATGAAAATTATTTCTACCAATTTGTTGATACACATGAAGTTAATGAAAATTATTTCTACCAATTTGTTGATACATGAAGTTTATGAAAAATCTAACATAAAAATTATTTCTACCAATTTGTTGATACACATGAAGTTAATGAAAAATCTATCATAAAATAATTTCTATCTATATATTGACACTCATTGAGTTAATAAAAATTATTTCTACCAGTTTATAAAATCAAACCAAACCAAAATATTTACCAACAAACTATTTATATATTTATTCATATATACAAAAAGACAGGATTTGGCATTGGATCATTAAACAAAATAACCAACAAACTGACCAACATAAAAATTATTTCTACCAATTTATAAATACACGTGTAATCAATGAAAATTATTTCTTCTACTTAATTGATACATATGTAGTTAAATAAATCATATATATATATATATATATATATATATATATATATATATATATACGAGGGAGAGTAAAATTATCCACACTTTCGGCATAACATATATTTATTATTCTCATACTGCGTTTTGTGCATGCATGTTTATAGTTGGCACTGGTGTAGTCACATGATCAAAGTCTGAACTTGAATGTGCCATTTTGCTTGCTGTCTTTACCATGTAAATATGGCTGTTCTTCAAGCAGTATGCACCAAGTAAGTGAGCCGCTTTCTGGTCAGAAGGAGTATTGGGCTGAAATTCATCAGAGCTTTTAACACAATAAGGAGACAGTGCACTATCACATAGAAAGTGTATGAGTGGATAGAGTAGTTTAAAAGTGGCTGGACAAGTGCGATGCACAAAGAGGGAGCAGGACATTAATCAACCTACACCCCTGATGAGAAGATTCAACAAGCTTAAGAGATGGTAATGGTAAACCACCAAGTTATCATCGATGAGGTAGCTTGTTCTCTACAGATTAGTCATAGTTCTGTCTAGCAAATCATCCATGATGACCTCGGCTTCCATAAAGCAAGAGTGCAGATCATTTTTTAAATCTCCCTCATATATATCTGTTATTATACTAAATCTGAGCAAATCAATGTTTTTCTCCTAAAGTCTTTTTATTGTTTAGTATAATGACACAAAAATTATTCCTTAATTCTTGGATTGAGTTATGTTTGAAAAAAATTCCATTTTGATTGATTCTAATTAGTCTTAATTTGCAATTAAGTCAAAAACTAACCTGTCTCTTACTTCACATTCTGCCTATCACTTTCCCCCTCTCTATGTACATCTTGATTATCTCCTTGTTATATATGTTATTTTCTCAGTGAGAATAGAGAGAGAGATGGGAAAGTTTGAAACGTTTTTGTATGTTAAGTTTCATAAGCAATCAGCCCAGCCAACATCTTGGCTCTTAATAAATTTAAATTAGGTCAACTTTCCTTTCTTAGAAATCTTACAAAAGGATTTTAATGTTTTTTTGTTTTTTTTAATTCTCCGGACGAATTTATGTTTTTAAAAATTTAATTCACTTTGCAAACTCACTTTTCCCTAATCCCAATTATCTACCCAGAGCTCAATGGGTCACGTTTTGTCTAGTATATATATATATATATAGATAGATAGATATAATATTTAACATTGAATAACCCACAAATGTTGATATACCATTAATCACCAACCAAACCATTTTTTTTTTTTTTGCTTTTTGCTTTGTTAAAGATTTCAGTGAGTAGCAGTCCAACAAAATGGCTTCTGACATGAAAATGCATACATTGCAGAGGTGTATTATTGAATTCCTCTTTGTCGAAAAAAAATTCACTTATTGTTGTTCATTGACACTTGCTGAACATCTAAAGTGATCAAACAATGGATGTAAACACAGACATTGAGTCATGCATTTTAGTAGTGGCATCAGTAATATGAGTGACAAAACATGTTTTAAACATCACTCACATCATTGTCATCACTGCTGAACTGTATTACCCACCACCTAACTGTGTTCATACCTACTGTTTAGTACTCATAAACATCAAACAAGTGTTGATGAATGCCAGTGGGTGCAATTTTTTTCTATTCAGGGATATACCTATGCTTTTATATTAGATGCTATTTTGCCAAAATGACACTCAGCTATTATCAGTAACAAAGCAAAAAAAAAAAAAAATAGATGGGCTACTATCAGGAAATTTCAACCTCTACTGCCATACCATCAACAGCTATCTTTAACATTGTGTAGTAACATGATAAAATTGGATATTTAGCTATTGGTAGTGACTCTATAGAAATACAGTATTTTGTATCTGAAAAGTTGCTCTATCCAATGGTGTTAGTGTGCCCATTGTAGTTTCCATGGAAATCAATAGGAGGCATTACTTTCAGAGCAAAACCAACTGTATCTAAAAACTTGCTCTATCCAATGGTGTTATTATGTCCGTTGTAGTTTCCATGGAAATAAATAGGAGGCATTACTTTCAGAGCATTTGGAGGCATTACTTTCAGAGCAAAACCAATTGTATCTAAAAACTTGCTCTATCCAATAGTGTTATTATGTCCATTGTAGTTTCCATGGAAATGAATAGGAGGCATTACTTTCAGAGCATTCTCTTGCAAAACCAATTATAGATATTCAATGCAATGAATATTGAACAGTTGCCAATAAGTTGTCTTATTGATATATTTTTTTTTTTTTTGCTGATTGAAGCGGTAATGAATGATAACTAGACTTAAATTTAACAGTTAAACAGTAATTTATAGATTGTCTATGATAATGTTATGCTGCAATATCTATTTTTGTTTAAGTATTAAAAAAAAAAGAAGAAAATGAAGTGTGATCAAAAAGTATCAAGACGTAAGATTTAAATTTTTCAAATTTTCAAATTAAAAAGTTTAAATGAACAGACGTGCACTGCTGAGCAATATAATAAATTGATGTCTGTGTCAATTCTTGTTAGTTTGCGTTGTAACTCAAGTATCAGAGTTAATAGAGAAAGAGTAGGAAGAAACATATTAAGGATAGGGAAAAGGTTTACTAAGGAAAGATACAAGGTGAACAGAGTAATTGGCAGTTGCTAGTTTGAATTAACAAGTCCCGTGAGATCTTGTTTTTATTTCTCTGAGATTTTCGTCAGACATTATTTATAGGAAAAACAGATGATTCCATTCTGATTATTTAGGTACTATATGACACTTTTTGATCAATAGCCTTAATACTTTTTCCTCAGCAGTTTTTGGTGAGACACAGGATTGTGCAAGTGCAACACCCTTTTACCTACCAGATCTACCTCTGTACAGCTTTTTTTTGTTTCCTAAACTGAAGATTCATCTGAAGTGTAAGATTTGAGGATGTGTAAGACATTGCAAAAATACAACTGTGCAGATTCACATCATATCAAGAAAGGTTTCAGAGGTGCTTTGATCAATGGAAAACTCACAGGAATAAGTGTTTTAAATGACAAGGGAACTATTTGAAGAAATATCTATCCACTTTAGCCCTTACTTAGGCTAGATGGTTGGTCGGAGAGGCTCTCTCCAATCAAGCCCTAGCACCTATATGATTGTCCCAACCTGATTGCCCTCATGGCAAGCCCCAACCCTTTTTATCATATATGTGCTACAAGATGGTGGCTGAGGGTCTTCATGCCTGGTATGACACTAAACTCCATCTGATGGTGAGGTTCCAGTTCTGAATGTCTGGGAATGATGAGTACCCCTTCATCACTATTACTCCCAGGTCCACTCTGATCTGGAGTGGTAGTACCTGTTAGGGTCCCATCTATGGGTTAAATAGAAAAAAATGTGTTTATAGAAAAATTGAGTATCTATTAAGAATGAATTTATTTCAAAACTTTGTCGGCATTAAATGACCCACCAAGGTTGATATGCCGTAAAACAAAAGAAAAAATAAATAAATATCTATCTGCATCCTCAATTTCTTTCTCTCTTTATCTTCCTTTCCTTTCTTTTCCCTCTTTTTTCTTTCTTCCTCCTTTCCACTGAAGCAGACATTAAGCATCTGATGTATAGCATCATTGCCTCCTCTCTGTTACTTTCTTTCTTTCTTTATTATAATATTTGCTTTTTTTCTTTCATGTAGCATGTTCTTTATTCTTTCTTTTTTCAATCCATTTTAATGGCTCCATTATTTATCTGAGGTGATGACACGGTATAACATTCAAATACATGCATTCCTATCTTATGACTTCAGATGTACTCTGGTGTCAATCTCACATCACCTTTGTCATAAGTGGAGTTCTTGTGAATCTTCATGCCAAAAGTTGCATTAATAAACCTTGTCATTTTAGTATGAAACAACTACAGACAAACACACAAACAGAAGACTTATATATTAGCATATCATATATATGATGTGTTATATGTTATATATTATGAACTATATTATATATCCTAAGGCATATTGTTCAATATTAGAATGACAAAATTATCTTGTTCAAGTTATTGCCCAATTACTGCAGGTTTATCTCTGACAAGTGAGTTAATAACACTGAGGAATGAAAGGCTACACATGCCAACCTCCTTATAACAATTTACTTCTCTTGTTGACAGCTGGACTGAAATCTACAAATTACTTAGGACACTGCATTTTTGTTTTCAATATCTCATAACAGTCTCATCAGATGTATTCATTTCATCATTCTGGATGGTTCTTCTTCTTCTAAGGATGCACCTTAACATTAGTGGAATTGATTCTGCTAGAATTGGTTGCCATGGCAAATAAATATTTGCTACCCGTCTTCAAAGGATGGAGAGAATAGCAAGTGAGTAAGTGGATTTAGGTGAGCAAGGGGTTTCTCAGGTTCAGTCCCCCACCCCACTCCTCTTGGATCCAGCAGCAAGGTGTAATCCATGTAGTTTCAACAATCTATAAATTATTGTTTAAGTGTGATTTAAGATCTAACTCTGGTTATCATTCATTACTGTTTCAATCAATAAAAAAAAATTCACTGAGACAAATTATTGGCAACTGTTTATGACTAGAACACAAAGTGAAAGTTGAACTTTTGAACTTTTATTCTTGATGTATTTTTTCATTATAACATTTCAATATGACTGTCATTATTGTTGATACATTTTAAAACTGCTGCAGGACCTTATGAACACTATATATATATATGTGTGTGTGTGTGTATATATATATATATATATATATATATATATATATATAGTGTTCATAATATTAGTAGAAGAAATATTAGAACTACAATATTAAATTTAGAATAAACTAAATAAATTATACTTTTTTCTTAAATAGTTATTAATTTTAAATAGGATAAATACAAACAAGAACAATGAAAACTATAAATTAATAATATTCAAACCCTAAAATATAAGGTGGCTGAGCAGTCCATTACTTGCAATATTCCACTTTAGGCTTTTCTTGGGCTTAGGCGGTTGGAGAGGCCCCCTCTGATTAATAGGCTGGCCACATCAAGCCCTAGCACCTATATGATTGCCCCAACTCTATTGCCCTTATTGCAACCCTCAATCCTTCTTATCATATGGGTGCTAGAAGGCGGTGGCTCAGGGTCTACATGTCCTGGGAATGACATTAAACTATCTGATGGTGAGGTTCCAGTTCTGGAGGTTTGGGGAATGTGGAGCACCCCTTCATCCCCATTGCTCCCTGGTCCACTCTGACACTCTGGTAGTACCTGTCAGGGTCCCATCTATGGGTTAATAGAAAAACAAGTTTATAAACAAAATTGTATTATGCATTAAGAATGAATTTATTTCACAACTTTGTCGGCATTAAATGACCCACCGAGGTTGATATGCCGTAAAACAAACCAAACCAAACCTAAAATATAATTAGAATTAAATTTAGACTACTTCTACTAACTATTATTTCTAATTAGAATTAAATTAATAACAATACAGAAATGATAACTAAGGAATGAATACATGTGTGGAATGGGCCGCATGCTAACATTAAGAGAAAAATAACATAGTGTTCAACCGTTATTATCCAAAATATATCTGAGTTTAACTAAGGAATTACATCGACTTAGTTAAGTGTAGGGTAGGGTCCTGATGAAATCATTTTGATTGAAACCATAGTAGACCCTTAACTTTTTCCTCTACTAATATTATTATTATTATTACTGCTCTATGTTTTTAATATATTGAGCACTTTTGGATTATTTACTGATGCTGCTGCAATGAAAAGTTAAAGTGGCAATTGGATACTATATATATATATATATATATATGTATATAAAATGAGTATTAATGAAAATAGTGAAAACTAAGTAATCTACATAAGGTATCTCGTAATTTTTCAGCACTAATTTGATTAAATAAGGGATAGGTTGAAAAACAAAACAGGTCTTTGTTTAATAGTATCATAGTTAGAAATAATGCTAGATTCCACAATTTTTCTCATTTTTTTGTTGTGTATATTAACTAATATTTTAGAATCTTTTAAATTAAAATGGAGATTTATATAAAATTTAGAAACAAACACGGGATGTTATGATGGATGGAAATTTATAGTTTACAATGGAAACCTTCATCAGGACTGTGAAAATGAGAAGAAAACAAAGATTTATGTTGATCAAAGATGATAAATGTTTTGTATGCGATGAATTAGAAAAATGTGTGGAAAAATGTGTTCCTATCATTAATTTTCGCTTTCACATGCAATAATCACATCCCCAACATTCAACTACAAACGCCACTCAACTAACAGTAACTAACCTTTTTTCCACACATTTTTCTAATTTCTTCTTTGCTTCTAAATTTTCTCCATATACTGTCAGATTAATTTCCTCATCTTACTTCCATATATATATATATATTATATATTTGGGAGATCATGTGCTTAATTAAAGTCATACCTAATTTGTTAATTAATTAATTATAATTAAATGAATTAGGCGTGCATATCGGTTTAAATGTAAAGCATAAACAAATCAAGAAAAAGTCGATCTCTGTATGTACATTTCAGCCTATTAGGCCTCATCAGCAGAGCTATATACAGGGCAGTGCTTTGTGTGTGATTTGAGCCCTACTTGTCAGGCTGACAGGCGGCCATTTCAAACACATTGTTTGACCACTTCATATATATATATATATAGTAATGCAGACTGGGCTCTCTATCCTTGGTAGGGTAACTGGTTTAGGAGAAAAGCTCTTAATTCAAGACTAGAGGAGTGCAGTTCAGAAAATCTGTGGGGGTAATCTTTTGTCTTTAAATCATTCAAAATGTGTGGTTGGCTCTACACAAGACTACACCACTATTTAAAAAATCACCTGTGTAAGTAGTCCATTAGTTCTCATTTTTAGATGGACTGTTGGGCACTCATATGTTATCATCAACAGAATGCTACTATATATATATGTGAAGAAAAGGAATTGAATCCGACGGTATGTAGTATATTAAGAAAGATTGAAAAAACACAGGTTTAAATGAGTTAAGTGGTGAGTCTATTGGCCGACGCTGCAGTGTTTCGATCATCTTCAGGGCATTTGTTGGTATATGGTAGGTAATAAGAAATTCTAATTTGATGTCATATTTCAAACCGTCTCCTTTTTTCAAACTTCAAATTTTAAACAGACTGATAAACAAGGACTATCACTCACTTTTCTCATTATTCTGTGATAAAAAAATTCTTATTACCTTCCATATACCATTGACCTGGGATTGATAGCAACAAATGGGTGACTCCACACTCCCCAGAGATCTAGAACTAAAACCATCGCATTGGATGCAGTTTGGTGTCATACCCAGGACATCTGGGTTTTTTTTTGGGGGGGGGGTTTACTTCTCTCCATGGGAAGCAATTGGTGTAATCTAAGCGCCACTATCAGGACAATTACCTACCAATTATACAGTTGTCCCTGTCCCATGCCCATTCACAGCCAGGTGTGCAAGGCTGAAAACCATACTCTGCATCCTTTGTATGTCAAAACATTAGAAAGCAACATGATACTTCAAGGCCTGCTGACAGGACATGAAAAAGATTTGAGCAGTAGGAAGAGGAGAAAAAGAAAGAGATCATAAAAAGCGGAGGAAGAATTAGACAGTTAACCCCTTGCCTACCAGGTGTACAAGTGCCAGATGTAATGTACCCCTGCAACAAAAAAAGCGTACAGTCTCAAAAACCTATGCTCTGCATCCATTTGATGTCAGAACATTAGAAATAACATGATTCTTCAAATTATGAATAATACAATGGTAGTTCCATTGAAAACTGGTACAGCAGACCTCTTTTATGAGAGATTTTTCACCAATGCATAAAAGGGGAGCATAGAAGAGGGGATTGGTAGGTAAGTGGTTAATAGATGTCAGCTACCCTTGAGCAGAAATAGAATTCAACATTATGCAGCTGATAATCAAATGCACAGCCATTGAGCTATTGCTGCAAGTGAATAATAAGATGTCTTTCAGTAGAATGAAAGATGAAAAAATTTCAATACATTGTATAGAAAGAATAAAAAAACACTATGGGTGATATATATATTTAGATTTCTTTTTACATTAATATAGATACACACACATATATGTATTTATGTATAGTATGCATGTATGTAAATGTATACTTGCCAAGGTTTTTATACATATTTACTCTGTGTCTGTGTGATTATAGGTATATGCATCAATATTTCCAAATATTAAAATATACATACCTATGTATACATGTACTTACTTATAAAAATTGTGTCCTATGTATTTAAGAATAAGTATATAAATCAATAGTTCCATCTTTCTCTAATATATATATATATATATATATATATATATATATATATATATGTGTGTGTGTGTGTGTGTGTGTATATATATATATATATATAATATATATATGAGAAATAAGAAGTGAAAACCAATTTTGTTGAGTGTTTTATATATTCATTATGATGTTTCACCTTGTATGAGCTTCATCAGATAATGAATTAAAAATGTTATTACATTTTTTGAAAAATATTGTGGAATGTTTAATTCATAGTTTAAATAACATAAAGACAATTTCAAACATTTTTCAGTTCCAACGTTTTAAGCTTTCATAATAATTAAAATTCCTAATTGCATTGCTATGATATAACAACCTCATAGACATTTGAAATGTTCCCCAATTTTTTCTTAAAAGTTAATTTTTTTCAAATCATCATCTACTGAAGCTCATATAGGGTCTAACATAATGAATATATAAACACTTCACCAAATTCTTTTCACGTCTTATTTCTCTTGTATATTTTGGTGCGACGAGAGGAAACTGGAAAATTTCCACCTCAGATCCCTATGCCGCATCCTACACATACGTTGGCAAGACAAAGTGCCAAACGCAGAAGTGCTGGAACAGGAACAGCATGCCTACCATCATCTGCGAGAGATGCCTACGTTGGCTTGGTCACGCCAGGAGGATGGACAAAGGCCACATCTCTACAAAGACCTACTATATGGAGAATTAGCAGAGGGCACCCGACCAGTAGGGAGACCACGCCTGCGCTTTAAAGATGTCTGCAAGAGAAACATGAAGACATGCCACATTAACACCAACACATGGGAGGCTTGTGCAGAAGACTGTACGACCTGGCGACTCCTCGTCCAACAGGGAACGAAAAGGAGTGAAAATGGCTACCACCATGGAAAAGGAGAGACAACAGCAACTCCAGCAAGCATCACTGTTTGAAGTCACTGCACAAGAGATTGCCTTTCAAAAATTGGTCTGTTCAGCCACTCATGCAGTTGTAGATAAAAAAAAAAAAATTTTAAATGGTCACTATGCCATCATCTTTAGTAGATGGAAGGATGCCAACACAACACAAAAATAAGTATATGTTGGTATATATAAATGAATTATATACACACACACACACACATATACATAATTTATGCATATGGAGGCAGTTCAAATCCAGGATGAGGCTGTTTGTATTTCACATAGTGCTAATACCTTTGCAAATGGTATACTTCCACATATTCTCCCTCAAATGATGGGTAAATAGTAGGGCAAACTAGTCTCTTTAACTTTGGTTTGGCAATCAGTCTAGAAGATGGAAAACTCTGAATTCAAACCTGTTAAAATCCGCTTAATAAATTGACCGTATGTCACATCCTACTTATGTAGATGGTTTGGTAAATTATATGCATAAAATAAATAAATAAATACACAATTTATTGATTTGTATATGTATATGTAAACATCTTATTATTTTTCCATTTTGTTAGATAGTGTAAAGTCATGGGTCTTTTGTAAAGTTTCCCACTTGATGCCATGTGATGAAAGAAATGGACAAACACGCATTTACTATTTGATTCCTACATTTATTAATATTTCAATAATTTAGGCCGGTCATCTTAGTGAGTTTCTAAACCATCTTACATAGGGAGGATGAAACTCCCTGTATCTTCTTAAAGTTTGTATCAAACACCCGTTTTCACCAAAAACTGACTAAATATATCCAAATACTAATGAAAAACCCATACACTAAAGCCCAAAACCCATATAGAAGATGAAGCCAATTTAACACTTTTTGGCATTAAATGACCCACAGTGGTTGATATGCCATTAAACAAAACTCAATCCCTTTTAAAAGGAGAAGCTTCTAAAAGGGTTACCCTCTCCTCCCCTATAGTACTCGAGAAATCCAATTGTTAAACTCAAAATATAAACTTTCTTATCACTTGTTTCAATCAAAGTAACCTCTAACCTCTAATAAATGTTTCTATACTTCTATTGATGGGGTGATGGTGATGGGGAGGACATTGCATAACAATATCTTATACATATATATATATATATATATATATATATATATATATATAAGCCTATTTATGAACACATATATGCGCTTATATACACACACACCCATATATATATAAATATTTATGTATATATATAACTACATTCACATATATATATATATATATATATATATATATATATATTGATATACACACACACGTGTGTTTATATGTGTAAATACATATGTAGAAAAGAAAGAGAATGAGATGCATATAAAAATCCACACTTTTATAATTTCTTGTTTAAAAAATAAGAAATTACAGAGAAGGAAAAAAGCTGCATTATTTTGAAAGCTGACTAAAGAACATTTGATATAATATCATCTATGAAAAATCATCTTTCATATACATGCACTTATATTTCTTGCACTAATGGAGCCTTCTTTTTTTTTTTCTTTTTGTATTTTACAATACACCCACATACGCCCACACTCACCCCCCTCAACACATACAGAGTAAATCTACCTATATGCAATTTACATGTAGATGGTGGAGAGGTTGGGTACAACAGAAATAATAATAAACAGCAACAAAACATGCAAAATTTGCAACTACAAATAATGCATCAGCCCTGTAATTCTGCAGGCTGTTTCGTTGTAATTCTTTCTCGCAATACAAAGCTTTTTTTCTTTCTTTCTTCTTTTTTTATACAAACGAAACCTAATTCTTCTTTCTTTTTTTCCTTTTTCTCATTCTTTCTAGCTGTTTTTTTGTTTTTGTTTTTGTTTTGTTTTTTCAAAATATTTTCGACTATATTTTTCTTACACCTATTACTAATTTCCACAATGGCCAACCAATCGACCTGGTGCACTTTTACATTGTGAGATATTTGACATTATATTGTAATTTTTTCTTACAATGATAAACTTGTTTGCTTCCTGCATGCTTTATTTTTGCATTATATTACATTATGTAATCTTGTAATGCCAAACAATTTTAGTTTTCAATTCTGAGATGTTTCATTATTACTCAGTATTTTCAGATTATTATCTTCATCTTTGTGGGTTTTTTCATGTCAGTCTGTTCGCCAGAAGAAAAATAGTCAACAGTCTTAAATACAAAGAATGGGGAATGGTCTTAAATACAAAGTATGGGGAATAGTCTTAAATACAAAGAATGGGGGAATAGTCTTAAATACAAAGAATGGGGGAATAGTCTTAAATACAAAGAATGGGGAATGGTCTTAAATACAAGAATGGGAATAGTCTTAATACAAAGAATGGGGAATGGTCTTAAATACAAAGAATGGGGAATGGTCTTAATACAAAGTATGGGGAATAGTCTTAAATACAAAGAATGGGGAATAGTCTTAAATACAAAGTATGGGGAATGGTCTTAAATACAAAGTATGGGGAATGGTCTTAAATACAAAGTATGGGGAATGGTCTTAAATACAAAGTATGGGGAATGGTCTTAAATACAAAGTATGGGGAATAGTCTTAAATACAAAGAATGGGGAATAGTCTTAAATAGAAAGTATGTTCAAAAAGTATTGAGACTGAGGCTGTATTTATCAAGATAATTAATGATGAATGAAATGTTAATTGGCCTTCAATATATTCCAGTGAGTTTTCCAATGGTCAAAACACTTTCTATGGTGTGAAGTTGCACTATTTTTTTTTCTTTTAATGTCTTCCATGTCCTCAAATCTTAATCTTGAGATGATTTTTTACTTTAGAAAACAAGAAAAAGTAACATGAAAATGGCTTTAAAAAAATTTAAAGATTGGCTTAATGCTATCAAGACTCATATACAAATATGGTTAATAATCTTAAATACAAAGTATGTTAAAAAATATTTTTTGCACTGGCCATCACATGAGCTTTGGTTTATGTATGTTGTAACTTGAATATCAGAATTAACAGAGAAATAATAGAAACATAACGAGTATTAAGGATAGGGAAAAAATGTTTATTAAGCAAAAATATAATAATAATAAATCCTGTGAGATTTTGCCGTTTTCTCTTCTGAGGTTTAGTCAGACATTATTTATAGGAAAAAATAGATGATATCATTCTTATTATTCATGACAGCATCCCAGATAAAAAAAAAAAAAATTTTTAATTTATGTTAATCCGACCTGGTGGAAGAGAAGGAAAATAACTATTACGTTCAAAACTTTTGAAATGTATTTGACTCAAACTTTAGACATAACCAGGTACCTTGAAATATTGCAAAACTTTTGACTCACCCTTGTAATAATGATTGGCTGTGTTTTTGTTTTTTTTCTTTCTTTCTTTTTTAAATATTTTTCATTGTATGAACACTGTTGGTTCATCAACCTTGAGCCTACATTTAGATATCAATTCCTTGATTAAATCATATTACCCCTAATATGGAAAATAACTATTATGTTCAAAACTTTTGAAATGAATTTGTACCAAATTTGATAAATAAAATATGTTTTTTATTTTTTTTGCTGCATGTTAACATCTTTCCTTGGGTTGTAAGTGAATAAATAAAAATATAAATAAATAAAAAAAATAAGACCATGATGCTATGCAAGTTGAATCAGTTGAAAATTGAGACTTCATTGCATTCACCTGACCTCTCTTTTAATTTACAATTTTTTCAAGCATCTAGATCACTTCCTTACAGGCAAGAAATTCTCTGATCAGGATCATATTGAAGAAGCCTTCAATTAATTTATTGATTTTTTTTAATGAAGATTTCTTTTAGGAAGGGAACTAATAACTTGCTGCCAACGTAGAATAAATGAACAGAAGCCACAGGGAATATTTTGATTGATTAAATAATTTATTTCTATGATTTAAAAAAAAAGAATAATCATCTATTTATTTTTATTTTCCATTTTTTTTGTTTTTAACTAAATCAGCAATTGCTTTTTGAGGAACCTGATAGCATTATACAAAAGACATGAACACTTATTGCCCGATGAACAAAAAAACAAAAAAAGAAGATATTATATGATCATCATTTAAAGATAACATTAGTTCATGCAAATTTTCTTATCTGATATTAATGAAATCTTCCTTATTAGCAGGTACAGAAGCCGATACCATAAAGCAATGATTTACGTTGGTTGGTTTTTATATCAATACTTGAATTATTTTATGCTGAAGCCAGTTTAACAATCATGGACTCCAATAATATATGATACAAAAATCTATCTTCATTATCATCTTAAACAGGTAAAAACACGTTATATTAAAGCAGGTGGAGTGGCCTATTGTCAGTATCACCTGGACAGTGAGGGAGTCCATCCCCTTTTTACTAGTGCTAGACCAGGGAGATTGTTTTTGCATCTGAGGTGGAGCGCCACACCTACCATCAGCTCTCCACTCTACCGCTCAGATCCAAACTGTGCTACTCATGCACTGAGTTGACAAGGGCCGGTATCAAACCAAGAACCTTGTGGTTCCGAATTGGATGCTCTACCAACTGAGCTAAAATACTTATTTGCAATATCAATGTTTTAAGAGCCAATGTATCAATGTAGTTCAAAATTATTTTTGGCTCATAGATGGGAACCTAACAGGTCCTATCACTCTGGGTGAGTTACCCTGGGAGTAATGGCAATAAAGAAGTGATGCTACATTACTCAGAGCTCCAAAGCTGGAGTCTCACCACCAGTTTAATAGTTTAGTAGTTTAATATCACACACAGATTGGATATTTGATTGGTTGGTTTTATGGCATATCAACTATTGTTGTATTATTTTATTTTAAGGGTACTAGCGCTATGTGAACTGTTGCAAATCCTGGACGAAACTACAGTTCACATAACCCTAATACCCTTGGGAAAGGTATGAATCGAACTACTCTCCTTCCAGCTATGGGTAAATAGTAGGGCAGACTTGGCTCTTTAAACCTGGTTAGACAATCAGTCTAGAAGGAAAACTCTGAATTTAAACCTGGTAAACTCCACTTGAGGTAGTCACTACTAGAATAGGGTCAGTCCTAATTAGTGATCTATTTCACTAATTTTTCTTTTTTATGTGGAAGTCAGTTTAACAATTATGGTCTCCAATTATACATGGTCTAAACATTTATCTTCAAAATCATTTTAAACAGGTAAACACTTATTTGCAATATCAATGTTTTAAGAGCCAATGTATTAATGTAGTTCAAAATCATTTTAAACAGTTTATTTGTAGAAGTTTACTTATTAGTATTGTGATCTGTTCATGTTGTTTCATCATTGTGAAATATCATATACAATAATAGAAATGAATATGTATATGTATTTACCCAACCCCTCTGCACAAGTAGGATGTGACACAAGGTCAATTTTTAAGTGGAGTTTAACAGGTTTGAATTCAGTTTTCCTTCTAGACCAGTTGCTATATCAAGGTTAAAGAGCCCAGTCTGTCCCACTATTTACCCATAGATGGAGGGAGAATAGTAAGGTGTATACAATTCCCAAGGGTACTAACGCTATGTGAAATGCAAACAGCCTCATTTAGGTTTTGAATTCATGTTGCCATGTCCATTTCCTAGAATGTTAACCATTATACCACAGACACTTCATTTTACTTTTAGTATGTTTATAACTTCCTTAGTATAATAGCCAAGTTCCTTTTTACAGGTGTTTACTGAAAAAAACTTTCAATAACTTTAACACTTTAGAACCTGAGAACTAAACAAAAAGACAAAATATGGAAATGATATAATTAGACATTCAGTTGCATACAACAACTAACTTACAATTCAACACAAATAAATATATCATAGAACACCTTTGTCTACTTGTAAGCTAAGAGGCTCTTTGTTTCTTTGCTTCTTAGTGAGATGGCTTAAAATACTTGATAAGGATCTTCAGGGTTAAATCCACTGAATTAATCAAGATATTGTTTAATTACAGCTAACTGCAGGACTTGTCTGGGTAAAACTTGTATCAACTGAATATTGAGATCAATTTCACCGGTAAGTCATTACTTTTTCATATATACATATATATGAAGAAATTTGAAATGTGGAGTGTTCCAAAAATAAGATGAATTTATTTATCGACACTTAAACGTTTCGGTTTATTTAAACCTTCATCAGATGGATGTTTTGTAAATGACAGGAGATAGAAAAATATTTATAAAAAGTTTGCAACTGTATTTGTTCAGCGTTATATTTTTTGAAAGACGAAAATAACTCCTGTCATTTACAAAACATCCATCAATTTCTTCGTCGCATAATCAATCCTAATGAAGGTCTAAATAAACCAAAATGTTTAAGCGTAGATAAATAAATTCCTCTTATTTTTGGAACACTTTGTTTTTCAAATTTCTTCATATTGTCGGATTTATTTCTATATTTACTCCCATACATACATATATATATATATATATCTTCCCATATCTATATGCCCCTGAGGAACACAACACTCTTCTCATTGTTTCATGAAACACCTGCACGTGAATTAGACCTCACACCAGGTCAAACCGGTAATGTCCCACACAAATTACCATTGTCCTATTTTTTGTAAGTAATCCAGACATTCAACACGATTCATGAACGGATGAAAATTCCAAAAACCGAAAAGTTATAACGTCGACGTTTCCATCACGAATAAATTCATCTTTTTGGAATACTTTATTTTCCTCTTTTCTACATACTGTGGAATTCATTCCCTATTTTACTCCCATATATATATATATATATATATATATATTATACATACAAATTATGCAAATATTGAGGTTATGATTAGATCAAACTTATTAAATATATATATATATATATATATATATATATATATATATATATATATGGGGGGGGTATATATATAATACTTGATGATACTTAGACACTTAAAGAGACAATTTTTCTTGTGTAACCTGTTAAACTCTGCTTAAGAAAATGACCTTGTGTCACATCCTGCTCTTGAGGAGGTGTTGGTAAACATATATAGTTAAAGGGTTAAAAGCCAACATGAAAGAGTGTAAAATCAACAGCTGGGAAACCAATCCTCTGGACAGACAATTCTGCCAAATCATCATCTGGGAATAAATAGCAACTTTTGAAGCCAATGGATGCACAGAATTAAATGAAAAAAAAAAAAGAAAAGTAAAAGGAAAGAGAGGCAACAACAATCAAAATCCGATCTGCCATCTGAAATGACCTCTCCTGAATGTGGAAGAACTCTGAAAGCCAAGATTAAACTGAGAGTCCATAAATAGATCAAGGAAACACAGACCATCATCCTTGACCTCGAAGGATAGCCATAATGACGATGTCCAGTGTATCAAAAGTGCATACATAAGTACATGCCCATGTCTTTTCTCCTGGGTTTTTGATATTTAGAACACCTCAATATATAGTTTCCAGAAAATGGAATCTATTTTCGGCAGACTTAGTTTTGTGCAGGATTCAGCTGCCATCTTTAGGTTTTGGCCAAGATGAATATAAAACCTAATGCATAAATCCATATTTTATGATTAAACATTTTTGGTTCAAAGATGTAAATGCCAATTCTTTCTTTTTTTATTTCATTTAAAAGTTAAAATGTCAACCTTATAATTAATGTGAGATTTTAAGATGAAATCAGTTAATATTAATGATTCTCAAATATGCCAATTTTAAAAAATGTGTTTCCATTAACATTTTCCAGTAGAGAATAGATTAAAGCATTATTCTATCTTTGCAAGCAATAGAAATATTTTCTATTTTTGTATTGGTGTTTATGTAATTTTTTACCTTTTTTTTTTTTCTCTTTTAAGCTGTCATTTGTTATTATTTTGAAGAAAAATAGGGTGGTAATTTAGATAATTTTATTGCTTAAAGCTGTATTCTTCTTTAAAAATATCATAATTATTATCATTTTTCAAAAATTTATAAATCATTATCATTAAAAATAGATTTGTTGAAAATTTAGTAAATCTTGAATAAAATGTGCATTGACATATGGTATTCATTGACTCCCAGTTTTAACCTTTTTCCTGATGTTTCACAGTGAGTGCTATTTTACTATACACCATAAACCCAATATTTTGGGATGAGCACTATTTTCCTATACACCATAAGCCTTTTCAGACAGGGGGAGATCATATTGGATATTAATAATAAAAGATTTGGTATAATGAGCCTTTCTTTTTGTTACATAATTTGTGGGTAACTTGCAAATTATGTTTTTATGTGTAGTTAGATTTTGAATTAAAATTTGTTGAAGATTCTAAATCGAAGGGGGTTATATTATTGATAAGTAATGATTAATTGACCTACCAACTTCCACCAATTAAATTAAGTTTAGTTAGTTAGATTTTGGCCATTAGTCAAAAGGAGCAGACGTAAGGATCCTTCACTCCTAAGATGCCAACTTCTCACTGTGCAGTTGGGAAACCTTTTGGGCTGTGGTTTTTTAATAAAGAATAAGAAAAATAATAAGTCTTGCTTAATTATTAACCAAAAAATAAGCACAGACGACCAGCCCAAAAGAAGAGGATGGCAGTGACGAAGTAAGAACAATAAGAACCCATCATCTCCTCTCCTCTACTCTCTCACTATTTTATATACCTGATACAAAAAGGTTATATAACATTTTAATGGGATGATGAAATAGCTTTAAAAACAGGAATCATACAATCAACTAGATGATTTTAGAGGACTTGCATTGCATAGACAGCAATTCATCATATTGCCTTCATTCAACCATGTTAACATTGATGTTTTCTTTTGAGCAGACTGCTATGATCTTACAGTAATTATATAATCAGAATTTAGTTCTTCCTTATGCAATACCATAACTGATAATACTTGCACTGTCTCTATTGTATGCAAAACAAAGCTGAAATGAGGACATTTTATTTTCTAAAGAATAGACTAGAATAATGACCTCTTTTCTGCAAGACAAATGTAAATAACAGACATATACTCACATTATCAAGTCTACTTGATGCTTAAGTTTAAATATATTTTCTTTTTTCCTTTTTGTGAGTCTAGGTCTAGGGTTTCTGACAACCAAAGGGCTTGGGATTCAATGGGTTAATTTTAAAGCATCTTTAAAAAAATCCTTCTGTAGATGTATCAAGCACAAACCAGAGAGAAATGTTTATGCTACTGATGCAGAATAGATTTTACAAGTAAATAAGCCAATGAATGAATACCCATTTAATTTTAACTTTTCCATGGTTGTTACAGCTAGGATTGAACCACTACTTAAGAAGTGTCATAAAAACTTTAGGTTATTTCCTATAGGTCCAACATAAACAAAGGGAACCACTCTTGACTGATGAATTATTTATTTTCCCATTAAACTAACCCTAACCCTAAACCTGTCTTCTTTTTTCCTAGTAGATCAATAAATAAATAAATGATTTATCAGTCAAAAGTGGTTCTCCTTTGTTTATGTTGGACTTATAGGAAATAACCAAACTTTATATATGTTGTGAGGTTTTAAGGGGTCAAATAAGAACAAAACGATGGTAACAAATGTAGAAAAATGTATTAACAGAAAGTAGACAAATACAATAGAGAGATGTGGAAATTACGTCCAACGAACAGAGTTATTGGCATACTTGCATTGGCTTACTGCTAAGCCACAATTATCCCTGTTATTTATAGTAACCTGTCGGCGCATTCCATTAGTCTTATAGGGTGTATCACCTATAACAATATATAATGAGAAAGGATCTTTCTTCCATTTTGAGGACTTTTCCATTTCCCCAATAAGTGGCATGCTCAGAGTTCAGCATCAAATTTCTGGACTTTCAATATCATACATTTTAAAATCTATATTCTTTTATCCAAATACTATGTAGACTCTCTATACTCCAAATAGTATTTATATTAACTATATTATCTATATTTTACATTATTTATACTCCAAATAGAATCTATAATAACTATCTATATTTCAAATAGCATCAATACTATCTATACTCCATTACTCAAATACATTAACAGAAAATAAAGTTTCAAACCTCCTTAAAGATGATGCCAATTTTAACTTGGATACAATATGTGCATTGGGTTGATTCATATTTTCGTCATACAGCGTGTGATAGCACGTGCGATACCCTGCCCTCATCAGCTGCCAACTAGGAGTGATAACACAGTTTCGGTAGCACAATGGTGGGACTGCCACTCCCAGCACTACCAAGCAGCTTTTGCCACTGGACAGGGTATTAAAAAAAAAAAAATAAATCAGAGAAGAAATTATAAGATCCGTTTAGGATTTTTGTTATCAGTGCAGTTTGTTATTTAAAAACACGTTTGCTTTCATCCGTTGATGTGATTATGAGCTTGCAGATATTACATAATAACACGGGAATGATGATTTCGCGCACGTATCATTCATGCTGAATACTTTTTAACCTCGACCAGATCCAGCTAGATGCATTTAGCACTGGGGTCTGAAGACGATGTGAGGCAATTTTCAAACAGCAGCCAGTGATTCCTATTTTTGAAATCTATCAATCTATATATGTGATTATTTACTGCATACCAGTTATATTATCTGGCTGTTTAATCTGAGAAATTGAAAATATATTTACAGTGCTGTTTTTTATTTTCCATCAATATATATGTATATATATATATATATATATATATATATATAAAATCTATCACAGAATTTACATGTATACAAATATACTAATTGCTGAGGTTAGGGGTAATATGATTTAATCAAGGAATTGATATCTAAATGTAGGCTCAAGGTTGATGAACCAACAGTGTTCATACAATAAAAAATATTTTTTTAAAACACACAGCCAATCATTATTACAAGGGTGAGTCAAAAGTTTTGCAATATTTCAAGACCTGGTTGAGTCAAAAGTTTTTTTCAGATTTTCACTGATAATTTTTGGCAGTTTGTATCTCCATGTTATGTCATTAATTTGATATAACTTTTCCAATCATTTATGAATTGTTTATTCTTTATTTTGATATATAACATATAAATATTAATTGATTCATACCTTTCACAGGGGTGTTAGCACTATGCAAACAAGTTCATCCAGGATTTGAACTCATGTCACCCAATTCATTTCCTTTGACGATAACCATGTGCATCTTTACCTATATCTTCTAGCATAAAAGAAACTGCAAGGAAATATACTTCAGTAAGGTTTCTTCTTAGCAATTCTATATTCCAAGTCCAATTCTTGATCTCTTTCTCCAACATAAAAGATGTTCACATTGTTTTCAGCTACTTTGTTATATATATAGGCAGGGTTAGCTCAAGAGCGTTTGGCTAGAAACCACAAGGTTCCTAGTTCGATTCAGCGTATTAGCACAGGGATCTGTGCGGTAAAGTAAGGAGCTGATGTAGGTGTGGTGCTCCACCTCAGATGCTAAAACAACTATTTATTTTTATATATATATATATATATATATATATATATGCATTTCCTTCTAAGAGTTTCCCATATTTTAGATGTGTGTGTTTACACCTTTGATAATGAGTAAGAAGAAAATTTCTATTCGAGCCATTTTATGCTACCTGTGGAAAAAGGACTGAAGGCAAAGGTAGTGGCAAAATAAATTAATGATGTGGAAGGCTCCGGAACATGTGCCACAAAAATGGTTCAGATATTTTAAGGAAGGTGACAGCAGCCTCGAAGATAAACCAAGGACAGGGAGACCTTTTGTTGTGCAAGATGAGGATTTGTTTGAAAAGGTTGCACAACAGCCAAGCATAAGCACTTGTACATTGTCAGCAGAACTTGATCCTTCCCAAAGCACCATTAATCGATACTTCCATAAATTTGACCTTATGACAAAAAAATTTGACCTTAGTGCTGAAATACTTGAAATATTACAAAACTTTTGACTCAACCTAGTATTAATGATTTTTACTTTTTTTTTATTATCCTTCTGTTACATAGTTATTGGATCCCTAATACATTTTAAGGTAGTGTAGAAATCATCATGGCGATTAGTGCAGCTGATGGCCTTGAGAGTGAGTGACAGCGCTTGACCTCACTCTGACCTTGCTTTCTGGGGATAAATCGTGAGAACCGAAACCCCATAGAAGGCCCTCTTCCGGTTTAAGGATATAGTAAGTTTAAGTCAGTTAGAAGTTAGAAGCCAAGCTAGTAACATGTAAGTCTCATCTGCGCAGAATGTCTGGTTGGGGATTTACAAATAAAGTAACATCAATGTAAATCGAAGTCTTGTGTTTATTACCTAAAAACTAACAATGACACAGGGCTTCTGATAAGGAGTGATCCCCAACAGAAACCAGACTCGGAATCCCAATAGAAGACCAGACCTTAGAAGATATACCAAGTCAACACCAGACGCTAGACCAAGATGTTAGAAGATAGAACCAAAGCCGGCCAGAAGAGAAGACGACTAGAAGTAAGAATTAAAGAAAGGTATATAACATTATATGCTGATTGGTAACGTGAAAACCCCAGTATATAACACTTATCTTAATTCTAGTAGCATTTTATCCCAACTCACTTGGATGATCTTCTCTACAACAATAAGTGCTGCACATTTGGAAAGAATTAGAAAATAAAGAGCTACTAGAATTAAGATGAAAATTATTATTATAATAGACCTTCAGCTAAAATTCAAATAAAGAATATACTATTAACACTATTCATGTGTAAAGCAATAACAAACGTTCACTGGTCAAACAGTATAATCTCCACTGAGGCTCTGTAAAAGATGTGTAACACCATTCACTATTAAGCACAACTATGTTGGTACATGTTTGGTGATGTACTATGGATGCTCAAAGAAGCACCTACACAAAACTCCCTGGAATTTGCTGTAATAGGGTCAAACAACTACTAGGCACAAAGGGGTTGCCACTGCACTAACTTGCTTGATAAACTGTGGGTGGACCTTTCAAAATGCAGGACTGGGAGCCCTAGGATCTAGCAAGCGACTGAAGAGCTAAACCTTACAAAGGAAAGGACAGAGTGGTTTCAAATGAGGAAGGACTGAAAGCTACTGTAAGATGTTCCAAACTACTACTATGGCAGAATACAATAAATTATCATTAGATACATGGGTATTGAGTGACTGTTATTTTAACATGTGTGATATCTTCTGTGCTACCATAGATTAGATGATAAAGCAGCTAATACATAGAACAAGGTTTCCTTGAAGCAAAGGGAGATGTGAGTTAAGTCTTACCAGAAGCTTATTCTTGTTTTCAGTGTGCATTATTCCTCACTGTCATAGAAATTTTGCCCTTTTTGATAAAAGGCATCTAGAATTAAGATGAAGGATAATATGAGTCTGAATTATTAAAAATAATGACAGCACCTCATCTAAAAAAAACAACATTTTTTTAAAAACATACACATACTGAGTAAGCCACATCTATTTCATTGATATTTTATTCAGATTATATCTTATATATATATCTTTAAACAAGCTGTCATAACTAATTATACAGTTTATACCAGGTATATGATTTGAAGCTTAGATTTTTATTTCTCCCTGACTCTGCTAGTGTCTTTTCTCTGAATGTAGAAAACTTGTTTGTCCTTTTATTTATTTGCAGCAGCAGCAGCTTCTTAATTGCAACACATCAGTTTTATAATGTACACCTTTGTCATGACTGTCATTACCATTCACAGATCCTCGCTGCCTTACATTACCTTCAGTAAATGCACATAAACTCAAAGGCAATTATTGAATGTGAGATTGAGTTGATAATTTTTAACATGAAACTAATTTGTTTTTTATAATAAAAGATATCAAAATCTTTTTTGTTAGCTTTTCTTTTCTTTTTTTTTTTAAATACAAATGATATTGTATAACATGTTTTATTCGTTGTTGTTGTTAGGTTTCTTCTGTTATTTGTTATAAGTTGTGTCAAGAAAATGTCTTTCAGAGAAAGATTACTGTAAATTTTTTCAGCTTAAAAATACAATTTGCAAATGGATTTTAAGGTATTTGATAATCGAACATGAATTTGTTTTTGGATTATTATTTCTTTCTTCTTTATGTTCTTTTCTAATATCCTTCTTTTCCTTCATCTTATTCTTTTTCTTCTAAATGATCTTTATCTTTTTAATATATTTTCCTTGATTATGTTCTTTTAATATCATTTTTCTTCCTAATATCCTTTTTCTTCTTAATGTCCTCTATCTTCTTAATGTCCTCTATCTTCTTAATGTCCTCTATCTTCTTAATGTCCTCTATCTTCTTAGTGTCCACTTTCTTCCTTCTGTCCTCTATCTTCTTAGTGTCCTCTTTTTTAATGTCCTTTTTTACTTTTATGTTGAGACAAAATCTCTTTATAGTGTGGAATCTATTATTATTTCTTTTTATCTTCTTAATCCATTATATTTTTTGTGTTAACTTTGTATGTTCAGTTTATCTCAATTAAACTGAAATTAATATGGTATATATTAAATGGTATATATTAAATGGTATGAAATTAATATGGTATATATTAAATGGTATGAAATTAATATGGTATATATTAAATGGTATGAAATTAATATGGTATATATTAAATGTATGTAATATGGTAAATGGTATGAAATTAATATTATTATATAATATTAAATGCACCTAAATTTCATTCTGCCTAACTATTGACACACCTCTGTGCTGTCCATTCCCCATCAATTTAAATGAATGATTCATGAATAAGTATCTTGGTATTATTGGTAAATATTCTAAATTTAAAATTATGCTCCATGAAAACCACACTTTTCAATCTCTATTACATTTCCCTGAGGGTTTAAACTTGTTTTTAATCATAGTTGGTTGATTTTTATGGTATGTCAACCCTTGGGTTATTTCATGTCAAAGACGTTCTGTAAACAAATTGGTTGAAATAATTTTTATTAACTTCATGTGTATCAATAAATTAGAAGAAATAACTTCATGCATATTAATAAACTGGTGGTTATGTTCGATTTTTCATTAACTTCACATGTATCAATAAACAGGTAGAAATAATTTTCATTAACTTTGAATAGTTTGTAGGTAAATATTTTTGTTTGGTTTTATTTACTGGTAGAAATAATTTTCATTAACTTTACGTATATCAATAAACTGGTAGAAATAATTTTCATTAACTTTACGTATATCAATAAACTGGTAGAAATAATTTTCAAGGCTCATAAGTTAGTATGAATAGTTTCATTAACTTCATGTAGTTAGTAGAAATAATTTACATGTTAGATTTATCATTAACTTCATGTATATCAATTAACTGGAAGAAAAAATTTTCATTAACTTAAACACATATTTATTTGAGTGGAGTATTGCCTGTCACAGGACCACTTAGTACCTGGGTCACAAACCGCTCAGCCACCACATTCCTGTCCTCAAGCATTATCGGTCACCACCTATAACCAACAGGTGGCACAATTGTTTTCTTTTTATTTTGTTGATAGCTTCTATAATATTTTTATCAGCATTGACCTTCTCTCAAACCGGCAATGCTAGCCTTATTGTAAGTAAAACCATTCACCTAAAAAGTTGTCTAGATTTTTCTCAAAATAAGTGAGCTACTTACTTCACAAAACTAAATCTTCAATTATTTTTTTCATTCAAGTGTTTTGCTATTTTTTTTGTTTTTGTTGTTGTATGCATTCATCCAACCCATGAGCAGGATGTGACACATGGTCAAATTTTAATCTGAGTAAAGCTGGTTAAAATTCAGAGTTTTCCTTCTCCTAGGCTGGTTCCCTTACTGTAATGGACACAGCCTGTCTCTCCAATCTAAGCAACATAGGATCGCTTGTGCTGTAGCAGACAGCTGACACGTTGCACAATTTGCATAGCAACTCCACCAACCGCCATAAAAGTGGGTAGTAGAGGATGAGGGAGATGCAGAGACAGAGGGATGCAAGATAGTAGTCCACCTAACGTGTGTTGAACTGATCTGCTACTCTTACCACGGCAAAAGAACCCAGTCTTCCCTACTATTTACCCCTAGCTGGGAGGAGAACAGAAGTATCTATGCCTTTCCCAAGGGCATTAGCATGAAGTGAAATCTAAACCTCATCCAGGATTTGAACTTAAGCCACCAATTCCATTTCCTTCAATAATAACCATTATTTTTTTAAGTTATATTTAATTTATTTTTGTTTGGTATATTTGTTATCAGTTTACCAAATTGTAAATTGAAACATAGATTTGCAATGATTTATCTTTTATTCTTGTTACTTACAAGGTGTGTCATAAAAGTATCAAGATTGAAGCTGTATTTACCAAGATAGAAATGATCAATGAATGGAACATTAATTTATTTCAGAATACAAGGTGTGTCAAAAAGTATCAAGATTGAAGCTGTATTTACCAAGATAGAAATGATCAATGAATGGAACGTTAATTTATTTCAGAATACAAGGTGTGTCAAAAAGTATCAAGATTGAAGCTGTATTTACCAAGATAGAAATGATCAATGAATGGAACGTTAATTTATTTCAGAATACAAGGTGTGTCAAAAAGTACATAAAAATCTTGATACTTTTTTGACACACCTTGTATATTTTTGATTATATATGTATTTAGTAGAATTTCCACAGGTACAGTAAGTTTCTAATATATTGCAAAGATCTAGTCATATAAAAGAAATTTTAAAATAGCAAATTAATCTTACTCTTATAACCACATCAGTGTGTCTCAATTAAAAGTTAATTAGTAATTAAGTATTGTAATGTAATAATGGCTTGTTGACTAAGTCAAATAACTTTGATGAATCACATAAATCTGAATCTACTAAATATTAGGATCAGAAAAATAAAATGTATTTGGACATTATGCAGAAAAATTGTGTTAGCAAGGAATATGATTGACATTTATTTCCATAGCAACTAGCAGAGGGAGTTCCTGCCAAAAAGCGTTAGTTGAAGGTTGAAAAAGATAGTCAATACATTTCAGGTTAGTCCATACCAGGCAAACAAGATGCAGGTGTGACTTGTAGCAGTTGTGACAAAAAGACTATATAGTACATAATAGTATTGAATCTCTGCAAGGTATAAAGAAAGAACCAAGAGAAAAAGGAAAAAGAAGAAAAAGAATAAATAAGACTTTGTCTACTTATTCATTTCATTGATTGCACAAAAATGTGCATTTAGTGAAAGAAAACTGTTCTTTTATATTTTTCTTTTGTATCTACAAGGTCTAATCAAAAAGTATCAAGACTGAAGTTTTATCTACCAAGACAGAAATTAATGTAACATTGATTTTTATTTTTTTTTTTATTTATTTATTTATTTTTTTCAAAATACAAGGGTCGGCTGAAAAGTTCATATGGTGACCAGCATCATCATCATCATGTGGCACTGACAGCATTGATTCCCATAATTCTCTCTCACCACTCATCCCTGGCAAGTCTTCCTCACAACATCCAATATCTGCACAGTTCTTCCTTACTTCTCCAGCAGCGTCTTGCATCTTGTTCGTCTTACTTGAAGGGTTTGTGCGATAGGAGGTAAATGGCCATACAGCTGCTTTTTTGGAGGGTGCTACTTCCAGGATTCGTTCAGGACATCACGCAGCATCAAAGAATGTGACTAAATGAGGTTTATTTCTCACACTCTTTCCATTGGTGTTGCAGTGCTTGGATCCCATTTGTCAAAAAAGTTATTAACAGCAGATATGATGTCATCATTTGAACTTTTCAGTCCATCCTTGTAGCTTCCTTGACATTCAACACACTTATTCCAGTGAGTTTTCAATTGGTTGAAGCATTTCTGAAACACCTTTTTTAATATGATATGCTCCTGCTCTATCATATTTCTCTTAATTCTTCCCATATCCATCTATCTTACCCTTGAGATGAATTTTCCAGTTTATGAAACAAAAAGTTATACTGAGTTGTATATGGAGAGTTCTGCATTTGCATAATCTTGTGTTAGTGAGATTGTTTCGTACTGGGTACCACATTATTGCAGGTGTTTTTTAAATCAAAATTTTTTTTATTGTTGTTGTTTTCTTTTGTTGGACTAGGCCAAGTTAAGTAAATATTTATGGCGTTTATTTTAAAGAAACACATCTCGTATATCTTTTTGTATGACACAAAAACAAACAAAATGAAAAGAAAACATGTCATTTAAGACTACTATTATATTTTACATATAATACTTATAGCTCATTGCTAATCATACAAAGTATATTATGTATAAGTGCTGATAATTGAGTAAGCACTAACTATGGTATATTAGGGCCAAATAACTGACTATTGAGGTTAATCGCACTCTATACTTTTTACATAGTTGCAAAATTATAAATATTGAATAGTTGTTCATTCTATTAAGTAAATTTTCAAAGTAAAATGTTTCATTGATTAAAACCTAGGTAGAGTTCACTATAATATATATATATATATATATATATATATATATATTCCATACTCACGCCATAAAATAGAATATTTGACGTCATATTTCAAAACCGTCTTTTTCAAACCTCAAAAATTTTTTAAACGGACTGAATAACAAGGACTACCACTCGCTTTTCTCACTATTCTGTGATAAATAATTTCTTATCACCTACCACATACCAACAAATGCCCTGAAGATGATCTAATTAATAGATCGAAACACTGCAGCATCGGCCAATAAACTCACCACTTAACCCATTTAAACCTGTGTTTTTTTTTTCATTTTTCTCAATATACTTACATATATATATATATATATATATATATATGAGTAAAGAAAATGGAAATAAATCCGACATATGTTGAGAAGATAAATCATAATATATTCAAATTTATTTTTTTAAAAGTTGTCAGGGTGGCCTAATAGCGATATCAGCCAGACAGCAAGGGAGTCTATTCCCTTTTCACTAGTGCTAGACCAAGGAGATTGTTTATGTGTCGGAGGTGGAGCACCTCATGTACCATCAGCTCCTTACTTTACTGCACAAATCCCTGTGCTACGCATATGCTGAGTTTGCGAGGGCCAGTATCAAACCAGGAACCTTGCGATTCCTAGGCGAGTGCTCTACCAACTGAACTAAACCGGCCCTATTCAAATTTATAAACACCCAAAATTATTTTCAAACCAAAATTTTTTTACTGAAATACATAACAACTAGGGCGTTTATTATTCAAATAATTTTTATACTTCTCCATATCAAACATTGAAAAGTTTTCTTTTCGAGGTTCAGAACATAAAAAGTTAAAAATAATTCCATATTATTTTTCAATCCAAGAAATTGTTTTAAAAACATTCCATTTTACAACGTGAACGTTTTTTAAATTGCCCATTTTTATTCTTATTTTAAAAAAATCAAAATATTATGCTCTGAAAAAGACATGTTCACATATGGTTTTCTATTATCATTTTATTTTACTTTTAAATAATTTTTAATTAGAATGCCTTATATGTAAACAAACTCTCGTCGAAACATGTGTCAGCATATAATCAATTTCATCCATACAAATATATCTATATTTTTCAATTTAACTTATATATATATACCTTGAAGTGTTTCAAATTGGGTTTCAATTGTATGGTTGATGAGAGATTCCAAACAAATATATATAGTTGTAACTCTCCCATCACATGCAATGTATAAGTGCCCAACAGTTAAAGATGTGAATCTCTTGACTACTTACACAGATAATTTGTTTATAGAGGTAAAGGTTTGTGTAAAACTGTGGTTTCGAAGATCTTTTTCTTGGTGTCGCTCTTCTGATTTAGCAAGAAAATCTGGTCGGCATTGATCAACAAATTTATTTTAGAAAAATGCAAAACAGTTCCTTGTTGTTATAAAGTCCTGTATTTCCCTCTTTTCTCCACCTTCTATTTCACTTGTTCTTTGCATTTTCCTATTAGAAGCCGCTTCTCCTCCCTTCTGGCTTCTCATTAGTTACAGCACGTCAGTAAATACTTTTTGACCACACGTCTAGTTCCAGCACACCAGTAAGTATTTTTCAAACACAAGAACCATCCACACTTTTTGGATGAGCTGATAGCAGAAGATTGGCAAGCCAGTGTGCTACAGATTCTCTAAACAACATGTTTCGAATTTATAGTTTTTCCCTTCTCCTATAGTGGCTACACATTCTCCAAACAACAGGTTTTGAATTTATAGTTTTCCCCTTCTATAGTGGCTAAAGAGTCCAGTGTGCCAGGTAATGCTAAGGAATTGTTAAAGTCCAGCATCATGGATGGAGGTGGCTAGCATAAATGAGAACCACCTGTTTCAAGTATGCAGTCACTTCTGAGACTGCTTCAAGACCATCCTGTTGAATAGTTTTGTTTTGTTTTACGGCATATCAACCTCGGTGGGTAATTTAATGCCGACAAAGATGTGAAATAAATTCATTCTTAATGCATAATGCAATGTTGTTTATCAACTCATGTTTTTCTATTTAACCCATAGATGGGACCCTAACAGGTACTACCACTCCGGGTCAGAGTGGACCAGGGAGCAATGGTGATGAAGCGGTGCTCCACATTCCCCAAACCTCCAGAACTGGAACCTCACCATCAGATAGAGTTTAACGTCATTCTCAGGACAGCTGTTGAATAGGCTTCTGTATAATCTCTTCTTTTTTAAACATTCAGGACACTTCTCTTTTTTAAACATTCAGGACCCTTCTCTTTTTTAAACATTCAGGACCCTTCTCTTTCCATGCATTGTCTATATGCTTTCTTTTTCTTTTAGCCTCATTTTATCAAGATATCAGTTAATTTCATTTTCTTATTGTCATCTCCTCTGTATCATATCTGTTGAATTGCCTTCTGTGTCATGTTATCTTATTTTTATTTTTAGTTTACTTTTTTCTCCTTTAATAAACCTGTTAAGTATACGACAGCTTTAAGAGTCATTTATTTTGACTGTTGACATTTCCGTGTATTCAGAGGACAGTAAAAGCTCTTTGGATGAATCCACTATTTAAGTGCTAAGTGAGAAAAGATCTTTAAGTTATCTAATGCACTTTATTATATTAACATAAATAAACAACTGGTACAGGGAACAACTCAAGTCAAGATTGTGACCTCCAAAGAAGATGGAAAAAATATTGGGAGAAAAGCAATGAGAGGAAGATATGGCAACCATGGCAACATTATAGAACAGATGCATTCTAACCAGAAAGTTAAGGATATGGAAAATCAAATTTGCTAAAAATACTTTATAGACGTATTTATGAAGTGCCAAATTCAAGAAGAAAAATTACAGATGCTTTCTCAGTTTAGGCTGGAATTTAGTGTCTCTCTTGGACTCACCATAATGGGGTACCCCCAAGTTGCTTCAATGATGTTTTATAGAAGTTTAAAAAATATGGGATATTTACATTAAAAATAAGTAAAGTTGTTGGGGCGGCCTGATGTCGGTATCAGCCATGCAGCGAGGGAGTCTATCCCCTTTTCACTAGCGTTAGACCAAGGAGATTATTTTAGCATCTGAGGTGGAGTGCCACACCTACCATCAGCTCCTTACTTTACCGCACAGATCCATGTGCTACTCATACGCTGAGTTGGCGAGGGCGGGTATCGAGCTAGGAACCTTGTGGTTTCTAGCTGAACGCGCTACCGACTGAGGGACTGGGTAAGCTCAGTTGGTAGAGCGTTCGGCTAGAAACCACAAGGTTCCTAGTTCGATACCGGTCCCCGCCAACTCAGCGTATGAGTAGCACAGGGATCTGTGCGGTAAAGTAAGGAGCTGATGGTACGTGTGGCGCTCCACCTCAGATGCTAAAAACAATCTCCTTGGTCTAGCACTATTGAAAAGGGGGTTAGACTCCCTCGCTGCATGGCTGTTACCGACTTTAGGCCGCCCCGTTGACTTTACTTACTTTACTTACATTAAAAATATTTCTTGCTAGTTGGAGAAAAAGCTAGATAGGAACTACATAAGAATGCTGCATGCTGTCCCAAACAGATCCTAGAAGCAGCTGTATGACCACTTACCTCCCATCACACAAACCATCAAAGTAAGATGAACAAGACACAGTAGACACTGCTAGAGATGTAAGGACAAACTTATGACATTCTCCTGTGGACACCTACATATGGACACACCAGAGTCAACCAACCAGCAAAACATTGCATTGATCAGCTCTGTGCTGATATTGAATTTTGTAAGGGTAACTTTCAAGAGTGATGACTGATAGGGATGGGTAGTGAGAGAATCATAAGTATTCATGCTAAGTGTGTGACATGATGATGAGTTCTCTAGTGTTTTGCAAGTCTATTGCAGCTTTATATACATAGGTGGTGGTAAAGTCCTTAGGGGTATAATACACCTCAGAATAGTGGCAAAATTTGCAGGTGTTTAATGCTAATTGGACTTTAGGATTTATGCTTAGTGTAATGGTTATTATCATCGGAAATGGAATTTGCGACATGAGTTCAAATCTTGAACATGGTTGTGTAATAATACTTCCCTCGACTGGGTGCATTCCCAGTGATGCTGATAGCTTTTGATCTAGTGCATCCTGGGACACACATATTTGCTTTGAATGAGTCCCCGGAAAAGTTTATGGGTCCCAACTAAAGTTTCTAAATAAATTGGAGTGTTTTTATTTATGATCTGGGGAAACAGCTAAAGCTGTCTAACTTCTACCTTGTACCCTATCCTGTGTAATTTTGTTTCTAAGAAACTATTGAAATGTATTTACAGTTTGCTTGAAATGGTGAGGGAAGAAAAAAGAAAAACACTGGGATGCATGGATATGATTTTACTACATCCTTTTAGATTTTTATGCATCAGAGATGCCGGACGCATACCTATCAGCATCTCTGCATTCCTTTATCTTATTTAGTTGTGTTTCGTCTGCTGGCCATGTCATCAACATAGTTGGACCCCTATGTTGTGTATTTGAACTGCATTGGCCCAAGGGACAGTCACAAGGGAATAAAAATAAACAACAACAAAAACAGGAACGGATGAAACTTTTCTAGACAGAGGAAAAGTACATGAGATTCAGTGTATCTTCTTTTCTAACTCATACTTTTCTGCTCACTGACTCAGACTGCCATGCACTGTACCCCCCAATGGAGAGGAGGGGACCCTCTGAAGTTGAATCTTCTACTCTGTCAATCTGTTGTTTCATTCTAAGTCCTTCTAGGGCTGCTATCTACCTGGCTATCTGCAACACCTAGTCCCCAGTCAACTGCTTAACTTTCTCTTCTGACTTTCCCCGACCCTAAACTCACTTCCCAGGGTTCAAAGCAAGTCAATATCTAGTGGTCGCCCCTCTTCCAGGTGGGGGCCACCCATGACTAATCGTAAACCCTTAGTTCCAGATTTATGAGTTCTGACTTTCTCTTAAAAGATGTTGGCATATCATTAGATCTTAGCTCTTTTTAAGTCTGGGGCGATTCAGATTTTATACTTTTCTTAAACTTGCCTTGACATAGTGCAAACTATCCTCTTGCTATCACCCCCCCCCACACACACACACATACATACATATATACATGTATGCACATACACAATTATATTCTCTAGTTTTTTAAAGTTTACATAAACATACACACACATATTTGGCCCCCCATATTTTTCAAGTGGCACTTGAGATTCTCACACACACATACATGCATATACATACACACACACATTTGCATGCATATACATGTTTATATAAATATCCATATCCATCTAGGGTTTTCCTAACACTAAGTTTGCAGAAACATACACTGTCGTGTCCCAGCTGATTGCATTTCATTTTACACCAATATCTCTAAGACATTGTAGAAGTGAGTTAGTATACTGTTGATTTGAATGTCAACAACAACAACTAACTAAGCACAACTGAACTGGTGCCCAAAATAGCTGATATTTGTGGCACTCATGAATACTCCATTCATGAATTTGAGTGATTCCATTCCTTGAGTCTTGATTGGCTGCTTGGTTTATGTGTTGTTATGGTGCTTGATAAATAACCTACCATTATGCAGTAGGTTTGTGACAATGCAAGATCTGTATTGAGTTACAGCTTGCTTGTTGCCTTGTCTGCCAATTCGACGGCAATTGGAATATTGCTTCTACAGTGAGTATTATGTTTATTCTACAGACATGAATCCATTTTTTCTCCCCACCAACTATGGATAGATAGTAGGGCAGACTGGGTTCTTTAGCTTTGGTAAGTCCTCTAGTCTCGGAGAAGGAAAACTCAAACCAGGTGTACCCTCAAAAATGTACCTTGTGTCAGATCCTGCTTGTGACAGAGGGGTTGGGTAAATATATACTTGGTCTTATGCACCAAGTTTAATATACTTGGAGTGGTAACATAGTATTTAGGGATACACCGAGGTCCTACCACTGGGTTGACCACATGCATGTTTTGGACTAGTTGCTTTGTCAATGCTTTCTGCGCCCATGTTGTATTTTTAAGAACTGCAGAATTAGGATTGATGCAAGTTGGTTGGAATTTCTTTGTCACAGGTTGGGAGGTTAGTAGAAAGAAACTGCTGAAATGTTGGCAACCATAAGAACAAGACAATTCTCTGTTAACAATAAGTTTTTATTGCAATATAATTATGTAATGTTTTGTACACTGTTACGATTCTTGTGACCATTTTTAGGCTCCACTTAGAGAGCACTTTACTTTGGAGATCCCTTGTGTTCCTTCGTGTTAGGCAGGCCCAGAATCCTTTGGTTGTCCTTTAGTGAAGAATCCTTCGATCCATTCGTCCATGTGGAATACGTGCAAATGCACGACTTTCAAGATTGGTGATTAAATAGTTGACTAACCACAAATTCAAGTGTGTTGATTGGCTGGCTTTAATCCACATGCTCAAGCAGAGTCTTTAAGTTTAAGTGGTGGACTTCAGCACACCTTAAATCCTAAAATATTTCAACACACACTAGGCAGGTGAGAAAAGACTTAGTGTGGATTTGGCTGACATTTTTGCTTTATGCTTTGAGTTTTTCAGCGGTAAATTGTGTAAACAAAAAAAAAATACATTTATTGAGAAATATTTTGTAATTCAAGATTTATCGATTTGAAACGTTTATTTTTTTGGCTAGATTGTAAGTCCTAACTAAACAATAATGCCATTCAATATTTTACATTCCCACCTTTAAAAAAAAACAAAACAATAAACATCTTCCTTTCTTTCCTTCTTTTTATCCTTCCTGTTTGTCTTCTTCTTTTTCTTTATTTATTCTTTCTCTTTTCATCTTTTGTCTTCTTTATTTCATCTTTGTCTTTCTCACTTTACTTCTCAACCTTCTACAGCTGTCTTTCCTCTTATCAATCTGTGTCTTCCCAATTTCTTTCTTTCTTTCTCATGCTCCCTTTCTTTTTTCTTTCTTTCTTTCTCATACTGTCTTTCTTTATTCATTCATCTCTTTCTTTCTTCCATGCTTTCTTTTTTCTGTACTCTTTTTGTTTCTTTATTGTTCCCATATTTTCTTTGTTTTTCTTGCATACTCTCTTAATTTTTCTCCCCTCCCTAAAAAGAGATCCCTTGTGTTCCTTAGTGTTAGGTAGAATCCTTTAGTTGTCCCTTAATGAAGAATCATTGGTTGTTCCTCAGTGTTAGGCAGAAATCTTTGGTTGTCCCTTAGTGAAGAATCCTTGGTTGAAGATCCGGTCATCTGTGTCAAATATGTGCAAATGAATGGCTTTTAAGATCGGCAATTAAATAGTTAACTAACCACAAATTCGAGCATGCTGATTGGCTGGCTTTAATCCATGCATCTACGCGCATAGTCTATAAGTTTAAGTGGTGGACTACAGCACACCTTAAATCCTAAAATATTCCAACACATATAATATAATTATGTAATCATTATGTAATGTTTTGCACACTAGGCAGGTGAGAAAAGACTCAGTGTGATTTGGCTGTCATTTTTGCATTATGCTAATTAGCATTATGCTAATTAGCATTGAGTTTTTCAGTGGTAAAGGTCGAATGGAATGCATTGCATCTTTTGTTGGAGTTTTTCTTATCAGTGGCAATGTTTCTCCTATTAGCAAATATTTTTCTGTCAGTTACCTGGGGTTTCATTTTATTTCTAGATCTCCCTTCTTTGTTTCTATAAAACACCCATATTTTATAGAAAACTATTGTAAACCTAAACACCTTTGATTGGTCAGATAATTGAGGGGAAGAGCTAAAAACAACCTTGAGCCCTTTCATTTGGCTTGGTCTCTGACATTATAATATCACCCAGAAAAGGTTATGTAAGTCCACTGAATTCCCTCATTCATTGACAGTTTTAATAAATTCATTTAGTAGCTCCAGTGACCTTTGCCTGAACTTAAATAAACATTTTAGTTTTAATTTTTTTATTTTAATGAAATTACTTTTTCTGACTTAAAAAAGAAAATGACTTTTTGTTTCTTGTTGATAATTGTTAAATGCAAGCAGACATCCTTGTTGTGTCCCAATACCTCAGAATGGTGGCAAAGTTTGTAGGGGTTTGATATGTCTATATATGGTGGCTGCTATTTTACTTATGTACCAAGTTAGTGAAGGAGGCTCTTGAGAAAGGTGTTCAAAATTGATCACAGTTTGTATCTGGTTGTTGGTAGTCTCCTGCTGATATGAGTAGTGAAATTTTGGAGGTATGACAAAATATATAATATAACTTTGATTAACTTAAATATGCTGGTGGGTTGGAGAAAAGGAAGGTGAGAAGAAGGAGGGAGTAAAGAAAGGAAAGGAGAGGAGAAGAAAAAGAAACTGTACATGGATGACATTTAAATCTGTTATATAAACTCATCAAACATTAAGAATTTCTTTCCATTATTCATTATTCTTTCCATTATTTATCTTAATATCTTCATGTTCCATTAGTTGATAATACATTTTTATTGATGTTATAAGAGTGATATGGGTAATTCCATGTAAATCATCCAGGCCATGTCACCCACCTCCTTCAATTTTTCTGAAATTTGGATTATGACAAAGTTAGACAATCCCCAAAATTTGAGCTTCCAATTCCGAAAATTCGCAGAGTTATGTCGATTTTTAACTCTCCAAATTTGAGGGGGGTCGCAAGATATGGTGACTTTTTGTAACTTATTTTTGCCTGTAAAATGAGTTCTAGGGCTTTCCTACTCCTAAAATTGGTTTATAAATGCATTTTTGCCCAATAAAGCCAACAATACTATTAAAAATGTCTTAAATTCAACCAATTTTAAGTTATTAATGATTTATGATTTTTTCATAGTAAGTTCAGTATCCCAATGTGGCACTGTATCTATGACAAAGATTTTTTCTATTACTATTTCACATATATTGAACATTATTTGTACCAAAAAGATAGCTTGATATTTGCTCAGAACCAAAGTTACAACATTTTGCAAAAATTTGTTAAAATTTTGCACTTCAATTTTGTCCATGGGTAGACTATGTAGTTATGTTGATTCTAAAAATTGACATAACTCTCCAAATTTGAGTGGGGTGTTGCGAAAAAGGGCGCTTTTTGTAAAAGTCACCATTTTTCACCAACCACACCAAATTTGAAGAGCTAAAGATCAGCACAACTCTGTCAATTTTTGGAAATGGAAGATCAAATTTTGGTGATTTTCTAACGTTAACATAGTCCACACCTGGAAAAAAATTTCAGAAAAATTGAATCGGGTGGGTGACAATTTTACTTTTTTCTGGATGATTTGACATGGAATTACCCATATATCATATACATATGTTTCTCAATGATTTACATATTATTTATTAAACTGCACAAGAAATATTTTTTTAAACATGTAAACTTATCAAACATTAGGAATGCGCTAACTTCCATTAGTTGATGATACATTTTTATAATTGTTACAAGAGTAATATATCATATACGTTTCTCAATGATTTATATGTTGTTTGTTAAATTGCATAAGAAATATTTTTTTTAAACATGTAAACTTATCAAACATTAGGAATACACTTTTGTTATTTGAGCAGATATCTGATCCCTGTTGAGTAAACATTGAAATACACAGATTATAAATGATTTTTTAGTATAGCTTTAGATATAAAAATATTTATCAGATCCTTTCGTGCATTGGATACAAAATTAACCAAGTGGAAGAAAAAGTTTAAAATTGGTTATTATTTCTATTGTATATGTTTCTTTCAAATACAGAAAACATTGAGATTTTTAGTTTTATACATTGCATGCACATATTTATAGAGTAAGTTCCACCCATTATCTTAATTTTATAAAAAACCAAATCCTGCATGTATTTGGTGGAATTTCCCAAGTCCAGCTAATATATGAATGTCCATGGGTTTAGTTAGTATTGTATGAATATTAATAGATCCAGCTTGTATGATATGAATTTTCATGGGTCAAGTTTATAAAATATGATTTTTTATTCGTTCAACTCTTATATGAATTTTCAGAGTCGAGTTTGTAAAATAAGGATTTTCATGGATCTGACTTTATGATATTAAATTTTCATGGGTTCAACTAGTTTAATATAGATTTTTATGGGTCCAGCAAGTATAGTATGAATTTTCATGGTAAGCTACTATAATATGAATTCAAAATAGGGCTGATTATTTTTTACTTCCATTAAATATAAAACAAGGTTCATAATGATGTTTTGTTATTTTAATAAGAACTCCATAGGATTTTTTTTTTTTTTGTATGCGAAATAATTAAGAATAAAAAAAAATTAGCTGATATCTTCCATATTAAACAAGTGTGAGCCATACTTATAGGAATTTGAAATTGTTCCATTTGATAATGGTTGTTGTGTGGCAAATTTGTAAATCATTATTTTTGTTAATAACTTTTTTTTTTACTGTCAGATTTCTATTTGAGCAATTGGATGGCTGCTTTAATTAGAAATGTTATTATTTTGTGGCACCTTTTTTCAGATTTTAATTATTCTCTCAGATTGCAAATAGCTAATTAGGCATAATTAAAAAAACACACACACACTTGTATTTGCACACACATTTACATACAAGCAAACAAATCACATATACATACACTATGTAGATGTTTTCTATTTTGCCCTTACTAATTTACACACAAACACACATTTTACATACAACTAACCAAACACACACTATATAGATGCTCTTTCATATCTTCTTTGTTATATTTCTCTTCTCTCTCTCTCTCTCTCATACACACACTCACATTTATATGCAACTAACCACACACATACACAAACCATGTACATGCTCTCTCTCTCTCTCTCTCTCTCTCTCTCTCTCACACACACACATTTTTACATGCAACAAACCAAACACACACCACACACATATACAGATGTTCTGTCTTCTCTCTCTTGCTCTCACTAACACACACTCATACACATTTAGAGGCAACTAACCATACACGCATACACAGTTGTTTTGTTTTCTCTCCTTTATTCTTTCCTTTTTTAACACACATATATACTTATAGTTGTAAGTGTTTTCTTAAAGTATACACACATATCCAATATATTCTCTCCAGTTAATTTTTAGATAAACTTCTTTTGAAATCCTGTTTCCCTAAACATGTCACCTCAAGATGTTCATAAAATAGGCCAGTTGAAATATCTTAAAAAATGCATGATGAGGATATAGAAATAAGATAATTTATAACATCTTGCTTATATAAGTGTAGTTATGTAAAAAGCACTGCTTACGTTTGGTACAAGGCTAGACATATGGAGCACCTAGTGAGGATCAAACTTACTACTTATTAGTAATAATTTACAAAGCTTAGCTTAGTTTGTTACAAGAACCAAAGTATAGGCACTGAATAAGTATGAAACTCACTTGTAATAATAGGCTGTTAGCCTGGTTCACTAACCAATATGTAGCTCACCCTGTTGGCTGGAGCTGTAGAATATACTGACTGCATCTCTGCAGGGGAGTAAGACCCCCCCCACCAATGTTTTTTTATCTGTTGGCCATGTGTGTCAACCTGCGATGCTTAAGGATGGAATTCTGGTGGCTGAGTAGTCCATGACTTCCAATACTCTACTTTGGCTCTTACTTGGGCTAATCAAGCAGTTGGAGAGGCCCCATCCGATCAATCAGCTAATCATCAGCCCTAGGATCTATATGATTGTCCTAACCATATTGCTCTTATGGCAAACCCCTGACCCTTTTTGTCATATATGTGCTAGAAGAGATTGGTTGAGGCTTTTAGTGTTCTGGGTATGACACTAAACTGCATCTTGTGGTGAGGTTTCAATTCTGGAGCTCTGAGGAGTTTGGAGTCATCCTTCACAGCCATTACTTCCAGATCCACTGACCTGGAGAGGTAGTACCTGTTAGGGTCCCATCTATAGGTTAAATAGATCTGATTGCACCTGCACAAATAACAACTGTACTCAACAAAGAATGAAAGAAACAAAAACATCTTCAGCATAAAATAACCCAAGGGTTGACATGCCATAAAATCCAACCAACAATTCATCAGCTTAGGTTTGTACTGAACGCACTAATCAATAGTAATTGCTTTTGTAAGACTAGCTTACTCACTGTTAAAATGCAATGAGATGCTTTATTTTTTTGTTTTTTGGGGTTTTTTTGTTTTCTTCTTCAATGTAATCATATTCATATATGCAGAGAATATATCTTATTATAATGGTGATTGTGTGTTTGTCTGTCTGTAACTGAAACTATGTTACTACTCAAGTCACAATTCCCTTAGTTATTTACATCACATTCTCCATGATTTTATTTTTATTTAAACCTCAATTATTAATAAAAATTGTTTTACATTATTAATACTGTTGACTATATCTACATACTAATAACATGCAATTGTATTTATATATACAACAAATTAGAGGTTTACAATGTAAACAGGAAGGCTAATTTGCATATTGATATTAAAAATTTGATTTTAATAAATATGTACTTAGTATTATTGGTTTTATCTTAATGAATATGAGCAAAAATCTCAAGTATAAAGCTTAAAAGAAATCCTTTAACAAGAAGAAATAACTGTAATTTTATTCTTTACTTCCTATTTTAACTAAATAGTTAAATTAGGAAAATTTAGCAATGAAAGACAGGAGTGATGGAAGAGTAAGTTTCAATTGTTCTATTTATCGATTACACCCCCCCCCCTTTGTTTCAAATCTTTTTATCTGCATTCTTATTTAGTTTCATTAGCCTTTCTAATTTAATATAATATTTAATTACATTAAAACTTAAATACTTGTACTTGGAGGGTGCATATATTTGCTAGTATAAATATAAAATTTTAACCACAAATGGTGACTCACCCTACCTCAGGATTTTAGTAAAGTGGACAAATTGTAAACATTTGTAAACATTTGTGCAGACAAACTAAAAGTTTGCAACCTTATTGTTATATGTCTGTAATACATGTCTTTTATTCCTATTTCAAGTTGTTCGTTTTATTCTTAACTCTTGACCTGTCTGTCACCATTCGTGGTTAAAACTTTATATAGATAATATAAATAAAACAATTTTAATTGTTTTACCTACAACTAATATCACCTTTGCCCTAGATTTAGTTTCTTTTCTCATCTCTTCTTCTTTCAGTGTCTTCTTCATTTTGACCTTTTAAAGAACGCTACCATGACCCACATTTGTGCCACAATGGTCAAAGTGATAGAACAATCTGTACTCAGATTTTGCACCTTTTTTATTTTTTTTCATTTTTAAACTTCATCATTTTCTTACTCACATCCAAAACACCTGATGTCAGTTTATAGAAATAAGTAGAAAAAAAACCCTTTATGAAAATGTACTGCTTATTGTATCCCCTGCAGACCCATTTAAAAGAGGCAGTTTATACTATAACACTAAACTGCATCTGGTGTTGAGGCTACAGTTCTGAGGCATGTGAAGTACTCCTTCATTGCCATAACTCCCAGGTCCACTCTGACACAGCTATGGTTAATAAATCTGTTTGAAAAGTTGGTAATATCAGATATGAACGCTTGAAACCATACAGTTACAATGTGCAGACAAATGATCATTATTAAATAGGAATAGTTACTTGAAACCATAAAATTGTGTATAAATTATTAGTATTAGATAGGAACATTTGAAATCATATAACTATGAGCAAATTGTATGTATTAGATTAGAATAGTTGATACCATATAACTGTGTGCAAACAAATGATTATTATAGAGAAATAAAAAAGAGCAATTTAAGAAATTATTGCAATGGAACATTGAAAATATAGTTATTTAATAACCTATAAGGAGTTTGTATGACTGCATCCTCTGCAGAGAGGTAAGAACCTTCACCCAGGTGTCCTGGTTATGACCCTAATCTGTATTTGGTAGTGAGTTCTGAAGCTCTTGGGAGTGTGGAATAACCCTATGCTACAATTACTCCCAGCTTCACTCTGTCCTTGAATGTTAGTACCTATTAGGGTTTGATCTATGAGTCAAATAGATATGTTTGAAAGATATTAATATTGGATAAGAATACAGGAAACTATATAACTGTGTGTAAACAAATGATTATTATTAAACAGAATTATTAATATTAGGAAGACTTGAAACTAAAAGATTATTATTTTTACTTACTTGAAACCATATAATTGTTTGCTCTTGTAATTCTTCTGTGCCACCTTGTTGTATTTGCTTATTATATGTTTTACTGTTTCTCTCTGCAAAGCCAACACCTGAATCTTATTTATTCTAGCTTTTACATAATTAGTTTTTATGGTATTAGGTAATTTATGAGGAAGTGCGTCCCGGTCTCCTGCCTCAGAAATTGCTACCTGGTGACTATTAAAATAATGTCCCCAGCTATGTCGTCTCGGCGATGTTACTTGAAAGAAAACAACCAACTTAGGGCGTTAAATGTATTTTAGAGGGAGGGGGCTTCTCTTTTTTGATATGAACAAATGGAGATGGGTGGATAGATATATATAGACAAAGTAAAAAATGAACAAATTGAGG
>CM042141.1:7328139-7455639 GCA_023376005.1 Doryteuthis pealeii | reverse complement strand
TACTCTTTTTTCTTTCTTTCCTTTTTTTCATCTTTTCATTATATTTGATTGAAACAGATTAGCGTTATCACCCACTCTCTTTCTATCTTTCCTTAACTCTCTTCCTTTCTTTCTTTCTTTCTTTCTTTCTTTCTTTCTTATTATATTCTTTTCTGTGTACCTTTTTCTTTTCTTTCTTATAATAAAAATGGAATACCCAGTGCTCCTTTTCTTGTCGCATAGAATCTGTCTATGGCATCTCTTTGGTGTAAGGCCTTGTATATCATCATCAATCTACTTTTTCTAATGTTCATATTTCTGAGTTCTTCTCTTATCAAGTTTAAGAAGGATCTAGAGTATCTTACAAGGGAAACTACCCAGCTATTTATTCTTTTGATTAAAGTTTCTTCTGCTGTATTCTTTCTTACTTTTCTTTTATTTCCATTTGTTTGATGGTATCTGCTTTTAAGTATTTGTAGTTTTCTCTTTCTCTAATTGTTCTGATGTTTTCCTGATTGGACAGTTCTATTTTATTAGTTATATTTTCTCTGTTTTCTTTTTTCCATTATAAGTATGACATATTCTATATTCTTTAAATCAATACCAAATTCCATTCCTATATCTTTGCTTAAGATTCTAATAGTTTGTATATATTTAGGAATGTAGACCAGATACACCTTTCATATTTTTCATACATAACTGCCCACCCTGTTGGCTAGGGCATTAGAATACACTGACTACACTTCTGCAGAGGGGTAAGACTCCCCCAATGGGGCCACCCATTGGCCATGGGTGGCAACCCATGATGCGTAAGGATGGAACCCTGGTGGATGAGCAGTCCATGACGTGCAACTCTCTACTTTGGCCCTTACTTGAGCTAGATGGGTGGCCAGAAAGGCCCCCTTGATCAGTCAGCTGGTCATGTCAAGCCCTAGCACCTATATGATTGCCCCAACCCTATTGCCCTTATGGCAAGCCCCAACCCTTTTTATCATATATGTGCTAGAAGGTGGTGGCTGAGGGTCTTCATGTCCTTGGAATGACGTTAAACTCTATCTGATGGTGAGGTTCCAGTTCTGGAGGTTTGGGGAATGTGGAGCACCCCTTCATCACCATTACTCCCTGATCCACTCTAGCCCAGAGTGGTAGTACCTGTTAGGGTCCCATCAATGGGTTAAATAGTAAAAATATTTATTTAAAAAATTGAGTATCCATTAAGAATGAATTTATTTCAAAACTTTGTCAGCATTAAATGACCCACAGAGGTTGATATGCCGTAAAACAAAACAAACCAAACCATACATAACTGCAAAGTATATCCAAATAAATTGGAGGCATGTGGATTAATGGTTATTATCAAAGGAAATGGACTCAGAGACACAAGTTCAGATCCTTGATGAGGCTGTTGCATTTCATATAACTTGGGAAAGGTATGAATCCAACTATTCTCCTTCCTCTATGGGTAAATAGTAAGATAGACTCAGTTCTTTAACTTTGGTTAGGCAACCAATCTAGGAGAAGGAAAACTCTGAATTCCAATCTATTAAACAGTGCTAAAGAAATTGACGATGTGTCACATCCTGTCCATGTGGAGGGGTTGGTAAATACATATGTCCAAATAAATTAGTATAGAAAAAAAAGATTGCTTTTGTGTATTTAAAACAGATGTGGGTTTATCCGCCCCTATTAAGTTGGAAGAGTTATCTTCCCTTGTGTTTCGGGTATCGACCACCAGGTGTTTTGCTATTTAAACAGGCAAGCGCCAGATTCGAATCCTCTTTCTTCTCCGGGACTTGACAACTAATGGGTTAGGACAATTCGTCTACACCCTCCTTGTGTGTGGGTTTTCACCCCCACACAGGCATTAGTAAGTGACTTTCTTATGGACTCTCCATAACCCTTCATTACTTCTATATCTAGATATATCTACTTTGTATCCTTATTCCTTTTATGTGTCATTCACGTGTACATTGTGTATCTTTGTCATGTATCTGTATACTATGTTATAAATGTTTCTCCATGTGCTTATATTAAAGTCCATGTTATGTTTAACACTCTTGGTCGGAGTTGTTTTGTTCAACTTACTATAATCCACATTATTATAACTTTGAACCCAACACAGATATTAGTTTTTTAAGGTCTGTACATGAAGTGGAGGATCAGTTTAGGGGGGGGAAAATGATCACTCATTTTTTGATAAATTATTTTAAAATGTACTGCAGTAATTTATAGATATCTTCTTTGAAGTTTAAAATGTGGTCTTTATTACAAGAAAGCAACATAAGGTTAGTCATTAAAAATGACCATTTCTTTTAAAGTAAAATTTTGACTGTTTTTTTAATTCCATATTTTGTCATGACAATTTTTATCATCCAAATTTACTTCAGTTATATCCTGACTAATAAACTGCCAGCAAAAAAAAAAAAAAAAAAATGTGCAATTAAAATTCTACCAGAAATAAAGTAGCTATTATAGAAATAGGATTTAATCAAAATTAGATTAATTGATTGGATTTTGAGAAAATATTACCTATTTTTTTACTAAAGTGGAAAATATATTTGTTTACAGTGTTATGACTGTTACTTGTTAATTCAGTTTAAAAGTAAAGTGGTTGTTAAGACACTTTCCTTACCCATAAATAATGAAAGCCTGCTTAAATTTTTGAACATCTCATGAATCAGCTGTAGTATAAATAAATGACCAACAATAAAAGAACCTGGTATAACCCCAAATAGCAAAAGTACATTCTCAACATTTAAACACTGTCACATGACAGGCAATGCTCTACTGGTGGTGGTGGTGGTGGTGGTAGTAGTAGGAGTAGTAGTAGTGAAGAATGTATCAATCCTGATTTTTGTAATACAAAGCAGTAATAATAAACTAAGTAAAACTAGTAATTGAATGTGAAGATAAGTAGTTTTTTGTTGGGTTTTTGTTTTTACATTCTTATTACAATTTTTATTTTTTATCTACTTTTTAGTCAAAGTACTTTTAACTTTTTGCTTTCCAAGTAAGAAGTAGAAAAAATTAACCAGTAGTCATGATTCTATTCTTTTAATTAATTTGACATGGTCTAAAAATATGCTATCTATGCAAGGAAAATATTCTCAGGGTGACACGTTTCAAGATTCCTTTTCCAAACTTAGATAGTTCCACAAAATAATAAACAGATATGGATAGACTACAATAGATAGATATGGACAGGATGGAATTGATAATAAACTGAATTAGATAGATGGGGATAGATGAAAATAGATAGATAATGAATAAGATGATAGATAATGAACAGAGATAGAGAGAGAGAGAGAGAGAGAGAAAGAGGGAGAGAGAGAGAGAGAGAGAGAGAGAGAGAGAGATTACAATAGATAAATGTGAACAGAGTCATCTAGATAGGAATGGACTGAGAAAAATAGATGGAATTCAATAGAGATAATGAGACATGAACATAAAATGAATCAATGAATTATTTCTATCATTGTGACATGCCAGTGACAAGGCTTTTTGTTAAGACAAGAAACAGAATGCAGACAGAGAACAATGTATGCCTTTATTAAGAGCATTAATAAAAGTTTAAATTCTGGGTGAGATTCTCTGCATTTCACTTTATGCTAATGCCCTTTGGGAAAGGTATGTATCCATTTCTTTTTCCTTCCTCCAGCTATAAGACTTACAGTTAAGTCACATTGAAAATACTAGTTCCTGCTAAGTTAAGCAGTGATAAGCCTATTCAACACTCAGATGGGTGACCATTTAAGTAACAGCAGGTACTGTAAGAAACCAAATATTAAAATGACTTTGCAGTGGTGTCAATTAGTTGTCCTATGGCCATTGTTTGTGATGGATGTTACTCCAAGGAAGTGTGTGAAAATTGTAATGTTGCATGAACATACTGGCAAGCTTTACAGAGAGACCATGGATATTATAACCATAATGGAATTATTTGTTTTGCTTCAATTAATTTGCACAAGGGTGTAGATCTGTTTAAATATTATTCATATTCGGTAGGCCCGTGTGCAAAAAAAGAAAGAGAACTCTTAAGAAACAACTACAGAAATATTGTAAATGCACATATACAATAAATATGATTCTCTACTCTCTAGACATAGAATAGTAAAATAGTTGGGGCAGACTTTGTTCTCTAGCTTTAAAAGGGCAACCGATCTAGGAAAAAGAAAAAATGAATTCACAACCTGAGGAGTGTTTCTTGAAGTATTTGGTGGTGCCCCCTTCTTCTGTCATCAACTCATCCAAAAAGTGTAGCTGGTTCTACAAAAACCTTCACAACTATAAATGAATCATGTGTATAGTTTATTTGGTTTTACTTCAGTTTAGTTAATGGTCATCATTGATGCCAAATTGACAAACACGCAACCAGTATTTGGATCTGATTGGCTAATTCTGTTTTCTGTGACAATAACTGTATATGTAAGAATCCAAAGTAGTTTCTGACAAAAAAGAAAATTTATTTTCTTTGTCCAAAATTCCAAGAATTCCTGAATTCGCTGCCTTGAGCTGATCAGTCACCAATGTAACAGTTAATTCAGCTGGAACTTTCATTCGGCTCTTTCAAAAAATATCTTTGCTTCACTGAACTCATTCCATTTGGTTTTTGCTTTAGACTAGCACTATCTTGTTGCTTCACACTTTCTGTCTTTTGGTACCTGAATAATTCCAATAACAAATGTATATATACTAGCTAGTGGAGGCATGTGATGTAATGGTTATCATCACTTTAGACTCAAAAAATGGAACTTGATGCTCATGTTGCAATCAAGCATTTTGTGGCTATCCAATTTCAGTGTAATTCATTTTTCATGCGTTTCCAATAATTTTCTTGACAAGGTAAAGAACTTGTCAAGAACCAAGCATTCTTTTCGAGTTCTGACATTATCCCAATGAAATGTTCATCTCTGATAACTTCCAGAATCTGTAGACCATCAAACACACCGGCCATGATTTTTTTCAATTGACAGGCCAGGAAATACCAAAATGTGGTACTTGAAACACTTGTCTTCAATTGGCAATGCTTTAATGAAGACCTAGTTTTATGTGCAAGGTGCAAACATAATTTTCTTTGTCAACAAATGGTTCATATAGAATGTTGGGATCAACAGGTTTGAGGTCAGATCTTGGAGGTCAATTCTTCTCTACCCAATACTTCTCTCAAGCTCTATGCCCCACACTGGGATTTCAGCTGATGGTAGACTAGGATACTCAATTTTACATTTGTTTTTCTTGTTATATGGTGGAGTTTTCATTAAAAAAAAGTAACAGTCTGTGCAATGATATTTTGGCTCTTACTAAATCATAGGTATACCAAATGCCAACTTATCACCTGTTCCCTTGATCCACATCCATAAATTTTCAACACACTGCTTTCACATCTTGTAAGGGACCCAAGACTTATCTTAATCGACACGTTTTAATTCAACATATGCAAAATAGACTAACTTCACAAATGCATTGATGTTTGTTCTTTGACTGGGAATCAACCTAGTCACCAGTTCTGAATAATTCTCCTTCATTTTCAATAAAACAATGAATGCAATCAGTTGACCAGTTCGATTACTTATAGACAAACAATGCAAGTGTGTTTATTTTGGGAGTAAGCTGTAGAGAAAAAAAACTTGACGTGATAAAAGAAAACTGACTGCAGTTTTGAGATCAGCATGCCAATATTAGTATAAATCAAATGAAAAATCAAACTCAACAGAAATTATGTTCAAAATTGTTCCCCAGTGTAATTTTCAAACAGATTATTTGACTCATGGGTCGGTTTAGCTCAGTTGGTAAAGCATCAGCCTAGGAACCCTAAGGTTCCTGGTTTGATACCAGCCCTTGCCAGCTCAGCGTATGAGTAGCACAGGAATCTGTGCAGTAAAGTAAGGAGCTGATGGTAGGTGTGGCGCTCCACCTCAGACACAAAAAAAGCAATCTTCCTGGTCTAGCACTAGTGAAAAGGGGATATACTCCTCGCTGTCTGGCTGATATCAGGCCACCCCAACAACTTTTTACTTTTATTTGACTCATAGATGAGACCCTAACAGGTACTCTCACTTCTGGTCAGAATGGACCTGGGAGTAATGGTAATACTCAGAGCTCTAGAACTGGAGCCTCACCATCAGATGCAGTTTAGTATCATACCCAAGATATTCCTCTTTTGGAGGGGTTCTAACCCTCATCAGGGGGTACAGTTGGCATATTGTAAACCCCACCGACAGGGCGGGCTATTATATGGTTTTAAGATAAACAATTATAGTTTCCAGTTTTATTAATGAATTGCTTGTGCCTTGTATAAAGAATATTTGAATTGATGTTGCTATTGGTTGAGATTCAGTGCTGAGTTGATTTTGCATTGCCTCATTGTATAGGTTCAGTTGATTATTTCTAGACAAATAGATTAGATAGCTATCAAGACTGATGAATTATACAGCTAGACAGATTAGATGGCTAACAAAACAGATAAGTAAATTAGCTAATTAGACAAATTAAATAGCTTGCTAGACAAATAGATTAGATAGCTACTAGACATATAGATATCTAAATAGCTTAGAAAGATAACAAGACATAAATTAGATTGCTAGCTAAATAGATAGCTGGAAACATTGTAATTTTGAACTAGTTTTGAAATGCATTAGGTTCAGTTGTCATGTAAACAATTCAACAATCTATTGAATCATAGATTAGTAAAACTATATCAAAGAAATATAATCAAAGATTTATAAATTCATCCATTAAAATTGTTTACAAAAAATCAGTATTAGAATTTCCCGGCAGAAATCGACATTTTGACCATTTTTTCTTACCTTTTTTTTACCTCTAACTTTTTTCTGGACACTTAGAAATGAAGACATAAACAGACAGTCTTTTTCAAGTATGGTTTTAAATACTTAGTGATAATAATTTTTTGTAAACAATTATAGTTTCAAGTAACTATTTTTACTACTAATAATTTTCAGTTTCAAGTATTCCTATCTAATATGAATAATTTTCAATTATATGGTTTAAAATAATTATTCCTATTCAATAATTAATGTGCACACAGTTGCATGGTTTCAAGTAACCAATGATAATAATAATCCTTTGTAATTATAGCTTCAAGTAACTATTCTTACTACAAATAATTTTCAGTTTCAAGTATTCTTATCTAATATAAATAATTTTCAATTATATTGTTTAAAATAATTATTCCTATTCAATAATTTATATGCACACAGTTGCATGGTTTCAAGTAACCAATGATAATAATAATCCTTTGTAAACAATTATAGCTTCAAGTAACTATTCTTAATAGATTCAACATGATAAAACAAAATTTCTACTTTTTCTTGTTCCTAGGCAGAAAGTATTATTTCCCAATTTATTATGCCTAGTGTAAATGGAAAAGTTCTATTATTCTCTTCAAACTTTGCTTTTTATTATCTGAATGATGAAATTTTGAAATTTACCAGAACATTCCACGTAGATTCAGTACTGATAGAGAATTTTCAAGAACTTACTAAACATTTTTGTATAACTTTAGGATAAGTACAAATGTAAATTTTGATTTATATGTTGTTTTATTAAGACTTTAGGACCTTGACACTAATAAGCACCCCAGCCCAAATCCGTTTTGAAAGGAACTGAATTTTGCTTTTCACCAGTTGTTAGTAAACAAAACAGCCGGCCGATAAAAACCAGTAACATTTTTATACTAAAATAGTTTTTGATTTTAATTTTTTTTTAAATTAGTTATTTCATGATGTTGTTGTTTGCATATGTGAAAAAATTAATTTTGCACTAAATATAAACTAATATTGTTATTTAAAAAAAACAAAAAAACTTAAAATGAAAGACATGTTTATTTATTTTCCATGTGCCTCTACGGATAGTTAATATTAAAAAGTATTTATTTAAAAAAAGATTTTAAACGTGTCTACGTTAAAAGTTTTATAATTAAAAAAGAATTGCTATTGAATTAACAACAACAACATGAAATAAGTAAAAAAAAAGTGTCTTTAATATAAAAATGTGCCTTTCGTTTATAGTTTTATAATTTTAAAAATATGCGTCTAAAAATCGTCTGTTAACAAACAACTGGATTTTGGCAGTGGCATGTGAATCTAGGTCTCACCTGGGGTGCTTATTGGTGTCAAGGTCCAGACTTTATGTAAATGAAAATGTGTAAATTTGCCTGCTTTTACATAGGAAATAACATTAATTCCTAAATTTCTTTATTCAGTGCAAAGTTTGAAGGGTTAATGGATATTTTTTAGAATACTTTTACAACATAATCAATTAAGCAGGAACAAAATTAGTGTTGTATAGTTTAACTTATACACAATTATATGGTTTTTATGTAACTATTCTTATTTGATAATAATAACCATTTGTTTGGTTTCAAATATTCCTATTTAGTACAAATTTATACACAATTATATGACTTCAAGTATTTCAAGCAATTATATGGTTTCAAGTATTTCAAGCAATTATATGGTTTCAAGTATTTCAAGCAATTATATGGTTTCAAGTATTTTAAGCAATTATATGGTTTCAAGTATTTCAAGCAATTATAGGGTTTCAAGTATTTCAGGCAATTATAGGGTTTCAAGTATTTCAGGCAATTATATGGTTTCAAGTATTTAAAGCAATTATATGGTTTCAAATAACTAATAATAATCCTTTGTAAACAATTATTGCTTCAAGTAACTATTCTTAAAACAAATGGCACACAGTTATAAAAAGAATAAAGTATTCCTATCTAATACTAATCATTTCAAAATAAACCTATTTAAGCCATAAATGAAACCCTAAAAGGTACTACTACCCTGGATCAGTTGACTTGGCTTAGGAGTAATAAGAATGAAGGGTGACTCCATACTCCCCTGAACTCCAGCCTCACCAGTGGATGTAGTTTAATTTCATAACTATGACATTCCTTTTTTGTTGAAGTCTTACCTCCGTCTTAGGGGATACAGTCAGTGAATTCTAAGCATCACCGAATGGACACCTATATTTCTGGTAAGCTTCCCAATTTTTAAGAGTTTATGGAAATATAGGCATTTCACTCAATATAAAAATGACACTCATATCTTAGTGTCAAGTCCTACTGAAAGTGTCGGTTCTTGTCGGATCAGTGAGATAGATTAATGAACCACTTATCTAACGATCCTGAGTAAAATCACTTTCACACATCTGCAATTTTACGGCTGATCCAGAGTTAACTCATTCTGAAAAGCAGCTGTATGGCCACTTAACTTCCATCATGCAAACCTTCCAAGTAAGACAAAGAATACACGCTGGACACTGCTTGAGAAGTAAGTACTGTTATTATTTTATGGGCCATCCTTTAGGCTTCAAGCAAGAGCACTTGTCCAGTGGAAATCCTTGGTAAAGAATCCTTTGGTTATAAGTTCCTTTGTCAATGATTGCAAATGGTTGTCTGTTCAGTGTCAGTGATTAAGTAGTCAATCAACCATGCATTATGGCTGTTGATTGGCGGAGGAATAGACCACATGACCTCGCCCAGTCTATAAATTTAGGTGGTGTATTGTAGGACACCTTATATATAAAATATTCCAACATAACTCATAAATGACATTCTTCTGTTTGCACTCAATTATATCATTTCAAATATTTCAAGAAATTATATGGTTTCAAGTAACCTAATAATCCTATTAAAGAATTATAACTTAAAGTAACTATCTCAGTACAAATAATTTGTACACAGTTATGTTATCAAGTATTCCTATCTAATAATAATAATTGGCTCACAGTTATATGGTTTCAAATATTCCTAATAATTTTCAAACAGATTTATATAACCTACAGATGGGACACTAATGGGTACTACCACTCTGGGTCAGAGTGTACCTGGGACTAATATCAATGAAGTGAAGATGCCACCTCCTCCAGAGCTCCAGAGCTCGATCCTTACCAGTTTCATGTTATCCCCAGACAGACTTCTTTAAGTGTGTGTGTGTGGGGGGAGGGGTCTTACTCTCCTGCAGAAGGATGTAGTCAGTGTATTCTATGCCCCATCAGTAGGGCAATATATACTATTTATGTTTGTGTGTGTGTGTATATACATATAATATGTGTGTGTAAGTACAGTCAACAACAAGATTATTTGTACACCCATCAATTTTGAATATTTTTATCTATTTCTCAGAATCTAATGCCAGTACAATGCCGGGTTTTTAATATGTTAATAAGCACAAAAAAGGAATATAAAAATTTTCAGAACAATAAGTTAAATACAACAAATTTGACTGGTGAATTATGAAAATTAGGAAAAGACAAAATTATTCATACAGTAGAAAATATCATTTTAAATTTATTGGTTCATGTAAGTATAAGTAATTTACATAATTATTTTATTGGTGAAGCCCTCTAAAATATTCATGATAATTCCCGCAAAGAATATCACATAGTGCATAGAGTGTCACCATTGTTATTTTTACATTAACAACACAATGGGGAAGACAAAGGAGCTAAGTATTGACTTGAGACAGAGAATTATTAATCTCCACAAATCAGGAAATAGTTACAGCACTATTTCAAACCAGTTAGCTATCCCTAGATCTACAGTATATAGTTATAAAGAAGTTTAAACAGTTTGGCATGACAGAGTATTTGCCTGGGTATGGAAGAGAACCCAAATTGTGACTGAGAACTGCACGAAAACTGTGTTGTGAGTTTAATATAAACCTAAAAGTTGTTTTGAAAGACACTGCCAAAGGTTTGATGGGTGTCTGCATAAGTACTTACACAATAAAACTTTGTTTAAATAGAAATAGGTTGTATGGAAACCGACCACGATGGACCCCTCTTCACAAACTATGTCCCATTGTGGCTCAGTTCAATTTTGCCAAAACCTTTTTGGACAAAGAAAATTGCTTTTGGGAACGAGTACTATGGAGTAATGAAACAAAAATTGATCTTTTTGGACATAATGATGTACAGAAGATTTGGCGCAAGAATACAGTGCCAACATTAAAACATTGTGGCAACTTGATGATGTTTTGGAGTTGTTTTAGCTCAAGGAGAAGTGGAAAATTAATTGCAATCAGAGGAATAATGAAATCTGAAGACTTTATCAAAATTCTGGAGGAAAATCTCTAACTATCAATGCAAAATCTTGTTCAAAGTCGGCGAATTACTTTCCAACAAGATAATAATCACAAACGTATGTCAGTAACTGTATGGCTTCAATAAAAAAGATTACAGTTCTGCCTTGAACTTCATTGAGTCCTGACTAGGATTCTATTGAAAATCTATAGCAAGAATTGACAGTATGATTAAATTGTCAGTCACCAAAAATCCTTTAGGAATTAGAATGTGTAACCATTAAAGAATGGAAGAAAATCCTAGAAAAAGAATTGTTCAAATCTCATCAAAAAATTTCAGAAAAATGATTGCAGCAAGAAATAAAGATGAGAGGCCATGTTATTGACTATTTAATATTGAGAAAATTGTTTCATTTTTTCAATTTTTCAGATTGTACAAATAATTTTGTCTTCCTTTTTTTGTTTATTTTTCTTCTCATGATCAGTAATTTAACCTATCCTTCTCAAAATTGAATTTTATATTTCTTTTTTTATACTTGATAACATATAAAAATTCTGACATTATATCGGTATCAAATACTAAGAAATGGGTCAAAATGTTCAGTATTCATGGGTGTACAAATAATTTTGTCGTTGACTGAAAATATATAACATATCCCTGTGTGTGCGTATATATATATATATATATATAATGTGTGCGTGTATATATATATATATATAATGTGTGCGTGTGTATATATATATATATATATATATATAATGTATGCGTGTATATATATATACATAATGTGTCTGCGTGTATATATATATATATATATATATATATATATAGTGTGGGTGTGTATATATAATGTATGCATGTATATATATATACATAATGTGTCTGCGTGTATAATATATATATATATATAAGTGTGGGTGTGTATATATAATGTGGGTGTGATATATATATATATATAATGTGTCTGCGTGTATATATATATATATATATATATAATGTGTCTGCGTGTATATATATATATATATATATATATATATATATATAGTGTCTGCGTGTATATATATATATATATATATATATATATAGTGTCTGCGTGTATATATATATATATATATATATATAATGTGTCTGCGTGTATATATATATATATATATATATATATATATATATAATGTGTCTGCGTGTATATATAATGTGTGCATATATATATATACTTACAGTGTTGTGAATAGCATAAAGAAACCTAATTTTATATGTATTCATTTTTGTTTTGTTAATCTTATTTTCCTATATCTTGGCATTTTGTTCTGTTTCATTGCCGACCTTTGAAGATTCTTATAGCTAAATTTTTCAAATTCTTAATTATCAATTTTGAACATTTTTACATATTTTTAATTAATGATTTCTAAATTGTTTCTAATCATTTAATTGTTCAACCTTGACACACACAGTTGACATTGTAGTTATGACAAGGCAATGGGATTATATTCATTATATGCATATTTTACAAAAATGTTATAATAAAATGAATTGCTTGATGCTGCTTTGTGGAATCTTCAAGATAGTTGTTGTTAGAGAGATAACATAATTCTTCTCGGTGAAATTTGGTGGAACTCCAAGAAAATTTCAGCTTAATTATTGTCATGGAAGAGTCTATTTATAATGAAGTACGAAGATTCGTTAAAAACAACCTTAACATTTAGTAAGTAAGTAAAGTTGGTGGAGATGGGTCTATCATGGTTTCGATCTCAAATAGATCTCGGCAAGACTTGAGATCAAAACCATGGTAGACCCATAGTTTTTAATAAAGCTCTATGTTCATGATATATTGAGCACCCTCGGATAAATTACTAATGCCACTGTAATGTAAACACTAAAACAGCAACCAGACACTATATATACTAGCAAATATATGCACCCTCCGGTGCAAGTATTTAAGTTTTAATGTAAGAAAATATTGTATTAAATTATAAAGGCTAATGAAACTAAATAAGAATACAGATAAAAAGATTTGAAACAGGGAGTATAATAAAAATGGAACAACTGAAATTTACTCTTCCATCACTCTCGTCTTTCATTGTTATTTTTTCTAATTTAAGTATTTAGTTATAAGAGGAAGTAAAGAATAAAATGACAGTTATTTTTTCTTGTTAATGGATTTCATTTGAGATTCATTGAAGAGATTTTTGCTTATATTCATTAAAATAAAACCAAACAGTTAGAAATCAATAATACTAAGCACATATTTATTAAATTCGATTTTTTAATATTAATATTTAAATTAGCCTTCCCATTCACACTGTAATCCGCTATTTTGTTGTATATATAAATACAATTGCATGTTGTCAGTATGTAGACATAGTTAACAGTATTAATAATGTAAGACAATTTTATTAATAATTGAGGTTTAGATAAAAAAATAAAATCATGGAGAATGTGATGTCAATAACTAAGAGAATTGTGACTTGAGTAGGAATATAGTTTCGGTTACAGACAGAAAAACACACAATCTCCATTATATATATATATATATATATATATATATATATATAAAGTTATCCACATACACGTGTTTTGAAGTTTACTTCTCATCAGTGTGGCTTTACTTTAACAGCTACCTCTAGCCGGGATCGAAACCTGACTGAATTTTCGTCTGCCAAGTCTCTTACCCATGCGGCTATTAGCGTCTGTCAATTTTGAATTAACAATTAATTGATACATCCCTACGTGGAATGATATTATTAACACCAGAGGACTCTAGACTTGTAAACAAGTCGAGTTTCAGCTTATATGCCAAGCAGTGAATTTTCAATTAATGTCCCTTCTACAGTGCTCTACGAAGTGGGAGCGTATACATACCAACACTAAATAATAAGAATGAGACAGTAACTAAAAGATGTGAACTTCTAAGAAATATACCTCTGGAAATACTGACATTTATTTCATTATTTATTATTCATTTTATAAAAACAGTAAAAGAAGCTGAGATATGTTTGGGTGTTAGAGAGAGCTAATAAAACAAAAAGGTTCTATCCAATGGATATCATGTTTGCAGCTTAGGAGGGAGGAAGAGATAGAAAATTCTACTTAAGGAAAAGTTACTTTTAGTAAGTAAAGTGAGAGAAAGAGTTTAAATTTAGCACTATGTACCTTTATGTCTGAAGAATAACCAAGCTAAGTTCCAATTACCATCGAATTGGTAAGACACAGCAACAAGTGGTTGTAACTTAATACAATTCTTCTGCAGAATGACAGGGTATTTATAAAACTCCACAATATCATAGAAACCAACCAGCCAATCAGAACTCAGGGAATGGAATCCCCCAAATGCATGAATGGACTATTCTTGATTTCTATAAATACCAACTGTTTTGGACACTGCTTGAGTTGTGCCTAGCTAGTTGCTGTTATTCAAACCAACAGTTGACTAACTGACTTCAATATGGCGCTGCGAACAGGATACGAACCTGTGAGGGAATATCCGATTGGACTTCAATAATATCTGAGACCATGCACTTAGTATCTTGTGACTACTCTCTATGAATGATATCACTAATTTGTAATGGTTCTCGACAGAACAAAATTCTTATCTCAGTAATTGGTAAATAATTTTGCTAAATGATAAATAACACCTCACTATTATCTTTTTTATTCATCTATTTATTTTTTTATGTGACTGTTGCAAATGGATAAAAATTATTGAAGCTGGAATTATATATAAAGTATTTTAGCAACTGTATTAAACTTTTCACAGATCTTACTATAGTCAAATTCCTAAAGCTGTACCGTATGTGACTATAGTCAAATTCCAAGCACTATTCTATATGCAACTGTACTTGTGTATCATGCCTTGTACAACTACAGTTAAATTCCTAGCATCATACTATGTTCAACTATAGTTGAATTTTTTAGTGCCATGGTGTGTGCAACTACAGTCAAATTTCATAATATATTCCATTTTCTGGGTTGTGTTTTTCACCTTTCAATTTTGCTATTTTTAATGCCAAATTTGTCAATTTCTACCATATTCTTTATTCAGATTGTTGCCATGGAAACTCATACAGGTAAATTACATTAGGTTTTTAAGTTAAATTTTTTTAAACGGTAATTTTTTTTTTTTTTTTTTTCTGAAAAATGTGTCACTGAGATTTCCTGAAAATTGGAAAATTTGGCTGTGAATGGGTTAATAATGAAATATAGTGAGAAAAAAATTATTTTATACAGAGAATGAGAAATGCAAGAAGCAATAAAGAAACTAATAAGATTGTGATCAATATTGAAGTCTCGACACATTTTACTCAAAGTAAAATGAATCAAATATGTAAATAAAAATGATTATATTTTAAATATAATTTTCTAATTCAGATTTGACATGTTGTTTTAAAAGCATTTTAGAAAATTATGAATTAAGCATATATATATATATATATATATATATATATATATATATAAAAAATTTAAAATAAAAAGGAAAAGTCATTTGATCATTAGTAATGATAATAAAAATTTCTTCTAAAAAACTCATCTGATAGACCAATTCCCAGAAGTGGGTTAGATTAATTGCTGAGAAGGGAGATTTTCTCAGGGAATCCAGTAAATGATAATGTACTGATGGGAATCTAATTTGGACTGATGGGAGATAGATATCTCAGTTTTTTAATATATTTTAGGATAAACATAATTAACAAGTTTAAATGAAATTTTACATGCTTCAATCTATGTAGCTACATCATTTCCCATAGATAATTAATTCTTCATTGAGTACTCCTAAAATTCTGGCCATGTGCCAAATCTAATCAAGTAGTTAACAAAAAAATAAAAATAAAAATAGAATAATGTCGTCGGGTGGCCTAAAGTCGGTATCAGCCAATCAGCGAGAAGTCTATCCCCTTTTCACTAGCAATAGACCAAGGAGATTGTTTTACATCTGAGGTGGAGTGCCACGCCTACCATCAGCTCCTTACTTTACCGCACAGATCCCTGTGCAGAGTTGGCGAGGGTCAGTATCGAACTAGGAACCTTGTGGTTTCTAGGCAAACGTTCTACCAACTGAGCTAACCCAATCCCTGAAAAATAGAATAATCATCTATATATATAGATAGATAAATACTAGGAAAATTAAACTTACTGATTTTCCCATCAGTGGTGGAAGTTGACAGGTGTCCTGCTCCCTCTTCATGTGTCACACTTGTCCAGTCACTTTTAAACTTCTCTATCGACTCCTACACACTTACACAGTAGCCTACTGTCCTTGTATTGTGCTAAAAGCCTCCGATGAATTTCAGCCCCTGACACTCCTTCCAACCAGAGTAATCAGGTCACTTCCTTGGTGCATACTACTAGTGAAGTGTCCATGTTTATACTGTAAAGGCAGCAAGCAAAATGGTGTGATCGGGCTCAGACTTTGATTATGTGATCACAACAGTGCCAACTATAAGTACGCAGACGCAGAATGCAGCGCAACAATAATAAAGATATGTTATGGCAAAAGTGCGGATAATTTTTTACTCCCTCTCATATATCTTCAATTTTTAAAAATAAAAAGTTAGTCTTCTTCCAAGCCAAAGATACCAGGATTTTATTATTTCACTGGAACATTGTACAATTAAAAGGATTTTATTATCAGGTACAGTATTGCCCATAAATAAGTACACCCCTAATAATGTTTGATACTACAGTCCCGGATGTAAGTGCCAGGTGCCCAGATGATAGCTATGTGGATTCCGTCCGGGATTGGTTCGAGAATCTTGTGCGTGGGGCGCAGACACCTGGATGTTGAGGGGAAACTAGTATAAGTAGAAGTGGGGTGACGACAGGAAGTCAGTTGCGATTTTGAGTTGCTGAAGAGTTTACAACAACGGATTTTTCAGCTGCTGAGGATTTTGAGTTACTGAAGATTTTTACGACAACCGATTTTTTTTTGCTGCTAAAGATTTTTTACGGCGACGACATTGTTGCCCCCCCCCCTTTCAACAAGTCGAATACTTATTTTTTCCCCTCTATTTTTTTTTTCCATTCTAGAATATTATATAATCAAAATGTATATTATTAGTTATTACTTATTACCAAACTCTATAACACTGAAACTACTACCAGAAATTAAATTATATATATATATATCAATGTGTATGGTTGGCACTATCACACTTGAAGAGGCAGTAGTAAGCCAACGTAGAGTATTATAAGGAGAGTGTTCAATATCGTCGGGCAGGGAAAGATTTTTTTGAAAAAATGTTAAAAAAAATCTTTCTCTGCCCAATGATTGCTCCGATTAAACAATTAAGTTTGGATAGCATGATACCAAGGGTAGCAGACTTGTTTCCATACAAATAAATATATACTAAAAATGTATATTATATATATATATTTATTTATAGTTTACAATACATTTAAAAGTCCGTTTTACCAATGGTTTCGAAGCATCACCTTTAGGTGATTGGTCGTTATCAGAAACGTTCAAATGTAAACTATAAATAAATAAATACAGCTCTTACAAAAGTAATTAAGCACTTTATTATCATTTCTCCAATATTAACAAGGAATTAACTATTATATATATATATATATATATATATATATATATATATATACTAATTTTTGTATTGCTACATATTCATATTTTTGGTTACAGAGTTTCAATGCTGTAGAGTTGGGTAATAAATAATACCTAATAAGGTCTGTTTTGATTTATGTAATATTCTACTAGAAATAATTAAACCCTGGTAATAGTTTGTTTTAGCAGAAAATTAGTTTTTTATTTGAAAAATGTTAAGGATGTACTTATTTATAGGTAATACACTTATTATTATTTATTATTCTCACTGTTCAATGAATAAGTAGAAGCCCCAAAATAAATATGCTGCTTATATGTATTTGCGATTTTACTTTTGGGGGTAGATTTGTTGCAATTCTATTTTTGGTTAAAGAGTTTCAATGCTGTAGAGTTTGGTAATAAATAATACCTAATAACAACTGTCTTGATTGTATAATCTTCAACTAGAAATAATGAAATCTTGGTATCATTAGTTTCAAAGAAAATTAACTTTTTATTAAAAAAATTGTATAAATCATGCTATGAAATGCAAATAAGAATCTTTCACTCCTTCCTAGATAGAAGCATCAATAAGCTGTTAACTATGAAATGCTTCCTAGATAGAAGCATCAATATCATCATGGATAGCTGTTAACTATGAAATGGTAATTAGAATCTTTCACTGCTTCCTTGATAGAAGCACCAATATCGTCATGACTGCTGTTACAGTGGAAACCCTACAGATTCACAAGTCGTTTACTTATCAATTTAGATGGGAATAAACAAATCTCATGTTTAGCAAACTCATCATCATAGACCAATTTGCAAAAGAGTTAAACTAATTGTCGAGTGATGAGATTTGCCAAGAGAAAGCCAGTGGGAGATAATATACCGATGGGAATCTTGTTTGGGGGGTGGTGGGAAATATGATAAATATTATCAATACAACATTTAAATGAAATTTTATATTCATTTTCATTTGGCAATGTTCTAATATGTTCTTATCTCAGTAATTGGTAAATAATTTTGCTAAATGATAAATAACACCCAAATTTAGGATTAAGAGCCAAAAAGTAAAGATGAAAAAAAAATATTTTTAATATAAAACTGTATTTTTTAATTTGGATAATACACACTCTTTACACACTCTTTGTATTAACTCTTAATGTCCTATACCGCCTCATTCAGCCCGGCCAGAAGTCACATTCATTTTCCTAATCCGCCCCCAAACAATAGCCTTTGTTTAAATGTAATATTAAAGATATTTAGAAGTCTTTAATTTAAGGGAAATTACTCTGATAACTTTAAATGAAAAGGACATTTTTTAATAAATCCTTATAGGAATGGGGCTCTGGAATTCTCAACAGGATGTTTAGAGTTAAAATGGTGTAAAAATTCATTTAAATATGATATTGATAAAATAAAAAGATATATACAGTGGTACCTTGACTTACCAAATGCCCTAAATTACAAGTTTTCTGAGTTACAAGCTGTGACTCAGTTGATTTTTTGCTTTGTGATGAAGGCTAAAATTTGAGGTATGAGCAAGCTTCAGATACACTTATGTTAATAAGTTCTCTGAAAACATTTAAGTTTCCAAATTTTGCCTTCTTTTCGAACTCGGGAACTTTTTTGTCGTAATCGGGAGCCATCACAGAACTTTGAACCTAACTCTTTATTCAGTCCACGGCGGTATCCTGTTCTCATTCCGCTAACCATAGCTGGGGTAGGATTTGTGTTAATTATTTTTTTATGTAACTGCCGCCTGTCAGGATTGAACCTGGAATCCAGAGATAACTGTCACTTAAACTAACTGTCTTATACAGATAACAATGAAGATGAGGACAATAGTCCAAATAACGCAGATAATTATCATCAAGTCTCATCTCAAACATTCAGAGAAATAGCTATTTTTCTTATTAAAAAAATATATATTAGGAGGTTTGGGGTGTGCATGCTGAAACGAATTAATAGCATTTCAGTTTATTTCAATGGGAAAATAGATTTGATGTACGTGGAAATTGAGTTACGAGTGGAACAAATTAAATGTGTAAGTCAAGGTATCATTGTTTTTAGTGACCAGTTAAATTTCTACATTTTCTCTAGTTTTTCATTTGTGTAGAAATTCCCCAGTTTAGTACAGCATTTCCCAATCATTTTTGCAAATACCATAACTCTTGGATGCCTTCTGTCAGAGACAAATTATACTCTTATGAAAATTAACACTCCTTCATACCCCCAATGAGGTTGTACAAATTATAAGTTACTTGAAACTATATAATTACATGCTAAAAAATGATTTTGGCATTAAATAACCCAACATGGATTGACATGCCATAAAACCAACCCACCCTCATATAACAAGAATATCTTTCACTATGCCAAATAAGATTTGCATTGTTACATTCATCTTCCACTCAGTTTATAATATAACAATGTTTATTAATATAACAATGCAATAACTGGTTGGTTGGTTTTATGGCATGTCAACCCTACTTGGGTTATTCATATTTTATATTCTCATCAAATAAATATGAAAAGGAAAATCTATTACAAGTGTTGAAAATTACTATTTATTTGCGTTTTGTAATCATTACCAAGGATTACATACATGGTTTTCCCTGGCTAGTACACTCCAATTAGACCCTTACTTAGGCTAGATGGGTGATTGGAGAGGCCCCCTCCGATCAATCAGCTGGTCATGTCAAGCCCTAGCACCTATATGATTGCCCCAACCTTATTGCCCTTATGGCAAGCCCCAACCCTTTTTATCATATGGGTGCTAAAAGGCAGTGGCTGAGGGTCTTCATGTCCTGGTATGATGTTAAACTCTATCTGATGCTGAGGTTCCAGTTCTGGAGCTCAAGGGAATGTGGAGCACCCCTTCATCACCATTGCTACCAGGTTCACTCTTGTTGGGAATTTATCAACTTAATCCCACAGAAAAAAGAGACATATCTTTTTATCTCTGGCCAGCGCAGTTACCCATCCAGACATATTCCACATGAGATACCTTAAAATCAATTAACGAGGCATACCTAACAGTTCTCTGAGCTTCACAAGTGCTTTTGTCCTTGCTTTGACAATATTCTAGTTGAATAGCTTTCATTTCAACTTGTTCACGAATATAATGGAACTTAATGTCAATATGTTTTGCTTGTCCATGATATTGTGGATTTTTCGCCATACATATTGTGGATTGGTTGTCCTCATAAATGAGTGTTGGTCCAACTGAGGCTTCATTGAGATCACTTTGAAGACATTGCATCCATACAGCTTCCTGTGCTGCACTTGCCAGTGCCATGTATTCTGCTTCAGCTGTGGATAAAGCCACACAAGATTGCTTTTTACTTCTCCAGTTGACAGCAGCTCCACTCAATTTAAACAGATAGCCTGAAGTTGACTTGCGGTCATTCAAATACCAACCCAGTCTGCATCAGAATATCCAATGAAATCGGTTACCTTCTCCTTGTCATACAGCAACCCATAGTTTTGCATACCATTTAGATAGCGCATGATGTGCTTAATGGACTTCCAGCGTTCCATAGTAGGCTTGAAATAAAATCTGGCTACGTTACTGACAGCATAGACAATATCGAGTTGTGTCATTGTTGAAAGATATAATAGACTTCCAATTGCCGACTGATACAATTCATAATTGAATAACTTGCTTTCCTCAGTGGTTTTGGTTAGTTTAGCACCAGTATCAATTGGAGTTGCTGTAGGTTTTGAATTTTCCATTTGAAATCTTTTCAAAACTTCTGCTGTATATGCTGGTTGTTCGATCCATATCTTTCCTGACTCTGGATAAGCAATTTTGACACCCAAGAAGTAATGAAGTTTTCCCATGTCCTTGATGTCAAAACTCTCCGAGATTCTTTTGATGATATCATCAACATAAACAGCTGTTATGAAGATCTCTCCTCCTGAAGTTAGTGTGTAGATACAAGGATCATTTTCTAACTGTTTGAATGCATCTTCTTCAGCTGACTGTTAAGGGCTTCATTCCAACATCTTGGTGACTGTTTCAAACCATATAGGCTTCGATTCAGTTTACAGACAAGATGCTCTTTGCCTTTGACTTCAAGTCTTTCTGGTTGCTTCATATAGATGTCTTCATTTAGCTCATCATTTAAAATGGCATGTTTTGCTGCCAATGCAGTTCGCACTGATTCAAATCTTACTACTAAGTATGTATATCCATACATATCTTGAGTGGTTATGTCCAACTGGTGTAGCTTGAGATCATGTTTTGCTGCCAATGCAGTTCGCACTGATTCAAATCTTACTACTAAGTATGTATATCCATATATATCGCACTGATTCGAATCTTACTACTAAGTATGTATATCCATATATATCTTGAGTTGTCATCAATAAATGTGACAAAATATTCGGCTCCACTGAGTAATTTTGCCTCTATTCTTCCACAAACATCACTATGTACAATTTTGAGCAGTTTTGTGGCTTGCCTATTGCCAGATTTTGGAAACGAAGAACGGTGATGTTTTCCATCCACACATGGCTCACAAAAATTGATGTCCTTTGTTACATCATAGTCAAGGCCAGTTACTAGCTGACGACAGTCATGTTTAATGTGTCCATATTTACCACAGTTAAAACATTTGGGTCTCTTTTTGTTGATATGTTGTTTCGATGTCATGGCTTTTGACTCAGCACCACCAGTTTGTTTTTTTCTCATTTTCATTCCCTCGTATAGCAGTCATTCAGTTACTAAGGCCCACTTAGGCACATCTTGACTTGCTTCGAGGGCTGTCACCAACATGTCATAGGATTCGGGAAAGCTAGCCAGGAGATGTACTACTCTATCTTCCTCATTAATGAAATCAGTGATAACAGATAACTCATCGAACGTTTCTGTCATTAATTTTATGTGATTGTGAACAGTCACCGTCCTTCAGTTTAAGAGAGTATAATCTCCTCCTTAACACTAGTTTGTTAGCCCACATCTTCTGAAATTGGTCAGTCAATTTTTTCCATACTACTGCCGTATCATCTGGATCCCCAATTAAGTACAAAAGTGACAGTTCTAGAGACAGTACAATCATTGCCAATGCACAATCTTTATGCGATAAATACTTTGCATGTAGTCCCACTTCTGTCTTAGAATCAGGAACCATCTCTGTTTCATTTACGATGTTACATACACCATTTCTTATTAATGCCATTTTGAATTGTACTTTCCAAGTAGCATAATTTTTTCCATTCAACGCACAAGATTAACAATTTTTTTCTCCATTGCCATGTTCCAGATATTTCAATTATAAATAATATAAAAGATATTTAAATCATAAATGACACAAAAACTTCCTCCGTGAATGGCAAATCAAAGATGGCAGAAAAACTGTGCTCCTCGTGGTTTACGCTTGCTGGATCCCATCTAGACATATTCCACATGAGATACCTTAAAATCAATTAATGAAGCTACACATCAGGACTGCTTTTCATTAACACGAGGTGTGTATTTTTATTTACAGACTAACTGAGAAAGGGTCAAAGGGCAAGTAACTCACCCTGTACAAAAATAACTTCTGACCCGACTATCATTAGAGTCTGTTAGTTTTAACAAGCACTGACTAAAGTGAATTTCAACAACTCTGACCCGGAGTGGTAATACCTGTTAGGGTCCCATCTATGGGTTAAATAGAAAAATGTTTTCATGAAAAAAATTGAGTATCCATTAAGAATGAATTTATTTCAAAGCTTTATCGACATTAAATGACCCACTGAGATTGATATGCCGTAAAACAAACCAAATCAAACCAAACCCCAGCTAGTATTGTGTCCTGGGTAGGTATTTACCTAATCCATTTGTCACAGGTAGGATATGACACAAGGTCGCAAGTATGAAGGATCAAACTCAGTAATAATGGATCTGGGAGATTAACCTTCTATCATTACACCATGATGGGATGCCAAAGAATCATTTTGGGTACAACACTAAACTGCATCTGATGGTGAGGTTCCTGTTCTGGAAATGTAGTGAACCCCCTTCTTTGCCTTTACTCCCATGTCCACTCTCACCTGGAATAGTAGTAGGATCCCATCTATGGGTTAAATAGATCTGTTTAAAAATTATTCATGTGCAAAAAAGTACTCTTAAGAAACTACACAAGGATATAAATATAATGCCTTTTCCTAAGCTCTAGGCAACCCAAGATGGATTTAAATGCCATTAAAATCTGGTTGATTTGTAAGTTTTATAAAAAAAATGTTAACTAGTTTTCTATATTGAAATCACTACATTAGTACTGGTCTTTTATTTTTCACATAATTGTACTAGTCAAGTCTTTTATACCAAACCAATTTGCAAGTGTATTGAGTTTGGTTCCCACTGGGTGTCCCACAACAGTTGCCTTTGTTATCCTCAGCTTTGTAAATAGCTGAATGCATGTATAGATGCAGTATTGTGAGGTGAAACCGTCTGTGTCTACATAATGAGTCAGTTGCAGTACAAGAGATCTATATCAGTTTGTAAAGAGCAGGAAAATAAGAAGAGATAAAGTAAGTTGTATAGTTCAAATGTCACCATGAAAGACACCAAAAGAAAAAGAGAAGAATGAAACTCTGAGATGAAGTCTGTAAATGACAATCTAAAAGAAAGACTTTTTATTTGTGAAATACAATGAAAATGCTGCCTTTTGTTTTCTATCAAAGTTATGAACTCTGACATTGCTTAATAGATGTGGTGTTATTACTTATTAACACCTTTTGTTTTTCATTATAAATTTGGCTTCCCTGAGATTTTTCCCCAGTTCAGCTTCTCTTCATTTTTAGAGGTGTTGTTTTCAATATTAAAATCATTTTGTGCCTTTGCTTTGCTCCTTTCTTTTTTGACAGAAATAAGCAAAAATGTGTCTATTCAGATTTTTTTCCTAATTAAAATCAAGCAAATTACCATAAACACAAACTACAAGAACGTAACAAGAAAAGACCTGACCGTCATTTAAAATAGTACTAGGGTGATTCAAAAGTTTTGCAATATTTTGGTACATGCTAAATTGCAGTGCATATATCACATGACCAAAGTTGTGGAAGTTGGTAGTATCATGGTAGTTGGTGTGCTGACATGTTGTGCATTGCTTCACTCTTTACAGATGAATGTACAATGTAATCTAATTCAGGAACTTATGCTTTACAAGTTTGAATGGGATCATAACACCGCAGAAGCAACTAAAGACATTTTTGTGCAAAAGGGGAAAGTGCAATTACTTGCCAAAAACAAAATACCTTCAGCATTGATTAATCCAACAAGGGTTGATATGCCATAAAGGCCAAACCTTATTTATTGCTTACTTATACATACCTACTCCCATATATACACACACACACACACACACACATATATATATATATAAGTTAAAAGAAAGGAAATGAATCCGACAATATGAGTATGAAAAGATGGAATGAAAACATCACACAATGCTGTTAAAGAGAAAACAATTTATAATATAATCATAGCTGATACTGATCAATATTTCGATGATGATGATGATTTTTGTAAAATCGAAATATTGATCAGTATCAGCTATGATTATATTATAAATTGTTTTCTCTTTAACAGCATTGTATGATGTTTTCATTCCACCTTTTCATACTCATATATATATATATATATATATATATATATATATATGTACACACACATATATGTACCCATATATTGTCTTGATCTCATACCCATATATCTACTTATTTATATAATCACACATACACTTGCACCTGCATATTGCATATCACAACACGTGCACCATGCGTTGTGTCATAGCATTGATTAATCCAACAAGGGTTGATGTGCCATAGAATCAACCAGCAATCTTCTTTACTATCTTAATCAGTTAAATCCTGATTTATTCATTCAGAGAAATTTCTTTATCTTTGTTTTGACTGCTTTACTCTTCAGCCTTCTCTCACATTAACTTAATCTTCCAGGAATGGTAAAGGAACTCATTATTTGGAAACTTTATTTATTTTATTCTATCTACTAGCAAGAATATATGCTCCACTTCAGACATAAGTATTTAAGTTATAATGTAATAAAATATATTAAATGAGAAATACTAACAAAATCAAATAAGAATGCTTATAAAAAAAAGATTACACTTATTTTAATTATATTTTAATTGGTTCCTATATAAAATCATTCATAGGATTGATTTTAATACGTTGGAGAATAAAACAATAATATTAGAGATCAATAACTTCCAGTAATTATTTATCAAACCCGGTTTTGTTAAAACCAGTATGCAAATTATCCATGCCATATATCATGTAAACCATTATTTCTTAGTTATATAAAAGACACATTGCAGGATTTTAAACATCTTATTATAATGGAGATTGTGTGTTTTTCTGTCTGTAACCGAAACTATATTACTAATCGAGTCACAATTAACATAGTTATTTACATCCCATTCTTCATGGTTTTATTTATATTTAAACCTCAATTATTAATAAAATTACTTCACCTTTTTATTAGTGTTGTCCATATCTACATACTAATAACATGCTATTGTATTTATATATACAAAAAATAGCGGTTTGCAGTGTGAACGGGAAGGCTAATTTGCATATTGATATTAAAAATGTGATTTTATTAAATATGTGCTTAGTATTATTGATTTCTAATTGTTTGGTTTTATTTTAATGAATATAAGCAAAAGTCTCTCCAATGAATCTTAAATGAAATCCATTAACAAGAAAAAATAAGTGTAATTTTATTCTTTATTTCCTAATTTAACTAAATAGTTAAATAAGTAAAATTCAGCAATGAAAGACGGGAGTGATGGAAGAGTAAGTTTCATTTCTATTTTTCTATTATACCCCCACTCTGTTTCAAATCTTTTTATCTGCATTCTTATTAGACTTTCTAATTTAATACGATATTTTATTACATTAAAACTTAAACACTTGCACCCGGAGGGTGCATATATTTGCTAGTACTAATAACAAAGGCTGTTTTGAAGCATATCAAACTAAGACTTTCATAGAGACATCATTAATGAATAAGATTTATTCTATGTCTTAATATTTTGACTATAAACTAGATACTCATTGATAAACTTAATATTTCCTGAGGGTGTTGTGACATAAACAGTGACGTAGTTTCGGTTATAGATAGATAGACACCAAATCTCCATTATAATCAGATATTGCTTTTCATACCTATACTTGTTTGTGCAGAAATCTTCCTTTGGAATTTACAGGACTTGTAATGATTAGTTCTTCCTTATTATGCTAATCTACCAATCCATTGAATTGGTGTATAATCCCTGCAATACTGGATCACAGCTTCCTGAGAACTAGATGGGTTTTTATTATCTCTTATGTACTAGACAATAGTGTTGCAATTCTTGCCGCCATTTAAGGTGTTTTAGTTCCACTGTTGTTTGAATGCAGTTTCTGTGGATATTCCTTATGGCATAAAGTTTGGTAATTTATGAGGAAGTGCGTCCCAGTCTCCTGCCTCAAAAATTGCTACCCGACTTAGGGCGTTAAATGTATTTTAGGGGGGGGGGATTCTCTATTTATGTCGTAATTCTTGTTTATCTATCGTAATTTGTCATAATTCTTGTTTATTTATAGAAATTTGTCGTAATTTTTGTTTAACAACAAATTACAATAAATAAATAAGAATTACGACAAAAAAGAGAAGCCCCCCACCTCTAAAATACATTTAACGTCCTAAGTTGTTTGTTTTCTTTCAAGTAACACTGCTGAGACGACATAGCTGGGGACGTTATTTTAATAGTCACTGGGTAGCAATTTCTGAGGCAGGAGACCGGGACGCACTTCCTCATAAAAAACCTAAAGTTTGATGTATTCTTTGAAGTAGAAATATTGTAGTATCAGTTTACTCCTTTTCTGTTGATCTGTAGTATTCCCTTTGGTAGGAAATCCATTAGGCAACTGATTTTAGATCAATTTATCAACGACCTTGAATACATGTTTGTTGAATTTTCATTGGTCAATCCAGCTCCTACTACTTGGTAGAGTCTATAAATATAAGTAGTGACTTTTCGTACAGCTTATACTAGAGATAAATGGAGCCGCGTGGTCTAATGGTTAGAGTCGTGGTAAATGGACTCGTCGACCCGAGTTCAATTCTTGGACAAAGCTGTTTGAATTTCACATAATGCTAAATACCCTTGTGGTATGAATCCAATTCCCTCCAGTATGAATAAATAGCAGGGCAGACTGGGCTCTTTAACCGTGGCTAGGTAACCAGTCTAGGAGAAGGAAAACTCTGAATTCAAACCTGTTGGACTCCGCTTAAGAAATTGACTTTGTGTCAAATCCTGCTACGGAGGGGTTGGTAAATATATATACCTAGAGATAAATCCAACACATAGAATGAAAACAAAAAAGATGAGGCTTCTAGTCTAACGGAATTAATGTGGTGTATATTGGTTGGAAGTAATATTTATGTGAAATATAACATCAAAGAAACAAGCAAAATAGTACAAGTAATGAACAAAGAAGTTTGAGTCATAACAAAAATTGTCCTTTATATGTATATTATAAATTGTATCAAATGAATAACAAGTTACAAAGATGTGGTTTGGTTTATGAATTTTTCTTTTTACAAAGTCTTATTAGTGTTAAAGCTTACTTGCATTTCAGTTCACCCGGTTCTAAGAGGACTGGTATTCATGACTGGCCTCTTTGCTGGCCACTGCCTTTCTGCTCATTCTGCTGCTATCTCCCTTTCTCTCCTTCAGAATATCCGTTAGTTCACGGGAGTTTTGAATTTTGGCATCGGTCAGTCTGGCTTTGTCTATTTTTAATATACAATCCTTTTTTCTTTGTTCTTCAAACCTGGTCTAACAAGAATCTACAGCTTATGAACCATTATATATGTCTTCTAGTTACATCAATTTGTCTTAGAAATTCAGACTAAAATTATCTTTGATGCATTTGAAAATTGTTGAAGAATAATCATTAGTTGAATATCATTTCCTCATACAGAATAAATGTGCAAACAATTCACAATAAAGTAATAACGAGAATATCTTATTACCTGCGCAATCTTAATAGAAGAGAATATAAGCATGATAATGATGTGCAAGGAAGAGCTTATAAAAAAGTTGTATGAGTGAAATGTCCTAATATGAAAAAGAGTCTTTTGTAGAGAAAGTGTTGAATCCTTGATATGTAGCTGGTAGAAAAGGAAAGTGTAAAGACTTACATATTAAACATTATTGTGTTCATGTAACACAAGGTTGTTGAGGCACAAATCCTCCTGTCTGTGGACAGGAACGCAACATGAATCTTTACTTGAAGAGTGAAAGCAGGTTTTGACCTCAACACTTTTTCTTTTATAATGTTGCTGGCTATGCCATCTATCATCCACTGGAGGTAATCACCTCTCATGTCCCCCATTATTCAAGAGATGTAATCCTAATAAAAGGATTAAATGTAAGCATTAAATATTCTGTTTAAAATACCAATAAAATTCCCAATTTCTAATTTCTAAATCTCTCCAAAAATAATATTATGAATAGTGCAGAGGTTCAGTGAACTTTTATTGAAGTTCACATTAATAAAAGTAAAACTGAATACATTTCTAATTATATCTCTACAGAAAATCCATAGATGGCAGTCAGATTAAGAATGTAGATAATTTTGAATATCTAGGTTCTTGGATCATGGACTCTGAAAAAAAAAAGATTTGAACACCCAGAAAGCACAAACATAATTGACATGCAATAAGATGGACCAAATCTGATTTTCCTATCTACCTTGCAATATTAAGATAAGGATATTTTGGACAACCATTCATAGACACTTTCAGATAAACAACAATGATAACTCAATGGAAGATATCTCTGAAATTTGTTCAGTTTAAAATATAAGCTGAAGACAGCATAAAACCCTAAGAATATCTCCAAGGGCCTCTGATCTATATCAGATGATGTTCACCAAAGGAGAATGAAATTTGCTGGCCACTATTATCAAGCCTCCTATGAAATCATCTCCCATCTTGGTCCTCTGGATTCAACTGTGTTGCAAGTTGAATCTGCTTCTGAGAATCCAGACTTGGTAAGTGGTTTAAATAGCAGGTTGGGCTATTCTACTGTGTGGCATGGTCAAGTCTATTTTCAGGATTTTGATTGGCTGGTGATTTTAGTGTGTATATTTTTATCGATATATACTGAAACACTTGACCATGTCCTATCAGTTGCTACAGAGTGTATCTGGTTACTCTGTCTTTTTTTTTTGTCTGGTGACTGGACGCTAGTCACATCCTTCCTGTGAAGGTGAGTATCATGTTCATTCTACAGTCTTCTAGAAACCACAGTCTCTAACCAGCAAGAGAGATTGTCAGCTGTCATATCCAAATGTCATTGTCTGGGATTGAAATCCAGGATTTGGTTAACAGAATGAAAGAAATCCATTATTGAATCCATCAAGAGCATAATGATGAACTTTTCAAAAATCCATCCACCCATTAGTCTTGCAAGATTAAGCATTTGTACACAGACCTGAACAAAGTTGTGTGGAATGTTAGGATAACTGAGTTATCTACCCTTAATAAATTAAATGTGGTACTAGTTGATAATTTGTATTGACCAATCAACAGCCACCTTGAGGAAGGCAGTTAGAGAGAACTGCCTATTTAAGCTCAGTGTTTGGGAGACCATGACAGTTGACACTTGGATAGAGGGATCTATGCCAGAAAGAACAACATTTGGCAAATAAAACATTGTGTAATTTTGCCATCAGCACCAAGTGGGTAATTTTTTCCTCCTCTTCTACTTCCTTGGTAACCTCTGTAATTGCTACGTTGTTTCCGGTTCTGTCTGTTGTATAATGCTTCAGCATCCATACTGGGTTCACTTTTCACCAAGGTTTGAGTACATTCACTTTCAGGAGTATTCAATAGGCCACTATTTAAAAAAAATAGTTTTCTTGATGTTTGTCTCATATTATCATAACATGGAAGACCAGTAGTTGCCCAAGCAGCAAATCTCCCCTCTCCCAGACACTAATGCTGTCCAAGAGAACATCAAGGGTTGATACATATTGGTATCAGGGGCATTGCAAGAATTGTCAGAACAAGGTTGAAGACAACTTCAGACTAATTGAAACCAGCTTCTAATTTCAATTCAGTAATGTTCTAGACTGGTTGCCTACCAAGGCTAGAAATCCTAGCCTGCCATTATTATATAACCAGAAGAGATAACTGATGTATTTTCCAAGGAATTAGTGAAAGTGAATAGACTTGAATTTGAAATTGCCTTGCTGATACCATTTTTTGTGTTGATAACCATTATATTACGTAGATCTAAAAAAAGAAAAGAGTGTTATAATGTAAGTATTACTTTTGTTTTTAGTCTTGCATTTGACAAACAAAGAAAGTCAGCAAAAATAGCCGGTTCTGTGTTAATAAAATATGTAGGAAAACTCAAGAGAGAGTGAGAAAAAAAGAAGATAAAAACAATTGATTTTTAAATATTTACGTTCCAAGAGCTTTTGGTGTTAATTAATTACTTAAAATGTATATAGCAAAAAGGAATGGGAAACATTGTTAACAAAAGACTGGAAAGACATAAAACACAAAATGTATCATTTCATAATAAATGAATGCAATTCTTTATTTATCTTTTATTTTTAGATTGAGCATTGTCAATCATTCATTTTGACGTTTTCTTTCATCATAATTCTTACTTAATTCTTATTGCATCTCATCCATGCACACTGTCAATCTACAACAATGAAAAAAGGGCATACATTATTTATATTTACCCAACCCCTTCACCACAAGAAGTACGCAACGCAAGGTCAAGTTTTAAGTGGAGTTAAGCTGGTTTTCCTTTTCCTAGACTGTCTTTCCAAGGCTAAAGAACCCAGTCTGCTCTACTATTATAGCTGGGAGAGCATACAATATTATCCATAAATAAGTACATCCCTAAAATCATGATAAAAAGTTAAGTTTCTTCTAAACCAAAGATACCATGATTTTATTATTTGTAGTTGAACATTAGCAGATATTATTAGTATTATTCATTACTAAACTCTAAAATATTAAACCTTTACAAAAAATATGACTATATAGCAGTCCAAAAATAAGTACATCTTGTATATATATATATATATATATATATATATATATATATATATATATTTGATTTAGTGCATCCTGGGATGCTCATATTTGCTTTGAATGAGTCCCCTTGAAAATTTATGGGTCCCAACTAAAGCTGTCTAACCTTGTAATATATCCTGTGTAATTCATTTCTAAGAAACTATTGAATGTATTTACAGTGAGCTTGAAATGGTGGTGGAAGAAAAAAGAAAGACACTGGTATGCATGGATATGATTTTACTATGTACTTTTAGATTTTTGTGCATCAGGGACGCAGGACCTAAAAATTTCTTGAACACAAACTCAACCCAGACTCTCCAACATTGGAGTACGTACATTCTTGAAAATGATTGAAGATTATCAAAAATACTTGGACAACACAAACAGAGACTTTGAACAGTTTTTAAACTACCTACCACCACAGTTATGACATCTTCTCGAAAAAGAAAAGCTAAATAAAAAGCTAAATACCAAGTCTTTCTCTGATATTTTTAATAAAACGTTCCTTCAATATACCATCATCATCAGGTCGTGCTAGCAGCAGGAATATCCCTGACTCTCCAATCAGCCATCACTCCTGGGAGGTTCTCCATGCAGCATTCAGAATCTGCACAGAACTGAAGGATGTAGATTTTTGCTGGTCAGCCTACACTTGTGTATCCATATGTAGGTGTCCACATGAGAACAGTGTGCATGTTGTTCATTTGTGTGATGGGGATAAGTGGCCATATAGCTGCTTGCTTTTCAACATAATCTGCCTATAGCAGTCCATACTTTTTCTATGTGTATATTGACATTTATTTCTATAAATGAGATATTGCTACCTAGATATGTGAACAGGTCTACTAATTTCAGAAGCTTGTGGAATTATCTCCATCTTGTTTAAAACACATGAACTCCATTTTATCTGAGTTCACATAATACTGTATAGCCTAGAAAAGCAGCAAGAAATGGAGATAATTACTTGAAATCATATAATTATTAATATTAGATGGAAATACTTGAAACCATATAACTGTGTGATAATTCTCTGTATTGAATTGTAATACTTGATAGCACATAGTACAAAAATAAAAAAAAGAATCTTAAATAACAAAAATGTAAATATAAGTGTACAATGAATGCAATTCTCTAAACTCTAGGCATAGAATAACCCTAGATGGGTTGACATGCCATTAAAATCAATCACTCAGACCTAGTTTGCCTTACTATTTATCAATCCCTGGGTGAAAAAGAAATGGGTTCATGTCTTTCACAAAGCAAATAGTGCATGTAGCATAACAGTTATCATTGTATAAAATGGCTTTAATGAACAAAGTTCAAATCCTGAACAGGGCGGTTTACATTTCATTTCTTACTAAAACTCTTATCTGTAAATGTCTGTGCAGACTGGGTTCTTTAGCTTTGGTAAGGCAACTGGTTTAAGAAAAAGAAAAAACTCTGAATTCAAAACTGGAGGAGGGGAGCTAGTGACTCCATCCAATAAAAAAAAAACCTATAGAATTGCTCTTATCGGTAAATGTCTGTGCAGACTGGGTTCTTTGGTAAGGCAACTGGTTTAAAAAAAAGAAAAAACTCTGAATTCAAAACTAGAGGTTATGGAATTAGCAAATCCACCCCATAAAAAAAAACCTACACAATTCTTTAAAACTAATAGGAATAAAATAGCAGATTGCTGATTTTATCTCCCTCATGACACTTTCCTCGTAGAAGTGGTTTGAAAAAACAAACAAAAATTAGTCTAAAGTGAAATTGCAGACTACCTCATCGAGGATTAGAACCATGCTCACAAGTTTCATTCCTTTTATAACAGTAACATTTACACTATCTTCATACCCTGTAAACTTTCTACCTGCAAATGATATAAAAATACAGAAAACTATCAGAAATTTAAGATGTCCGCATCAGGTTAACATCGAAATTTAATATTTTTGTTGTTGAGGTAGAAAACATTGGAAGAGAAAGTTGAAAATAAAAAAAAGAATATTCTATTTTAAAAACAAAGAATCAACAATAAATGAAGAGACTCAACTAAATAACTGAACAGATGTTTAAGTTGAATAGTTATTCTATATGTATTATTCATTTGACACTTTATTCCGGTTTTTATTTGGTGAAAATTTATTTTCCATCTTTTCTTTTCTTTTTTTGCTTTTTATTTCAACAACTTTTCAAAATCAATTGTACTTTTAATCAACTTGTGTGAGACATTTGGAGTGTAATGCAAGTGGTTACCATGACAACAGAACACTGAAGAAATAATGCAAAAATAAGTGAATATTTTTGTTGCTCCTTTAACTAATATTATCACATTGTTGAGCTCACAGAAAGTTTAACATGTTCTTATTTTTTTTAAATGTTTTCTTCAATTATTTATCATATTTATTCATATATATATATATATATATATATATATATATATATTTCATCTTTTTAAGAATTCTGCCTGAGAAATAAATTTTTTCAAAAAAGCCAAAATAGAACAAGTATGTACTGGAAATGAAAAGAAAGGGTAATTGTTCATATAGTATTATAGTTATCTCCCTAGAACCTCCACTGGACCATATTACCTTTAGGCACCCCTTTTTGATCTTGATTAAGAAAGGACATGTTTTTCATTTACACCGTCAATATACGGTTGTTTGTTAGGCTTATAATTTATTTTTTAAATCTAAAAATCGTCTGTTAAAACAACTGGATATTGATGTTGGAAATGAAAAACATGTCCTTTCTTAATCGAGATCAAAAAGGGGTGCCTAAAGGTCATATGGTCCCCTCCACTCTCTAGAGAAGGAGAGAGAAAGGGGATTTTCAAATTGAATAAAATATTTGCTAAAGATGTATGATAACATTGCAATAATTTCAAATCATCTACAACTGCTGGCAAACATCTCTTGGTGCTCCATTCCTGTGTACAAAATTAAGCTAAACTTAGTAAATGACAACTACAACCAAGTACTTTGGGTATAGTGCTAAACTGCAGGTAGTGGTGAGGCTCTAATTCTGGCATTTGGTGAAGTTTAGAACCACCCCTTTGTTACCATTACTCCCAGGCCCACTATGATCTGTTACATTCCCATCTACAGTTCAAATAACTCTGTTTGAAAATTATTAGTATTAGATAGGAATATATGAAACCAAATAACTTTGTATAAACTAATTATTGATATTATTAAATAGGAATATTTACTTGAAACCATATAATTGTGCGTAGAATAAATTATTAGTATTAAGAATAGTTACTTGAAACTATATAATTGTGTAGAAATTATTAGTATTAGGAATAGTTACTTGAAACCATATAATTGTGTAGAAATTATTCGTATTCAGAATAGTTACTTAAAAAGGAAAAATAAGTTCGAAAAATAAGATAGAAAATAAATAATTATATTTTTTATTAATTTTCAGTCTTATTCTTTTAACTCTTTGCCTACCAAATTTCCACCATGGCTGTACTAAATTTCCTTGGTATTTTTTACTTGTATGTGTGACAGAGAACATGAGGTGAGTGGCGAACGTCAAGGCCTGCTGTATTCTCGAAGGAAGCGGGCTAGGCTTTGCCTGACATGTCGGACTGTAGAATCGAACTCACTTCCTTCAGAATGCAAACATTGTCACCGAAGTCTAGAAGCTACAGTCCCGGATGTAAGCACCAGGTGCCCGGATGATGGCTATGATGATTCCGGCGGTCGGGTTTAGCTCGAGAATCTTGTGCGTGTGATGCAGACACCCGGATGTTGAAAGAAAAATTGTATAAGTAGAAGTGGGGTGACAACAGCAGGAGTTGCGATTTTTCAGCTGCTGAAGATGTTTGAGTTGGTGGTTTTGCGACGATGACTACGACGGATTTTGTGCTATAGATTTTGTGACGGCGACGACATTGTTGACCCCCCCCCTCTCTTCAACAAGTCGAATTTATTTTTTTCCACTCTATTTTCTTTTCTTTTTCATACTAGAGTATGATGAGATATTTCAAAGTTCACTATTCACTTCAGAACTCATTTTATTCAAATAAAGACCTATTGATATTATAATCTGACACCTTCTGTTCAATTATAATGAACTAACCATCAGTTTTTGTACTTTGCTCGCAGTGGTAGGAGAGCAGCTGTGAGTGGCTTAGGAGTGCAAGATTAGCACAGACGAAAGACGTGGGCGCATACGCTGCTTCAAATGTCGCGGCGTCGGACACATGGCCTCAATCTGTCCGGGAAAACGAGCCAGGGGACAAGATGTCAACGCCGCTCTGCTCCCCAGACAAGAAGTGAACAAGGTACAACCAATCATCCGAGTCCTCGTCGACCAAACGCCTAGCTCGGCGCTTCTCGATTCAGGCTGCTCTCGCACCATAGTGAGCGCAAGACTATGCCGCACCTGGAGGAAGAGAAGCCTTAAAGTAACGACCATAGATGGTGATACCCGGGCATGCTGTGGAGTACGATCAGTGAGGATTCATACTGACTCTGGTGCATCTGCTAAGATCGATGTATTGGTGACGAGAAAACGTTTACTGGGCTTCGACCTACTGCTCGGATATGACGCCATCAAGGCACTGGGCGGTGTCCTGATTACACGAGGTGGAACTGTGCAATTCCTGGAGGCCCCGGTGTGTGCCGCGCTTCACATCGATCGGCCCGACTTCAGGGTAGAGTTCAATCAACGCCAGAAGATCTGGACTGCCTCGTGGAAATGGACGGATAAGGAGGCGCCAACCAAGCTACGGAATAGCGTTGCAGAGTACCCCGTATCCGCAAACGTTAGGAACGCATACGAACAGGAGCTTGACGCCTGGATCAAAGATGGCTGGTTGATCCCATACCCCGTCCAAAAGCTTGGGCCTCCTAAAGGTCTGATCCCTTTAATGGCAATAGTGCAGCAGAACAAGTCAAAGGTGCGACCAGTTCTGGATTACCGCGAGCTCAACAAATATATTGAGGCTTACATGGCTGATGCCGATGTATGTGCAAGCAAGTTGCGGGAGTGGCGCCAGAAAGGATCAAACGTGTCGTTGCTGGATCTGAGAAAGGCCTATCTGCAGGTGCGGGTCGACGAAACATTATGGCCATTTCAGACGGTGGTGTTTCGTGGCAAACGGTACTGCCTGACCAGGCTGGGCTTCAGCTTGAATGTGGCGCCACAAATCATGAAGACCATCATTGGTGCTGTGCTGTCCCAAGATGAAACTGTCAAAAAGGCGACGTCAGCGTACCTCGATGACATTTACATCAATGAAGATGTGAAGCAAGCGTCACACGTTTGAGCGAAATTGGCACAATTTGGCCTGGTTTGCAAGGATCCAGAACGGCTTGAAGATGGAGCGCGCGTACTAGGCCTGGATGTCAGGGGGGAGGAAGGCATCCTGCGATGGAGACGAGGAAGTGTGGTTCCAGGCATTCCTGAAGTTCTCACAAGGCGGACTGTTTTTTCCCTGTGCGGAAAACTTGTGGGACACCTGCCAGTGTGTGGTTGGCTTCGTGCAGCAGTGGGTGTAATAAAACGCCGAGCGAATGCTGTGACCTCAGGATGGGACGATGAAACAAGTGATGCCCTCCTCACCCGAATGATTGCAGAAAGTGTTGGGAGAGCAACACATGAGGACCCTGCCTGAGGAGAATGGTGCATTAACGGGGAAGAAATTAATGTATGGGTCGATGCCAGTTCATTGGCGTTGGGAGTCCTGTTGGAGAGGGACGGGGCTGTGTTGGAGGATGCGTGTTGGTTACGGCCCATGAATGATGCCCAGCACATCAACTTAGCTGAGTTGGACGCCGTGCTGAAAGGCATCAACCTAGCTCTACAGTGGCAGGCAAAGAGGCTGCACCTGCACACTGATTCTCTCTGTGTCTACCATTGGGTGTCCGACACGCTGACTGGCAAAGCAAGGATACGCACCAACGCAGCAAGCGAGATGCTGATAAGGCGGAGGCTAGACACCCTAAAGAACCTAGTTTCGGAGTATGCCCTGACAGTCAGCATAACACTGGTCGCGTTGTACTGCAATCTTGCCGACCAGTTGACACGAGTGCCGCACAAATGGTACGTTGCTGTAAAGACGAGTACCGAGCCCGTTGGTCAAACCTGCGCTGCCATAGGGAGCTCGATGGACCGGCAGCAGATTAAAGACATCCATGTGCAGAGCGGGCCCCCAGGCATCAAGCGGACGCTGTATTTCGTGAGACGCGTCGACCCAGCGGTGACCAAGGCAGAGATTAAACGAGTCGTAAAAGACTGCGAGGTGTGCCAGTCGATTGACCCAGCACCAGTACGATGGCGAAAAGGATGACTGGACACAAATGATGCGTGGCAAAGGGTGGGAATGGATATCACCCATTATGGTGGCAACCACTTTCTTACCCTCATTGACTGTGGACCCACACGTTTTGCGATTTGGAGACCGCTGGCACGGCAAGACTCAGCGAGCGTTCTTAAACAGTTATCGTCCGTCTTTTACGAACGAGGTGCACCAGAGGAAATATTGATGGACAATGACACAGCCTTTTGCAGCCAGCAAGTAAGGCAGTTTCTGTGTGAATGGGGGGTCCGACTACGGCTGCAATGCGCGTATGTGCCATCAGGCAACGGTATCACGGAAAGAAGTCACCGCAGTATTAAAAGAATTGCCGCTAGGAAGCAGTGCACCATTGAGGAAGCAACATACTGGTACAATGTGACGCCGAAGGACGGGGTGTCCCCGGTAACCGCACCCGCGAATGCCATCCACACATACCGGGTGCGGGTAAAAGGAATAGACGTTGCGCAGTCACCTGTCGACGAAGTGGTTTGCGAGCCATATGCTGTGGGGGATTCCGTTTGGGTGAAACCCCCAGGCAGTCGATGCACCACCTGATTCAAGCGGGGGTGAGTGACTGGTGTGGTCAGTCAGCAATCTGTGCTGGTTGACGGAGTCCCACGTCACGTACGCGATCTCCGCCCTGCTGTAGAGGTAGATTATTCATCTACCGATGAAGATGATGAGCCATCTGACAATGAGTTGTTATTGAATGTCGCCAATGGTCCCCACGAAGACACAACCATTAGCCCATCGGACGATTCAGAGGCAGAAGCCGTGGTGCACGTACCGCTTAGAAGGAGCGCGAGAACAAAAAGGCCACCCCCACCATGCACAGTGTGTGATCCTGAGATCAGGGGGGAGTGTGACAGAGAACACGAGGTGAGTGGCGAACGTCAAGGCCTGCCGTATTCTCGAAGGAAGCGGGCTAGGCTTTGCCTGACATGTCGGACTGTAGAATCGAACTCACTTCCTTCAGAATGCAAACATTGTTACCGAAGTCTAGAAGCTACAGTCCCGGATGTAAGCACCAGGTGCCCGGATGATCGCTATGATGATTCCGGCGGTCGGGTTTGGCTCGAGAATCTTGTGCGTGTGATGCAGACACCCGGATGTTGAAAGAAAAATTGTATAAGTAGAAGTGGGGTGACGACAGCAGGAGTTGCGATTTTTCAGCTGCTGAAGATGTTTGAGTTGGTGGTTTTGCGACGACAACTACGACGGATTTTTGTGCTATAGATTTTGTGACGGCGACAACATTGTTGACCCCCCCCCTCTCTTCAACAAGTCGAATTTATTTTTTTCCACTCTATTTTCTTTTCTTTTTCATACTAGAGTATGATGAGATATTTCAAAGTTCACTATTCACTTCAGAACTCATTTTATTCAAATAAAGACCTATTGATATTATAATCTGACACCTTCTGTTCAATTATAATGAACTAACCATCAGTTTTTGTACTTTGCTCGCAGTGGTAGGAGAGCAGCTGTGAGTGGTTTAAAGTAGGCAAAGAGTTAATAACCTGTTTCTTTTTTATTATTTTGATAGTTTTTATAATTATTTCTACCTGTGATAGTATTGTCATCAACTTTAATCTACTCATGAACTAGCAACGTTGAGCCTTTTATTAAATCAAAATACCCAACTAAAATGTTAACTGAATTTTTCTCAAACATTTTTTTTGCAAATTTACATTTAATTTCTATTTGTTGAGAACATGTGCTGTAATTAAATAAACAATTTTTTTAATAAAAATAGAAATTGACAACAATTAAATTCATTAGATTATATATTCAGTTAGTATATATATATATATATATATATATATATATATATATATATATATATATATATATATACTGAAATATTAGAATAATGATATTTTATGCAGAAGTTCAATTTTTTTTAACTCCTTATTTTTATTAGTGTAGTTTTTGGATTTCAGAATATCCTTTATAGCTTAGATCAGGGTTCCCACACGTCCTGGAAAACCTTGAAAACCTGGAAATTTTTTTTTTATTTTTCCAGTACTGGAAAACCTTGAAAAGATAGGGGTATTTTTTCAAAATCCGGGAAAATTTTCGTTTTTTTGTCCTGGAAAAATTGAATTATCTGAGACAAAATTAATGTTATTGTTAACGTTAACAAATATAACTAGTAAAATAACAAGGACGCTTTTTTATTTTTTTTGTTTTTTGTTTTTTGCTCAATGAACCTACCCAACATTTCCCAAACTGGTCATAAATATTCATTAAACAGTAAAAATGCTTCTGATTGGCTATTTTGAAGTTTCGCTTTCATCATGTAGCAATATTTTGATTTATTTTTATACGACACTGAACAAGTCAAGAATTTGTCATCAGACTAAAGATAATAAGGTATTCGTTAAAGAAAGGTTAAAAAATAAATTATGTTTAACAAAACTCCCCACTACCTCGTAAAATTTAGAACATTTAAAAAGAATTTTCTGTACTTGTATAGAATAGCACACACGCAAAATTTTAACTGAAAATGAACAATTCAAAAAAAAAAAATACATTTAAGAATTAAATAAAATTAATGTTCATTCAAAAAAAGTTTGTTAAACATTTTTGGAAACACTGGAAAGTAAAAACATTTCCTAAGACAAAAGTTGATAACCATTTTAGTCTCGGTAGTTTGTTGGATGTGGGGTTGGGATCAAGCTACTGTCAACAATGTAGGATTGGCAGTGTTAGTGTCTTTAGTCATGTTGACGGGGTGGGGCTGGGGAATAGGGAAGGTCGATTTTGGAACTGGGGTACAGCTCTAATAGTGATATTTGGGGTTTAACATGATAAATAATGACACAAAATATTTTTTTCCAAATCATTACCAATTTTTGAGGAAACGAATTTAAAGGCTGAAAATTAAGGCTCAGGAATGTGGCTTCCGTGCGTGATGTAGGGAGAATTTACCGCAGTCGAAAGATTATGTACTGTGGAGGAAATAAATGTTTAAATATCATTTAAAATTTATCTTTTTCAATTGAAACTTTTCTTTGATATCAATAATTTATATTAAAAAAATAAGCATTATAAATAATAAAAAAATATTTACTTGTAGAGACGAAATGGAGATTAAACTGTTTGTTTTGGTTTACTAAACCAAAACAAACCAAGTTTAGATTTGTTTTGGTTTGAGATTAAACTGAAAAAAAATCGCTTTTTTTTTTCTCTCTAACATTCAGGATTTGTTATTTTTCAATAGGAAAAAAGATAATTTAATTATAAATAAAACGCCATAAAACTAAGATTTTTTTTTCGTTTTAGTCAAAATAAAATAAATATAGTTTGTTTTTACTGTTCTCGGACTTTCGTAGATGCTGTTATTCGTCTACTGTTTGTTTTAAATTGTAAAAATAATTAGTATTTTTTTATTTTCATGCAAGATACTTGATTATTTGAAAAGAAAGGAAAGAAAAGGTTGTTTAATCTACATCAGTTTCTATTTTAAGTGACTTTAATTCAAACAAAACAACAACAAAAAAACGCGAGTTTTGTCTTTCTGCGATGAAGTTGTCTTTTGGTAAGTAAAACCGGTTCTTTTTTTCTATTTATTTTGTTTCAAATTTTCTCTTTGAAATTATTAAAATACGGTTATGTTCCAGTTTTATAGTGAAAAGTGTAGCTGATACTATTTTATACACGAAACCTTTAAGCTACCTAAGGGAGTGTGTATGTTTTAAGAATAATACCCAACTTTTCGTCTGCCTTAATTTTAAAAAGGAATTAAAATTAATTAAATCGATTATTTAAGGTCAAATTTTTGTCTAAATTGAAAATTAGTATCATAATGAACATCAGTAAAAAAAAAAAAAGAAAAGTAAAATAATATTATGCATGTAATTTATTTTTAATACATTTAAAACATTTTTAAGTCAATTTGCTGTTGTAAAATCCGTGTTTACAAAACAAATTTATCACTTGATTGAAAAAGAATTACCAAATAACTAATGCATTATAAAATTAATTTATTGATAAATCAACACTGAAAATTTCATTAAAATCGGTTAATTCTCTGATTTTTTTGTAAATTTCTTTGAAACGGGAGGGGGGTTGTTTTGTAAAAACACTGGTTTTCTACAAATTGGATATACCTAGTGTGTTTTACACAACCTCTCACGATGAAAAAAAAAGAAAAAATATATTTTCTTATAATGACTTTGACAGATTATTTGATATTTCTTCATGTTGCTGTAAACTGCCCGTCTTAAGATGTGATGACTTTGCTGTGAAGTGCAACAAAGAAAATTGCCAAACAAGGCACATAGTTTGCACTTGTCCTCCTAACAAGAAGGTAATCTTAATTCTATGCTTGATTGTTTTTTACTTGTTTAATTTGAACAAGTTCATGTCTCGATTTTTAAAATTTAAATTTACCTCTGATAATATTCCTTTTTCTGGTAAATGATATGATATTTTCCTTAATATTTGTCATGTATGCTAGACCTGTTATTAAACACATGCAAATTTTGAAATTTCAGGTTCCCATTGAAGAGAGGGAATATATAAAAGATCAGAGAGAGAAAACAGGTCCAAAAGGCAGTTTCCAGCTGGGACCTATTGACAAGGATGCTGTCAAAAAATACAAAGACAAAATTTCAGTGGATGCAGAAAGGTTAGACAGACAGCAACAAGATTCTTCATGTGTTGCATCCTCGACGTCTGATATTTTTCAACAGACGTCCTCCAGTGAAGAAACCGTGGATGACAGTTTTGAGCCAGGGAGAATGTTGAAGGGTCATTACAGTCTTTTAAAAGTCCCAAGATATTCTATGGAACTTATTAGGGGTGATGTATCATCAAATCTTGGGGCTTGTCTTGCTAATGCCTTTCTCTTAGATCTACAGGATATGGGACTTCTTAATCCAAGTATTCCGTTAAAAGACATTATTTTAGACTAATCTAAAATAGATAGGGAAAAAGCAAGAGTAAAGGTAGCTAGCTATCAGAAGCATATTCAAGATTATGACAATCTCATCTGCATTGGAGTTGATTGCAAAGTGGATAAAGACACTTTGCTATACAATGAGATTGAAGAGAATGGTATGAAAAAAAATTAAAAAGAGTAAGGGACCAGAGCGCCACTTAACATTTACAAGAGAGATTGGCACTTCGAATAAATATCTCACCCACCGAGTCATACCCAACATTGGTGCAACTGGTATTCATCTAGCTGAGGATGTTGCTGCTGTTCTAGAAGAATACAACAGTGTAAATACTGTTAAGGCAGTTCTGTTAGACAATACCAGTACAAACACTGGTTGTAAAGCAGGGATGGTGGCAGCTCTGGAGAAAAAATAAAAGGAAGGTGCACACAATTGGCTGTTCGCTTCATCAAAATGAACTTCCATTCAGAGCGGTATTTAAATTTATTGATGGAACTACAAGAAGTCCAACAACTTTCACTGGCCCTTTGGGGAAACTTTGTGAAAGTAATTACCATCATTTGCCCCAGGTGAAATTTGAATGTATCAGTGGCCCTCTGGATAATTTGTATCTCCATGCAAAGGCAATGGATGACCTAAGTGGTGACCACCGACTACTTCTTGAATATGCTGTAGGTATTTCTCGAGGTAAAGTGAACACTAGATTTGCTTCCTGGAAGATTGGACCTCTGAATCAAGTAAGATGGCTAACTTTAGCTATCAGGTTAATGTGCCTATGGACCAGAAGTGCATATCCACCAAAACTCTCAGATGAATTACGCAACATTGTCCAATTTGTCATACAAGTATATGCAGTTAGTTGGTTTGAAATAAAAAGGGACAATAATTTCTATAACCAACAATTGTATATCTTTGATATGATCCAGAGAATAAAGCAACAGTCAGCTGAAATCCAGAATGTTGCATTAAAAAATTTACAACACAATGCTTTTGCTTTACTTCCGGAAAACATTTTGTTGTCAATGTTGAAGTCCAATGAATTGGAGGTGAGGGAAGAGGCCATAAAAAAGATTTTGTCCATTCGGTAAGTTAACATTTATTCATACCTAATTAGTTATGTCAATTTGCAAGAATAATTATAAGTTTTATTCAAATTACATTGCAAAAATATAATCAAGTTTGGATAAATTTTCTTTTTTTTTTTTCAGAAGTAGTGAACCGCCAAAGAAAAGATTGAAAAAAATTACTTCAATCAATTTTGAAGCTACACACTGGTCATCTCTGATTGACCTCTCACAAAGAGGGATTTGTGAACCTGCAGTTCCAGAAGATTTTTCCACAAATGAACTCTTAGAATCTCTACTGAATGGAACAGAACTGAAATTTCCAAAATTACCTGCCCACTCAAAAGGTGTGGAAAGAGCTGTTAAATTAACAACAGAAGCTTCACAGATTGTGTATGGACAGGAAGCAAGGCACAAGCACATTATAACCAAATCATTGTGCCTGCATTTTCCTCGAAAGGAAAATACACAGAACAATTCAGTTCTGTTGTTACATAATTTATATAGTTTAGGAGCTTTTAACACAATTTTCAATAAAAAATGCAAATTTAAAACATTGAATATATTTTCCATTCATTGTATGTAATGAAAAATATCAATTTTATTTGGATTTATTATTGAAATAATGAAATTTTGAAGTCATTTTGTCATCAAAATCCTGCGGAAATGGGGTATTTGTGTATATTTTTGCTGACGATCTTTAAAATGAAATGCTCAAATGAGTTTTAAAGTTAGGAATCTAATTTTTGCTGTCAGTTCTTATAACACCAAACCGCAACTTTCGCCATCAAAGCTGTATTGAATTTCCAAAAAAAGTGACAAATCAACCTGCCCTACTGGGGAACACACCTTTCTAGCAAATCTTCAAGCAAGGGGTGCTTGAAGGACATCAAATGTCAATTTCAACTCGGTTAAAGTAAGTGTTCTTTTTATACGGTGAACAATTTCCTCGTATATTCCTACCATAAAATAAACTGAACCCTCATTTTATATTCTTTATTTATTTTAATATTCACTTCAATGTGTATATTCTAAAAGTTTTTATTTTGTGAGAATGGTTAGTTTTAAAGTGGGGGTTCATTTTTACACTTCAACTTTTTACTCGTAAATTCCTACCATAAAATGCTAAAGCCTAATTTTATGGTAGGAATTTACGAGTAAAAAGTTGAAGTTTACCCTTTGTTGTTATTTCTTTTCTTTTTGGCTTTGGTACTCTAAAATAAAAACGTCAGATTTTAATCATCGTCGACGAAAAAACAATTACGGTCATAAAAAGAGGATCCAATTTATGCCTAAATTGTAAAACGAGCCTTTAAAACTAACCATTCTCACAAAATAAAAACTTTTAGAATATACATATTGAAGTGAATATTAAAATAAAGAAAATATGTTTAGTATTGTAAAATAACGGGTGCAAAAAAAATAAAACATTTATTGCAAAAACACGGACATAAAATGAGGGTTCAGTTTATTTTAAAGGAATATACGAGGAAATTGTTCTTTTTTACCCCCACCCACTCCTGGAAATATTGGTCAGGTACTATTCGCAAAGTTCCATCCCGGTCTCCTCTGGTAATAGATCAACAAACCCACCTATGAATGAAGTCCCTAGCTGAAGCGGTGCCTGCAGTATATGAAAAAATAATTTGTTGATTGAAGGCGTTTTTATCGACAAATTATTATTTTTTTAGTGTTTTGAAGGTGTTAAAAGTAAGCCATATTTTTGAAAATATTTAAAAAAACACAAAAAACAGCGCTTTTTCCCAAAAAGTTAATGCGATATTTTATCACCTCCAGTCTTTTTTCGACAAGTAAATGTAAATATTTTAACCTTTTTTAAAAATATGGATTACTTTTAACGTCTTCAAACTAAAAAAAATCCATAAAAAACGCCTTCAATTGACAAATTATTTTTTCATATACAGCAGGCACCACTTCAACTAGGGACTTCATTCATAGGTGGGTTTGTTTTTTCACTTTATCACCAGCTAGCGTTTTTTTAAGGCAGGAGGCCGGGACGGAACTCTGCGAATAGTACTATTGGTCATTTTAACGTTTTGTCATCCCGGATTCCTGCCCTAATTTACGCTGTTTTTAATTGCTGGCATAAGACATAATTCTAGCCAAATATAGATATTTTCCGAGTCATGTTTTTCACATTTTATCAGCAAATTAATGGAGATATTTTACAATGTCCCACCCTAACCCACTTTTCATCGCCAAATCAATTTAGATATTTTACCCCTCCTCAGGTTTAATTTTTTTTTACCATGAATTTTTACAAAACAAATTCAAATTTCAAATATGTACGTGCTGTATTTTTCACTTTTTATCAGCAAATATATGTAGATATTCTACAATTATGCCCCCCACCAGCTTTATATTGGCACATCAATTTAGATATGGGCCACCTGTTGGCTATAGTGTAGTGACCCATGATGCTTAAGGATGGAATCTTTGTGGATGAGCAGTCCATGACATGCAACACTGACTAAGGATACCTAATTTTTTTGTCTACTTTTCATTTTAAAAACTAATTAAAATTAAATTGATTATTTATGGTCAAATTTTTGTCTCAGTCGAAAAGTAGTAACATAATGAGCATCAGTACAAAAAGCAAAATAATATTACACATGTAATTTATTTTTAATTCATTTAAAACTATTTTTTTTGGTCAATTTTTATCAAATATGACTTAATATGGCCACTTATCTGATTTTAATTAAATTTTCAGTATTGATTTATCAATGAATGGATTTTATAATGCATCAGTTATTTTATTTTAAAACTTTTTGATTTAATTAGGTATTTCTGCTATGGTAAATTAATATATAAAATTCATTTAAGAAAAGAGTATCATGATGTTAAGTTTAAAAGGTCATATTATTATATTTTAAAAACATATTTTTTTAATAATTACTTTACTTTAGTATCAATCTCTAATAATTTTTTGTCACTTACTCTATTGAAAATTAGTGCCCCCCCCCATACCAGGTATATTTGTATTGTAAAAACATGGACTTTTAACAAATTGCGTATACCTAACTTAGACCATTACTTAGTTTAGATGGGCGGTCGGAGAGAGCCCCTCCGATCAATCCATGATCAACCCTTCTTATAATATGTGCTAGGTGGTGGTAGCTGAAGGTCCCATCTGATGGTGAGGTTCCAGTTCTGGAGGTCTGGGGAATGTGGAGCACCCCTTCATCACCATTGCTTCCTGGTCCACTCTTTACCGAAGTGGTAGTACCTGTTATGGTCCCATTTATAGGTTGAATAGAAAAATGTATATATAAAAAAAATTGAGAATTACTTTATTTCAAAAGTTTGTCAGCATTAAATGACCCACTGAGGTTGATATGCTGTGAAACCAAACAAGATCAAACAACCCGTTCTGTTTAAAACATTTTGTTTTTATGAATTTGTACAAAACACAATCCCCTCCCCCCTCTGCCTAATATGACAACATAGATAAACATGAACTATATTTTTGAGATGAGGTTTGATTGGAATAATTTTGATTTTTGAGATTGTTGTCCTCATCTTTATTGTATGTATATACATATAATGTTTCAGCTGTTATATCCTCCAGCCTTCCTCAGGTGTTCCCTTTGTATCTAAGTATAGTAATGATCCAACCTGGGAAATTATTTTTAACAGTTTGACTGTTGATCAAACAGGCGTTGAAAAACCTTCAAAGATCTCATTCAAAAACAATGGTCATTGTTTTTGCATGCCTATCATTCTGACATGTGTCACGAGAAGAATCATGATCATTTAGAAAAAGTTTATTGGTGTTTCCTGTGCAACTTAAGGCATAAAATTTGCCATCAGTCTTTTTCAATATTTTTATTTTCAAAGTAATTAACTTTAAAACAATTTGATTTAGTCTTTTTAATAATTGGTTCCCATATTGTGTTCATCTCTATACTAGGTCACTACAGTCAAACATATGCTTCTTTGAGATGTTTTCTTTTCCAATGTGCTTCACTATCTAATATTTTAACTTTGAAATATAACTTTAATATATAATAGTATGTAAAATATAGTATAGATATAAAGTGAAGGGGCATTGGGAAATATCTCCATATATTTGTCGATAAAAAGTGAGAAACACAGTACAGTAAATATTTGAAATTTGAGTTTATTGAAATTTGTACAAATTCAATAAAAAAAAAATATTTTAAACATGGAGGGAGAGGGGCAAAATATCTAAATTGATTTGCCAATTTAAAAACAGTAATGGTGATCATGGCTAAGCAAAAACAGGAGGCCTGACAATTTTATAGTACATTTTGTCCATTTTGCACTTTAATCAATTTATAACTTTAAAGTGCACTCTGACGTTATGGACACCCTCTATAATTAATTGATAGATGTAGTCATCATGTATAATGAACTCAAGATACTTCATTAACCCGGCATCATAGAAAAGTTAGAATAAAACTGGCTTAATGTGTCAATATTAGACATAATAGTAAATTATAAAATTGCCGCGAATAAGTGCTGTCCTGGAAAATTTTCTAAATGTCCTGGAAATGTCCTGGAAACGTCCTGGAAAATGGTTTCCTAAAATGAGTGGGAACCCTGTTAGATTCAGGAAATTATTATGTATATATTCCATGAAATTTCCACAGATACAACTAGAATATATATATATATATATATATATATATATATATATATATTCTAGTTGTATCTGTGGAAATTTCATGGAATATATGACTATATATATATATATATATATATATATATAGTCATCCACAGACAAGTGTTTCGACTTATCAAGTCTCTTCAGTGTGGCTAGAATGCAAAGGGGATTTTAACTGTTTTCATACACACATCGCTTTGTATGTAAAGACCGTTATAGAGTGTTCCATCCCTTATATAGGAGAGCGTTGCGTTTACGCTTGAGTTGGCGGCCCTCAGCGAAAATCATATATAGAGTCATCTCTCTCTATATATATTTTGTTGTTGTAAGGGTTTTGTGTATGCTTTGCATATTTGTGTTATAAAAAAAAATACTGTTTTTGTTTTGTTTTTAAGCATGATTGGATGGTGAATGTAAGTGTTAAAATAGACTAATATTTAGGAAATACTGTAGACTTCCCAATAGTGTCTGAATTAATAGTGTACTTGATACTGAACTATAGAATTCTATGTATGTTGAAAAAAATGTTGTGTGTGTGTGTGAAAATGGAAATAAATCCAACGTTAGGTAAATATATAAGATATGAAAAAACAAGGCATTCAGGGTATGATTTTATTATAGTTAATGGCTAATACTTCTAACTGTAATAAAATCATCTTCTGCATATCTTGTTTTTTTTTTATTATATATATATATATATATATGTGTGTGTGTGTGTGTGAAATATATTAGTAATGGTATTTACCTGGTATAGAGGTGGTACTTTTATTTTGCACACACACACACTGTATCACCAGTTTACTGGTGCAGAGATCACTCTCTAATGTCAGAAGATAAATTTAGACTCAGGATCTCAGGGCTCAATGGGTTAATGCATCAGCTCAATTTTTAAACAATTTTTTCATTATCAATGTCATCCTGATTACTTTGTTTTTTTAATCTTGTGGACTGAAGTTTTCAAGTTTGTCATATTTTAAGAGATGTTAAAAATTAAGATAATTAGATACTGTAATTGAAATTCTGAAAAAAAAAATTATCACATACCAAAAAATTAGAATAGTTCATTGAAAACAAAAAAATATGATCATGTCTGTAGGGATATCAAATCAATATTTTGTTGATCTGAATTGATAACAGCTTCTAAGTGTCATAGAAGAGAATCAATTAGGTGCTTCTTGCATTCAATAGGCGTGATGTCATTCCATACACTTTTTAAAGATTCTTTCATTTCTTTATTGTTTAATAGGCATGGAGTCAACCACATCTTAATGATACTCCACATCTTTTCAATGGGATTTAAATCTGGGAATTAGCTGGCCAGTCCATATATTATATGTTATTGTTATAACCATGTATGTTAATACAGGGCAGAGGAGAGAGAGTGAGTGGAAGATGAGCAAATGACTATACCAGGAATATTGTACTGCCTGCTGTATAGCAGGGGGTAAAAGAAATGGTAAGAAACAATAGAATTAACAAATAGGGTGAAATTTATATACAGAAATGTACAATAGGGTTCTTCTCCTTATGGTAGTTCAGAGGGTTTACAAAGGAAGTTAAGTTGTTGAATCTAGGATAATTGAGTTCTTGGTAAATGTTCAAGGATAAATTTATTGTATGCTGTCCTGGGTGGCTTGGGTTTTAAAGGGGTATGTTCTGAGTGTTATCCATGCCTAGCCATTGAGGTGAGTGAGAAACTATTGTTTATCAAAGATGCACAGGGGTTGAAAGTATGAGAACTACCTATTGCGGTTTGGTTTGTTTTATGGCATATCAACCACAGTGGGTCATTTAATGCCGACAAAGTTTTGAAATAAATTCATTCTTAATGGATACTCAATTTTTTTTATAAACACATTTTACTATTTAACCCATAGATGGGACCCTAACAGGTACTACCACTCCGGGTCAGAGGGACCAGGGAGCAATGGTGATGAAAGGGTACACATTCCCCAGACCTCCAGAACTAGGACCTCACAATTAGATAGAGCTTAACGTAATTCCCAGGACATGAAGACCTTTAGCCACTGCCTTCTAGCACCCATATGATAAAAAGGGTTGGGGCTTGCCATAAGAGCAGTAGGGTCGGGACAATCATATAGGTGCTAGGGCTTGACGTGACCATCCGATTGATCAGAGGGGGCTCTCCGACCGCCTGTCTAGCTTAAGTAAGGGTCTAAGTGGAGTGCTGCATGTCATGGACCTCTCATCTACCACCATTCCATCCTTAAGCATCATGGGTTGCCACCCACAGCCAACAGGTGGCCCCATTAGGGGAGTCATACCCCTCTGCAGAGGTGTAGTCAGTGTATTCTAAAACCCCTGCCGACAGGGCTCATTCATTGTGGAATACAGAGTGTCATTTATATGTTTTTGATGGGGATCGAGGACATGTCTGCAGCTTCAGATCTTGTATTATGATTATTGCTGCTAAAAATGTAATTAGCAACTGAGTTCAAATCCTAGACAAGGCTGTTTGCACTTTCACATCCTGCAAATGCCCTTGGAAAAGCATGAATCCATACATTCTACTCTCAGTTATAGGTAAACAGTAGGGCAGACTGGGTTCTTTACCTTTAGTTAAACAACCCATCTTGAAGGGGGAAACTCTTAATTCAAACCAGCTTTACTCTGCTTAAAAATTGACCTTGTGTCACATCATATTTGTGGTGGAGGGGTTAGGTACATACTTCCTAGTGCAATATAGAAATAGTTTGCAAGGTGACATTTGACTATAAAACCAAAACTTATGGTCACATAAATTCCTTCTTAGCAAATTGATGAATAGAGACAAAGTGGTTCTTCCAAAATGACTTTTTAATCACCAAAAAATCTCGGTTTAATTCTTCTATTGACCAAAATTGGTTCCATCCAATATTGTCTTCAAAATCCTTTTGACAGTTTCCTGAGAGAACTGAAAATTTCCTCAGCTATCTCCTCTTTGCATCAAACCAATATTGACTAAGTGGTGAATGGTGAATAGATTTTTTCACATCTTTCAAAATATCTGGTTTTCATTCCATGTTATTATAGCATGCACTCAATATCAGTTCATTTTCAATTTTGGAATATGCTTTATTCCTCTTAGTAAATATCTACCCAAATCTAATTTCTAGTATCATGTTCTCACGCTTTTAACCTTGATAACATTTGTAATAAGTAATTGAGAGTTACCACCCCTATTTTATGATTATCTCCCTTTTGGAGAACTCTCTAGTGAATACTAGACTATATAAACTCAATAATTGTACCAATTATTCTAAGTAGAATAAAGCTTTCCAAAGTCTATTGGTGTTATCGTTTGTCATTACAACATTATTCCATTTTTGTTATGAATGTAAATTAGAAATATTCTAATATTTTTGGTACATGACATATTATTCTAATATTTTGTTCCATAATACATTTTATTCTAATTGTTTAGTCCATGGTCACTTTATGGAAATGCTAATTAAAAATATCAGTTTATAAATATGTGATTTCAAAATTTCTTAACAAAAATCTGCATACTAACATTTTAAGTATTTATTAAACAAAACTATATCCAGTCAGAAGAAGATTTTTTTCAATAAAGGCAATAAAATGTTGAATACATTTAACAATGGATTGATACATTCTGCCCAGAGAAGGAACTTGCTTTCAAATTGATATCATCATAAACCAAATCTCTGCAAATGCCTACTTATGGTCATTGGTATATAAATTCCTTTTTGGCAAATTAATAAATGGAGACAAAGTTATTTTCATTCAAAATGAGTTGTAATCACCTATAATTCCAGTTTAATTCTTCTATTAACCAAAATTGGTTCCATCCAATATTGTCTTCAAAATCCTGTTGACAGTTTCCTGAGAGAACTGAAAATATCCTCTCTGCATCAAACCAATATTGACTTTGTGGTGAATAGACTTTTACACATTTTTCACAATATCTGGTTTTCATCCCATGTTATTGTAGCATATCAGTTCATTTTCAATTTTGGAATAAGCTTTATAATGCCTACTTTCAAAATTAAAAAACAAACTATAATCTATAATCACAGCTTTTGTCTTCGTTAAAGTCTCAGATCTTGATAATGACTAAAGAAATATCTAAAAATTGTTAATCAAATCTCTTGAATGGCTCAATATATTAGCCACTGACCCATGTTAATTTCTATAAAGACAAGAAACATTTTTAAAAAATAAAAAAAACACCTTCTCTGTCAGTGACCATTAATCTCTATTTCTTACCTTTTAGACTTTCTTTTTTTTTCTTTTTAAATATAAAAGCGACTTCAGTCTAGTTTGAAATGGAATGTGATTAATGTTGAAGAGTGCAAAAAAGAAATTAATTTCTATTTTAATTTTTCATTTGAAAAATTAAATAACAATTATACTGCCTTGATAATGGTCACGTAAACCAAAATATTAGCAATGTTTGTATAAAGAATACATGTTTAAAATATATATATATATATATATATATATATATATATCAAAATATCTTGATGATGACCGCTTTTTTGTATACTTAAAACTATTAATATTTTTTCTATTATTATTTTATTTTATTTTGTATTTAAAATGATAATAAATAGAATACAATGTGTACAAGCACAAACTCTTGGTTGAAACACGTGTTGGCACTCCAATAAATAATTTCTATCCATACAACATAATTGTCGAATTCACTTCCATTTTTCAACTTACATACATACATACATACATACATATATATATATATATATATATATATATATATATATATATATATATGAGTGAGAGAGAGAGAGAGAGATGAACAAAAGTGATAAGAATAAATAGGTATATTTCTTTGTTGTTATTTATTTTTATTATTGTTCTTAACTAGTTTTTATTGAAGTAAGTCAGTCAGTCAGTCAGTCAGACAACAATTGGTTTGAGCAATGTGACTGGCCAAGCACAACCGAACCAGTGTCAAGATAACTGGTACTTATGGGAATTCAGAACAGTCCACTCATGCATTTGGGTGATTCCACTCCCTGAGTCCTGATTGGCTGCTTGGTTAGTATGAACCTCTGAGGCTCCATAAATCCTGCCACTTTGCAGTGGTCTTTACAGCCTGTCAGAATCGTATTGAGTTATGACTGCTTGCTGTCTTGTCTTGCCAATTCGACGGTAATTGGACTTAGTATTCTATAGTTTTGACCTTAGGTTATCATCAAGAGAAAAGGTTTTGTCATAAGTTTTTAAAGAGTTGAGATGCTATAAAAGAAGTGATGAAAAATAAACTGTTAATGTAGCTTATCCATTCTTTAATGAAAATTGACCATAATATGATATCTGCTATTGTGGACACTAGGCATTGAGCTCTCTATTTGGAAGATATTTGTTAAGCATGAATGGAGTATATATATATATATATATATATATATATATATATCGGATGATTAAAAATGTTAACACTTCTATAGTAGTACATTTATAAAATTAAGATGTCAAACAGTCTCCATTTATTCTCTGCTTGTTAAGACATTTCTGGAATCTTCCACAGGTGATTAAAAAGTATTAACACTTCTATGGAAAGTGTTAGAAAAGCAAAACTGATATAATGGTGATCACCTGGGAAAAATTCCAAAAATGTGCTGACAGGGATGATGAACAGGTGGAGCCTTTTTGAAATCATAATCACATCATAAAGGTGCTTCCATAGAAGTGTTAATGTTTTTTACCCCCTTCCCCATATATATATATATATATATATATAAGGTGTGTCAAAAAAGTATCAAGATTTTTTGTACATTTTGACATACCTTGTATTCTGAAAAAAAATAACGTTCCATTCATTAATTTTTTTTTTCAGAATACAAGGTGTCAAAAAAGTACCAAGTTTAAAGCTGTATTTACCAAGATAGAAATGAAGAATGAATGGAACGTTTTTTTTTTTTTTTTCAGAATACAAGGTATGTCAAAAAGTTCAAAAAATCTCGATCATTTTTTGACACACCTTGTATATATATATATATATATATATATATATATATATACAGGATGGGATGGGTAAATTGCCCCCATTTTAAATTATCAATTTTGTGCATATGCTTTGTTTTAGATTTTGCCTACTGTGCAACAAAGTAAAATCAGTTGGGCAAAGCAACACCATGACACAATTCACTTCTCCAGAAATTTGGAAATGGTATGCTGTACAGCTGAGCTTTCACACTGGAAGCTCCAATACAAAGATTTATGAATGTTTTGGTGTCAATCTGAGAACAGTGCAGAGGATTTGAAAAAGAGTTTTAGGAGTCCAATGGTGATTATGAAGGTACAGCAGCTCAGAAGCCTCACTCTGATCATTCTGATTAGAAAAGAACTCCCAAATTTGTTGCTGAGATTCAGGCCATGGTTGACAATGATCCCAGCAAGTCCTGGAGGCCTACGTCAAGAGGCTGGAAGAGGTAGTGGTGCCCTGAATTGAGAGGGTGTCTGCTGGAAGACCCTATGTCTGGCAACAGGACTCTGCACCATGTTACATAAGCAGGAGAATCCAGTCTTGGTTGTGAGAAAATTTTTGTGACCACATCACCACTAACATCTGGCCACCTAACTCCCGAGATTTCAAATTCTCTGATTGTTATGTATGGGGTGTGGCTGATCAAGAAATAGATTAAAAAACTCCATGCAATACGAAAAATGAACTGAAGGCAAGGATAATGGCAGCATTTTCCCATTTCAGCAAGGAGACCATTCCTTTAAAGGCTTACAGGAGATTCCAAAGTTGTCTGGAGGCCATGGTTAAAGACAATAGCAGTTTCTTTGAATAAATTTAATCTAAAGTATTTCAAGATATTTTCATGTAATTCTGGTAAATATCTCTGATAAAGTGAGATGTCAGTGTTATTTTCATCTTTGCATAATTTAGGCAACAATTTACCCATCACACCTTGTATATATATATATATATATATATATATATATATACACAACTAGATTGATTAAAATTTGATAAATACATATTAATATAATTAATATATATACATTTATAATTTTATTTATCTTATTTGATTAATTTTATTTTCATTTTATTATTAATTTTATTAATTCATTTTATTAAATTTATTTTACTTTATTTTATTTCATTCTATTTAATACTATTATATTTAATACTATTTAATTTGACAATTCTATAATTTTACTTTTATTGTACAAAACACTCCAAAATAATTCAATAATAGAGAATATAAAAATAAAAAGTAAAAAATAGAGAATATAAACACGCATAATTACATTCATTATATAATATCATAACAACGGTTCTGTGAATCAGTTTAATGTGAATTTAGACCAACACAACAATAAATTTACTTTTCAATATTTTTTATGCCTTTCATTTCCATACTCTACCTGACAAATGTTCACTCATGAAAATTGAGTAATACTTGGATATCTGTATATTTGCTTCTTTTAATATATATATATATATACATATATATTTGGAGAGGACATTCATGTACCTATGTATAGATAGTTTTTGTATGTATGCATATGTATGACTGAGTGTATATATATATATATATATATATATATATATATATTTATAAGTAAATAGTGCTCAATACGCAAGAAACTGTCAGTTAGCAAGCATCGTTGACTTGGTCCACCCTACCTTAACTTAAACATATATATATATATTTTTTATAGTTATTCCATAATGCTCCTTTCAAAAAATCTAAAAACAATTTCTTCAAATGACAATGACCTAAGGTTGAAACTAGTTGATAATAAATAACATATATAAAAAATATTCCTGTTTGTCTTATTACTTTTTATTCATACTGTATATATATATATATATATATGGAGAGGACATTCATGTACCTATGTATAGATAGTTTTTGTATGTATGCATATGTATGACTGAGTGTGTGTATATATATATATATATATATATATATATATATATTCATAATATATATATATAAGTAAATAGTGCTCAATACACAAGAAACTGTCAGTTAGCAAGCATCGTTGACTTGGTCCACCCTACCTTAACTTAAATATATATATTTTTTTTATAGTTTATATATATATATATATATATATATATATATATATATATATACACACATGTGTGCGTGTCAAGATAAATTTATTTCTTGTACTTTCCAAACTTGAGCAGATGCTACTCTTGGCTACATTAATTTTTTATTAAGATAAAGAAACCTCTAGTGAATTCATCATAATGCCTATATCTAAAAGTTAAGAACTAAAAGTAAGATATCATAACAGATTTTGTCTCCTAGCATTAAAGTCTTTAATCTTGATAATGGCCTAATGAATGTCTGAAACTAGTTGATCAAAAACTTTTGGACAGTTCCTACAAGCTCAACCAACAATAAAAATCTATATTTACTTATATGAAATCAAATGTTCAGTAATTTTTTTTTTTTTTTTTAATTTTTTTTTTATCTGTGTTCTTTAGATAGATAAGATAGATATAGCATTGCCCATAAATAAGTACAGCACTGATAATTTTTTATTAAATATTTTCTATAAAACAAAACATACCATTATATGAATAGTGGGTATAAGTTTATAACCAACAGACGGTCCTTATAATGCATTAGTGCATCCATAGATACACTAACACTAAACAATCGGTAAGGAAAGATAAACAGCTAATTCACATGAACAATGCACATATAAATGTTTGATATATATAACAACAAAATAATGTAATACCTATGTCCCCAAACATAAACAAACAAAGGGTAATGAAGATGTATTAAATATTATCTAGAAAAGATTTGCTGTATTTTCCATGGTTTTCATCATGAGGTGTTATAAATAGTGAGAAAGTTGGAGAATAATTGTCTCTATTCTACTCAATAAATCAAACTGGAAAACATGTCCTTTTCACTTCATGAGCTAGGGCTGAAAACAGGTGTTCTGGTCAAAAAGAGAGAATGAATTATCACATGACCTACAGACATGTGATGTAGTAAGCCATGTCCACAATCCAAGGGAAGTTAATTATTTTTGTCTTCCTACAACAGGATTATTATATAACCAAAACATATTATTAGGTGTGATTTATTACCAAACTCTAATGCATTGAAACTCTCAAACCAAAAATCAAATTTCATAAATATATATATATATATATATATATATATATATATATATATATATATAATCAGGAGAGTATTTAGTTTTGGGCTTCTACATATTCATATTTTGGTTACAAAGTTTCAATCCTGTAGAGTTTGGTAATCGATACTACTTAATGCTATCCATATTGATTGTATAAGGTTCCACTAGAAATAACATTCTGGTATCTTGGGCTTAACAGAAAATTAACTCTTTATTAAAAAAATTGTGAGGTGTGCACTAATAGGCAATACTATAGTTTGCTGAGGGAGTGTTAAAAAGTTATCATCCCAGCCTAGATTTAGATTTGGGTAACAAAAGTTCTTTCAAAGTATTTCAATTCCCTAATCTTCATTTATTTATGAACACAAAAGAGTTATAAAAGTAGGAGATGATTTAAATGCCTTCACACGTCTTCATGAAAAAGACCATACATTCAACTTTAAAAAGCTCAACTGATATTAATATAAACATGATAAGTACAATAAAAAATTAATCAAATCAACAGCCATCTCTCTTTCTCTCTCATTTTTTAAAAGCATAAAACAAAAACCAGATTTCTATAATGTGTATTACTTTATCGGACTAAAATAGTACAAAAACAAAAAAGTTGCACTAGATATAGGTTAGATAATTTAATAGTATTAAACATTTACCTTATTCAATATACCCAAATAGATTTTATAGTGACATATATTTTAGTTTTAAAATGTTTTCAGTTTTGAAATATTAAAAAATGTGTTGTTTAATTCTTAAAATTTATCGATATCAATAAATATAACAACAGTATCAAATAGACTTCAGCATAACACAAATTCCAAAATTTCATACGACAACAAATAATACCTTAGTAATATCTGTTTTGATTGTATAATATTCCTGTATGATAGCAAAATTTTTATGGGTGTAATTATTTATTGGTGAAACTGTAAATAGTTGCTGCAAAGAATGGAATTTATTGACTTTTCTGATGATTGTAAGTGATTGCTTTAGTTATATATACTACCAACAAAAAAAAACGCCCTCCAGGCGGTGTAAAAATTTATTTTTGAAAGATATTGCATTAGTGGCGGGGGGGGGGTAGTTAAAAACTCAATGTCAGAGAGTTTGTATCATAAGTAAGTAAAATCATCAAATTTATTAAAGGAGTAAGAAATAAGATAATTTGAAATGGAAACTTAGTCCTGTCTCCCTCAAATAAAATGTTGCATGCATCTATTAATTATTAATTAAATAATCATTTTGAATATTTTACACATAAATTTTACACAAAATTGTAGGTATTTATTTATTTGTAAACTTTTTATTTAACTTCTTGTTACTTAAAAAAAAAGGCAAGAGTAAAAAATAATTATCAAAATTGATTACAAATTTCACAAATATTTTTTTCTGTCTAAATACAATTAATTTCATAGTTTATTTATTTGAATTGTCATTATTACAATGGAAAGGATTTCAAACAGTTTTTATTTATTTTATTATTATTAATATTGAATACTTAAAAAAGAATGAATGGAACATTAATTTTTTCAGAATACAAGGAGTGTCAAAAAGTTTTTTAAAAACTTGATACTTTTTTGACACACCTTGTATAAGTAAAACATTGTCTATGTAACAAAAATAAATATGAATTTAAAGGGACCAGATTCAAGAAAAAGGCTTGCAAGGACTCCACTAATAGGTAAACCCATGAGTAAACCAAATTTGTGTTTATAAAAAGTCTGTTGTATTGGAAAAATAATGTTTAGTGCATAGTTTGCAAATTTTGATTATTATATTAACAGGTAAAGGTAATGTAATATTGATTTCCTTGGGGTGATTTTCTAAACATGTAATGCATTTATTGCCAGGAATATTGGTGTATAATGATTTTATCTCTTGGTTGGCTAGATATGTATGTGTGTGTGTGTGTGTGTGTGTGTGTGTGTATATATATATATATATATATATATATATATATATATATACACATATACAGGCGCGTGGGCTAGTGGTTAGAGTCGTGGAAAATGGACTTCTAGATGAAGCTGTTGGCATTTCACATAGCGCTAATACCCTTGGGAAAGGTATGAATCCATATATTCTCCCTCCAGCTATGGGTTAAATAGTAGGGCAGACTGGGCCCTTCAGCCTTGGGTAGGTAACCAGTCTAGGAGAGGTATAACTCTGAATTCAAAATTCCTGAGGTCGGTCGTTGATTGGGTTTGTGGCAACCCTTGATGCACCAATTCTTTCCTATCGACTGTGCCAAAAAGTGTGGATGGTCCAACACAAGCCTTCACCACTATAAACAAATCACTGTGTGGATGTTCATTGTATGAACACTCATACATCGATCGACGGGAGAGTCCATCATGCATACATACATATATACCATACATAGACCAGATTCAAATCCTAGACAAGCTGTTTGCATTTCACATAGTGCTAATACCCTTGGGAAAGGTATGAATCCAACTATTCTCCCTCCAGCTATGGGCAAATAGTAGGGCAGATTGGGGTCTTTAACTATGGCTCCCAGTCTAGAAGAAGGAAAACTCTGAATTCAAACCTGTTAAATTCCACTTAAGCAATTGACCTTGTGTCACATCCTGCTCATGCGTAGGGGTTGGTAAATATGTATGTGTGTGTGTATATATATACTGTTGGTATATTTTATTAAATATGACAGACAAAGATTTAGAGTTACGTTTTTTTATTAACCTTTTCATGTTTGTGAGTGAGATGTTGCAAATGAGGATGAAGGCTGTAAAATAATTGTCCAAAATCACTGGTATTATATCCCAAGTACATGTACTTTCAACTTTCATTGATTATATTTGAGGATGTGGGCATGACTACACTGTCTAGTATACAATGTATTCAGTGATCACTGAATATTTTGAATGAGAGCATACATCATGTGCAGTTGATATCATGTTAGAAAGCGCAGTCCATTGGTACTGGTTTGAATGCATAGAAATCACAGATAAAGACCATGTGATATGATTAACCAAGTCTGTAGAACTATATATTGAAGAATGAACCTGGCAATGACATACATGTTTAATGAATATTTTTTGGGTATTATCGCATAAATGCATCCTGGCCTCTTAAAAAACGCTAAGCAGTGCCTGCTTAAATATTTTATTTAAAAATATGTGAGGTTTTTTTAATTAGAATAAAATGAAAATACTGAAAAAAAAAGATATTTTCTTGTGTTTTTATTTTCGAAACTCTGTCATATTTATTTAAAAATTTGTGACAGTTGATTTGAATTAAAATAAAATGAAAATACCAAAAAAACAAAGAAGATATTTTTAAATTTTTGAATATTTACATTTACTTGTCGATAAAAAACCTAAACATGTAAACATTCCATTCAAGTTAAAGTTTTAGCCATATCCCCCAACTTCCCCCTCCCCAGCTACCCAGCCCAGTTATTCTAAATATTTGTGCCAAAAATTCATTTATTTTAATCTGTTGTAAAATTAGTTGAAGTAATCAAGTGAGAAAATATTTTTGAAAATGTGATTAAAACTTCAATGACTCACTGCTTCATGGCTATTGTGATTTCTAACTAAAATTGGATGAAAAATTATACAAAACTCATTTTTAAACATAAGGGAAATTTTTTCTTCTTTCTATCTTTCTTGCTAAATCATAAAATCCTTAATTTTCTTTCCAATATTTCTTCAGTTTTCTTTTATTTCTCTTTCAATACTTCCAGTTCTCTCTCTCCCTCCTCTCTCTCCTCTCCCTCTCCCTCTCCCTCCTCTCTCTCTCGCACCCTCGCACCTCTCTCTCTTTCCCTCTCTCTCTTTCCCTCTCCCTCCTCTCCGCCTCCTCTCTCTCCCTCTCTCTTCATCAATTATTCTTCAATTTTTATCTCATTTCTCTTTATTTCCTTTTTTTTTTGTAAATTTTTTATGTAGTAGACATTTATTTTTTATAGAAATATGTGATAAAAATCATTGTAAGTTTTAAAAGACATTTTTTTAGTGTTAAATGTGAAATCAAGTTTCACTAAGGTATTGATTTAGAAAATGTAGAAAGGATTTATCTAGAGAGAATGGCATAAACACAGAAATAATTGTACCTTAATTCTTTTAGACCTGCTAAATTTAGAGTAATAACCAGGTTTATCTTGTAAAAACCCAAGTTCTTAAAATAAACAGCTCAAACTTAAGCCTTCAGGTTAGCATATAAGCCTTGTCTTTTCTCAATGTAAATATTTACCCCCTGCTCTTTAAGATATTTTTTTAAGCAGTTTGAAGGCGTTTTTATCAACAAGAAAGTTTTTTTAATGGTTTGAAGGCATTAAAAATAAGCCACCCTCAGTTTTTTTATCGACAAGTAAATGTAAATATTTTACTCCCCACCTTTAAAATATCTTCTTTTTTTTGTATTTTCATTTCATTTTAATTCAAAACAACTGTCACAAATTTTTAAATAAATACAATCAAGTTTCGAAAATAAAAATAATCAATACATTATTCATAACTAGCAGGGGTTGGATTTGAGCAGGCACTGCTTAGCGTTTTTTAGGGCAGGAGGCCAGGACGCATTTATACGATATGTGCCAACACTGTTATAATGTATGCAACTTTTTTGCTACTTTGGTGACAATGATTCTTAAGGTTAAGTATTACGTCTTTTCTGCACAGAAACCGAGTAAACTTGGTTCTATACATAAGCACTTGTGTTGTATAGCCTTTTTATAACTTGAGGCCTTAACTGGTTCTGAGGGTCATCTTTTTTCTATTCTACTGGCTGGCCATCTTCTTTTGGGTTGATTTCCCTGGTTTCTTCCTTTGCTTGATTTGGGCTTCTTTTGTAGGTTGTCTGTGCTCATTACTTTTGTTTTTAATGATGAACACAAGACTTTTCTTTTTTCTTAGACGTCTTTATTAAACCCAAAAGCCCAAAAGGTTCAACCGCCTCGTGAGAAAATGGCTTACTTGGGGACAGACAACCATTGCATCTGCTCTTATCAACGACCCACAAAATCTGACTAACTCTAAATTCCCTTCATACGGTTTGCCTTTAGCCAATGAGAAATCACCGACTAGGTCAGTGAAAGATGAACTGCTGTCAATTACTCTATAACAGGCATTCTATGATTCAATGGTAACTTTCCAATTACAAATACCATCATTTTACATTTAACTACACTACAGTACATAATTCGTAGGCAACCCATTAATTATGTAACGCTTGAGACACAGGAACTGAGTTTTATTGGCTAATAGAAAAAGGTTTGCATATGATTAGCATATTACATCACCAACTTTAGTATTTCTAAACTTAGAAATTAATCAGCACATTATATTTGTATCTGCCTTGTCAATCTAGAATATGTGAACTGCATTCCTTGAAGAAGGGTAATACTCCTCCATCCCCCAAAAAAAGGATGTTCTGGGCATGACACTAAATTGCATCTGGCAGTGAGACTTGTGGTAGTGAGGATACCCCTTTGTTGCCATTACTCTCAAGTCCAATCTGATTCAGTATTTATATATATATATATATATATATATATATATATATATATTCTTTTCAAGAACATTAGTGTATATATATATATATATATATATATATATATATATATATATATATATATGAGGTAAGTAACAAACAAATGTGTTTATTTTTAAAATTTTTTATATGGCTTTAAGCCGACAATTTTTGGAGGATATGTGCTTAATTAAAGTCATACCTAATTTTGAAAATTAATTAGTTAATAATTAATGAATTTAGGCGGGCATATATGTTCAAATGTAAGGCTAAACGAATTGAGAAAATGTCAATCCCTGAATATATATATATATATTCTTTTCAAGAACATTAGTATATATATATATATATATATATATATATATATGTTGAAGTGGCATATCTATTTGTTGAGTAAAAATCATCTTCTGGTTAAATTATCTTAAATTGCTTTTTTTATATATACATATGTCTCTGTGATGAAGGCATCTGGCTAATGAGTAATTTTATAAGGTTTGGGAATAGTTATTTTCAATAAGCTGGCCACGTCATCCACCATCTGTAGTCTCGCCACAAGGCGAACCTTCTAATCAGGGGGGGGGTCACAGTCAAGTCTGACTCAAGGCTCCAATCGACAATCCAACCACTCCCAACTGTATCTCGCTCCAAAAATCCAATATCCAAAACTATGTCTTCGTCCCGCTCGTCTCGACAACAAAATACAACTGCAAGTCGTTCTGCCTGGTCTGTGATAATCAGTCCTTTAAATACACCCCAATTTCACCACATCCGGGCTCCTCACTCATAATTGTCCATGCAGCACGTGTGACACTCGCCAGCACGGCGCAACCACCCACATCCGGGCCACTATGCCATTTCCTACTTCACCGATCGTCCACAGCTTTCACAATCTAAAGGAAGCGGGTTCGACTCTAGGTCAGTTCTACACGCCAGGCAAAGCCTAGCCCGCTTCCCTCGAGAATACAGCAAGTCTTCATGCCCGCCACCCTCTCCATCACACCGTGTTGCACGAGGCAGGTCTCCTCTCTCACTACAATACTACTAGCGTATGGTCATCCCCAAAAATCTGTTCTTGTTATAATGATGCCCTATAAAAACATGAAAGCAACACTTTGTTACTCTTTGATGGTGATGCAGATTGAAAATTTCAATTTTAGATGTGGGTGACCAGTAGCTGATGTATTTATTTATATAGGTGTTAGTGACACCCACATTTTAAATTGTTTATCTAGTTATATTCCCTCCAATTAATGATTTTCATCCTTTCTATGATGATGAATTTAGCATCTTCATTAAAATCATTTGAGTGCAAGTGTTGTTCTACAGGTATTAATGTACTAAGATCCATAGATTTGATTCTGTGTCTACAGTTTTTTAGTCTAAAATGTTCTCCATTCTGATTTTCCAACATATTGTTTTTGGCAGTGTGTGCAGCCCAGTAAATAAATTACATTTTCACTTCTGCAATTTGATTTGTGGTAAATTTTAAAAGTCTTTTTAGTTTTGAAGCTAGTGAATGAGTTGGTTGATTTTACGTGTTTGCAACATCTGTATGTTTCTCTTAGTTTGACTCTCTCTCTCTCTCTCTCTCTCTCTCTCTATATATATATATATATATATATATATATATATATATATATATATACTCTTTTTCTTGTTCATATAGTGAGGTTTGTCATATTTTACACAGGGACATGAATTAGTGTGGCCAATGAAGATCTCTACCTTTAAAAGATCATTTTACAAAAGGAATTGTTCCTTCTAAAATTTCAGTTTATATATATATATATATATTATATATATATATATATATTATATATATGAGAGAGAAAAATATGGAAATAAATCTTACAATATGTAGAAAATAGAAAAACAAAGTATTCCAAAAAAGATAAATTTATTCTAGATGGTGAAGTCGATTTTAAAACGTTTCGATTTTTATCAACCTTCATCAGGACATAAGGCTGGAAAAAGTGTTGTCTGAAAAGTGATGGATATCTTTTTGTAATAAAACAGGAAATGAGAAAATGTATAGAGTAAATGGATAAGTGTATAGATGCCAATGGATAAGAAAATTTTTTCTCTATACACTTCTTCATCTCCGTTCAGTCATCACTTTTTCCATCCTTATGTCCTGATGAAGGTTCGATAAAAACCAAGACATTTTAACATTGACTTCACCATCTAAAATAAATCTATCTTTTTTGGAATAGTTTGTTTTTTCTATCTTCTGCATGTATAAAGTTGATGAATTGATTCTTTGTTAACCCTTGTTTTGCCTAATTCTTAGCTATCTTACCTTTCTGCCAAATGCTCTGATTAATTCTGTGTTCTAATTGTTATATACACTAATATAGATATCTCTCGATCCACTAAATTCAACAATTCAATTTGCACACATACCACAATAAAGAGATACATACACTCGCCAACAAAACAAAAACATAAGTTGCTGACACCAAACAGAAGTTAACTCAACGGCAGCCTAAAACAAAGTGACCAAAATAACATGGTTCTACGCATAGGCTCCAGCAAAACTTCTGGTCGAAAAACATTGAATATAAACAATTAAAAATATCTCCTATTTAATGTTTTTCGACCAATAAAAAAACATCCCCCCCAAAACCCTTTAAAGGTCATCTCGAGCCTATTTCTTGCTTTAAATAAAGCTGAGAACGCCGATAGACAGTACATCACAGGCCATCACAGAAGAAGGTCGGCTCGTCCCAAGTCGAGATAAAGGAACCGCCATACCACACCCCGCATCACACTAGCCAAGGCATCAGTCAGAACTTGCCTTCAACCCCACAACAACAAGAGCGACCTCGCAAAACGAAAATGTACATCTCTCGCCTACTTGCACTACCAAACAGTCACGTAAACGTCTCACCTCACCCCCTGCTGACCGACCAGCGGTGAATCTTAAAGGGGCGAACATCTACTCATTTCCTACCAAATTGATGCCTATCAACTCAATTCGCCAGCTATCAACCTTACAACTTTTACCAAACCAGCATCAGACCTGCCCACACGATTCCACGACTACTAAAATATCACTGGTTCATCTGCCCACATCACCACCTACACTACAACTGATTCGGCCACCAGACATTTCACTGACTTTATTATTCACGTTACAACTATCACCAAAATCTCCTTTAAATTCACTTCTAGCCTTTCCTCGCCTTTCATGTTCCTTTTTAACAATACAATTGATAAAACATAAAATATGTGTTTGTTTTTTCTCGCCACCATACGCTTCATATTAACCCTGTTTATTACATAATCAAGTCTTCTTCTACTCAGACTATTTCATGATGATTTGTCACAGGTATCAGTACGCATTCTTATATGCTTGAACAAGAGGAACAACCAGAATTTGTAACATATAACACTGTGCACTGTGAAACACTTCCTCATAGAATGTGAAGTTTTACGCTCCTACCAGAAAAAGATTTTTTCAATGCAAATAACATGAAAGATTTGTTTGAAAATGTTAACATAGATATCATATTGTCCTTCTTGTAAGAAATAAAAATATATCTAAAAATAATGAATCTGAAATATGATATATCATCTGATATGAAATATGTCTACAATACCACCTGAAAGGTAAAATAGATTACTGTAATCTCGCACACTGACAATTTGTTTTTAGGGGAAAAAGAAAAAAGATTTTTTATCACAAGATAATCCCCTACAAAAGATACACACACACGCACACACACACACACATATATATAGTGTTATGCTAGATATTATTTATTTATTGTTTGTTGTTATATTATTGTTATATATATTATATCATATTATGTTGATTTTATAGATTTTATATAGTAGGCATTAAATAACCCATTGGGTTGATATACCATTAAACTAAACCAAACAGGTATCAGTATTCAGTATCTATTTCTGGTTAGGTGAGACCAATTAACAACAACAAATCATGTTACCATTTTGCTTCCAAACTGAATTTAGGCATCGGCATAATTTCCAGAAGATATTTTCAGAATAAATTCTTGCAATTGGCTCCTGCTACCATAAGACTGGAGCTTTCCAAAATTCCGCTATGAGCCACTTCAATACTTAATTGGGTGACCACTTAAGCAACAGCAGGTACTGTAAACAATGTGAGTCCTTTGTTTAACAAAATGACTTAATTCAGTGGTTTGGTTTGGTTTGGGTTTTACAGCATATCAACCTCGGTGGGTCACTTAATGCCGACAAAGTTTTGAAATAAATTCATTCTTAATGGGTAATCAAATTTTGTTTATAAATACATTTTTTTTATTTAACCCATAGAAGGGACCCTAACAGGTACTACCACTCCGGATCAGAGTGGACCAGGGAGCAATGGTGATAAAGGGGTGCTCCACATTCCCCAGACATCCAAAACTGGAACCTTACCATCAGATAGTTTAACGTCATTCCCAGGACATGAAGACCCCAGCCACCACCTTCTAGCACCCTTATGATAAGAAGGGTTGGGGCTTGCCATAAGGGCAATAGGGTTGGGGCAATCATATAGGTGCTAGGGATGACGTGACCAGCCAATTGATCAGAGGGGGCCTCTCCGACCGACCGTCTAGCCCAAGAAATGGACAGAGTGGAGTTTTGCAAGTCATAGACTGCTCATCCACCCGGATTCTACCCTTGAGCATTACGGGGCGCAACCCACGACCAGCAGGTGGCCCCATTGGGGGAGTCTTACCCCTCTGCAGAGGTGCAGTCGGTGCATTCTAACGCTCCAGTCGACAGGGTGGAATTCAGCACACTCGAAAGTGGTTGATATGCTGTAAACCAAAACAATCAACCAACCAAAATTCTGCAAACCTTCACCCATTTGATACTGACCAGACAGAACATTGCTTAACTAAAATGAAGCATCTAGTTATTCAATGCATAGAAAGTATGAATCCTTCACAAAAAATAGATTTCTGGTTTTGATTGATTTTGGCTTAGCTCAGTCGGTAGAGCATCAGCCTGGGAACCACAAGATTCCGGGTCCGATACCAACCCTCACCAACTCAGCGTATGAGTAGCACAGGGATATGTGCGGTAAAGTAAGGAGCTGATGGTAGGCGTGGTGCTCCACCTCAGACGCCAAAACAATCTCTTTGGTCTAGCGCTAGTGAAAAGGGGATATACTCCCTCGCTGGCTGGCTGATACCAACTTTAGGCTAATCTGACAATGACTGCTTATATAAGTGAACATTGTTAAGAATAAAATTTCTTCAAAAATGGAAGAAGGTAGATTGAAAAGTTGTTTGTTTTATAATGAAACTTTATTTTCTTTTTATTATTTATTGAAATTCAGATTAATCACTCAACCTCTTCCTTAGAAAAGAGATATAAAACTATTACAATTACGAACAATAATAAGAATAAGAATAAGATATACATTAAAATCCAAAAAGAAAAGAAATGCAAAAAAGAATCCATTATAAAATAAAGAAACAATGAACAAATAAATATATAAAAATAGATTTTTCAATTATGTCAACTACTTAAGAATTGATAGTGTAAACATTGATGTTATTTGTAGAAAGGTTTTCTTTTTTTCTTTCTTTCTTTCTTTTTTTTTTTTAAAGAGGGGGGGGGGCTATATTTTCCTATTGTTGTCATTGTTGCAGCCTTGTTGATTGCGATGGAAGGTGAGGTGGCAGTCCCTGTGATATGCAAATTAATTGGGGAAAACATGTAGAATGATATGTAAAGATAGAAAGAAAAGAAAATGTTTTAAAGGAAGAATTGGGGAGAAAAAGAAGAAAAGGAGATCAAAAGGCTTGTGGAAGAATTGAAATTAAAATGGAAATGAATTTTATTTAAGGCATATTATTAATTGCTTTTTGAAAATCCATAAATTAAAAATATTAGTTGCCTCTGAGAATTCAAGGAAATGCTTTCAACTTCACAAATATTATTGCAATTAAATATATATATAAATCCACATAAACAAAATCCACACACACACACACAACTATATATGTATGCGTGTCTGTGTATGTGCATCCACATAAAAATAACACATATATCCACAGAAACAAAGCACAATGTCCATCCACACACACACACACACACACATATATATATATATGTGTGTGTGTGTGGATAGACATTGTGCTATTTCTGAGGATATATATATATGGATATATGTGTTGTCTTTATGTGGATATATACATATAATCCACATAAACAAAACACCATGTGTATCCTATATATATATATATATATATATATATATATATATCCACATAAACAAAAATACAATGTGTATCCATATATATATAGGGATATATATATATATATATATATATATATATTATATATATCCACATGGACAAAACAATGACAATGTGAATTGATATATAAAGTTTTGAATGATATCTGACAGAAGGAAAATAAGTTTGGAAAATCATATTGTCATATTTTGCTAGATGTCAAGTATCATCATTGAAACATGTCAATCTGATTTTATAAACTCTCTTTTTCCTTTCTTATATATATATATATATATATATATATATATAAAAAAAAAAAGTCAGCAGAGTGGCCAATTCTCAGTACCAGCTGAGAGTGAGGGTGTCTATATCCTTTTCACTAGCACTAGACCAGGAGATTGTTTTTGTGTCTGAGGTTAAGCACCACCCCTGCCATCAATGCTTACTTTGCTGCACAGATTCGGGCTGTGTTACTGAGTTGGTGAGGGCTTGTATCGAACTTGGAACCTTGTGGTTCCTAGCGGATGCTCTAGTAACTGAGTTAAACTAGCCCTATATATATATATATATATATATATATATATATATGTAGTTTCCTATATTTATGATCAGTGCTCAATATTAGTGATAGAGCATATATATCTAAGTTTGTATAGCATAGACTATATAGGGTCAGCAGCACTTGGTGACTGTCAGTTTCTCATATATATAATCATCAGACCATTTTGGCTTAATGATGGTCTAATAATTGCATAGGCACCAAGTGCCATTGACTTTGTATCTACTTTATTCAAACTTATATATATATATATATATATATTATATTCATAAAAAATTGCTACATTTTCATTGTAGTAGCATTAGTAGTTAATCCAAAAATGTGCTCAATATACTTTGTAAAATATAGAATTCTCCTGAAGAAGGTGTACCCTGAATACCGAAACTGTGGTAGAGAGAAAAACTTTTTTTCTTCAACTATATATATATATATATATATATCATGCTCTTCTCCCTTGTATTCTAATAATTCATTTTTGGCAATGAATTTGTTTTCATTCTCTTGTGCGTGGTTGAGGGGGTGTTTATGTGTTTGTTTACATCATCCTGCAAAACCGGCACATCATAGCAAGATTTTTATTATTTTTATTTATTATAGTGGAAATGTTTTATCTTAGGGAATAAAGAAATTTCCAATAGAATGATAATTCTATGGGGGTCAGAGTTCATACTAAACATCAGTTTTTAATCATTCAAATTCTCAATATCATGGAGATAAATATAAAATGTTTATTAGAATCCTTCACTCTATTCTAGAGAGAAACATCAATATTATCATGGGCTTAAAGGCTATCTGAATATATATATATATATATATATATATATAGGCATTTAATATACACATGGAGAGACATACACACACACACACCCTATGTAGACATATGCACTTATATTTGTGTATTTCCAAGGCAAAAGCTGTTTATTGCCATTAACCAACCTTCATGGCTTTGCCTTGGCCTCTTTTGAAAAGAGGTTTCATTCTTACAGCAGATTTGCTGTGTAAGCCACAACAAACCAGTCACCTCTCCCCCCCCCTCTATATGATCAGATGTAATAAAAGCGCCAACCCCCGGTTCTCCTTAAGTGTATGGAACATAATCAGGATAAACTGCCATTCTCTTGGCTAGTTGCCTTGGAAGCTTTCAGTCTTAATGTCATGCCCCTTAACCCCCATGTCCCTCTCAAGCACCCCCACCCCAAGACACTCCCGGACTCTTATAAGTAGCCCACATGATTCTTAAAGCAGAAAAGTTTGGAGGGAGTCAGCAGTGGAACCGTGTTTTTGTAAAGACTATCTTGAACCATTACCAAATTATTTGTCAATGTTGATTTAAGTTGATTTCTTTGCAATTGTATTTGTTGTTGTTGCCACCATTTTGACACATTTGATTGGTCTTTTTAGCACAGAAAACTTAGGTTACAAGGTATCAGAAATTTCCTGTTTGCAAAATCAAAATTTTACCTGTCATACAATCAGAAGATACAAACAAGATCTCATGGAATTTGTTAATTCAACCTAGCAATTGCTAATTACTCTATTCGCCTTGTATCTTTGTTTAGTAAACCTTTTTCTCTATCCTTAGTACTTATTGTGTTTCTTCCTATTATTTCTCTGTCCTTAATACTTGTTGTGTTTCTTCCTATTATTTCTCTGTTAACTCTGTGATATATCCAGGTTGAGGGATATATTATGAAGCTGGTATTTGGTATATTATCACAGTAGTAATTGGTGTGTCGAATAGCATACGTCTTCCGAGCAGTCGTGGTGTAGTCTGACGAGTAGGTTTAGGCTTGTAGACTTAGGCGCTTGTATAACAACAGTGTTGAATATTTATACATGACATTGTCCAATCAGATTATAGTGAGGGGGTACCAAGGTATTTACATATTCATTACATCACTCTGATACTCAAGTTGAGAGAGAGAGAGAGAGAGAAGGTTGATGAGCATAAATGACATTGTTGGAATATTTGCATGGTAGTGTTCTAATCAATCCTAGTTTAATCGTAGTGAATACCATAGGCATATAAGATTCATTTGTTCAACTTGTTAATGTTTAACCTCTCAGCTGTGGGATGCAAGAGAACTTAGGTAAATTATATTCTAAAATCAACTTTGATATAAATGGAGAAATTATTAAAATTTGATAACTAAATAACTATATACATATACTTCCCACTGCCAGTTATTGTTAAATAGTAAGCCAGGTTGGGCTCTTTAGCCATGTTAAGGCAAGCAGTTAAGGAAAAGGAAAAAAAAATCTTAAAAACCTGAAAAGTGCTGTTTATAGACTTTGTGGCACACTGATGAACCATTTTTCTGTTATAAAAAAAGTGTAGCTGGTATACACAAGACTTCACCATTATAAACAGATCAACAGCGTAGTTCATTTGTTAAGCATCAGCTTAATTAATGGTCATTATTGAATCAACTGATATACATTATACAAACAAAAATAAGACAAATATGAATATATATATTTATAATTGCTTTTTTTTTTTCTCTACAAATTACAGCCAGAAGAATGTAATTGGTTCAATTTATTTATTTATCTATTTATTTTTGAATTGATAAAGAATGAATTTAATAATATGGCATAATCCAACTGAGTTATATAGATAGTTGTTAATAGGTTGCATTTTCTTGGAATACTGACATTAAGTTGGTACAAAAAATGATGATAAAGACAATGGTATTATCAATCATTATGAAAAAGGTTTCTACTTTGGATGAATCTATCTTGGAACAACACAATAGAGAGAAGAAGAAGAAGAAGAAGAAGAAGAAGAAGAAGGTGGTGGTGGTGGTGTTCCACCTGATAAGATTGCCATTATTTGAACTTGATCAATGCCCTTTCCAAGATAAGAGTTATGCCCCTTTAGCAATTAGATGTTTGGAGAGAGAGGTTGATCAACAGAGATGGCATTGTTGGTTTATTTGCATGGCAATGGTTTTGCTGGACCATTAATAAATGCTAGCTGACCTGGAGTGTTGACCCAAAGGTCTATAGGGTTCACACTGGAATGAAGAGTTCAATTAAAACATTTTTGTTAGTGTGGACTGTTTGGTGGTTCTACCGGCTAAAATATGTGCCAGGGGGCGATTGACAAAATTATCAGCTCATGTTCCAGGGGTTCTTCCTTCCAAGTAGCACCTGCTAAAAGTGGTAAGGACTAGGCTTATTGTCCAGCACCTGAGGTGCCTCTGAATGGAGAATACTGACAGAACTGAGCAATTGTTCCCCCCCCCCCCGAGGGGTTTGTTTCCATTTATGTTGGTATGAACAGATTATTGGATTTGAAGAACTAACATTTGTTTGGTCAAGAATTTCTTGATTCCTTATCTGGATGTCCTCAGGAGTTTTCTTACAATGTACAGGAATTTAACAATTCCTTCTTCAGAGGAATATCAGAGTTACTGAACACCTGGCTGATTATTACTGCTACTGCTGCTGCTGCTTACAGTCCATTCTCTAATGGAATCACAGAAAAGCACAATAGTATAATTAGTAAGATGATAAAATTACAGAGGAAGTTGACTGTTCAATAGAAGTTGCATGAGCAGTCAGCACAAAGAATTCCTTGAAGATTTTTTATTGGTACTCTCTGAATCAGTTGGTTTTTGAGTTCAATCTGAATTTCCATACTATTGAAAACAGCAGATCCCCATGTCTAGATGGACAGAGTTCTAGCAAACATATATCTATTTACCAACCCCTCTACATGAGTAGGATGTGTTAATTTCTTAAACAGAGTTTAACAGGTTTGAATTCAGAGTTTTCTGTCTCCTAGACTGGTTACCTAGCCAAGGTTAAAGAGCCCAGTCTGTCCTACTATTTACCCATAGTGGGAGGGAGAGTAATTGGATTCATACCTTTCCCAAGGGTATTCGCACTATGTGAAATGCAAACAGCATTGTCCAGGATTTGAACTCTGGTTGACAAGTCCATTTCCTATGACTCTAACATGCCTCCACATAGCAAACATATAGGAAGTGCTGCTTCCCTTAATAGGAGAGCTACACAGTAGGGGCCATAGTAAGGGATGTAAGTCAGGAGTAGCTTATATACATAATATATCCCCTCCTTTGGAGTGAGATTTATTTTATTCATTTATATAATATTTTCCTCTAACTTTTTTTGAGGGAGGGGAGATAATGTTGATCTTTCTTGACAGCTTGGTTAGATAATGTATATAGGGAAAGAAGACTGCTTGAGCATGTGTGGGAAGGGAAGGAGATATTTTCTTTTATTCACTTCTGTATTGGGTTGGCTTGTGTATGACGTACACTGAGCTTGTTTGCAGGGGTCTGTTGCTTGCTTGCTTGCTGGCCTTCTTCAAATGCTATTTCACTCTTTATGTTTTATGTTTTCCAGTGTTGTGTTCTTCTCTTCACTAATTAATCATGCACTGAACTCAATATCAAACACACCATTGCTCCCTGGTCCACTCTGACTCGGAGTGGTAGTACCTGTTAGGGTCCCATCTATGGGTTAAATAGAAAAATATATTTATAAAAAAAAATTGTATTATCCATTAAGAATTGATTTATTTCAAAACTTTATCGGCATTAAATGACCCACTGAGGTTGATATGCCAAACAAAACAAACTAAATCAATATCAAACTCAATAGGGCTACAGAACAACAACATCTTCATCATCATGCACCACAGAATGCAGATGGAAATTACCCTTGCAATGTGTGTGACTGAATCTGTAGTCAGAATTAGACTAATTAGCCATCAAAAAAGTCTATTAATCAATGACATGGAGTGACGTCACCGTTGTCTATGAAATACTGCTAAAAGGAAAAGGAAAAGGAAAAGGAGCGCATGAACCACTACCAATGCAGGTAGTTGCTGTTCTGGGAATAAGTGCTTGGATTTGGTAGTTTGATGCGGGAGCCATCTTTTGTGTCAGTATCTCTGTCCATTCTCATTCTCTATCTCATAGGATTGGCCAGTCACTTTGTGACTATAGTTTCTCCCCACTCTCCCTGGACACAGCATTGCATATGTTGGGACTTTTCAATTCTCAGCCCATATTGTGTGCAGCCTCCTCTCTTGTTTCCTCATGCTTCTTCAGCAGAGTGTGGATAGTAGGGTGTTAGCTTCATGTGTCTTCCATACGTGTGGCAATGGAATTTCACCAGACCATAGACTAATGCCAACATCTTTTTATCTATTTGTAGATATTGTCATTCTGTAATTACGACAATGAATGACTTGGATATTCCACAGGTGTATCCTTTTGGAGATGGATTATTTAAATGGAACTGCTAAAGAGTTATCCAAAGGAACTGACAATGAGGTAATTCCATGTCAAATCATCCAGGCTATGTTACCCACCCCTTCCATTTTTCTGAAATTTTATCCACGTGTGGATTATGAGAAAGTTAGACAATCCCCAAAATTTGAGCTTCCAATTCCAAAAATTGGCGGAGTTATATCAATTTTAACTCTCCAAATTTGAGGGGGGCGTCACGAAAAATGGCGACTTTTGTAACCCATTTTTGTCTGTAAAATGAGTTCTAGTTAACAGTTAGAAGAAAAGGTACAAACATATTATTCAATGTTGGAATTTTTAAAAATGCGTGTTCTGGGTTAAAAATAAAAATAATTTTATTTTCAAAAATCAGAAGCATTATAGTTCATAATAAAACTCAAAAGAGTTTGATGTAAAATTATATAAAAGTGTATAATGAGTATCAAAATCTAACTAAAAAAAAAATTCTAACTGCTATTTATCCCGTCTTTCTCTCATATGTTGCTCTTGATGATGACCGATCTATCAAAACGGTCGAAACAGATTTCTGTCAGTAATTATAAACATCATTTGTTTTTTCAAAAATGTTAAATTCATACTGTCGGATTAATTTCCATTTATTTTCATATATATATATATATATATATATGTATGTATGTATGTATGTCTGTGTATGTGTACATAAAGATAACACATATATATATATATCCACAGAAACAAAGCACAATGTCTATCCACACACACACACATACACACACACACACACATGTATGTATATATATATATATATATATATATATATATAAATGAAAAACAGTATGTGTTCATATATATATATATATATATATATATATATATATAGATAAACAAACACAATGTGTATCCCTATATATATATATATATATATATATATATATATATATATATATATATATATATCCACATAAACAAAAATACAATGTGTACGAAAGGCTAAAATAAAGGAATTTGAAAATTACAAATAACACAAAGTTTTCAGTGAAGGATGTAATAAGGAACAAAAGATAATATTCAATGTTTGATTGGTAAATACAGAAAAATATGTGAATGGATAAAAATTGGTGAAATGTCATTTGGCAGCAAGAAGATTTGAATAAAAGAATACTAATGAACTCCAATAAAGTTTCACTGACTTGTATGACAGAAAATATCACTGTTTATGGCCTTTGAGATGTTGCAAGGATCTGGTGCCTTCAAGTATGTAATTACCAACCACTCTGCATGAGCAGGATGTGACACAAGGTCTATTTTCAAGCAGAGTTTAACAGGTTTGAATTCAGAGTTTTCCTTCTCTAAGACTGGTTGCCATACCAAGGTTAAAGAGCCCAGTCTGCCCTATTATTCACCCATAGCTGGAGGGAGTATAGTTGGATGTATATCTCTCCAGTAGTATTGGCAATATGTGATACAACCAACCCCATCCAGGATTTGAACTCCTGTCACCATGTCCATTTCCCATGATGATAACCATTACACCACAGGCACCTCCACTTTAAATAAGAGATGGAGTAAAGTGAATTACATCTGATCTAGTATTCTTCTTCTGGAAAGATGAAATCTCTTTCCTTGATGTGTTAGAAACCCATGTGGATGATTTCCTATTTCATGGCTCAAGAATATTTGAGCAGAATATAATTTGAGATTTGGTGAATTGAAGAGAAAATTCAAAATTAGAAAAGAAGAGTCAGATAAATTTTGCTGAGTCAGGAAATTGAGCAAACAATTATTAACGTTTCCCTTGCGAACATCTCTCTTTAATCGTTCATGTTGCGTTCATGGTACATACCTAAATTCATACAAATACTCGCCTTAACACACACACAACCATAGAAAAAGAAAAGGAGTTCATTTGACAATAGTCTATGTTCACCTTAATACACTCAATAATAATAATAATAATAATAATAATACCTCATAAAAAATGTCCGAAATAACTCGTGGAATGCAGACTTTAGGTCTGTGGGATATGCTCCCTTGATGGCCAACATGGGGGACCTGATAGGCATCCTGTGAATGTTGGCTCAACTTTTCCTTTCAGTTACTCGACACAAGATGAATCATCCCCGGAAAGAAGAATGAATAATCAGTATACCCATTGTAATCAACATAGGGAAGTGGATCAACCTTCTATGAATATAGGCCGCTGTTGCTCCTTTTGTTCTTTCAGATATACATCAGCAAAGATACATTGTCTCCTATATCTATAAGGGGTCGGCGAGACAGTCTAATGTCAGTAACAGCTAGACAGTGAGGGAGTCTATCCCCTTTTCACTAGCTCTAGACCAAAGAGATTATTTTAGCATCTGAGGTGGAGCACCACACTTACCATCAGCTCTCATTTTAGCGCACAGATCTCTATGCTACTCATACATTGAGTTGGCAAGGGCTGGTATCGAACCAGGAACCTTGGGATTCCTAGTCAGACACTCTACCAACTGAGCTAAACCGTCCCTCTTTATAAAAAAAAGGTCCACCTTTGACAAATGAAGAATTTCAAAAACCTTTTAGCCTCAATTGGTCAGATTACATAGGTATCTGGTCAAACATGACCAGTGATTGCATTTGATAATTACCAAGTCAGTTTTGATATGAAAAAAATGCTACTAGTGAACACTGTGTGAACGTAAACAAAACCATAAAATGGCTGAAATTTCAAAAATAGAAACTGTCCTTCACTAACGTTGGAGATGTTAGCTAAGGCTAAATTGGTCTGCTTCAGTGATTATTCTTTCTCTAATTTAAGAGACTTTGGTTCTGAAGGTGTTTTTATTGTATTTTTGGTTGGCAACAATGAGAAATCTGCACCATTGTTCTAGCAATCCAAAAGGATTAAACGTATCGTAAAGAGAACAATTGCAGTGGAGAACTGTTGTTTATTGAAGGTTATTATTACCAGTGAGATATTTGGTAATGTGATCAAGGAAGTGGTTTGTCCAATTCAGCCAACAACTGACAACACGTTTTTGTTTGATGCACTTCATTCTGCTCATTCTATTGGAAGACAAAGAAGTTATTGATCAATATATTCACTTTAAGAGAAATGTTTGAGAATATAAAGAAATCCAAAAGATAGACTGGGTGCAGCCAGAACAACAACTAGCAAACTGTCTTAACAGAAATTGGTGTTTCCAGATCTATGCTGATCCAAATTCTTTATGGATCAGAAAAGCTTCATGTTTTTTTAAAAAAAAGTGGAGAAGAGATTGTAATTGCTTAACAACCGGATGTTTGGAGAGTATCATATAGTACCTAAATAACAATAATGGAATCATCTGTTTTTCCTATAAATAATGTCTCAGAAGAGGCAAACAAAATCTCATGGGATTTGTTAATTCAACCTAGCAATTGCTAATTACTCTGTCCACCTTGTATCTTTGCTTAGTAAACCTTTTTCCCTATCCTTAATACTTGTTGTGTTTCTTCCAATTATTTCTCTGTTAAATCTGATACTCAAGTTAAAACAGAGAGAGAGAGAGAGAGAGAGAGAGAGAGAGAGAGAGAGAGAGAGAGAGAGAGAGAGAGAGAGGGGTCAGCATAAATGATATTCTTACTAACCATTGTTCCATGGCAAGTCACCCATTTTTTATTATCTGTTATACAATGAAAAATAAACTCGCTATACAAGTAAATTGGTATTGGGGTAATTCCATGTCAAATCATCCAGGCCATGTCACCCCCCCCATAAATTTTGTCCAAGTTTGGATTATGTTAAAGTTAGCCAATCGCCAAAATTTGAGCTTCCAATTCCAAAAATTGGTGGAATTATGTCGATTTTTAACTCTCCAAATCTGTTTGCGAAAATTGGCGACTTTTTGTAACCTATTTTTGTCTGTAAAATGAGTTCTAGACCTTCCCTCCTGCTAAAAATTGGTTTATAAAAGCATTTTTGCCCAAAGGTGGGTGACAATTTTACTTTTTTCTGGATGATTTGACATGGAATTATCCATTGGAGAGAAGCTTGTTAACCTTTAACCTCTCAGCTGTGTGATGCAAGTGAACTTAGGCAAATTACAATGGTAGCTCCACCGAGCTAATGTCTTAGTAATCTTTTTTCTTTCATGACCTTGACCAATGCTCACTGGGCATTTGCTGATAAAACTTTTTACAACTGGAAAATCTGTAATTGCTACACAGAGAATTCCTGCAAATGCTGTTCTCACAAGTGATAAAAAAAAAACGTTTCAACAGCAAATGCACGGTGTGCACCAGTCCAAGCCATGGTCATAATTGATTTGTATCTGAAAAAAATGGTAAGATTTTTGCTAGATGGAGCTACTATTACCACTTGCCTAAGTTCACTGGCACCACACAGGTGACAGTTTAAAATGTGGGAGGTATATCTGTGGCATCCTTGTAAATCACACAAGTAAACAGAAAGAAAGCATTGGAAGAATAAATTGCTCAGACCTGTTATGTAACTTGTTCTGAGAAATAATTATAAATAAATACTGAAATAAAATACTACCTCTACAAATACTAGTATTGCAAGTTGTAATAAATACAATGAAAAAATACTATTACTTCTGTCCCATAATTTTTACATTTGTATATAAATTTCATATGCTAAGCTAAATATAAGAACTATTATTGAACAAAGGTAATATAATTCAAACAAATACTATAAACATAACAATCAATAAAAAAAAGAGAATAATAATAAGCATAGTATGGTAAGTGTATTAACATATACACAGACACACACACAGATAGGATTATATATTAGTAGGTTTATCTTGGACACTGGCCAAACAGAAAGGTAGGAAGATTGTATTACGCCGTTATTTCTTGTTAGGCTTATCTGTCTGCCTTAAAAATTGGCATTTGAAATCTTTTTATTTGATCACTGGTGTTGATGGGAATACACAGTTTCCTCAGTCAATAAACTATCTATTAATTTCTTTCTTTCTACCTCAGTTTATTAATTTCTATTTATCTATCTCTATCAATCTGTTCATTTCTATTACAGGTGCTTGTGGTGTAATGGTTATCATAATAAGAAATTGACTCTGTGTTCCAAGTTAAAGTCCTAGGTGAGGTTGTTTGCATTTCACATAGCACTGATACCCTTGGGAAAGATATATATCCAACTATTCTCCTTCCCACTATAGGTAAAGAGTAGGGCAGACTAGGCTTTTTAACCTCTAGAAGAAGGAAAACTCTGAATTCAAACCTGTTAAACTCTACTTAAGAAATTGACCTTGTGTCAAATCCTACTAGTGTGGAGTGGTTGGTAGATGTGAAACGCCGAAACACGTGTCTGTGGATGACTTATTAATATGTGCTCCCATAAATTTGGTATGAGCTCTCTAATTGGTGATTTAAATTAACTTTCCCTACTAAGCATATAAGCAATGATTGTTTCCCCGCAAACTAAATCTCTCTGTGATCGTAAAAATATATAAATAAACCTATATATTTAATAGTTTAAAAACACCAGTCCCACTACAGCTGTCAGTGGCCGAGGGGATAAGATATCAGGCTGGCAAACAGTCAGTCTGAGTTCGAACCTAGCCATGGATAGTTGTTGTGTCTAGCCATACTGAAGAGACGTGAAACGCCAAAACACGTGACTGTGGATGACTTATTAATATATATATATATATATATATATATATATAATATACATATTATAGTGTATACAGAAATAACCTACCTGAGTTTCATCATAAGGATCTTCAGAGTTAAATCCACTGAATTAATCAAGATATTGATTAATAACAGCTAACTGCGGGAGTAATGAACAGTGTTCATTCACTGCGAAACTGTTTTCAACAATCATAATTACAACATGAACTCCCACAGTTAATTGTAATTAATCAATATCTTGATTAATTCAGTGGATTTAACCCTGAAGATCCTTGTGGTAAAACCCGAGTAGGTTATTTCTGTACACACTATAATAATAAATCCGCTTTACTTACATATTGAGCACTTTATATTTGTTATAATGCTGACTTATCCAAGTAACACTTATACCAACCAAATATTGAGACCAACTCAATATTTTTACCAGTAAACCATTCCTTTTACATATATATATATTATATATATTAATTAGAGAGATTAAAAATTATCCGTACCCCTGTTTTATGGAAGCTGTGGCTAATTGTGGATGATTTGACAGGCAGAACCATGTCTAATCTGCAAAGAACAAGCTACCTCATTGTTGATAACTTGACATATCTCCATTACCATTTCTTGAGCTTGCTCAAACTACTCATCAGTGGTGGAGTTTGACAGGCGTCCTGCTCTCTCTTCGTGTGTCCTGCTTCTTTTAAACTTCTCTATTTACTCATACCCACTTCTATGTGGTAGTGCACTGTCCCTGTATTGTGTTAAAAGCCTCTGATGAATTTCAGCCCCTGACACTCCTTCTGACCAGAAAAATCGGGTCACTTCCTTGGTGCATACTGCTAGAGGTGCGGCTATGTTTACACTGTAAAGACAGCAAGCAAAATGGTGCGATCAGGCTCAAACTTTGATCATGTGACCACAACAATGTCATCTATAAGTACACATGCACAGAACACAGTGTGACAGTAATAAAGAGATGTAATGGCAAAAGTGAGGATAATTTTTTATTCTCCCTCGTATATATATTTATCTCAATCTGTTTCTTTCTTTCTTTCCTTCTTTCTATCTACCTCAGTTTGTTCATATTTACCTATCCCAGTCTGTTTGCATCTATCTGTAGTCATAACAATATGTAAATTAAGAAGTAAAAATAACTCCTCCAAATAAAAGTTGATAAATGTTCTTTGAGTAAAAATGCTTTCACAGTATTGTGAAAGCTGACCAGTAGAAACACAAAAGAGACCCAGAGTTGTCTGTGTATGTGTTTGTCAAAAGCTACTTCCGGGCTTTCTCATCAGCAGCAGACAAAGCCATGGCATCTTTAGATACAGACTCTTTGATATATCCGCTACATCTGGGCTATCTCCTCACGACTCTCTGTCAACAAAAGAAGTTAGCAGGCTACTTTGGCAGAGAATCACTGGGTTATCATTAGAGCATTTTTTTGGAGATTCAGTTCTTGGGCAAAGTGGCAAAGAATTACAACCCAACAGACATTAGTTTTATTTTCTTAAAAACTATTTCACCATTCAGTACTTATGGTAGGAGGCAGGTTTGACCTAAAACTAATTGCCAAATTTGATGGTTCTCTTTATCATTGAATGGTCTGAAAAGGTTGGACTGATCTGCGATTCTATGCAAAGTGAAGAATATTGCTAGCATTCTAGCACATCACTTAATGGGGGAGGGGCACGTTTACAACTAAGCAAGCAGGGAAGAAAGAACAGATGTGGGCTGTAGTGAAAATAAAGGTTACCTTAACCAAAGGTTTTAATCACTTACATACCAGACAAATAAAGAAAAACAAAATCCAGGATAAAAAAAATTGAGTATCCATTAAGAATGAATTTTATTTCAAAACTTCATCGGCATTAAATTACCCACTGAGGTTGATATTCCAGTTCTGAATGTTTGGGGAATATGGATCACCCCTTCATCATCATTGCTCCCTGGTCCACTCTGACCTGGAGTGGTAGTACCTGTTAGGGTCGCATCTTTGGGTTAAATAGAAAAATGTGTTTATTCAAAAATTGAGTATCCATTTAAGAATGAATACATTTAAACTGAGGTTGATATGTCGTAAAACAAACCAAACCAAACCAAACTGTAGACTGCAGTGGTAGAAGTGAATGCTTTTACCACAGATCCATTTTTCTAGCATATGAAAAATTCGTAGCAAGACACTTGAATTTGAATAATTCTGTGGATGTTTACTTAGCAGATCTCAACAGGCTGTTGACCATCAACTTGCATGCTTATTTGTGGAAGGGTTTCCTTCTATAGCATATCAGATGACTACTTCATGCTTCCTCTTGAATGGGTTCACTGGATGTCAACCAGTTGTTAGAGCGAGGATGGCACACTGGAAGCAAGACCAGTTGTAGTTGCTACAAAACGGGAGCAAAAGGATGAAAAACTCCCCACCCACCAAAAATTCACAGAGCATTACAATCTGCTACAGATGTGGACAAAGACTGTTCAACCTAAATGTCCAGATGAAGTAGGAGTCATCGGGTGGAAAAAGATGTACTCTGCTACTGTTGCAATGAACTTGGTCATGTATCACAGAACTGCCCAGGAAATTGAACAGCACCAGTCTCAGTCCCCACCCAAATGTGGATGCAGCAGTGTGTGAGTTGAGGGAAAATGGAGTTCAGCTCTTATTGAATTCAGCTGCTCTCAGACGATCGTAAGAACAGAACAGATGATGATTGTGGAGAGAGAAACGTTTTAATATAGAAACAATTGGGGATAAAATGCAGGCATGTTGTGGTGTTGCGACCATCAATAGCTGCCCGGATAGTGGCAACTGGGATGAGATTGAAGTCCTTGTGATGACAAATTGCTTGGGTTTGACCTGCTTGTTGGAATTGATGCTATAACAGCATTGGGTGGCATCAACATTATGCCAATTGGAGCCATGCAGTTCTGCAACAAAGAAACAGCTGTATGCTCAGCAATCCATATTGACCAACTCGATTTTTTGGTAGAATTTGACCATCAGCAAAAGACCACACTAAAAACACTAGCTCCCATCAGATGTCCAAAGTTAAGTATCAATGAGCCTGCTCAGTACTTAGATGGGTGACCACTTAGAAACAGCAGTTACCATAAGCAATATGGGACCTGTGTGTTAGACTAAGCAAAGTTTTAGTCAATTCTATGAAATTTCAAATTCTTTGGACAATTAGACTCAAAACCATTCTATAAAATTGTTGAAACTGACAACCAAAGTTAAGCAGTGATGAGCTTGTTAAGTACTGGGATGAGTGACCACTTAGGAATGACAGATACTGTTAACAACCTGAGGACCATGTGCCAGACTAAGCAAAGCTTACTATGGAAATCTAATCTCTCAGATAAATAAATTCTACCAATCTGTAATTGTGTCAATACTATTGTATGGTTGAATCACCTGGACTTTAACAAAGTTTACTAAGATTAGTTTAGTTTGGCTCAGGATTAGAAGTATGAGGCACCCTGTGAGAATCAAACTCACTAACAAAAGCTAGATGGCAACTACACAAGGATACTGCTTGCTATTTTGAACAAAACTGAAAGCAGCATTCCATAAAATAGCATTTTTATGGCCACTTGCCAACCATCTCACAAACCATCAAAGTAAGATGATCAAAACATGCTGGACTGCTGGAGAAGTAAGGATGAACTTATAAGCAATATTCTCCTATGGACTCCTAAACATAGACACATCAGTAATGGCTGACCAGCAAAAACTTACGTTCACCAGCTTTGTGCGGACACTGGATGCCATCTAAAGAACCTGCCAAAAGTGATGGCCAATAGGGACAGAAGGTGACAAAGAGTAAAGAGAATCTGTGCTATCAGCACATCTGATGATAATTGTTATTACTATTTAAAATAATTAATTACATATAAATCTGCAGTAGAAAAATTATTCACAAGATTTGATGAATTTGGAATTCAAACAACTCTGATTGTTGCTCCTGATTCTTTCCAGCTTTGTGCGGACACTGGATGCCATCTAAAGAACCTGCCAAAAGTGATGGCCAATTTGGAATTCAAACAACTCTGATTGTTGCTCCTGATTCTTTCCAGCTTTGTGCGGACACTGGATGCCATCTAAAGAACCTGCCAAAAGTGATGGCCAATTTGGAATCCAAATAACTCTGATTGTTGCTCCTTCTATTGAGAAGAAATCTAAGCAGGGGAGAAATCTTTCTAATGTTTCTGGTTTTAACTGTGGAAAATCATAAAAACAACACAACCCTGTCTCACTTTGATACAAATAACAACCTCAACCACCCACCCACATAAATTCAAAATGCGAAAGATTTAAGTGAAACATATTGGTCATGAGCCAGGACAGATGTAATCAAGCTACAATCAACTGCAGTAGAGAAACAGGCCAATTTGACCATCTGTGGTAATCACTTTCAAGTTTAGTGAAACTAGTATTTACCCATATTAAATGCAGGTTGTAAGGTAATCAATATTAAAGATAAAGGATATAGAGTCACTTTTATTAAAGTTTAGAATGATGATTTGTATTTAAAGGGGTCAAACTAGCAGTACTTACCCATATTACATGCAAGATTATTAATATAAAATGTAGAGGATATAGAGTTACTATTATTAAAGTTTACAATAATTATTCACATTTAAAGGAGTCAAACTAGCAGTACTATAGCCCTTTATTGTATAATAGTGGGCTGTGGCAGTACTTACCCATTTTATATGCAATATGGTCAATATCAAAAATAAAGGATATAGAGTGTCTCTGTTATTGAAGTTTAGGATAATGATTTGTATTTAAAGGATGTTTTATTTGTTTTTATCATTTACTTACTACAGTTTACTGTTTTGTTTACACTAAGCCTACATTTTGGAAACTAAAATAAAGATATTTGTTAAAGTTAAGTCATTTCTGGAAGCCTTTAATTGGACAAAATTAAGCAGCATAAAATTGAAAAATAATCACATAACTATATTATCCACTGGAATTATTTAATCACCATGATCTCTAGTTTAAAATACTCTCAAAAAAATAAAAAGCTGTATCATTGAATTTTTCCTCCTTTCTTTTAGTGTATTCCTCATGCCTAGTTAGCACCGAAATATATTTGGAATGGAAACAGATACAAATAACACAATTAGAACAAGATAACAATATTTATTAGAATTAGGAATCCAGAAGAAACAGGTTGTCATATAGTACCTAAATAATGAGGATGGAATTGTCTGTTTTTCCTTTAAAATAATATCTGACGAAACTTCAGAAGAGAGAAATAAGATCTCACAAACTTGTTAATTCAACCTAGCAATTGCTGACTACTCTGTTCACCTTGTATCTTTGCTTAGTAAGCCTTTTCCCCTATCCTTAATACTTGTTGCATTTCTTCCTATTATTTCTCTGTTAACTCAGATTTACAACTCCGGTTCATCTACGAAGAGTTGTCTGTACTACTCATGAACTGAGTTGACGAGTGCCGGTATCAAACCAGGAACCTTGTGGTTCCTAGGCAGACACTCTACTGACTGAGCTAAACTGGCCATCAAGTAATCATTTTTAATACAAATAATTTGTGTATAATTTGATGGTTTCAAGTATTCCTTATCCAATGCCAATAATTTTCAAACAAATCTATTTGACCCATAGATGGAATCCTAACAGGTACTACTGCTTCTAGTCAAAGGGGACTTGAAAATGATAGCAAAAAAATAGGGGTGACTCCACAATCTCCTGAGGGTGGGGGAGAAAGAGAGAAAGGAAGAGAAAGAAAAACAAGAGGAAAAAAATTAAGGAGGAGGAGAAAAAAAGATTAGGAAGAAAAATATTGGAGGGGAAAATTGAATGAGAAGAAAAATAGGAGGAAATGGTGGAGAAAAGGAAAATTTGAGAAGGTGGAGTAAAAAAAGAATTAGAAAAATAGGAGAAAAACTTTGAGAGGGAGAAAAAAGAAAACTGAAGAAAAATTGAGAATGTGGAGTAAAAAAAGAGAAAAAAAAATTGAGAAGGAGAGGAAGAAAAAGAAAATAAGAGAAAAATTTAGGGAGGGGAAGAAAAAAGAAAAAAAATGTGTTGTAAGAGGAAGAAGAGAAAAAGAGGTTGAAAATTTGAAAAGGCAAAAAAGTAAAAAGAGAGGTAAAAAAGGAGGCAGTGGTTATTAGTGACAACCCAGGTATCTTTAATTCCACTCAATTTTTTTCCCATCCAGTTGTTCAAGAATATTCTATTAATTCTTTCTATTTAAGTGTTTTTCTTCGTCACAAGGAAAAACGAAAAAAGATTTTCCAGGCAAATTTCAAGTTAATTTTGTCCTTATTAAAAAAAAATCTTGTGAGACCAAACAACTTTATTTTGGCAGAGGACAATAATGACCAAATGACATGGGAAATGGAACCACCAAAGTTTTCCAAAATAAATTCAGAATTATTTTTGGCTGGTTTCTTTTAAAAGACATTTCAAGCTGGAAATATGACTTTGTGAGGAGTAACTGATTGGGAAAATCCGACAAAATGTGATTCAAAATTGAGGAAAAATGGATAAAGTACAAAACAACTTCATTCAATAGATATTTCACCTTGGTATATACATGAAGTGAAATATCAATTAAATGAAGTTGTTTTGTACTTTATCTATTTTTCCTCAATTTTTAATCATAAATATGACTTTATAAATAATTACTAGGTGAGTCAAAAGTTTTGCAATATTTTGATATATATTAGTTTGTGGCACATATATCACATGACCAAAGCAGTTCATAGCACTGTTTGGTAGTTGGTGCACTGACATGTTGTGCATTGCTTTACTCTGTATGTGATTTAAAACAACTGAATGTGCAACATAGTGTAATTTGGAAACTTATGCTTTACGAGTTTGAACTGAGTGTTAAGGCTGCAGAAGCAACCAAAAATATTTGCTGTGCAAAAAGTGAACAATTGAACACAACCAGATGGTTCAAGAAATTTTGCTTGAGTTGCAAGAACCTTGACAATCAGGAAAGGTCAGGTAGGCTTAAAACTGTGAATCCCGACACTGTGCTCCAAGCCATAGAGGTGAATCCAGCAATTAGCATTTGGAGAGTATCAGGCGAGCTTGGCATCTCACAGTCCATTATGGTTTGTCACCTCCAAGATCTTGGCAAATGCATCTGAAGTTACCGAATTGTGCTTCATATTACCAAAATATTGCAAAACTTTTGACTCATCTTCATCACTGTGCAGTGTATAAACACAGTTTTGGGGCATCTGAATTGTGTCCATTCCAGCAGATTCTGTGTTAAATCTGGCAATTAGCATTTTGAGAGTATCAGGTGAGCTCAGCATCTCAGTCTGATATAATTTTTCACCTTTACAACCTCAGCAAAAAAAAAAATTGTGCCTCATATTTCCAAAATATTGCAAAACTTTTGACTCACCCTAGTAACTCTGTGCAGTGTGTAAACATAGTGTTGATACTAAATGCAGTATCTGAATTGTGTCTGTCCCTGCAGATTCTGTGGACCATTTAATCTGTAATCAATCATTGACAACAAAAAATATGCATCTGTGCCTGAAAAGGATTTGCAATTGCTAAAAGAAATGTCAGGGTTTAAAAAAAAAAAGAAAAGGAAATTGTTAACAAAGTTTATTTTTCATGTTAAGGCCAACAACCTCTGTGAATTAATCAATTGTCTAAAGGTTAAATTCCATTTAGAGATTTTCATGTGACAACAGCAAACTAAGGCACTTTTAATAATTAAACTGGAATATACAAGTCACACTCCAATCTATATATTAATACGAGTGTTCCTAAATCTTCCGTCCGTTATCATCCTGCAAGACCTTCTAGTTAAAAATGAGACCTTGCAAATTGATGCAATGCAAAAATGTAAAGCCAAATTATCTGGTGTTGCTTAATTGCAGATTTCTTATTTGTCCCATTTTATTTCACCCAATTTTAAAAATGAAACATTCCAAATAGTCTTGCATAAAATCAAAATGAATTGAAAAAAGAAGAAGTTACATGTTTATTTTATTTGCAATATTGAAATTGTGAATTACAGAATATATTTTGGTAATTTTGATTTTAAGTCATTCTGGCCTCCTGCCTTAATTTATGCTATGTTTTAGCGAGCCAGCGTCAGCTGAATTTCCGGCCCAACTTAGATATTTTATGAATCGTGTTTTTGTCACTTTTTTGTTGGCAAATTAATGTAGATATTTTAAATGCCTTCTTCCAGATTTTAATCGGCAAATCAATGTAAATATTTTACAATCCTCCCTTTTAAGAAAGAGTGAAAGAGAGTTAAATCAAAATTATTATTTTTTAATATATTGAACTATTTTGCAATAGCTCTTAAATAAACATATGAAATGTTGTAATAATTAAATCATCATACTGTGGTATACGCACAGGTCTTGCTAGTAGTAATAACTTCTATAGATTTCCATAGAAAATACAATAGATACAGGAGGCATCCAAGTAATCTAAATGCAATGCTCAAAGTTATGAAGAATCTAGAAATCTGGTAGTGAAGAATTTTAAACAGTTGCTTGGAGGTAGTGTAATGGAATTGGTAAGCTGGGTTTGATTTTCAACGGACGTTGCTCATGTTCATTTAGCACTGACATCTTGTATTCTGTCAGGGGCTGTAGAATACACCAACTGACCTCTGCACAGAGGTAACTCCCCCCCCCAATGGAGCCATTTGTTGGTTGTGGGTGGCATGAGGAAGGGATCCTAGTGTTGAGTGATCTGTGATCTGGTTGCTAAGTGATCATCTGTAATGGTGCAGAGATTGGAATCGGCAAGATGGGTTCAATTTCGCCCCCCCCCCCCTCCTAAAAAATGTGGTGTTCTGGGTGGTGAAGCTACAGTTCTGGAGATATGGGGAGTGTGGAGTATTTATTCATTGCTGGTTGGGGGAGTCCCTATGGTGTGACTGCGACATTAAATGAGTTTGAACTCCAGTCGCACTATTACATTCACTTTTTGACTAATACCTTTGGGAAATATATAAACCCCTCATCCCTCCAGCTATGGGTTAAATTGTACAGCTACTGTTCTTCTACAAGGATGGCTTTGGCATTAAATAACCCACAAAGATTGATATGCTATTAAACAAAAAAACTTTATTGCCATTACATCCACTCTAACCTGTAAGTATGGGTAAAATAGATTGGTTTAAAAATTATTTTTACTAGTACAAAATAAAAAAACACCCTTCGGGCGATGTAAAAATAGATTTTTAAAACATATTGCCTGAGGGGTGGGAGTAAAAAATTCAATGTCAGCAAGTTTGTACCCTAAGTAAGTAAAATTATCAAATTCATTAAAGGATTAAAAAATAAAACAGATTGAAATGTAAACTTAAATATGTATTAAAATAAAAACAAACTATATATAGATATATAATACCAGTCATATATTTATTAAAACTTGTTTTAAAAACAATGAGGACTGTCTAATGTTGCATGTTCAAATTTTGAGTGTATTTATTGAATAAATACACTCAAAATTTGAATATACCAAAAATTGTAGAATAAATTTTATTCTATGTTATGACGATTTTGGGTAATGTGATGTAAGCAGTGACGTAATTTTTGTTACAGACAAAAACCGGAAGCGAATCTCCATTATTAATAGATATATTGGGAAGGGGTTCAGCAGAAAGATTTCTTGGGTTTGAGATTTGATAGAACTGTGTGTGTAAAAAAAACTCTTATGAAACAACTACACAAAAAATGTAAATATGAATGTACAATGAATGCAATTCTCTAACCTCAGGACAAAAAATAACCCCAGAGAGGTTGACATGCCATTAAAACCAATCACTCAATCAGTTGACGGCTGTGTTGTCTCATCACTCACATCTCTGTTGACACTACTGAAATGCATTACCCATCGCCTAACTGTGCTCACATTGACATTTTGGATATCAATGTGTGAAATCTTAGACAGGAAAAAGTCTGTGTAATTCATCTTTCATTAAAAAAAAAAAAATTAGTGAAATAGATCACTAATTAGGACTGAGCCTATTCTAGTAGTGACCACCCCAAGCGGAATTTAACAGGTTTGAATTCAGAGTTTTCCTTCTCCTAGACTGGTTGCCTAACTAAGGTTAAAGAGCCCAGTCTGTCCTACTATTTAGTCATAGCTGGAGGGAGAGTAGTTGGATTCATACCTTTCCCAAGGGTATTAGCGCTATGTGAACTGTGGCTTCGTCCAGGATTTGAACTTGGGTCGACGCATCCATTTCCTACGATTCTAACCATTAGACCATGAACCTCATTGGCCCAATTCATGTTGATTGAAATCCTATTCATTTATAACTGCATTGTACTCCTCTCTCTCTCTCCCTCCCTCTCTCTTTCTCTCCCTCCCTCTCCATTTCTCTCCCTCCCTCCCTCTCTGTCTATATGTATATATATATATTAAATCTCTCCTCTTCCTTTTACTGTCATTCCTGTTCTTTCATCCTCCTCCTCCTCATTTAGTTTCCTTTGCTTTGTATTCTCTACCTTTCATTCATCCTTTTTTTTTTTGATTCTCCCCTCTCTTCATCTCCCATTCATTTTTTTTTCATCTTTTCTTTCCCACCATCTTTTCTTCCTCTTCTCTTTTCTGTTTTTCTTTTTCTTTTTATCATCAACCTTTCATCATCCCTTTAATTTCCCCCCCCCCAGATTCCATACACAGATGCCTGTTCTTGACAGCCATTTCTCCAAGAAAAAAAAAATCTAACAATCCCCCCTTAATTCTTTTTGCAAATTAATTTTATTTCTCAATCATTTACTTTCATTTTCAAATATTTGTCAGTGAAAGATTTTGTCTATAGAACTTAAAAATTTTCAAATTAATCTGATTCTCTCCCACTCCCTCTTTCTTCTTCTCCTCCTCCTTCAACCTCTTACCTACTGGTCTCAGTTTCATGAATTGATTAAAAAACAAACTGTGGCAAACAGATCTGCTGTGTTTGTCTTAAATGAAACTAACACTGTATTTCTCATCATTTGAATAATCATATGATTTCTACTGTTCTTGCATACAAAAGACGCAGAATATGATTTTCTGTCAGCATACCCAGTGTTAAATAATAGATTAACTGTATCTATTATTTGAGAGGTAGTGTAGATAATTTTAAAAGATTTAAACAGCAATTAAACTGTTAATCTCAAATGGGTTTGATTGACAGGGTATGACACTGGGGTCAATTTGAGAATGGGTGACCAAGTGTTTCTAAAAGTTAGGAGATAGATTTTAATTCCATCTACCGCCCTGTCGACTGCACCTCTGCAGAGGGGTAAGACTCCCCCAATGGGGCCACCTGTTGGCCGTGGGTGGCAACCCGTGATGCTTAAGGATAGAGCCCAAGTGGATGAGCAGTTCATGACATGCAATACTCTACTTTGGCCCTATCTTGGGCTAGTCGGGCAGTCGGAGAGGCCCCCTCTGATCAATCGGCTGGTCACCATTGCTCCCTGGTCCACTCTGACCCGGAGTGGTAGTACCTGTTAGGGTCCCATCTATGGGTTAAATAGAAAAATGTATTTATAAAAAAATTGTATTATCCATTAAGAATTGATTTATTTCAAAACTTTATCGGCATTAAATGACCCACTGAGGTTGATATGCGGTAAAACAAAACAAACCAAACTTAATTCCATCTATGGTCAGACTAATTCCTGATGCATAAGGCCAGTAAGATGTGTGTATTATTGTACTATTTGAAGTATCATGTTGTTTTTAATGTTCTGGCATACAAAGGATGCAGGTATTGTTTTCAGCCTGCACATCTGTTTCTGAGGATCAATTTGACACCCACATACCAGTAGGTAAAGGGTTAAAGCAATTTAAATTACCAGTCCAATGCTTTTCAGTTGACCAATTCTTTAAATTCTACAAGTATTTGAGGAGAAATAAAAGTTATAACAGTAAGTAAAAAGTAAAGTTGACGGTGTGGCCAATTGTTGGTATCAGCCAGACAGTGAAGGAGTCTATCCCTTTTTCACTGGTGGGAGACTGTTTTCTGTGTCTGAGGTAGAGGGCTAAACCTGGGTTAGTGAGGGCTGGTATTGAACCTGGAACCTTGCGATTCCTAGGTGGATGCTCTACTAATTGAGCTAAATTGACCCTTATTAGTTATATCACAAATGGGTCATGGTTGTTATGTGTCATTAGAATATTCAGATCATAAAACATTATTGAATAGAATCAAAATAAACAAAGAATAATGAATATAAACTGTGATTTTAGCAGTACTATGTGTGTGGAACTCAATACACACACACACACACACACACACACACATACATTTGTACAAATAACAATGAAGATGGGACAATAGTCCGAAATAACGCAAATAATACTAATCTTCAAGCCTCATCTCAAACATTCAGAGAAATAGTATATATATATATATATATATATATATTTTATTTTACTTTTTTATTGTCTCCTTTTTCCTGTCAACCATAATTTTTGTTTGTTTTGATCTTCTACCATGTAAAACAAGAATTAAATAAGAACGAGTTAATCCAAGATGGTGGTTATCTATACTTAACAAGGGCAGACAACTCCAGACCAATAACATGTCTGTTGTTAAACAGTTTTCATTTCATGTTATAAATACACAACATAAATATCCTCAAAATGTATAATTTTATTCAAAACTGAAACCATCTTCTTTTGTCCTCATATTTGAAAAAGATAGTATAAACCTATTAAAAAAGAAATCTATTAACTTCTTACCAATCTTAAATATACTCAGTTTCATATATTGATAAAAAAAATCTGTGGCAAAGAAGTTTGCCTGTCTTCAATTAAACTACTATTGTATTATTCAAAGTATCAGGTTGTTTCTAATCTTCTGACATACAAAGAGCCCTGTCGCCTGGGGATTTAGAATACACTGACTTCTCCTGTGCAGAGGGTTAAGACCCCCCCCCCAAAGGGCCACCTGAATCCTGGTGGATGAGCAGTCCATGACATGCAACACTCCACTTGAGCCCTTACTTAGGCTAGACGAGTGAGGCCCCCTACAATCAATCGGCTGGTCACGTCAAGCCCTAGCACCTATATGATTGTCCTAACCCTATTGCCCTTATGGCAAGCCCCAACCCTTCTTATCATGTATATGCTAGAAGGCGGTGACTGAGGGTCTTCATGTCCTGGGTATAACGTTAAACTCTGATGGTGAGGTTCCAGTTCTGGAGGTCTGGAGAATGTGGAGCACCCCTTCATCACCATTGCTCCCAGGCCCACTCTGACCTGTTAGGGTCCCATCTATGGGTTAAATAGAAAATTTGTTTACAAAAAGAAAATTGAGTTTAAAAAATTTTCTTCTAAACTATCATTACAAATCTTTCAAAACTTTGCCGACATTAAATGACCCACTGAGGTTGATATGCTGTAAAACAAAAACAAACAAAACAAACTGGTTATGGGGATCTATTTGACAACTTACACACTTAATAGATAAAGCCTCAGTAATAGACATTACCAATTGTAGTTATACATGCTTATTTCACATAGCGCTAATACCTTGGGAAAGGTATGCATCCAACTACTCCCTCTCCAGTTATGGGTAAATAATATAGCAGACTGGACTCTTTAATCTTGGTTAGGTAATCAGTCTAGTAGAAGGTAAACTCTGAATTTAAACCTGTTAAACTCTGCTTAAGAAATTGACCTTGTGTCAAATCCTGCTTATGCAGAGGGATTGGTAAATATATGTATATGTGTATATATATATATATATATATATATATATACACACACACACATGTTTATTTACTCATGCCACTTGCTCTGTGTATAAATTGTATTGTAAGTACCACAGGTTATTATTTTACTCTATTTACATTTGGGTGTCCTATCGTGTTGTAATGGTTAATATGCTAGTCTCACAGATCTACTGAATAGCGAGTTGGATCTTGCTGGATGCTCCATTCTTGCAACCTTGTGTCACATCCTACATCCTACCCATGGTGAACAGATTGGGTGAATAGCTTCTCTCTTTACATTGTGTAATTAATGTTACTGGGTGCATGGAAAGTGAAGAATTTTGAAAGTTACATTTCAATTGTATTTATTTCATAATAAATTGATTTTACTGTTTGATTTCCCTTAAATCAAATTGGTGATCATAAGGTCTGCTTTACCTGTCTTTAATGAAACTAATATTGTATTATTCATAATTTGAAGTATCATGTTGATTCTAATGTTCTGGGATGCAAAAGATGTAGACCAAGGTTTTCAGCCTGCACACCTGTTGTAGGAGTACATTTTTGCATTCACAAAATCAGTAGGTAAGAGAGCTTAATACCTGACCACTGATAAACTCTTTCTCTTTGAGTTTCAATGTATACTATTCAGATTAGGAATAAAATTATAACTTTTACAGAAATTAAAATTAAAAGACCTTTAAAGACATTGATACGCAACTTTGTTTAAAATGTTAATGTAGTTTGCTGAAAAATATGTGACAAAGTGGCCTGCTCTACCTGTCTTTGATGAAACTACCATTGTATAATCCTAAATATCATGTTGATTCTAATGTTCTGGGAGGCAAGAGATGCAGAGTATGGTTTTCGGCTTGCACACCTGGTTGTGGAAGTGTATTTCACATTTTGTAGGTAAGAACTTAATAACTGACAATTTGCAATCCCTTTCTCATTGATTTTCAATGCACACCATTCAGATTAAGAAAAACAACTTACAAAAATGCTTGTCAAAAATGACAAGATTTTACAGGCACTTATATACAGTTTTATATAAAATTTTCCTGTAGTTTAGTGAAAAATTCTCTTTCACACATTGGTAAAAAGTCTGTGGCAAAAACATCTACTCTACTTTGTCTTCAATCAAAGTACCATTATTTGTAAATTGAAATATTATGTTGTTTCTAATGTTCTTGGGTGCTAAAGACGTAGAGTATGGTTTTCAAACTGGATGTTTTGTTGCAGGCTAACATCTGACACTTACACACTTGAGGTTAACTATCTAATTCTTCCTTGCTGTAACCTAACAAATGTTATTAAATGAGAAATAGCCAAACAGAGATTGAAAATGAAATGGAATCTTTATAACATTAACAAAACACAATACTCGCTAGCAGTGCAAGGAAAGGTAAACCACTGCTAGTGGTATAAAACTAATCAGTCAGTATAATACTTCTATAAGGAAGGTGCAAAGTTATTAGATACTTTGCATACAAATAACTCCGACGAAGGTTAACGGACAAAACATTTAATATACACAGCACATGGATAACAGTTAATACAACGTACATAGTCAAAGAGTACATATAAAAAGGGGTACACAAATAAAGATAAAGACACATTCATGAATGATACAGATATACATATAGAGTACAGACATGAGACTAGCGATAGTCATGCTGTGGATAACTTACAGTAATGTAAGGGGGCGGAGCCCCAACGAGAGGGGTTAGAAAAATCTACCCCATGTGGCTCGTAGTTGCTGAAACAGGAAAAGAGAGGCCGAAAGGTTTTGAACCCAGCGCTTAAATACTATAGCGCCCTAGCGGGCCCCAGCAAACTAAAAGGGGCAGACAACTCCACCAGGCGAATACAAACTAACGCTACACTTCTGTATTTATAAGGATTGGGACATACCCATTAATGTTCATAGGTAGGGTAGATGAGGATTGGGACATACCCATTAATGTTCATAGGTATTATAACATTCCTCCACTTTTTATGATCTCTTTCTTTCTCTCCTCTTCTTACTTTTCAAATTTGTTCATGTCCTGTTGGCAGGCCTTAGAATATGCTGACTGTCTCCCCTGCAGAGGGATAAGACCCCCCCCCTCCAAGGGGTGTCCTGAGTATGACAATGAACTGCATTTGATAATGAGGCTCCAGTTCTGGAGAGTGTGGAGTACCCCTTTATTGCCATCACTCCCAGGTCCACTCTGACCTGGAGTGGTAGTACCTGTTACAGTTCCATCTATGGGTTAAATAGAAAAATGTGTTTATAAAAGAATTGAGTATCCATTAAGAATGATTTATTTCAAAACTTTATCGACATTAAATGACCCACTGAGGTTGATATGTAAAACAAACCAAATCAAACTATCTGACCTGGAGTAGTTGGATCTGTTAGGGTTTCATCTATGGCTCAACTATATCTATTTAAAATTATTCATATTCAACAGAACTGTGTGTGAAAAAAAAACACTTAAGAAACAACTACACAAAAATGTAAAAATAGACATGATGAACATGATTCCCTAACCTCTAGGCATAAAATAATCTTAGACAGGTTAACATGCTGTTAAAATCAATCAATCAATTTTTTTCCTTCTCTTTTTTCTCATTCTTATGAATTTGACTCCTCCTCAATTTTTTTCTCCTCCCCTTCCTCCTTTGTATTAAATCAATTTAATTTCTTGTCTTTCTTTCTCCTACTCCCCCTCCTATCTATATTCCTTTCTCTTTCTCGGATTCTTTCTGTTTCCCATCATTCTCTACTTCATCTGGTAAAAGTATCAGATTCTTTTTCTTTTATTTTCATATTGCTGGAATGTTTCAAATAGATGAACCTTCCATCTTGTATATTCACTGTGATTAGTCGATTCTGTTTACTTGCAACATTTTCAGTGGTCACATTTAATCTATTGACCACTGAAGATGTTGGTCAGTCGATTGGAATTAAACCGAGAAAGACATTGATTAAAACAAACAAAAAACAAAAAGAAGAAAATCAGAGTTTTACAAAAGTTCATTTGTATTCTTGTAAAATCTTTGATGTCCACCATGAGTTCTGGTAATCTAAAAATAAACACTGTATGTATGATACATAATAATAATCATCAACTTATATATAAAATATGTGATTTTTATATATATATATATATATATATATATATATATATATATAGGTGAATTGTATCAAGTGTTTCCATGATAGGATTCACCCAAAATTGAGAACTCAAATATACATATAAAGATTTTGGATATATACATGTAAATATCAGTGTATGTGCATATTTTTTTTACATATACAGAGTATATAATAAATAAATGTATGAATACCTTAATTTGTCAGTAATAAATTTATTTCAGCTACATTTACCTTTTCATAAAATCAGATTTGAAGAGGCAAAGGTAGCTGCAATAAATTTATTTCTGATAAATTAAGATTTTCATATATTTAGACATATTACATACATATGTATATCTGCATATATATATATATATATATATATATATATATATATAGCATAAATACAATCAATGGTGCTTGGTGACTATCGACTGCCATTGACTATGTCTATGCTATTGAAATGTAGATCTACATATGCTCTATCACCAATATTGAGCATTCTTTATCTATAAATATAGCAAACCATATAGATATATATATATGGTTTGGCAAATTAAGGCTAAAGAGCACAGTTTGAACTATTATTTGGAGGGAGAAGAGAAGGGTTTTCCCAAAGGAATTAGTGTGAAGTGAAATGCTTTTCCCAAAGGAATTAGTTTGAAGTGAAACAAACAGACTCATCCTCAAATCCATTTTCTTATGATGATAAATGCTACACTATACATACAATAGAATGAAAAACAAAAATATTTACATTATTTGAAAAAATATTTAATATATTTAAATAGAATATATTTGCCTACAGTTAACATATTTTGATGAAGCATAAAATAATCCCAGACAGGTTGACATGCTGTTCAAATCAATTTTCTTTTTTCTTTTAGGTGATGCATCCCTTGTAACCAAATTTAAATTTAACCAAATTTAATTTCTATTCACCTCCAAATAAATGAATTGAATATTAAATTACAAAACATTTCTAATTTACCAGAGTTTAATACAATTTACATGAGAAAAGAATCAGTAAACTATAAATGCAAACACACCTTTAATCCTTGAATTATTTTTTGATGGGAAGGGTGGATTTGGGGGATAGATTTTAAAAATATTTTTGGTTTCAAGATTAAAATTTTTACAAAATGCAGAAAACTTATCATTAATTAAATTTTGGATCATATAATAACACCCACTAAAACAAATACTTGGCAATAATGAAACTGATTTAAGTGAAGATCTGGATCTCTTTGGTCAGAGTGGGATTTTTGGTAATAATAATTTAATTCTAATTTTATTCAATAAAAATCTGTTACCACAGATAAGAATTAAAATTCCAGTTATTGTTTTTTATTCTACTTTTTCATTATTTTTCTTTCATTTTAAATTTCTTATTATTATTATTATTAAATTATCTCCTTTTTTAGTCTAAAAGCCAATTATAAAAAGGATATTTTAGAATTTAGTATTTTTATAAATTATTCATTTAAAATATAATTATTTTAAAATGTTTTCTTGAAAATATGATTATATAAATTGTTAACAATCGAGATCTCAGTCAGAGCCAGGTTATTGGTTTATTTAAATGGCCCATATGTTTTGAACACGTATGTGAAAGACACATCACTTAGTGGTCATCACTCCCAGTCAGACATTCTGCTAGGTGTAAGGTATCTAACAATTAGTCTATATGATCCAACAATTTTGATTCTCCTGTTATAAAGGGATTTATAAATGCAAAATAGTAAATTCACTCTGTGTGGGCCTTTATGTTTTTATTCCCCCAGTGAGTTATATGGGGGCAATTCAATGTCAAATCACCCAGAAAAAATAAAATTATAGGCCTAAAAGCTTCTATAAACCAATTTTTAGGAGTAGGGGATCTCTAGAGCACTTTTTATAGACAAAAATAGATTACAAAATATCGCCATTTTTCTCAACCCACCCCTCAAATTTTTCGATTTTAAAATCAACATAACTCGACAAATTTTTCAAATTGGAAGCTCAAATTTGGGGGATTGTCTAACTTTAACCTAGTCTACATCTGTACAAAATTTCAGAAAAATTGAAAGGGGTGGGTGACATGGCCTTGATGATTTGACATGGAATTACTCATGGACAACTTCTAAAACTTACTTTCAGAGGTTAGCCGGGGGGGGGGGGGTATGGATTTTGCTGTTAACTACTGATTCTGACCCTAAATAGATTGTATTTTCATTCCATATGTCTGATTCCATTCTTTCCCAGGTTGGTACATGTAGAGTTGGTCCCTTTGAAAGTTTCATGTGGGTAGTGTATTTATTCCTAATCATTTTCTGGTGTGGGACATTTTTGTTTACAACTCTTCTACAGGTATTTTTTTACTCTGCACCCAACAATGGCAGAATCAATTCCACATGTCATTACACCACACACCTGCTCTATGCAGTGATGTTGAGCCTAATCATAATATTATTTTGGCTGTTTTTAATAAGTATTTCTTTTTCAAATAAAATTGTATTAATTTCATTCTTGGAAAAACTATATTGAATTTTTTTTTTCTTTTTTCTTTTTATATTGCTTTATCATATTATTATTATAGAGTTGAGTGTTAAAATGTGACATTCTGTTTGTCTTCAATCTGTGCAATAATATATTGAGGCATGGAACTTGTACCACTGACTCCAAATATCTATATAGATTTTATGTTTAAAATAAAATGCTTAAAATCAAAATACCCCCCAGGCGATGTAAAAATAGATTTTTGAAACATATTGCCTGAGTGGTGGAGTAAAAAATTCAATGACAGCGAGTTTGTACCCTAAGTATTTAAAATCATCAAATTCATTAAAGGATTAAAAAATTAGAGAATTTGAAATGTAAACTTTAAATATGTATTAAAATAAAACAAACTATATATAGATATAAAATACCAGTCATGTATTTATTAAAACTTGTTTTAAAAAACAATGAGGACTGTCTAATGTTGCATGTTCAAATTTTGAGTGTATTTATTCTGTTATGACGATTTTGAGTCATGTGACGTAAGCAGTGACGTAATTTTTGTTACAGACAAAAAACGGAAGCGAATCTCCATTATTAATAGAATTGTTTTATATATATATATAATTTGAAAAAAAAAGTGCTTACCTTTTACCATAAGGCCTAACCATTTGATATAGAGCTATCAGATTTGCTATTTTGGTGAAAGTTTTAATGCAAGAAAAAATACCCCTCATGAGTTAAGGGGATTCTCATGAAGATAGCTTCTTTAAAAATAAACAAAAATCACAAGGAAATGCTCTAAGGAATACATAATGTGAAGTTTTTTAAACTTCCAACCAAACTTTTGAAATTTCAAACAAAAATGTCAAAACTCAATGAAATAATTAATAAATTATTTTGATAATTCAATCACACTTTAGTAATTAATCTTATAGATTATATGATATGACACCAGGGTTTAAAAAGCAAAAATTTGATTTTGAAAAAGTTTTAAATTTCTTGGAGAAATAATCCATCAGTGTGACATTTTCAACATTCTTTTGTTTTGTTTTTGTCTTCAGGAAACACAAATCCAAACAACACTGTCCACATGCAGTTGAGAATTGGAACAGGAAGATGAAGATGAAGCTAGAAATATGCTGACTGCATCACTTGCAGAGGAGAAAGACCCCACTCCAAAAAAATGGCTTTCCTGGGTATGACCCTAAACTGAATCTGGTGGTAAGTTCTTCATTAAAATATATATATAAAGTCATCAGGGTGGCCTAAAGCCGGTATCAGCCGGACAGCAAGGGAGTCTATCCCCTTTTCATTAGCGATAGACCAAGGAGATTGTTATTTAGCATCTGAGGTGGAGCGTCACATCAGCTCCTCAATTTATCGCACAGATCCCTGTGCTACTCATACGCTTAATTGGCAAGGAATGTTATTGAACCAGGAACCTTGTGGTTCCTAGACCGATGCTCTACCTATAATATTGAATATAAAAACTCACATTTTTTTCCTACAATTCAAGTTTCATTTGACAAACGGGAAAATATTTAAATAATTCCTTCCTTATTTATTCAATTTGGCTGTCATGAAACATTTGTAGGAAAATTTTATGAGTTTTTATATTTAATATTTATTGTATATTGCTCAACTTAAAAAGTATTTACTTGTTATTGTATCATCATTATTATAAAACATATAACTGGCCCATATACAAAAAATATTTTTGTTAAAAATTATTTTTCAACTGCTTTTTACTTTATTTTCATCAGAGCAAGGGGTATGGTTACCCCCAAAATATAACAAAATCAACATTTATTTTTTATATCATGCTTCATTCTCTATAGCCTTCAATAGTAAGTACATTTCATTTATTCAACATTTTCTTTCATTTATAGGCCATACAATTGTCATCTATCTATCTATCTATATTATAGACAGAATAATACCTTGAATAGTACTTTTAATTTGTTCCAAAATTTTATCTTAACTGGTCAAAACAACATTGTTTTATGGTTTTATCAAAATGAGTTTCAAATTTTTTCAACCAAAAAAGAAAGATAATGATTTAAAAAAAATCTTATTCTAAATCAGAGGTTCTCAAACTTTTAATTCCATAGACCCCTACAAAAATTTGATTGACCTATCATGGATCCCCTTTTTATATACCCCAGTCAACCTTGCAGTTATTTTGCTACAACCAATCATGTAATTAATGAATTCTGCACAAACCTTTATGTAAAACTGTTAATTGTAAAATAACAGTAAAATAAACAGTAAAATAAGCATAACATGTAAAAAAAGAGCCGCAAATATTTGATACTAATAACTTACTAAGGAAGCACATTTCCTAATGTGGATGGGTGAAGCTGATGACTTTTGATAAGTTCATGAATATTGGGCTTAAACTTTTGAAAATATATAAACATGAGCATGTTCTCGAGGATTCTTGTGGAATTAATTTCTTCTAATTACTAAGAAGGCTTAGTAGTTTCCATAGATCCCTTGTAGACCCCGAAATACTTACAGACCCCCTGAGTTGTTGTATAGACACCAGGGGGTTTATGTAGACGACTTTGAGAAACTCTGTTCTACATAAATTATACACATAAATTTTTAAAAAACAACAAAAAAAAAAATTTCTAATGCATTAAGATTTTTTTAAATTATAAAGAAAATTTCATTTGCTTGTAATTTGAAAAAGTTTGAATTTCTTTGAGAAATAATCCTTCAGTATAATTCCTTTTTCATCTTTAGCATTTTTCTGTCATCAAACTGCCTATATCATTTTTTTTCATTTTTCACAAAAATGCGATTAACCATGTTACATCTCAGCAAAACCCACACAAATTAAAAATGCACTATTCAACGTATTGTTGTAATATATTCGGACCATATGACCTTTAGGCACCCCTTTTTGATCTCGATTAAGAAAGGACATGTTTTTCATTTACACCATCAATATCCGGTTGTTTGTTAGGGTTAGGGGTTATTTTTATAAGATGCTACTCTCACCCCCCAAAATAAGGTTGTCTTGAGTATGAAACTAAACTGCATTTAGTGGTGAGGATCTAGTTCTGGAACTCTGTGGAGTATAGAGTCACTCTTTCATTGTCATTACTCCCAGATCCACTTTTAGGGTCTCATCTATGGTCCAAATAGATCTATAAAAATTGTTTGTATTAGATAGAAACCATATAACTGTAAATAACCCATAAGAAGTTGATATGCTGTTAAATGACACCCTTCACCAGGGGGGTGGGGAGGACCACATTGTTTACAACAAAGCTTATTTTTTATTAATAAGGCCTTACTCAATAAGTTTTCAGTATGAAATCTAAAGTTTAACAAAACACAAATGCTTTTTTTTTCTGGAGCACTTAGTCTATCACAAATCACACGTGCTTTTGTTAATTTTCCAGGGCTCCTTTGATTGTTTTTTTGGGGTTGTTTTTTTCACGTAAAATTCTACAATTTTCTTATATCAGCCAAGAAAATATATATGAGAATTTTTTCTAATCTTTCTTTTAAACTAGGGTGAGTCAAAATTTCTTGATCAGTTAAGTAGGCCTAAAACCTAAGTCTTAATCTGGTTACTGTAATCAACTGTGCCTCCAGTTCAAACTCGTAAAGCATAAAATTCCTGAATTAGATTATTCTGCATGTTCATCTGTGCGGTTTGTAAATTACACATAAAGTAAAACAGTAGACAACATATCAATGCACCAACTACCAATCAGAGTGGATACCTTCTACAGGATCGATCATGTTATATACATACCACAAACTAGCACGTACTAAAATATTGCCAAATTTTTAATTGTATAAAAATTTTGAGGATAAAATTAAAATTCATTCAAATTTCAAAATATTTTTTTTAATCAGGTGTTGGTGAAATTAAAAACAAAATGTTAAAATAGATAAGGAAAACTAACTCTGTTATTAAAATGTAATAGTTATCTCCCTTTATTTGCAGTATATTAGGTCAATTTTGGAGTTTTGGGCTTTAGGATACATATCCCGGATCATGTTTAAAATATAGTTATTTACTAAGCGTAGCTTAGATGTGACACAAGGCCAGAAGTATGGGGCACCCAGTGAGAATCGAACTCACTAACAATGGCTTGTTAATCTAGCTTGCTAACCATTACACCACATGAGGTGCCCAAATTAAGTCACATTTAAGTCAGGTACTTTAAGCAACCCTAAAGTCTCTAGGTCAGACTAAAATTAATAAATAACACCAACTATTTCAGGCAGATTTTTATAGTATATATATATATATATATATATATATATGAAAGAAATAAGAATCTTTACAAACCTTTGAATAACATTTTTGAGATTGCCTTTTTCAAGGTTGTAAAATGAAGATGTGCAATTTTCTTTTGACAAGGCTGTAAAAGATTGCACTTGATCATTCAGAAGGCCTCAGATTTCACTACCCCATCCCTGGAATAGACTAACCACAATTAACAATAAGGTGTTTCATCAAAATTTTATAAGAGAACGTAATTTTTTTTTTAGTTTTCAATATAGGTATGAAAATGAATGAATAAATAAAATTTTGACACATTCTTAAAAATAAGTTTTCCCTTAAAATCTGCCTGAAATAGTTGGTGTTATTTATTAATTTTACTCTGACCTAGAGACTTTAGGGTTGCTTAAAGTACCTGAGGATGGAAACAGGTTCATCATGTTAAGTGATACCTTTTTTGTTTTTTTTAATCAATGAAGGAAAGATCCTATTGTTCCATATATCATAACCCATTCCCAATAGTGTGGACTTAGAATCCCAAACCTTTAAATTAGCAGTCCTAACTTTAACGCCAGTTACCTAAGGAGACGAAAGTTAAAACTGAAAGAAAACATCCAAAATGTGGTTATTTCCTATAACTCCAACCTAAAAAAGGGGAACCACTCTGAATTAATTTTATCTACTAATTAATCTACCCATTATTTTCCCATTAAACTAACCCCAAACCAGTCTTCTCTTTTCCTAGTAGATCAATAAATAATTTATAAAATTCATTCAGAGTGGTTCCCCTTTTTTTTAGGTTGGAATTATAGGAAATAACCAAAAATGTAACTTTTAAAGAATCATTGTTATTCACTGAGCATCCTGGATATGATACAAAACTGCATTCCATGGTGAGGCTCAAGCTCTGGGGAGTGTGGAGAAATCCTTTGTTGCCATTACTCCCAGGTCAACTCTGACTGTTAGGGTCCCATCTCTGGGTAAAATAGATTTGTTTAAAAAATTTTTCAATTGGGTAGGAAGACTTCAAACCATATAACTGCACAAATTATTTGTATTAGGTTTGATTATTTTATGGCATGTCAACCCTTTTTGGATCATTTAATGCCAAATTAAATCATTTTGATATTTGGTTTCTTACAATACCTGCTATCACTTAAATGGTCACCCATCTAAGTATTGAACCAGCACATCGCTGCTTAATTTCAGTGATCTAGCAGGAACTAATGCCTTCAACATGACTTGACTGCAAGCTTATTTGTGTTAGATAGGAATACTGGAGATTATATATATATATATAATCCAAAAGTCCAGAGAAGAAATCTTCCTTACAACATAGGAGTTTTTTTTAAAAACAACTTGTCACAGTTTGAGAGCTCAATGTGTGCTCTTATTGTTAGTCAAAGAGCAAATTTATAATTAAAGAAATAACAAAAGACTTAGAGATTTTGCATTATAGACTATTTCGAGGAGCTTAGACAAAAGTGTCTAATTCTCCCGACTCATCAGATGCGAATGATGAATTCTTTATTACTTTTAAGGCATTTGAAAACAGATTTTTTTTTTCCTTCCTCCCTTCCTTTTAAATTGTCCTGTCTTGCTCAGCTGTAGACTAATAAAAGATGTGACTAAAAATAAGAATACAAATAAAAATAATGATAAACAATAATAATAAAAAAACAAAGATATCTGACCGCTTGTTAGGAATTACTGTTAAATCAATCTATTCCAGAGTTCAGGGCCACCCCCTGTTCATTTATTTAATATTTTTGTTTACCTTAATTTATTTTATTTTCCTCCATCCCATCCATTATTCTTTTTCTTTTCATACATATATGTACATACATACACACATACATATATGAAGATCCGAGAGAACCTGTTTTCTGTAAATTATAATTTAACTAATTCAAATTATGTATTATTTCCTCTTTATTTGGAGGGTGGACCTGCATAAGTTATATTGCATTACATTAAATTTAAACACGCATATACACATACACACACATATATACATACATACATACATACACACATAAATAGATACATGTAAACAAATATATCCTGAAAATTTAAATATTATTAATCATTATACCACTCAAAATTTTTTTGGTTACTACATCCATGCATATATATCCATATCTCCACCCACACATACATATATACACACATACACACAAGGGAAATAGTAATAATAATAATAGTACTGATAATAAATAAATAAATAAAAGAATACAAAATATTAAAATTAAAAAAAAAAAAATGAAGTAATAAAATAATAAAAAATATCAAAATATAAAGATATAACAAATAAAACTAAAGAATAAAAAATAAAAAATAATTGAGAAACAAATAAAATAATAAAGTAACAAAAAATATCAGAATATGAAATTATAGAATAATAAAAGATAAAACAAAAATAATCATACATACATATATATATATACATACATATCTACATTCGCCCATACTCATATACATATATATGCATACACCCTTTCATACATATATATATACATACAGCCACCTAGACATATGCATATTATTCCCTGAAAAATGATAATGATGTTAAGAGGATACATATAAATCCTAATATTAGTAGCAATAGTAAAAGTAACTATGGGTTGCCCTAGGCTATAAGGGATATACTAACATTATATCTTGAATTTTGCCTTATGTCTGCATTTGGCTATCAGTTCATTCCATTTGTTCAGTAGTTTTCTAGAGTCCTTAAACAATATTATCTCTATTTTTTCTGCTATACAAAGTGGGCATTTATCTTTGAAGTTAGTAGCTGAGCTTGAGGTTCTGACAATTCTCCATTTATCCACCGGGTCGTTGTTTGAGTTCTTGATTGCCCAGTAGTGCTTGGATAATTCCGTTTGGTTAGATAGTGGGGTTGTTAAAGGAATGCCTATGGGTGTAGTATCTTTGTTTGAATGGTCCAGCAGTTATCCCGAGGTAATGCATGGTGTTTTCCGGGTTGTTACGAGCTGATATTTGGGCTTTGTATACTATGTTGCTGGCTAGACAGTTTCTATCTAAGGTGCATTGTTGAATCTCTCTACAATTGCATTTCCCTGTGTTCAGGTTGCTGTCTCTAGTTCTGAGGCTATTTAAGTTTATATTAGTGTTCTCCTCTAAATTCTTGTGATATTCATTCAATATCTTTTTATTATGGGCATTGATTATGCTACTCATATTGGGAGTACATGAGTAGCTAATTTTCAGGGTATTTCTATTTAATATTTTGCTTAAAGGATTGTTTTGGTTAAAGTGCTTATTTATTAGATTCAGAAAAGTTCTACCTATGCCTAATTTTGCTATTCTACAATAAGGAGGGTTAAACCAAATTACTTTGCGTTTCCTATTCCTTGAGTTACGAAATAGTCTATAATGCAAAATCTCTAAGTCTTTTGTTATTTCTTTAATTATATATATATATATATATAAAAGAAAGTTTGATATGTACGTCGACCTATAACACAAAATATTCCACCTACAAATAAGCTAATGTTTAGTTATTAGCTTCTTTGTTACTTTTCTTTTAGGTCTCAAAAAAGAAAGAAATTACAAAAATTGAATTTAAAATTGTCTTATGTACAAAAAAGTTTTAGAAAAAAAATCATTCAAGCGATAAAAAAAAAAAAAAAAAAAAAAAAATGGGATACAAAAAAAGTTCATACCCACATACTATTATTTTCATATTTCTTAGAATAAGATATGATTAAATATATCCATTTCTAATCAGTAAAACTCAAATCTTTTTTGAAAGAAACTAATCATAGAATAACGAAATTTGAATTAATATGCGAAATATTCCACCTACAAATAAGCTAATGTTTAGTTATTAGCTTCTTTATTACTTTTGTTTTAGGGTTCAAAAAAGAAAGAAATTACAATGTTACATTTTATTAAAAACTGAATTTAAAATTGTCTTATGTACAAAAAAGTTTTAGAAAAAAATCATTCAAAATATTCTCATGTTAAAATATTATTCTCAATGTACACAAAAAAACATTTACAAATTCTTAGCAATTAAAAAAAAAATTTTTTTTTTTAAGTGGATATAAAAAAAACAAACCCAAATACTATTATTATTTTCAAATTGCTAACTGGATTGGAAACTGAATCATTCGCTAGACAACAATATTCTATTTACAACATAACACTTGCTGAACATTGGTGTATAATATAAAGTATGTCATTAGGGATGTCCAATCTGCTGCGTTAATGTACCCCCCCCCTATATTTAACAAAATGAAACTTGAATAAAATTTTGAAGATAATAATATCATTCAAAAGAAACATTTTAAAAAAACTCCTGAAGATTTTTTTTTTTTAATTTCAGCTTACAGAAATAATAAAAATTATGAATAAAAACAATGTTTACATTTTCGCACCATTAAATCAATTGAAATTTAAAGTAGCCAAAAACAAATTATGACTACCGGCTTTTTAAAAATATTCTATGAAAAAATCAACTAATAGTCAAATTTTCAGTAATTATTCATCTGTTGATGAAAATATGTTTGAAATAGTTTTTTCTTAAAATATATTTGGGGAAATATTTTTTTACGAGGTCTCCCTGCCCCCATTATATTTTATAAAATCTGAAAAAATGATAGATAAAAACGATTTTTAATTTTTTTTTTATAAAGATAATAGTCTGAATAATTATATCAGAAGAATTTTTTTTTAGTAAAAAAACAAAAAAAAACATGACTTCTGTTAAAAATGTCAAATTATGACATAAAATTGTTTCAAAACACTCAAAAATTTAGGATTACATTTTAAAAAAAAAAAATTTTCAATGTTAAAAAAACAACACCCCCCCCCCTAAAATAAACACTGTAATACACAAATTTTTGGTGATTTTTTAAATTTTAACTTTAGGAACACCCGTTCCTAAAAATGTTTTCGTCTAGTCATGGACAGGGCACTTTTGCTAGTATATATATATATATATGATATATATATATATATATAATAGTACAAATAAATTATCATTATTAAATAGGAATAATTATTTGTAGTAGATAATAATACTTGATACCATATAACTGTGCAAACAAATGATTGTTATAGATAAATAAAAAAGGACATTTAAAAAAAAAATTATCATTAGAATATAAATGTTACTGATTTTATTTCAAAACTTTCATTCATCCTCATCAGGTCATGCTGATAGTACAGATTCCCATTACTTTCTTTTGCCACCTGTTCTGGCAGGTTTTCTGCATGGCATCCAAAATCCACATACAGCTGATTGTTTTTGCTGGTCAGCCTACACTGGTATGTTCATGTGTAGATGTCCACAGGAGAACGTCACTTATGAGTTTGTCCTTACTTCTCCAGCATGTCTTGTTCATCTTACCTCCTATCACACAAACCACCATCTTTTGTGTTTGCACCCTTTATTTTTGCCTTGTCAGTGATGGACATCTAAAATATGTTGATTACATCTTCTACAAAGAGATAAGATCTCACAAAAAAAGTTGAATAATTGGTTGGTTTTACGGCCTGTTATCACCTGTTGGGTTAGTTTATGCTAAAGTCAGTTCAATAATTATGTCTAATTCTGGTACAAAAATTTCTCTTCAGAACTTGATTGAAATGTTTTAAAATTTAACTGTGGCTGTGTCAGTATTACTGTATGGCTGCACCACTTGGACTCAAACAGATCTATTTGGCCCATAAATGGAACCCCAACAGGTGGTACTATGCCACCATCTTGTGTTGCTAATCAAAATAGACCTAGCAACCCCTGGGATTAGTCATTTACAGATAGCTCTATGTATGTTACTGAAGTTTCCTTCAGCTGTGAGTAAAATAGGGCAGACTGGGCTGTTTAACCTTAGTAATGCAAGAGAATGTTTTTTTGATTTGTTTTCTTCAGCAATATTTTATTGTTGTAAATCATGTATAATATTTTTCACTGTTGTGATTTCTTTATCTTCAGCAATGTTTTCTACTATTACTAAAGTGATTTTCTAATGTTTTGTCAAATACAGCTATGTGCTTTAAATGGGAGTGTGATTAAACATCTTTTATGTTGTCAAATACAATAAGTGGTTTAAGGCATCTGCTGGGTGTTTTAAATATCAAAAACTATTTTTCTTAATATTGATTACTATGATGAAATTTAACAATTTTTTTTGAAAATCACTCAGAAAAGTAAGCAAATCCTTTCAAATTAGCAATTTATACAATAAAATTTAAGTAATTAATATAATCTCATCAATTTTAAAACTTATATGTATGTCCTATTTGCAGTGCAACAAAACTTATTACTTTAATAAAATTCTCAAACTTTTAACTGATTTCATGGCATGGGTTTTGCCATTAAAAAAAAAGAAAAGAAAGAGATTCTGATGTCATTTATCCCCTGGGATCTTCTCAAAAAAAAAAAAAAAAAAAAAAAAATTCATGACAAATAAACACATACACAAGACAGAGTTTTAATCAAGGATTTTAATGAGGCAGTGATGACATTTTGATGCATTTTAGAATTACATTGAATTTTACACTGGTGCTGAATTGTTGTTTTCTTCAATGGTATCATGTGACCAAATCATGCATGACTTTAGTTTCAAAAAGTGAATTATTTTAACAAACAAACAAAAAAAAAAGTACCAGCCATATTTTTTAAATGAAAGTTAAAAGTCTGTATTTCATTTTGTGTTACACAAGGCCAAAGTTTAAAATGGTCAGTGAAATTGACAATTCTCTCTTGGACATGGAAGTTTCTCAGCTTTTTTAACCGCTGCTTGAAATTTTTTTTTTAATAAATTGTTTTGAATATTTAATCTAATCTTGAAAAGTTCTCATTTATTTGTGAAGTGAAAGAAGATAAAAGAATGAGTCATCATTGTCCAGTACACTTTTATAAATATGATTTCTTTCTTTTAGACATTAAACAATATAATTTTTTATTTTGTAGACAGGTTTCAATGAAGAAAAATAAAAATATCGGCTGAATGTGGAAAAAAGTTAAAAAAAAAGCAATTTGTTTTTTTTTTGTTTTTTTTCAAGAAAAGTGGAAAACTGGACAATCATGGCCGAAAAATGAGGAAGAGAATAAGAAAATGATGTGCTGCCTAATGTGTGAAAAAATATCTTTTTTATTATATCAGTGAGAAATGACCAACTTTGTAAAAAGAAAAATTTGGTTGAGACAGATTTAGTTTAGGGTGAGGAAATTTTCCCCCTTAAAGAAAAGATATCTTATAGGTTGGTTGGTGAAGTTAAAACAACATGCAATACAATCTAAAAAGAAAGTAAACAAAAAACAAAAAAACTTGGCCACATAATATAACCTTTAAAAGCAGAAAAAGATACTTTTCACATTTGTCTTTTCCAATAAAGTAAAACATCAATTTATTGTTGAATTATTTATTGTTGAATTATCTTTTGCCAGATTATATACATTGGCTGGACAATCAAAGCTAATATTCTAATTGACAAAAATTCTAACTGACAAAAGAAAAAAAAATGACAGTATGTGAACTGAGGAAGAAAATAAAGGGAAGAAAGATGTAATCAATTAACAACGTTTTGCCAAAATAGCCTCAGTTAAAGGAGGAAGAGAAAACACCCCCGAATCAGTCGGTAGCATCACCCTCTGTACCGGTCTTATGTTTATTTAGCTCTTCTAGAAGTTCATCTGCTTCTTCGGCAGTTTTCACTCGAAGGAGCATTGGAATTAGTTTGTTGTCACTATCCTTGCTGACAGGAGGATTTGGAATGCATACAAGACTCACATTATTCTTGCCTTGTCTTTTCAACTGCATTGTTGGAAGTAACATTATATTCAAAAGAATATTTCCTGCAAATAAAACAAATAAAAATCAATCAGTAAATTAGAGATAACTAGATTACAGAATAAAAAAAGATCCTAAAATAGTAAAGAAGGCTCCACATTTTTTTATTTTTATACTGACATTTCTGAAGATTTTAAATTCAAAGCAGTATAATATTGAATGGTTTTGGGGAGATATTTGATTTTACGAATTTCTTCCTTCATTTTTAGATAATTACTGTTATTTTTTTAAACATTTTTTGATCACCCGAAATATCTTTTCAAAATTCAGAACGGCGCGACTAATCTAAGGGAAGTAAATATGTTAGACTCGAAAAAGGAGGGGAGGTAACTCGTGACTAAACTTATTTGCAAAATGTTCACATAAACAAAACTGTCTCAATTCATATTCTTGATATACTAGGCACTGCCAATTTATTCGCTCATTTTCATTTTAAAAACGAATTAAAATGAATTAAATCGATTATTCAAGGTCAAATTTTTGTTTTAGTCGTAACAATGAGCATGAGTAAAAAAAGCAAAACAATATTACATATGGAATTTATTTTTAATAGATTTTAAACAATTAAATTTTGTGAAGATTTATGCAGCGCTCTAAACAGCCCCTATTTATCAGTATTTTAAAACATTTTTAAAAGTTTCTTCTTAGAAATCAATAACAAGAAACATCAAATACACTTGTACAGAAAAATGACTAACTTTTTTTAATATTAATTCAAAAGAAAACATTTTTTTTCTTCTTCAAAACATGCAGAAAACTAAAGAGTTAAAAAAAAAAAAAAAAGTGTTTTTGTCTACGAAAGTCAGCGAGAAATATGTTAATAAATGGGGATGTTGATATAAATAACATAGCCAAAATCAGGGAATTATATCTGATTTTGATAAAATTTTCAGTGTTGACTGATCAAATTCTTTTTTTAAATTACTGAATGGAAATAAACCAAAATTCATTAAGAAAGTTAGGCACCCACCCTTTTAGAAAGAAAAAATATCGATGTATAATTTTTTCACTGATATTCTAGAAGCTAAAAAATGAAAAAAAAATAATTTTTTTTAACATTTAATTTTCTGTACTTATTTTCCCTTAAAAAAATGTTGTCCCTTCTATTTACACCTTTGGTCTTTTGTTATTTTTAAATTTATACTGTAATTAGTTTCAAAAGTATACAATCCCACCAATATTATTTATTTACTATCATGATTTAATGACATTCAACAGTTACTGGTATGGAATTCATTTGGTAAGGGTAAGAGACAATTGGGTGGGGTTATGACAATCTTCCGACGGGGGGAGGGGGGTGGTCTTCAAACTCAAATTCTATTTAAGCTTAAAATGACAGCTTCTGGCGCTAGATGAAAGTATACAACTACCTAACCCACCAAGCAATCTGGCAAAAATAAAACAGATGTCACCAGATTTTTTTTTTTAAATCCAACAGATGACACCAGATCTTGTCATTTTTAAAAAAAAAAACTTTGATTAAAATGTGCAAAATTTTGAATGAAACAATTCTTTTTAGATATTTTGTTAAGTTTAACCTAGCCTGACAAAAGGCTGCAATAATGGAGGATACAGACAGGGATAAAATAACTAAGAATGGATTAAAAGAAGAAAAAAAATTGCTTAAAAAATGCTTTTATAGCAGATGCCCAACATTAAATTCTTCTTACCTAGATTTGTATCGGCTCTTATAATGAGCTGAGCTTTGTCTTTTAAAGGTTTCACGTGCAGATTTCCCACACCTTTGTCAATCCAATTCTTTTCCTTTTCATAAAATAGTTTACACCTGCAAACAGAAAAAAAATAAGAGTTACATAAAATGTTGATTGGTTTTATGGCATGTCAACCTCTGTTGGGTTACTTAATGCAAAAGTCAGTATTTTTTTTTTTTTTTTTTTTTTTTTTTGCAAGCAATTATATGGTTTCAAGTAACTAATGATGATAATCTTTTGTAAACGATTATAACTTAAAGTAATTATTCCTAATACTAATGATTTATACACAATTACATAGTTTCAAGTGACTGCTCTATTTATGGAATTCCCTAACCTCTAGGCATAAAAATACCCCAATGGGTTGAAATGCCATTAAAAAAACAACAAAGTTAAGCAGCATTTAAAGTAACCAATAAAAATAAAAAAAATTTGTTTTTGATTAGCTTTCTTTATCATGGAAGTGGCTAGAGGAAAGTATAAAAAAAAAAAAAAAAAAAAGGCTTGGGTTGAATCACTTTGCACCTGAGTGCACACACCAAATTTTTAACAACCTTTTATAAAGGATGGAAAGATTAGTGAAAAGTTTCACTTATAAATCCTTACCTCATCTTACTTAATAAGGTGAAAGACAATATTTTGTAATTTGTCTATCATTTTCACTCAAATTTGTATTAATGAAAGACTCTTGCTTAAATACATAATTCTAAATGAGTTAGACATTTTTAATTCATATGTTTGAATTTATTTGTAATAGTTTTACTAACATTTTAGAAGGATCATTTCAAAGTGTTACTTCAATACTTGGGAAGAAAATCTTCAAAATCTTTTAAAAAATAAATATTCGTACAAATTATATTAAGATTTGTTTTCCATAGATTGCTTTCATAAATTAAATTTGGAATCGGTTAATTTGAATCATTACCTGTTTTTTTCTTCTTTCTTTTTAATCACATTGCACTTCTTAAGGATAAAAGTTGACAGAGTGGCCTATTGTCGGTATAAGCCAGACTGCGAGGGAGTCTATTCCCTTTTCACAAATGCTAAACCAAGGAGATTGTTTTGACGTCTGAGGTGGAGCACCACACCTACCATCAGCTCCCCACTTTACCACACATGTACTGGTGCTACTCGTACGCTGAGTTGGCGTGGGCCAGTTTTGAAATCGGAACCACAAGGTTCCGAGCCGAATGCTCAACCGACTGAGTCGGCCCTTATTAAGGATATTGTCAGCATTTTTTTGTGTGTGTGCACATTTAACATATACCTCCCCCAATTCTTAGGTGAAGATCTATTACTGTAAATATTTCTAAATATATCTATAAATTACCATTAAAAGAAGAGAAAAAAAATACCTTTTAGTATAAACAGCACCTTCTTCTTTGATTTCTTTATTCTCTGGTTTGGGTGGTTCATACTCTTCTTCCTCTTCAGCTGCTGGAGCTTTTAAAAAAATGTGAGAGAGAGAGAGAGAATTAGTTAAAAGAATTTTAGGTTTTAAGATGTTTTTTAAATAAGTGAATTTATGAGAGAAATATATCGGCAAATACATTTAACAATAATGTCCACAATGAAAATAATTAATAAAGCCAAAAAGAACCTTTTAAAATTAGAAATTAATTATTCCAGTTATTTTTGTAGAGTTAACGAGTAAGATATTTTAAATTATCTCCCTTTAACTATAAAGTATTTGAAGAGGAAAGCAGTTGTCACGTTGAATGTAGCAAAAGTTAATATACAGCAAAAATATGTTTCATGCATTATCTCTTATAAAATAATTATTTGATGGCGATGAGGATGGTAACAATGATTTAAAATCAATTTGCGAAGTGAGTAAAAAAAAAAAAAAAAATGATCACACACTAATAGCTGTATAGGAACAAACTTTAAAATCATGAAACAAAAAACGGCAACACACACTATTTATATATATATATATATATATATATATGATGCACACTCTTAAAAAAAAACGAGATTTTAATTTAATAATTACTAATTAAATGAAAGTCTAGATTTGCTTTTCATTAAACACATAAGTACCAAGGTGATTTATAAAAAAACAAAAAAACAGATATAGAATGACAAATAACCCCACCCGCATCAAAAAAAAATTATGATTGATCTACTAATTCTAATATGATAAAGTGATTACTGAGTAAATATTTCATTTTTTGGAGGGTTGGAGAGTAGTTGTCCACTTCGAACCACAATTGTGTGTGTGTGTGTGTAATATATAATATATATATATATATATATATATACACATTTATGACAGCAAAATAGCAAATGTGCCAACTGACAAATTCTTGATATGAAATGATATAAATGCAGCTAATTTGATTTTGATAATGTTAGCTGAATAAATTTAGGTTATTTGTGTTCAAGTAAAGTGTGAACACAGTTATTGTATATGTGCGTATATATATATATAATATATATATATATATATATATATATATATATATAATATAATATACTATACTAATCCTATAGTAAACCCTTGCGGTAAGAAAAAAAAGGCAAATAATTTGTTAGTAAAAAATATACTACCAAACAAAAAAAAAAAGATAAGACCAAGAGTGTCGCCACCAACCGAAAATAATCGATTAAGACTATATCACTTGGCCAAAAGATATATATATATATATATATATATATATATATATATTATAAGCGCTAGGATTGTCTAAAGCTAAATGTAAAAAGTGCTTGATACCTAAGTAGAGCAAATAATAAAGTTAATCCTAATGAGTCAGATATACCTACTAATAGTTTCACTTGGTAGCTCATCAGAGCAAGAAGTAGGTATATCTGACTCATTAGAATCAACTTTATTATATATATATATATATATATATATATCACACACACGCACACTGATCTGAGTTTGGAAGTCTGCAAGACTAAAAAAAAAAATCTAGCATACTATATATATATATATATATATATATATATATATTACTTGGTTTGATAATCGCATAGGCAAGAAACAGACACTTACCAAGTGCCATTGACTTTATATCTACACTACCCTAACTTAGATATATATGCTCTATCACTGATATTGAGTCCACTTTATTCATAAATATAGCCAACTATATACATTAGAGAATAAGTTTTAATAATTGAAATGGGTTCCAGCCTTAGCCCATTGCTAAGGAGTGATTATTTCAAGACTAAAAGTTACAAATGTAAAGTTTAGTGTCTGAATTTATAAAAATCAAACTTTCCTAACAGCATTTTCACATTCAATAATGAGAAGGTGGCTTATTATTTGAAAATAATTTTAACTTTTATTTAATAAAAATGTTTCTGATAGCGAAATGTGAATATATTCTGTACATATTTATCATTTGTTAGTATTCAGGCAACATTATAATTTTATCTCCAAAAACTCAGAAAAAAAAAAAAAAAAAAAAAAAAAAAAAAAAAGGCTTTTAGTGCCTTTTACAGTTTTCCAGGGAATTAAATTTTCTTTTTTTGTTTGTTTTAAAGACATTTAAACAATTCTGTAAAAATGTGAATAAATGATAATCCAAATCTGAAATGTTTGGCAAAAGTGACAGAAGTGTGAAAACAATTTTCATTTGGTCATCAAAGAAACATGCAATCTAACATTATTCTGATATATTAAAGTATTTCTCTTCATTCCAGATGAATTTTGTCAATTCAACCTTAAATTAGTCAGAACTTAATTTGAATCAATCATGGATGCTGGTTAGTTTGTTTAACTGAAATGTTAACAATTGTTGGGTCACACAATGTCAAATCCAGTTCTAAGTGACATTTATCTCTAGGCTGCAGGTTCAATTCTGGTCAAGGGCGACAGTAACATATAATAATAATTAACACAGCTTAATACTTGTACTGAGTCAGGGTTAGTGGGATGAGAACAATATAACCCTGTGGATTGAATAAAGGGTTGGGTTCAGAGTTTCATGAAAGCTCCCAATTATTACAAGAAGATTCCTGAGTTCGACGAGAAATACCTGAAGTATGCTAAAGGGTACATCGGTTGAAACGTTGTACAGATAACAATAAAGATGAGGACAATAGTCTGAATAATACAAATTATAGCTTCAAGTAACTATTCTTAATCTAAATAATTTGGACACAATTATATGGTTTTCAGTATTCCTATCTAATACTATAATTTCCAAACATTCTATTTGACCAATAGATAAGATCCTGACAGATACTACCACTCCATGTCTAAGTGGTCCTAGTAGTAATATAATAAAGGAGCAACTTCACACTCTTTCTTTTTGGTGAAACACAGGATTGTGCAAGTGCATCATCTTCCATATTTATCAGACCTAGCCTATACATGTTTTCTTGTTTCTTAAACTGAAAATTAATCTCAAGGTTAGGATTTGAGGAATTAAAAAAAAGAAAAAAGTTTCACACTAGTTCAAAAAAGAAGTTTCAGAAGTGTTTTTGACTAATGGAAAACATCACTGAAATAAGTTTGTTTGAATTTGAAGGAGACTATTTTAATGAAAAATTAGTGTTCCTACATTGTTCATTTCTGTCTTGGTAATACAGCCTCAGTCTAGATACTTTTTAATACATCTCATATTATACAAAAAATGCTATTTCTTCTATATTTAACAATACACCCCCCCCCAAAAAAAACACTGATAAGACAGTTGTCAACAATACAAACAAATAATCTAGAGTAAACTAAATTTATGGTAGATATTAAATCACTTATTCATCTACATCCCCAACAAGGACAGATTTAACAATGCCATATGTGGGTAATTCTAGAAATTGTCTCACCCTGTCTAGGTGCCTCAGACATCAGGGACTAACCCTAGCCCTCTTTTTATTAGTAATAGGTGCAACCTGAGGAGACAGTTCCCTTGGGGCTGAAATTTCGATCATTTTGTATTTCATAACCAAAACACTAAGAACAATCTATAAATGATGCCTTACTGAGTAAAGTATTAAAAAAAAACTTTGATAAAATTTGAATTTTCACTGACAGCTATAGAACAAAATTAATATACTAAGTCTAAAACTTTCAACAAAAGTTTTTATAAGATACATTTTTCTCTATTGTCTACTGACTTTGATTAACTTATGCATTTCCTTTTTAACAACATCTACTCACAATATGAAAACAACCAATATTCTCACTAAAAATATAGATTTAACAATGTCATATAATTTTATATTATACAAGTTCTAAATCTATTGGGTTAAATAGTACCACTGCTGTTCTTCTACAGGAATAGTTTTGGTATTAAATAACCCACAAAGGTTGATATGTCATTAAACAAAACAAAACTTTTTTATTTAGTTGCTTTTTAAAAATATATTTCCATCCTTTTTGAGAGAGAAAAAAAATTTTTTTTTTTCTTCTGAGATGATAAATATTGTGCCAGTCAAATTATAAAATATATTTCTACCTTATTCACAAAGGAGAAAGGTCTTTTAGATCGTTGATTATATTGCTATGAGCTTTCATTGCTTTTTAGGATAATTTCCTAAAATATTATGTTCTATTCACTAAACATGCATGTTATTATTTGGTGTTTGTTTTGTATCACTTTAAAAAACATTAGTGAAGCCGTGAAATGAAGCTTAAAAGCTATTAAGGAAAAAAAATAATATATAAAAGGGTTGAAAAAAAAAAAAAAAAAAAAAAAGAAAGAAAAGGGTTCATTTTTGTTTGTTGTTTTGGCTTAAACCCCCAGCTACAATAATCCTCCTCTTTCCTATTACCTCAAGGCAGTGACTTTTAACTTGTCCTATTGTTAATAATGACATCAGTCAGTCTTTGTTAGCCACTAGTGTTCAAGGCAAGCAATTGTCTTGTTGTTTAATGGACCTCAGCTGATCCTGGTCCATGTGCTTCAAGTGTTTGAAATGGAGTCTGTAGAGGATTATGTTGACATAATCAGAGATGATCAAAAGGAAAGAACTATGTTGTTCAGGTGATGACTAAAAAAACTCGAGGATTAATTGCTACAAGTGGAGAGAAATCATTTAGCTTCCAACAATGAAGTAGGAAGGACATTGTTTGTTTTGCTTGAGTAAACAAGATTATTATTTTACCAATCTACATTTCATTAATATTTGATTTCTCTCATATTCTATATATTTCTGGTTATTTAACCAACAATGAGATAGCGTGAAACAATTTATTGTTTTTAGTTTTCTTATTTGATAATGAAATTTATTGTGTACAGTGCTCAGGTGTTCCACAACTCATCAAAGTCTCATGTCTAGTACACAGAATAATGTATTAGTGTTAGGAACATGAAACAGTTTACAGTAATCATATGTGTGCATGTGTGTGGAGTTATAGTATTGGTGGATTACAGGAAGCATGGAGGCTTTGAAAGATGCAGTGTTTTAGCAGCATACAATGGGGCAGGCAGTTTATTCCATGCTTGGCAATTCTGAGTATGAAAAACTGTTTCTGAAAGTCATGTGAGCTATGCTGTTTTCTGACTTTGTAGGCATGTCCATGTGTGTTAGAAACATGGATATCAAAAAGGTGCTCAAGGTTGCTGCTGTTAAGATGATTAATGACCTTATGAGCATTTTAGCAGGTCCCGTTGCCAGACACCAGAGTTCAACAAATCCATTTCCAAGCAGCAAGACGTTCAGAATATGGCAGATGCCTGATGGAGGGTATTTGTTTGGTTGCATGTCTCTTGTACAGTTTCTAGGAGGTTAATGTTCTGAGCGAGATAGGGGTTCCAAACTGGTGATGCAAATTCCAAATGTGGCTGCACCATAGCTTTATACATTCTGACAATAAATCAGAAAGTGAGTAAAGACAATTTCTAGTTATAAAAATGGTATAAGCATGATTGTCTGAGAGTTGCTGATGGGATATTTTAACGATATTGATAGGAACACAAGGGGTGAGTGAAATAATATTTCTCACACATATACACACACAAAAAAGAAAAGAAATATCCTAGTCCAAAGGAATTGAAAAAAAAAAAAAAAAAAAGAAAGAAAAACTCCTAAAAGGTTTCTCTGATTTTTTTGAGATGAGGCTTGATAATTTGGATTATTCGGGACTATTGTTCTCAATTTTATTGTTATCTACACAATGTTTCGGCTGATGTGCCCTCTGGCCTTCTTCAGGTGTTTCTTGTCAGACTCAGGAACCTTCTCAGTTCAGTTCAAAGTTCCATGAAGGCTCCTGATTATAAAGTTCAAGCAATTATAACATAATTAGGATTATTTTTGTAGCACCCCACCCCCATTTCTGGCTTTGTACTTAACTAAACTAAGCTTAGTAAATGACAACTTAACTGTTATATATTAGCCACTTGTGCTAGAGGTTGGTGTTCAAGTCCAGATCAAAGACCAAATCTTAAATGCAGATTTTCAAAGGAGGCAAATCTTCCTCAATTGGAAGATTGACTTAAATCTTTTTCAGTACCTTGTGTCATACTAAGCTTAGTAAATATTAAGTACTCTTTTATATTATATATAAAATTATTGGGAGTTCGGATTGTAGCAATGATAGATTTGATAATAGACCTATATATGCATGTAGAAGAATCAGAATATTTTTTTTTTTAAAGAAAAAAAAAAAACAAAGAAAAATAGAGAAGAAAGAAGAAAAAAAAAACCAAAACCCCAGCCTTTTTTGTTGGAAATCATTCTGTTTTTTTTTTTCTTCTTTCTTTTTAATCACATTGCACTTCTTAAGGATAAAAGTTGACAGAGTGGCCTATTGTCGGTATAAGCCAGACTGCGAGGGAGTCTATTCCCTTTTCACAAATGCTAAACCAAGGAGATTGTTTTGACGTCTGAGGTGGAGCACCACACCTACCATCAGCTCCCCACTTTACCACACATGTACTGGTGCTACTGTACGCTGAGTTGGCGTGGGCCAGTTTTGAAATCGGAACCACAAGGTTCCGAGCCGAATGCTCAACCGACTGAGTCGGCCCTTATTAAGGATATTGTCAGCATCTTTTTTTGTGTGTGTCCACATTTACATATACCTCCCCAATTCTTAGGTGAAGATCTATTACTGTAAATATTTCTAAATATATCTATAAATTACCATTAAAAGAAGAGAAAAAAAATACCTTTTAGTATAAACAGCACCTTCTTCTTTGATTTCTTTATTCTCTGGTTTGGGTGGTTCATACTCTTCTTCCTCTTCAGCTGCTGGAGCTTTTAAAAAAATGTGAGAGAGAGAGAGAGAGAGAGAATTAGTTAAAAGATTTTAGGTTTTAAGATGTTTTTTAAATAAGTGAATTTATGAGAGAAATATATCGGCAAATACATTTAACAATAATGTCCACAATGAAAATAATTAATAAAGCCAAAAAGAACCTTTTAAATTAGAAATTAATTATTCCAGTTATTTTTGTAGAGTTAACGAGTAAGATATTTTAAATTATCTCCCTTTAACTATAAAGTATTTGAAGAGGAAAGCAGTTGTCACGTTGAATGTAGCAAAAGTTAATATACAGCAAAAATATGTTTCATGCATTATCTCTTATAAAATAATTATTTGATGGCGATGAGGATGGTAACAATGATTTAAAATCAATTTGCGAAGTGAGTAAAAAAAAAAAAAAAATGATCACACACTAATAGCTGTATAGGAACAAACTTTAAAATCATGAAACAAAAAACGGCAACACACACTATTTATATATATATATATATATATAATATGAATGCACCTTTAAAAAAAAACGAGATTTTAATTTAATAATTACTAATTAAATGAAAGTCTAGATTTGCTTTTCATTAAACACATAAGTACCAAGGTGATTTATAAAAAAACAAAAAACAGATATAGAATGACAAATAACCCCACCCGCATCAAAAAAAATTATGATTGATCTACTAATTCTAATATGATAAAGTGATTACTGAGTAAAATATTTCATTTTTTGGAGGGTGGAGAGTAGTTGTCCACTTCGAACCACAATTGTGTGTGTGTGTGTGTATATATATATATATATATATTAATATATATAATACACATTTATGACAGCAAAATAGCAAATGTGCCAACTGACAAATTCTTGATATGAAATGATATAAATGCAGCTAATTTGATTTTGATAATGTTAGCTGAATAAATTTAGGTTATTTGTGTTCAAGTAAAGTGTGAACACAGTTATTGTATATGTGCGTATATATATATATATATATATATATATATATATATATATATATATATATATAAATAATATACTATACTAATCCTATTAGTAAACCCTTGCGGTAAGAAAAAAAAAGGCAATAATTTGTTAGTAAAAATATACTACCAAACAAAAAAAAAAAAAAATAAGACCAAGAGTGTCGCACCAACCGAAAATAATCGATTAAGACTATATCACTTGGCCAAAAGAATATATATATATAATATATATATATATATATATATATATATATATAAAAGCGCTAGGATTGTCTAAAGCTAAAATGTAAAAAGTGCTTGATACCTAAGTAGAGCAAATAATAAAGTTAATCCTAATGAGTCAGATATACCTACTAATAGTTTTTCACTTGGTAGCTCATCAGAGCAAGAAGTAGGTATATCTGACTCATTAGAATCAACTTTATTATATATATATATATATATATATATATCACACACACGCACACTGATCTGAGTTTGGAAGTCTGCAAGACTAAAAAAAAAAAATCTAGCATACTATATATATATATATATATATATATATATATTACTTGGTTTGATAATCGCATAGGCAAGAAACAGACACTTACCAAGTGCATTGACTTTATATCTACACTACCCTAACTTAGATAATATGCTCTATCACTGATATTGAGTCCACTTTATTCATAATATAGCCAACTATATACATTAGAGAATAAGTTTTAATAATTGAAATGGGTTCCAGCCTTAGCCCATTGCTAAGGAGTGATTATTTCAAGACTAAAAGTTACAAATGTAAAGTTTAGTGTCTGAATTTAATAAAATCAAACTTTCCTAACAGCATTTTCACATTCAATAATGAGAAGGTGGCTTATTATTTGAAAATAAAACTTTAAATAAAAATGTTTCTGATAGCGAAATGTGAATATATTCTGTACATATTTATCATTTGTTAGTATTCAGGCAACATTATAATTTTATCCTCCAAAAACTCAGAAAAAAAAAAAAAAAAAAAAAAAAAAAAAAAAAAAAAAGGCTTTTAGTGCCTTTTACAGTTTTCCAGGGAATTAAATTTTCTTTTTTGTTTGTTTTAAAGACATTTAAACAATTCTGTAAAAATGTGAAATATGATAATCCAAATCTGAAATGTTTGGCAAAAGTGACAGAAGTGTGAAACAATTTTCATTTGGTCATCAAAGAAACATGCAATCTAACATTATTCTGATATATTAAAGTATTTCTCTTCATTCCAGATGAATTTTTGTCAATTCAACCTTAAATTAGTCAGAATTAAATTTGAATCAATCATGGATGCTGGTTAGTTTGTTTAACTGAAATGTTAACAATTGTTGGGTCACACAATGTCAAATCCAGTTCTAAGTGACATTTATCTCTAGGCTGCAGGTTCAATTCTGGTCAAGGGCGACAGTAACAATAATAATAATTAACAGCATATATTGTACGAGTCAGGGTTAGTGGGATGAGAACAATATAACCTGTGGATTGAATAAAGGGTTGGGTTCAGAGTTTCATGAAAGCTCCCAATTATTACAAGAAGATTCCTGAGTTCGACGAGAAATACCTGAAGTATGCTAAAGGGTACATCGGTTGAAACGTTGTACAGATAACAATAAGATGAGGACAATAGTCTGAATAATACAAATTATAGCTTCAAGTAACTATTCTTAATCTAAATAATTTGGACACAATTATATGGTTTTCAGTATTCCTATCTAATACTATTAATTTCCAAACAATTCTATTTGACCAATAGATAAGATCCTGACAGATACTACCACTCCATTCTAAGTGGTCCTAGTAGTAATAATAATAAAGGAGCACTTCACACTCTTTCTTTTTGGTGAAACACGGGATTGTGCAAGTGCATCATCTTCCATATTTATCAGACCTAGCACATACATGTTTTCTTGTTTCTTAAACTGAAAATTATACTCAAGGTTAGGTTTGAGGAATTAAAAAAAGAAAAAAAAAGTTTCACACTAGTTCAAAAAAGAAGTTTCAGAAGTGTTTTTGACTAATGGAAAACATCACTGAAATAAGTTTGTTGAATTTGAAGGAGACTATTTTAATGAAAATTGTGTTTCCTACATTGTTCATTTCTGTCTTGGTAAATACAGCCTCAGTCTAGATACTTTTAATACATCTCATATTATAACAAAAAATGCTATTTTCTTCTATATTTAACAATACACCCCCCCCCCAAAAAAAAACACTGATAAGACAAGTTGTCACAATACAAACAAATAGCAATCTAGAGTAAAACTAAATTTATGGTAGATTAAATCACTTATTCATCTACATCCCCAACAAGGACAGATTTCAATGCCATATGTGGGTAATTCTAGAAATTGTCTCACCCTGTCTAGGTGCCTCAGACATCAGGGACTAACCCTAGCCCTCTTTTTATTAGTAATAGGTGCAACCTGAGGAGACAGTTCCCTTGGGGCTGAAATTTCGATCTTTTTGTATTTCATAACCAACACCTAAGAACAATCTATAAATGATGCCTTACTGAGTAAAGTATTAAAAAAAAAAACTTTGATAAAATTTGAATTTTCACTGACAGCTATAGAACAAAATTAATATACTAAGTCTAACTTTCAACAAAAGTTTTATATAAGATACATTTTCTCTATTGTCTACTGATTATTAACTTATGCATTTCCTTTTTAACAACATCTACTCACAATATGAAACACCAAATAACTTCTATAATATTTGAATGGTTTTGGGGAGATATTTGATTTTACGAATTTCTTCCTTCATTTTTAGATAATTACTGTTATTTTTTTAAACATTTTTTGATCACCCGAAATATCTTTTCAAAATTCAGAACGGCGCGACTAATCTAAGGGAAGTAAATATGTTAGACTCGAAAAAGGAGGGAGGTAACTCGTGACTAAACTTATTTGCAAAATGTTCACATAAACAAAACTGTCTCAATTCATATTCTTGATATACTAGGCACTGCCAATTTATTCGCTCATTTTCATTTTAAAAAACGAATTAAAATGAATTAAATCGATTATTCAAGGTCAAATTTTTGTTTTAGTCGTAACAATGAGCATGAGTAAAAAAGCAAAACATATTACATATGGAATTTATTTTTAATAGATTTTAAACAATTAAATTTTGTGAAGATTTATGCAGCGCTCTAAACAGCCCCTATTTATCAGTATTTTAAAACATTTTTAAAAGTTTCTTCTTAGAAATCAATAACAAGAAACATCAAATACACTTGTACAGAAAAATGACTAACTTTTTTTAATATTAATTCAAAAGAAAACATTTTTTTTCTTCTTCAAAACATGCAGAAAACTAAAGAGTTAAAAAAAAAAAAAAAAAAGTGTTTTGTCTACGAAAGTCAGCGAGAAATATGTTAATAAATGGGGATGTTGATATAAATAACATAGCCAAAGATCAGGGAATTATATCTGATTTTGATAAAATTTTCAGTGTTGACTGATCAAATTCTTTTTTTAAATTACTGAATGGAAATAAACCAAAATTCATTAAGAAAGTTAGGCACCCACCCTTTTAGACAGAAAAAATATCGATGTATAATTTTTTCACTGATATTCTAGAAGCTAAAAAATGAAAAAAAAAAATTTTTTTTAACATTTAATTTTCTGTACTTATTTTCCCTTAAAAAAATGTTGTCCCTTCTATTTACACCTTTGGTCTTTTGTTATTTTTAAATTTATACTGTAATTAGTTTCAAAAGTATACAATCCCACCAATATTATTTATTTACTATCATGATTTAATGACATTCAACAGTTACTGGTATGGAATTCATTTGGTAAGGGTAAGAGACAATTGGGTGGGGTTATGACAATCTTCCGACGGGGGGAGGGGGTGGTCTTCAAAATCAAATTCTATTTAAGCTTAAAATGACAGCTTCTGGCGCTAGATGAAAGTATACAACTACCTAACCCACCAAGCAATCTGGCAAAAATAAAACAGATGTCACCAGATGTTTTTTTTTAAAAATCCAACAGATGACACCAGATCTTGTCATTTTTAAAAAAAAAAAACTTTGATTAAAATGTGCAAAATTTTGAATGAAACAATTCTTTTTAGATATTTTGTTAAGTTTAACCTAGCCTGACAAAAGGCTGCAATAATGGAGGATACAGACAGGATAAAATAACTAAGAATGGATTAAAAGAAAAAAAAAATTGCTTAAAAAAAATGCTTTTATAGCAGATGCCCAACATTAAATTCTTCTTACCTAGATTTGTATCGGCTCTTATAATGAGCTGAGCTTTGTCTTTTAAAGGTTTCACGTGCAGATTTCCCACACCTTTGTCAATCCAATTCTTTTCCTTTTCATAAAATAGTTTACACCTGCAAACAGAAAAAAAAAAGAGTTACATAAAATGTTGATTGGTTTTATGGCATGTCAACCTCTGTTGGGTTACTTAAT